>JANBXA010000007.1:53605000-54307500 GCA_030556225.1 Cricetiscus sungorus | reverse complement strand
CAACAGCTCAAATGTAAAAGTTTGTGCATTTGTTCTGGCCACTGTTCTAAACACTATCTAAGTATTTGAATGTTTACTCCTCTTGGCAACCCCCATGTAGTTAGTTTTATTTTCTGTATTTACCAATGCACATTTAGTGTCTGACCCGAGGTTACATGGTGGGTAAGTGGTAGAGCTGGGGATTTAAATGTTGGAGGTCAGGATTTAAGCACTTCATTCCCTTCTACGGTTTGTTAATAAATGAGAATAGTGTACGTCGATAGCTTTAAACAGAGAAGCTTAGAGTATATACAACACAACAGTACTTTTCTAAGAGTTTTAGAGAATAAGCACTTCCAAACCCTATTATTGTTCATGAATTTACTTTCATTATACAGATGCAACCGATCCAGCACATTTATAAGATAGTTGAGTTTTCTGACAATTTTAATTGTCATTTGCCTATTCCAAATTAGTAGCTCATGGATGTAAGAGATCTATTCCTCCATCCATGTGGCATGCTGAGTATTGTAGTTTTTGTAGGTCATGAACAGGCAGACATATTGTTGAGAAGTCATAGGTGCAACATCCCTATCCTGACCAGAAAAAAAAATCATCACACAGCATCATACTGGTCCCCAGGATCTTAGAGTGTTTCAGACTCCTCTTCTGTGATAGTCCCTGAGTATTAGATGCAGGTATTGGTTATAGACATCCAGGCTGGGCATCC
Organism: Cricetiscus sungorus; assembly: GCA_030556225.1. NCBI lineage: Eukaryota > Metazoa > Chordata > Mammalia > Rodentia > Cricetidae > Cricetiscus > Cricetiscus sungorus. Next base: position 54,306,791 of record JANBXA010000007.1, on the reverse strand, counting down.
CATGGTCACTTATATCTGTGTTTTGAGAAGTTGTGTTCCTCTGTAACAGCTTATCTTCTACTAAACTAAGTTCCTTTGATGAGCCATGAGATCTGCACTTACACATGGTTACAGACATGAGTATTGAGAGAGCAAATGGCAACAATAATGGAGGAGTAGTTTATCCTCTATTACCTTTCCAGACATGGGTTCTTGGTATGTCTATAGTATTAGGCATGAGTTCCTTCCAACTGAATGGAATTCAAGTCTACTTAGGAAGCTGTTGCTTCCTACCCCTAAGATATCCATGCCACTATGGCATCCTTGAAGACATCCTGCTGATAATGTTCTTGTTTTAGTTCCCAGGATTTATAGCTGGATAGGGCTGGTGATAACTTTTTTCTTTGAATACTTATGTAGCAACTTCTGATATCATGAGAGCTAACCTTTAAGACATGCACATCCCATTCAGGTACAGCTTGATTCCTCTATGTACTTGACTGAAGTACATAATATCTTCAGCAAATTGGTCTTACTTTGATGTTCTAGCAGACAACCCAAAACAATGGCAATAACTTATAATATTTTGGTGGTCTCTTGAAAATGCAACACGTATCTACTTGAATTGAAGTATTTCCTGTCTCCCACTAATTTTTCACGAGACACTTTATGACTCCTGGGGACATGTCATCCCATCATGTGGGGGTAATACATTAACATTATATATGTGTACACACACACACATACACACACAACACACACACACACACACACACACACACACATATATATATATATATATATATATATATATATATATATATATCATGTGCCCAGAAAATGTCTTTCCCATAATTGTTAGTGTTATTTATCCCTTTTACTTTCTTATCCCTCTGTACGACCCTGCTTCCCCTCTCCACAGTTAAGTATACCTCACATTTTCCTTCTTTCCTCTGCCTAGTATTTATGTCCAGCTGTGATTGCTGTAGAACCCAACCAATACCACACACATACATAGATTTTATAGTTATACTCCCAAATCTAAAGATTGGGATCTAGGATCCATAAATAATAAAGAAAGAATATGCATCATGTGTCTTTCTGGGTTTGGGTTATATCAGACACTGTTACTATTTTCTGGTTCCATCCACTTTACTGTTTAAGTCATAATTTAGTTTTTCTTCCTAGCTGGATAGGATTTCAGAAAGCCCCAACCATAAAGTAAGAGTTACAGAGAGTCAACAGTTGCTGTGGGAACATGAACCAGTAGAACCAATTTTCTATTTGTTAATTTGCTTTTTTGAATTGAGCCCCCAATCCTAAGTGATCAGTCCTAAACACATGCTAGAGCATACCTGATTGAGCACAGTGATTCATGTTTGTGTTTCTACACACAAATATATACACATACATTCATACATCATGTATATTTTAAAAACAAATATAGAAGTCATGAATTAAAGATGGGGTGGTTGAGGGAACAAAGCAGGAATTAGAAATCGTGCAAATATAGTTACTCATAAACAATACTATCAAATAAAAATCAAGAATAAAAAGATTTATAATATTTTTATAATGGAGTTAAACTATTCTATTACTGTTTTTTTTAATCACCAAATTGATATTTGCTTAGGATCTACTCTGTTTCAAACACTGCCCTGGGCAACTTATACACAAATTAACCGAGTATGTACAACTCACACACAAAGTAGCCAATTTCATCCTTACAACACTACTGAAAGAGAAATATGATTGTGATTTTCACTTTGGGGATGATGGATGTGAAGACAGAAAGGCTAAGTCTTTGTTGAGGTTCACATAACACAGGATGTCATCCTAGACTCTAGGCTCCCTGGCCCAATCATCTATGCATCTGGCCCAATCATATGTGCATCTAACTAGCTAACCAGCATTACATTATCTCAGTCTTATACTGCCTGCCTAACAGTAGCTTTATGTATGTATGTATGTATGTATGTATGTATGTATGTATGTATATATGTATGTATATATGTATATGTGTGTATAAGCTAAGAATATATATATTCTATTACTGAATGGTTGCAAATTGCATCTATTTTTGTACCTCATTTAACCTATTAGCATCTACTTAACAATAGTCTATATTCCATGTGGCATTTAAAAAATAAAGAATGACCTCATGCATCATGGAAGAGCCAGTATGCTTCACCTTTCAGTCATATAGACAGGGTGAACTCTCAAACCTTTATTCTGAGTTGATATCCTTATCCTAAAAGATGGAAGCCAACTCCTTTGAGGCTGCACTGTAATTCCCGCAGCTCTTTGAAGCCTCCCTCACCCTCTCAGGCAAAATGGGTCATCCCCTCCTCTGAACTACCAAGGAGTTGTATTCTTTCATTACACTGACATGTTTACAAATATATCAAAGAGGATCTTAGTCTTTTGCATCTAACATCAGGACTGCCAGAAAGTTGTTTTGTACTGTGGTGAGGTAATGTATATATCTGTCAGCTACAAAAGTTAAAAAAGAAAGAAAAGGCAAGAGGGGATGTGGAGAGATTAGAAATTATGACCTGTATAAATTAACTCCTACCATCGCTGAGTACTTTACCGAAAGCCAGATGCCTCCAGAGGTACTCCTCTTCAATGGACTTCCGTGCCTTAGTTTCTTCAGGGAAGCTATGAAACTAGGAAAACACACCTATGTACAGAAAGACTTGGGTAAAGTATATTATGCAATGAATAAAACAGGTATGTGTTTAAGTTTCACTTGGCTACCTACTGATATATGATTATTGAATACCAGCAGTGTTTCCATTACTGTGGTGTTATAAAAGTAAATTTAAAAATTGCTTAGTATTGTGTTTAAGACATAAAATGCACTAATAATATTAATGGTTATTAATAATAAGACATCTTTGGAAAGATATAGACTGAGCATATTGTACATTCTTTTCAACTGCCCTTTATCACTTCAAGACCCACACTGATCTGTGCATGGAAAAGTAGCACTGTGATCATGCAATAATATTTGATGACTGTAGTTTCATGAGCCACAGTATTTATTTAGTTCCATTAGTTAAAACCTCTTTCTTGGAACTAGGGGCTTCCAAATTTGCCTCTGGATTGTTTGTGCTTGGCTCCAACAAAAGGCTAAGCAAACATTAAGCTAATAAGCTGTGATCTTTCAATCACCATTATTTCCAGTCCCCAAAGTTAACTCAATGTGCAGCCAGAAACACACAGATGTGTCTTGGTAGAAGCAGGAATTCTGTGTCAATAAAATGCAACATGGAACAAAGTTTGAAAGTTCTTTTTGGAAGTTCTGGCTAGCTGCCAAAACTAAGCAGTTTTAAAAGATTGCCTAGCCTACAAAATTGCACCGGCCAATGCCATTCCTCTTGCCTGCAGAGTTCATACATTACTGGCACAATGCTAACCTTGACAGTTCCCAAAGATATGTATGGTCCTTTGTAGCTAGCCATATACCCAAGATCTAAGCACTGGCCTTCATTACAGCACCTACTAAGAACAATCATTTGTTACATTCTAATTTGCTCCCTGGGACTTGATTTTGGTATTCAGTATGTGGGTCCTTTGGCCAGTACTACTGGTAGCACTGCTTTAAAACACACTCTCTGCTGAGGCTGGCTCATTGTGCAGCCTGCCAGCCAGACAAAATAATTCATAACCTGACTGCTTAAATGCTCAGGAACATTGGCTTCATAAGTGCAAATGATGGATTCTAAGTGAATCAAGGATCTGTTTCTAATTTTAGGATCCCATAGGCTTGAAATCTTCACACAGAATTTTTGAAGTGATTGCTTACAGCTAATATTATCACTTAGGCTTCTTTAAATGTTTTATATTAAAATTCTTCACAAAAGAATTTTGGATAATAGATATGCAATAATTATCATATGTTCAGCTCTACAGTACTTGTTCTAGGAATTTAGAGGGATTTAATAATTTAGGAAAACAAAACAGAACCACTGTCCTTAGGCAGCATATGGTTTAATTGGTATATCTATATTACGTTTCAAACAGCTAGAACACATACTTAATTAAAAATCATTTGCCTTTGTATCTTTTATTTAAGAACATTATAACTTACTAGGTACAAGGCCTGGGTCATTTTGATCTTTAGATGCTTATAGCTTGGTACAGTCTGTAATGTAACGCTGTTTTTATTTTTGAAATGACTAAATTGCTAGTAGTAAAGTGGCAGAAAAAAATGTTGCATTACTGACTTTAGGAGCATGGTGATGATAAGACTTAGTGGTCCAGGAAAGGTCAGAGAACAGTAAGAATTTGGCCTGCCCTCTGTACATATGGATGGGGAGAATGTCTTCTTGGAGAGAAAGAACAAAAAATCTACAGAAAGTAGAACTATAGATGAGAAACAAAAAACTAGCTGAGGAACAGTGTAGAAATTCATGAACATTAGAAATTAACATTGCAGGAGTAAAGATTTACTCCTTAATATTTCCACAGGGAAAGTATAAAGATAAACACACAATGCTTATTCCTCAAGCCTTGGGAGTTTTCACATATATGCTCATGTTTAAAGAAAATACCATTGTCTCTTATTTATAAATCAAGACACCAATCTTGGAAAAGACAAATTCTTTGTCCAAAAACAGAGAATATAAATGAGAAAGCTTGAAGCTGAACTCAATTCTTCTGGATTGATCTAATAGGAACCCAAGCTTCTTTTACACCCAGGAGTGTCTTTTGTTCTTCCTTAAACATGAAAGTCTATCCCTTATATAAAGCCTTCCTGGTAGTCTCCAAGCCCTGAATCCTCCTCAAATGAATGCACTTGATTCAATGTTATATATTAAGTAGTACTCTTCACACTTTATGATTTCATTGAGACAGAGTCCCACTATATAACCTATTTTGGCCTCAACTTAGAGATCTTTCTGCCTCTGCCCACTGGATATGAGGATTACACCCTTGAGCCAGCATGTTCTATTCTTCTTACAGTTAGAAAGATGATTATCTGCTCCATATATATATCATTTAATTCTCCAATCAAATGTTAATTACTTGAACTGTGTGTTCATGTGTGTGCAGGTACACATGTGTGTGTGTGTGTGTGTGTGGAGGGAAAAGGATAACCTCAAGAGTCTTTTCTTAAACACTACACACTTTGTTCTTTGAAATGAGGGCTCTTTGGCCTGAAGCTTGCCAAATGGGCTGAACTGGCTGGCCAGAGACTCCCAGCGATCTGTCTCTGTAAAAATAGTTCCTGGCTTTTTTATATGGGTCCTGGGGACTTAACTTGGTCATCCCTTGCAAGGCATCCCTTACCAACTGAGCCATTTTAACAATTTTTAAAGAATATAATTTTGATTTCTTTATTCTGCTGTAAATGCTAATTTTTGATGGTCCAGATTAACATTTTAAATAACAATGTTTTTAAGTCTCTCATCATTCATTATCCACAGAAAGCCAAGACAAATTACATTCTAGAGCTAAGGACTGTTAATACTGTCTAATAAGATAGCTGTTCTTAGGTCAGACAAAACTCATTCTATACATTATTTATGAAACAGTGTTTCCCCTGTTAAGATTTTTTCTGTTCCTTTGGTGAACAGTATACTGAAATGTGTCTAGTGACATTCTGCAGAGAAGCTGTCTACTGTAGGATGTCTCCATCAAATCTCTCCCTTCAGGGCTCAAGGAACCCTGAGGAGGGTGAGGCCAAAAGAGTGAAAAAGTCATTAATGTAGCCTTTCCACTATTGTTTAGATGCTTAGTTGGGGTCATCCTTGTGGATCACTGAAGATTTCCCTAGTACCAGTTTTCTCATTAAAACCACAACAGCTCTCTCTATTAAGGTATCCCTTCCCTTGCTTTCCTACTCTGTTCTTCCCCCAACTGTACCTTCCTGATCCCTCATGTTCTTCTCCATCCTCCTCTTCTTCCCTCCTCTTGCTCCTACCTCCCTCCCTTCCCTTCTCCCCATGCTCCCAATTTGGTCAGGAGATCTTGTCCCTTTTACCTTCTCTGAGGGGGAACCCTATATGTCTCTCTTAGGGTCCTCCTTATTTCCTAGCTTCTCTGGGTTTGTAGACTGTAGGCTGGTTATTCTTTGCTCTATATCTAATATCTATTTATGAGTAAGTACATACTATGTTTGTCTTTCTGTGTCTGAGTTACCTCATTCAGGATGGTTTCTTCTAGTTCCATCTATTATCTGCAAATTTCAAGATGTCATTGTTTTTTGTTTGTTTGTTTTCCACCGAGTAGTACTCCATTGTGTAAATGTTCCACATTTTCTTTATCCATTCTTTGGTTGAGGGTCACCTAGGTTGAATCCAGGTTCTGGCTATTACAAATAATGCTGCTATGAACATAGTAGAGCAGATGCCTTGTGGTATGAATGTGCATCTTTTGGGTATATGCCTAAGAATGGAATTGCTGAGTCTTGAGGTAGATTGATGCCCATTTTCCTGAAAAACCACCCTTCCCCTCTAATGAGATTGATGACTACCTTAAATGCCATCATAGAACCTTCATCCAGTAGCTGATGGAAGCAGAAGCAGAGATTCATAGCTAAGCACTGAGCCAAACTCTTCGAATCAAGTTGTAGAGAAGGAAGAGTAATGAATAAAAGGTTCAAGACTATGCTAGGGAAACCCAATAAACAGCTGACCTGAGCAAGAGGGAGGTCACAGATCCCAGACTGACAGCTGGGGAGCCAGTATAAGATTGAATCAGGACCCCTGAACATGGGTATCAGTTGGGGGCCTTGGACAGTCTATGGGGCCAATCACCATGGAACCATGTACATGAATGGGCTTTGGGAGCCAATTCCCTATGGAGGAATACTCTCTCAGCCTAGATTCACAGGGGAGGGACTAGGGCCTGCCCCAAATGATGTAACAGATTTGCATGATCCCCATGGGAAGCCTCACCCTCCCTGAGGAGTGGATAGAGGGTAGATAGGATGAGGAAATGGTGGGGGTGGGGGAAATGAGAGGACAGAAGAGAAAGGGAACTTGGAATGATATGTAAAATAAGAGATTGTTTTAATTTAAATAAAAATTAATTTAAAACTTGTAAAAGCCAGAGGGGATAGAGGACACCAAGCAAACAAGCAAATGAGGCCCCCTAAAGCAACAAGATCAAAACTCATGTGAATGAACTTACAAAGACTGTATTATAGATTCTGGTTTAGTGTTTTTATGGGATTCCTGTTTAGGCAAACAAGTATGTCTCTGTTTCTTGCGCCTTCTCTTGGGCTCTTTTCCTTCTGTTTGTTTTGTCCAATTCTGATGTGTTTGCTTTTATCTTTTATATTATATTATCCCTCAGATGCCTGTTTATTTTCTACTGAGAGACAGAAAGGGAGTTGGTCTGGATGGGAGGGGAGGAGAGAAGGAACTGGGAGAATTAGAGGTAGAATCAAGATACACACACACACACACACACACACACACACACACACACAATAAAAGGGAAAAGAAAAGAAATGTGACTCTGGGTAGCAGTTGGGAGAACAGCCTCAACCTCTCACCCCTGTAATTGGATGGACATGAGCAAGGCCTGTGGTGCTCAGCTTAGATAGTGCCTGCCACAACATCTGCTCAAGCTCAGATACAAAGAATTCCCAGCATGAGTGTTTGAAGTAGATGTATAATGGATAGTACAGGTAGCTAAAATTCCCCACAGCCACGATTCACACCAGCCAGTGAAGCTTATAGTTACCCCACTCACCTCACTGGTCTATGATAAAGCTGTTCACAATAAATAATAATAATAATAATAATAATATAATAATAATAATAATATAATCTTTGGTGCAAAGACAAAGCAATCAACTTAGCCCAATGCCTTTGTTTCAGCGTCCAGCCATGTTCCCACATAACTCCATATTCTTCCTGTACCCACATCATTCTTAATTATGTTTCTTCCTAGCTAGTATTCATTATTTTTAAATTTTAACAAAGATTTCATTTGTCTATGTTCACATACATACAAATAGATGTGTTGCAAATAATTGCTTACTACTTTACTTACTCATTTTTTTTATTTGCTGTCATTTATTATGTTACTACCAAATCCTTATAACATATTATGAGGGCAAAGTATCAGTTAAGAAAATTTCTAAGTACAACTCATATCCAAGCAACATTCATCTAAGTGCAATAATTTTAAAACATTTTGTATAAAAAAGCATGGAATGGGTCTGTGAAACAAAAGACATATGAAAGGAGCTGTAACTGAAGCAGAAAAAAAATCAGTTCAAAGCAATGCATACATTTAACCCTGCCAGGAAAGCTTTTTGTCCAGCTAACCTTTTCCCTGAACCACAGGGAATCCTCACTGCCACCACCATCATTGCACCAAAAGTTCCTACCACTAATGGATAATGGCATAAGCTTCATATTTATGAAATGGACAAACAAAAAATTGAGAGAACCAAGATTTTTCAACATTTCCTAGTTAGACTATAAACCCACAATGGCAATCACTTGTGCAGGCCCCACGCTGTAGCACACATATACAAGGAATCTGATAGTCACCATCTCCCATCACCCTTGACTACTCTTTAAAGTCAATATATTACTGCCCTTATGTTATAGATTAGAAGACTGAGGCTCCTGCATGCAGAGTGATGTACTGTCAGTCCAAAAGTAATAAAGATGAGCCAGAACTTGACCGCCAAGCTGTGGGACTGGACTTTTCTTTTGCTACATTATAAAAGGGGTGAAAGAATAGCAACATTTGTTAATGACCACAAGATAGATCTTGATTTTGTCTTCTTGTTGTGCAGTTTACGTTAGGCAAATTCTTTTTTATTAATTTTTTATTTAAATTAAAAACAATTTTATTTTACATAACAATCCCAGTTTTCTTTCTCTCACATTCTCCTTTTCTTCCCACTATTTCCCCATTCCTTCCTCCCATTCATTCTTCAGAGAGGGTGAGGCCTCCCATGGACATCATCAAAGTCAGTCACATCATATGGGGTAAGACCAAGGCCCTCCTCTCTGTATCTAGGCTGAGAGAGTATCTCTCCATAGAAAATGGACTCCAAAAGCCTGTTCATGTACTAGGAATAAACACTGGTTCCACTGCCAGCAGGCCCATAGACTGCCCAAGTGTCCCCCCCATACCCCACAACTGACACCCATGTTCATGGATCCTGATTCAGTCGTATGCAAGTTCCTCAGCTGTCAGTCTAGAGTCCATCCTTTACTTTCTTAATGTAAAAATACAAAATATATTACAATAACAAATTTTACATGTTCATTACAAAGATGATATAAAGTCAATGTGAGGCTACATGATTAGATAATTATTTTGTATTTATTCAGAAAATACTGAATAGGACACGGGTTCTTTTCCTAGTACCTACATGGCAGCTACATCCTTCAGTAATTCCTGTTCAAGGTTCCAGTGCCTACTTCTGGCCTCCATGTACACCAGCAGTACTCTTTTATAGATGCGGACTGAAACAAACAAGCAAGCAAACAAAAAAAAAACCCAAAAAACAAACACATACAAAAATTAAAATATAATAAAGATTTTTAAAAAGGCACTATAATGCTTAGCCAGCATAAGGCAAACAATTTGTGCTCACTAAATATCCTGTCTTGCCCAAAAATTCCTTTACAGACGTCTATTCTACACTCATTTTTTTCAATATCCCTTATAATATGTCCAGAGAGATAACAGTCACAATCAAAACAAGTTCAAAGAATGTGGAAAAGATGACCCTAGATTCTTTTATTTGTTTCTTTAACAGCTTTTCTTTTTCTATCAAAATAATCTAGCACTTAGCTTATTTCTCCCAAATGCAAGTGGAGGGGAAAGGTTTAGTAGTAAGAAAAATGATTTATTTCAACTACCAGTGTTTTGGAAATTTATCATCATTAATAAACCAAAAATACTGTCTTAATCAGAGAGGCTCATTCTTTGGCCCTTATTCCTTTACTCCTGATTTTTCCCTGAAGTAAATCTCAGTGAGTCCATAATGTTGTGTCACCAGGCTCTAAGAGAACATTGTGGGACCACTTCTCACCTGAAAGTCAAATCTCTAATTAACTCTCAGAACTAAATAATTACAGAATCTTGGAACCTTTTGAGATCCTTTAAGTATTGCTCTGCAATAACGCATCACTGACAAGTTTTAAGGATGTGTCTATGGCAACACATGCCTATTCTTGGAAACTTGAAACACCCACATTAATTCTAGAGCATTCAGTCACAGAATCAAATCGTAGGGGAGGATATCTGCACTATATTGTAATTTCAGAACAAAGACAAACAAATCTTCCCTTTCACATGAAGCATTTTGCCCAAGGACACATCAGAATCAGAAATGAAAAGGAACAAGCTCCTGAGAATAATGCATTTGCCCATTCTATAACTGGCTCCCTGGGAGTCCCAATAAGGCAACTACAGAGGAATTCTGATACTGTTATTCATTAACTCCACCAGAGACAGCCTAAATTATTATGGTAATCCTCTTTGCATTTAGATTAAAAGCACATTTCTAGTGAAAATGGATACTGTGAACTTCCAGGAAGACAGGAGGATGACTATAGTTAACAGCTTAATTTTGGACTCACTTTGGAGATCCATGGTTGGATGGTTCTGGGTAGGTCCCTGCACTGTGCGTTCAATGAACAGAGCTTACAATACAAAACAAATCCTCTAACAAAGGCACCCATCCTCAAGATAAGGATCATCATCTGTGTTTTCCCTGCATCTAACCTATTTTGTCTGTCAGTAGCTTAACTCCAGAGCCTATTTGAACTATCCAGACATTTGAGTCTTGCCTATTAGAAGCCCCAAATTTATAAGAAGGGTATCTTGTAGAGACAGTCACCCAGAAAATTACTAGAAATTTTTAGAAACAAGATCTCTGTAATCGAACTTTTGAGATGCACTAATTAACTGTAACATGTTGTAAAGGTGTTTATACTGAATCCAGTAATTTTAAAAGTTATATTTAAAATAAGAGGAAAAATCTTTAATTCTAACCACATACTAATTTATAATTTAAAAATATCAGTGTATATTTGTTCATTTTCTCTGTCTGGCACTTATCAGGAAAAAAAGCCAGGCAAGAGATTTAATTGGAAATCATCTTTGAGATCTCTTTGCCTTGCTTGTTAAGACAAAATCCATGTCCAATGTTCAGGTCAATTTCAAAATACCATCACTAACTGAACTTTGGCATATCTATTAAATTTGTTACACTGAGGGGTACTGGTAATTAGGTTAGCCTATATTTGAAATTTAATTCTTTAGCTATTTTTTTGACAATATGCATCACCAAGACTGTATTTTAATGAATAAATGTACTCAAATAATGAAATACCATATAATTCAGTGTAACTACTACCATTGGGTCCAATTTCATTTGTTAAAATGAAATTGTCACTACTATATGTAAATATATTAGTTTCACAAGGATGTTTTGATCTCACATACACCAAAGAAAAACATATATATATATATATATATATATATATATATATATATACATACATACATACATACATATATAGATAGATATATATACTAAAGTTGACTCTGTGTGTGTTATTTGTGTGTCTGTGTGTGTGTACATAATAATATGCTTTTTGTTGGTATATGTGAGGTAAACAACACAATACAATATCCCTCTGTTACTACTACATCTAAGTTCCAAGTGCTACTGTTGACTAGTTAATGACTAAACATGATACATATAGGCACTAATTTAAGGCTTCACATGATCCTACTATATGCATGGTGTAAGTGAAAGTATACATATTGCTGAGACAAAGATGTGTGTTTAGACTCTCAGTAGATGTGGGGTTCATCTCATATTTTTTTCTGACTTTAACATTAATGTAGTTATAGATATATATTTTAATCCCAATACCAAACTAAAATATGACTTACTATACCATATGTTATATGAATAAATAAGACGACACAAGCAAGTATAATTAATTTTTGAAGATAATCATAAAATCATTTTATATGCATGTCCTTAGTTGATACAATTAAGTTTCATCATTCTTAGAAATATTAGCAGATGTATTTGTGTGTTAGTTGTGAGTATTCTGTTTCTTAAGTAAATGGATGGTTCTGGGTAGGTCCCTGCACCATGTGTTCACTGAACACAGCTTACAATGCAAAGTGAACCCTCTAACAAAGGTACCCATCCTTAGGATAAGGACCATCATCTGTGTTTTCCCTGCATGTAACCTATATTATCTGCCAGTATCTTAGCTTCAGAGCCTATTTGAACTATCCAGAAATAAACATGATCACAACATTGCCAATACTTCCACAAGATTGCCACAATGCTCCTGTTATCATTGGACAAATAACAAGTTACTCTGCATATCACAGTTTCTTGGGGAAAATATTTACTCCAAATTTATGTAACAAAGCACTAAGATAAATTCAGCAGAGACTTCTGTAATTCCTCCCCATGGTTGTTTCTTTCAATGAGCATTTTTAGGCTTATGTAAGCTTCTGGTGTTGTTTAAAGAGTCATACAATCTGCTAACATATTATTAGGAAGTGAAAATTTCCTGAATACAAATAATACAGAATTACTATTGCTCACTCATCCCTCCTGTCTGTAGTTCTCCATCACTTGGATTTTAGGTCTCATAAATATTTTATTCCATGTTCTTTCAGGCTTCAGGGTTTATATGTGTTTTTCTTTGGTCACACACTGATCTCTCTTCCAAAAAATCACTTCCAAAAACCATATTTTCAAATCTCACCATCATTAAAAGATCAAAGGCTCTTCCATGAGACTTTAGATGAATTTAAAGAAGTATTCTCCAAAGTTTCCACAGACAAGTACTAGTTTTAGCCACTGTATTGTGTTCATTTCATTTTTGTTTTTGTTTTCTATTCAGCTGCAAACTTACTGAGGGTAGAGGATATATCCTATCAAGAGTTAATGTGAATTCTTAGTACTGTATGCAACCTTTAGAAGTATTAGTTAAACTAAAGATTGAAATCTTAGATAGGCTGAAACTACATGAATTACTTTTCCTTCAGGAGATTCTTAGACACATGAACTTCATATATTCCATGTAATGGTTAATATTAGTTTCAACTTGACTGAATCTTTAAATCAACTAAGAGATAAGCTTCTATGTATGTCTACAGAGTATTTTTAAGAAGAGTTACTAAGGGGGAAGACCTTTTCCAAGACTGGATAGCACCTTTGGAACAGTCTAGATTTGAAGAGGTCCTAAGGAAAAGCTGGCTGCTTGCTTGCCTGACTTTACTCTTTATTTACTGGAGAGTACAACTGCGGCATACCATTTCACTGACTTTGAAACCTGTCTTCTTTGGCTTTCCAATATGGACTGAAGCCTTGCAGCACTCTAGCAATCCCTCATGTTTTCAGCACCAGCTGGGGACTAGAGAAATCCATGGAGGAAGTTTCAGAAAGGGACTATATGTATTTTGTGTTATGAGATGGAAATGAAATCTTAAGAGGACAGGAGTGGGATGGAATAATTTAGTGATACAGTTTGGAGTCAACCTTAAAAGGGTTAAAGTTATGGCACTTCATTGTGATTTTCAATTTGAGAGGGGTTTATCATAGAAACAAACCCCTAAATATTTGACAACTGATATGAGAGAAATCACTCTTTATGTAGACAGTGTTAGTCCATGGGCTATAGTCCTGAGCTAAATAAAAAAGAGAATTCCAGCTAGTTGAATGCCAGCATTCCTCACTTTTTTCTCCCTGACTATGATTACAATGTGACTAGTTGTCTGAAGACCCTACCACCATGATGGAATATCCTTCCATATTAAGAGCCTTTCCTACCTTTGTTTTATTGGGAATTTTATCATACAAATCAATGAGAAATTGATAAACCCTGAAGAAAGTATATTGAATATTATACCTTTTCTGTACCACTGGCTTGATCCAAAAGAAATCACCACTGCAAAGAAAGAGCTCCTTACTGAAGTGGAGGAGACTCTTGGTAAATACAAAATACAAGAGATGGAAACCATCCTAGGGTTAAATAACTCAGATTAGAGGCATTTGAATGCTGCCAACCAATGATCACCAAGATCACAGGAGTTTATAAAATTATATAATTTTGAGTTTTTTTCATTTTGTTCATCTGTTAACCTCTTCTGTTTCCCCACAGTGATCCAGAAAGGAAGGGGCCTATGACAAAGAGGAGTTTTGTTTCACAGACAGTCTTGTGGGGAGATAAATACCTTACAAACTGCAGAGACAAAGGCAGTTTTCTTACTTATCCTTAGTAAGAAAGTTCCCCTACTTAGTATCTTTAGTAAGGAAGACATGACAGCAATCTGGTTTTAGTAACAAAGAGAGAGATGAGGAGGTTGATACCTAAGACTCTTGTCTCACAACTGGAAACATGGAGCATGCCCTCTCCTATCTTGCCCCTATTAAACCTAGCCCAGGAAAGATTTGTCTTCTAAAAAGGTAGATTCGCACTTTATGTAGTATTTCTAAATCTGTGTTCACATTATAAAATTGGAGGACATGCACTCTTTGAAGAAGCCGGAAAAAAAACATTATTTGTTCAATGCGTATTAATGTATTTTGATACTTGTTGGTAAAACATGTAATAGGTATATTTTACTTATTATCTAATTGGTATAGTATTATTTTTCTTACATCATAATTAGCTTAAAACAGAGAAAAAGACAAACATAGAAATATATACAAATAGGCTATACATGCATCATAGTTTATGCATGAACAATCAGCCCCAAAAAGAAATGCAGATACAAAGTAAGACCAATCTTATTAGAACAGGGCTTAGGGTGGAGTGCTGCACCTAAATTTTCCCCTATGAATATCTTCTAACTTTCCACACAAGAACCATTGGCTCCATGGGACTGTGGTTCAAAAACATCACTAAGAGCAATAGATAGCTATTATTTGGTGGGGAGGGAAACAATGGCTTAAGTAATTTTTTTCAAATGAACAGCTGGTAAATATTTTAGAGGAAGCATGGCTGAAAAAGTGAATAGATGTCAAGGAGACAACCTGGGGCCTTGGCATATTTCTGGCAAATAAGCAGGGATGGCATCGAGAACTGGAATTGTTTGGTATTTTTAGAAAGCCAGGTTTGGTGACAGATATTACATAAAAGCTAGTTATATATTTCCTGAGCCCCACATTGGGACTGTATGTGGTCTTCCTAAAGATTTCTGTGCTATATGTAAATCAAGCATTTGGAATCAAAAGTTGGGAAGGAAAACATCACACTCTGTCACTTCTGAGATATCTATGGTATAAGAAAACAGACAGAATCTAAAACATACTGAAAATCTGGGTCAGAGGATCATCAAACATATAAAAGATAAAAGAGAGACAGAGCTTTTCTTCTGGGCTGAAAAGTCAGTGACTTAACTGAAAGAAATGAAGGAATGTAAGAGGCAATGGGGCTGCTTTCAATCAGCTATGAGAATGATGAATTGATGAATATTGAAATCTGACGTGATGGTAGAATCTGCTGAGAAAAAAAAAAAAAAAAAAAGCCTAGGAGCACTTAGAACTGCAAAGCAGAAATGAGAACATGAGAACAAAAACATCCTGTTAACTTTCAAATGAATCAACAAATGATCAACCAATTGCTTGCAATTCTAACTCAATGTTTTTTAAAAACCAGCAATACTTTCTTGCTGTGGTATGGGAATTACAAAACCTTGGATGACACCGACTTTATAAAGAATGGGACAACTGCTGAGAATACATGACTTTAAAAAAATTAGAAATGTCAGTTCATAAATAAAACATGCTGGTTGCCAGGTTTTTTTTTTTTTAAATTACTTTACTAAAATATAAACAACCTACAAGTCCCTGAAAGGACAAAACAACTGCCAGAACCCAATGGAAGAGACCAGAAAATAAATGAAGAATGGGCAGGGGACATTCTCTGACAGAGATAGTGACAGATAAATTCAAACAAGAAATTCATCAGGGGCAACTTTTTCCTCAAAGCAAGAGTGTGTGGGTGTTACAAAGGGTGTGGCTATGACTTGACTTTTCTGGCTGATCTGATTCCATAGATTGAATCAGATAAAATTTGACATCACTCTTGCAGGAATTCTGGTTGAATTCTTAACCCAGTAAATGGCCCTTTTCAATAATATTTACTTGAAGTGTATGGATATATCTGTAGGTGCCTAAAACCCATGACAAAGGAGTAAGATTCTTTCTCAGGCTTTCAGAGCTGAAAAATATCCCAAAACAGTCCTCCCAGAATGAGAACTGACTGCAGGACTTGAAGATCACACAGCAAAGTACAATTATAGCAATAGCCAAAGTCTGTGTTTCAGTAAACAGAGCAGCAACTAAAGGCAGTATTGACTTTCAAGATAACTTCTGAGACAGTAATTCTTTAAAATATGTTCCTATTTGGAATGACTACACTGTTGTCTGGTGAGACATTTTCATAAGGCCAATAAATTACTGTTTATTTTTTAATAAATAATTTGGAAAGCTAGTTTTAGGTAATCACATTAAAAGATTTAAGATATACAGAGATTTTTATACAAATATAAAATGATAAAGGTTCTACAATATGGAAATTTTAATATGGTATATGTCTAACAAAAGAGAAACAATTAAAATAGACAAATGTTATCTATGTTGTTGAATGCAAAGAAGCCATTACATTATCTGAAAAAGATTAAATGAAGTAAAGCAATGTCCACAGTATCTAATATTTTTCATATTGTTCTTGGTGTTATGTATGTATTTAGTTATGAACTTTCCTATGCATGAGTGCATTTGCACTAAAGAGGGCAGATAATGTAGAATAAGACGATAACAGCAAATTCTACATAGGAAAGTGACTATGTTCATTTCTGCTTTTTGTCTTTTTTGTTTTCCTTTGAGATAGGGTTGCCATTGAAGTAGTGATCCTCCTTCCTTAGCCTCCTCACTGCCTCAGACTTATCTATATGAAATAACTTGTATATGCATGTATATGATAGCTACAGGGACATGAACCCATGTGCAGGCAGGGGAAGACCAGATAGTACATCGGATGTCTTCTTCCTATATGGTCCTCTAAGTTATTGTCTTTAGACATGGTATTTCCCTGAACCCAGAGCTGTTTTAGCTAAGGGTGGCTGACCAGGAAGCTACCTGAATAAGACTATGTGCCTGACATAGCCCCCGAAGCTGGGGTTCTTTATTTGGGTCTAGGTGATTCTAACTTTTGCCTTCATGATGGAAGATCAAGCTCTCTTGTGTCCTGAACAAACTCCAGTTTCCCAAATGAAGTAATATCTTTTAACATTTGGAGAATCATATAAGCTTTCAAAAGCAAGTTGAAAACACTGAATTCTTGCAAGGCAAAATCACCCAAAATTTGCCAAATATGTCAAAATACTTATGTATGCCCTGGAAATGTCCACAAATTCCATTCAGCATGGACAATTTTAGGAATAGAAGATTTTTTTCACTTTCTGTTTTATATGTTAAAGACAATTCTTGGGACTGACAAGACGGCTCAGTAGTTTAAAGCACTTTCTTGTTGATCTTCCAAAAGACCAGAATTTGGCTATCAGCACCCAGTTTGGGAATCTTACAATATTCTATAAGTCCAGCTCTAAGAGATTTTCTACCATTCCAGCCTCTATGGGTACCCACACTCATAATCCCATACACACACATCAATCACATATGCCACATTCACATGGTTAAAACTAAAAAACAACTCTAAAATAAATTCAATTAAAATGTTCTATTTTCCTATCAGAAATCAATAAAAATATTTAACATGATGTTTTATCAATTATTTTGGAATTTCATATTATGTATATATAATATATTTTGATCATGTTTACCCACTCTACTACCCATCTCCTCCAAGACTCACTTTATTCCTCCCTCCCAAACTCTTGTCCTCTTTTTTGTATTTTTTATAGCCCACCAAGTCTAATTTGTGCTAACTATATACTTATGGTTATGTGCTAACTATATACATGTCTAGTGGGGATACCCACTAGAATATGATCATTTTACCGGGGTGGCGGTGCACGTGCTTAAAAAAAACTGACTCCACCCCATCTAGAACCAATTAATCTTCAATACTTCTTCAGTTAGGGATGAGGTCTTGTGAGTCCTTCCATCCTCTATGCTATATTGTTGCTTGCCTTGATCCTGTGCAAGAAACCATGCCTGCTATATTCATGGGGAGGGAGAGGGGAAGGGGATATGAGCCTTGAGGGAAGGTGCTTTAGTTACTTTTTGTTACTCTAATAAAAACACCATAACTAAAACCAACTATGAAAGAAAGAGATTATTTGATTTACAGTTCTAGAGTGAGTATAAACACAGTTGAGGAAGGCAGCCAAACCCGGAAGCTGAGAGGACAGATTTCACTACACAGGAAGACAAGAGGGAACTGGACTTACAGTAAGGCTAAAAACTCTCAAAGCTATCCCCCAGTGATGCACTCTCTCTAGTAAGGCTTCATATCCAAAAAGTTTCATAACATGAAACTGACCTACCAACACACCAGGGGCCAACAGTTCAAATACATGAGTCTATGGAGTACATTTTTAAAAATTCAAACTACCTAAAGGGCGATATAGATGTCCCATTTGTAAATGAGTACTCCACAGACTCTTAATCTCTGCAATTTGACCTTTGCAAATTTCTATCTTGATTGCCATTTACTACACCAAAAAACTTCCCTAATTGTCAGGACCCATGAAAAGGAGTCCCCTCCATCTTGCCACAAGGTCAGAGAGCTCAAATCTGTATTAGTGTCTGTAAGACATTAGTTTGGCCTTGATAATATATGTCTCTTATCTAAATAACAATAGACATGGGCCCAGTTGTGTTTACTTTAGACCCTGAAGCCTGGATGGTTACCAAATACCTGGAGGATTAAGGGAAGTAAATCTCTTTGCCTCTTATACATGATAATAGAAGTCTTCTGCCATTTTGTCCTTACTGTTGGTTGAATATATCACATGTAGTAAGAATAAACTACTGGCTGCATTCAATATGGATTGAATTTGCCCTCCCTACAGCTACTCTGTATTTCTGTTCTTAACCCCCTTTTAGCTAGCCTTTCTCTAATCCATACTCCCCCACTCAAATATGATCCTGGGGCTGCTTGGCTAGCTCTGATTACAGCCCCACAAAGACAGCCCTCGACAAATGGCGGAGCAACTTGAGGCAATACAGATGGAGGCAACATCTAATGAAGTTTGAGAAACCCCCAAACAATATGGTTTATTACCATTGTTCATGATTGCCCACAAGAGTTTAATGGTAAGACCTTATTGCTGAAGACATCACATACTTTGGCCACAGGAGCTCACAGACCCGATGGTGAACCTACTACTAATGTTTGTAGAATGGACACCCACCCTATCAAATTACCCTTTAAATCCCTATCTCTATACCCACAGATTTTTGAAAAATCATTTTGAAAGACTTTGATAAATTTTCATAAGGGTCAAAATGCTTGGAAGTAATTTTCATAGCTATTTTACACCCCGAGGCAACACAAACTATTTTCTCCTGTGGTATATGTGGGAAAATTAATTCAGGGGTACCCAACAACTCAGTGGCTAACTGGGATTATAACATATGCTTCCTGGGCACTGATTAGCCTAGAGAGCTACAGTACCTGCAAAATGTGAGTCTCAGATACAATTGCAACAGTTATAAAAACATCACTTTCTTTCTTTCTTCCTTTCTTCCTTTCTTTCTTCCTTTCTTAACCTCTAATATTTATGCTAGGGGAAAAAGGGAGAAAAACGTCCTCTGCTGGAGCCCAGTATTTTCCCGCAAGCCAGAAACATATAAACAGTACCTGCTTTGGTTGAAAGCCTCTCTGTTTAGAGTCTCAACATCAAAACACAAAGAAATTGTAACTCTTAAATTACAAAGGTAGAACAGAATTACCTTCTTGTTTTGGTTCTGACTTAAATTGTGTTGTTAATCAGGTCTTAAAATTTGTACTTCTTGAATTGAAATGATTTAATTCTCTTAGGTAGTGTCATAAAAATCAAAATAAAATTCAGTTGTCTTTGTACCTTGGACTCTGACCTAGTGTCTACATGAACCATGTTGATGTGGCCAGCAGATGGCCAACTGTGGCCTCGGAAGAGTCTGTGGACATCAGATCAGGAAGTCCCACCTTGTCCTCCTTCTTAGTACAGAACATTGAATTGGGTCCTCACCCAACCCAAACCAAGTCTTCTGTTGCAGCTGCTTCTTCTTCTAATACTTTACATGAGAAAGTTACAAGAATATGGTCAAGGCACACATTTTTGTGAAAATTTCCATTACCCATTAAAACTTTAGAACTTTCATGCAGTAACTGATGGAAGCAGACGCAGAGATCCACAGCTAAAAACTGGGCCAAGTTCCTGGAATCCAGTTGAAGAGAGGAGGAATAATAATATGAGCAAAGGGGTCAAGACCATGAAGGGGAAACCCATAGAAACAGCTGACTTGAACAAGTGGGAGCTCACTGACTCTGGACTGGTAGTGGAGGTAACCTGCATAGAACCAAACTAGGCCCTCTGAATGTGGGTGACAGTTGTGTGGCTTGGGAGTTTATGGGTCACTGGCAGTAAGACCAGGATTTATCCCTAGTGCATGAACAGAGAGGCCTCACTGTCTCTGAAGAGTGGATAGGGATTGAGGTAAAGGGAAGGTAAGGGGAGCTGGAGGAGGAACAGGAGAGGGAACTGGGATTGGTATGTAAAATAACAAAAGATTTATTTACAAAAGACAATACACACACACACACACACACACATACACATACACACACACACACACACACACAAACACATACACACACACACACACACACACACACACACACACACACACACACACACACACACACGAATCATGAACTGGCTTTTTGAAGCCCATTCCATATGGTTGGATAGTTTGCTCAACCTTGATGCTGGAAAGGGGACATGGTAGCACTTGGTCCTATCTCAACCAAATATGTCATTAATTAATTAATTAACTCATTCATTCATTCATTCATTTATTATTGTTGAGAATCCTGCCTTAGCCCATTAGGGATTCCATAACAACACACTATAAACAGAGGGACTTAGCTACAATAAACACCTGTCCCTCATGAATTTGTACGTCAGAAGGCTAAGATGAAGCTTCAAGTATGTGGTATCTAGTGAAGGGCTCATCAGCTCATTGACAGCTGCCTCTCACTTTAACATTGTATTCAAACAGGTAAGCAAGATATTTGAGGCACTTTGATAAGTTCTACTTTCTATGTGTAAGAGTTTGATTCTCATGATTAAGCTAACTCCCAAATGCCTTGCAAACTAATACTATTACCTTGAAGAATAAGCCTTTAATATCTAGGGGTAAACAACTTTTCAATTCATACCACCTTCTTATATGGCTGGCAATGATCTTATATTTTCATAATTTTAAAATAAATGCTTTTGAAACTCTATTAAGTTAAGCAAAATTAATGATTATTAATGATAGTATATTAACCAAAAGAGGAAAACATTTGGAGACAGTAAATAGAAACCTTTCAGGTTTTCAAATGCAACCAGTAACTGCCATAAACTAAACTATTTTGAGGATTTATGAAATGTCTAAGATGTTCCAGGAGCTTAATTCACTAGATCTTAAATGTAGGAAGCTTTCTTTGTAGGAATTAACTACCAGACTGTCTGACTTTTCCAAAGGATCTAGGACATGGAAGAAAAAAATGACTGAACTGATGATATTTTTTGTTAGATGACATAAGACACAAAGACGTTCAAGGGAACTTAAAGTTCACGGCCAATGTTTGCCAGTTTTCAAATACAATGAGACTTAACTAGGAACTTGTTCTCTTTGGTTACCTGAAAAGGAGAAAGAAAATTAGTAATAGTTTAGAGATAATAAAGTTCTGGGTTTGCTTAGCACACAGCCAGCAATCAAGGTAGGCATGCCATGGTTCTTGAAAAGTAGATACACAGGTAATGATAAAAATCAAGACCATGACTATAAAAATTGCTGTCAATTTTATGTTTCATGCATGAATGTGTTGTAAATTGTGATAATAAAAATATAGATTTCATTTTATGTTATTAAAACATGAAATATATCAGAAAAAATAAATATACAGTTAGAGGTCTAGGGAAGACAGGATACTATGGATCCTTTTCCTCTCAATTTCAATGATTGGCAAAAGAGATTTTTGATTAGAAATATCTGAAAGGGACTGGGAGGGTGTCTCATTAGGTGAAATTCTTTCTACACAGGCACCAGACCCTCACTTTGATCTCCAGCACTCTCCCAGCCCCCCCCAAAAAAAATAAAAGAAAAAGAAAAAAAGTAAGATTCCATGGGTTAGGCTTATAATCCTAGCATTAAGGAGGAGACTGAGGCAAGTGGATCCCTGGAGCCTTTTGGTCACCTAGTGTAGCCTATTGTGACCTCCAGGTGCCAGTGAGAAAACAAGTGTGGTAGCTACACAAAGACCAATAACTGAGGTTGACCTCATGCCTGCTTGTGAATATGCACATACACCAAACAGAAAGCTGAGACTTTCAAATGTCAGAAATAGATTTATTTGTAAATAGAAATAAAAGAATAACTTCTTTACAATGTGCTAATTAGCTGAAAAGAAAAATCTTTTGATAATATGGAAAGTCCTATGGTCATGTTAAATGGCCTAGAAAAGAAAAAAAAAAAACTTCAATATTATATGTGAGAATTTACCATCATTTATTTTTCCCTGCTGTACTGAATAAATTACAGAAATCAAAAAAGCTTTTAGCTTTGTGAGAAAATGTAGGCGAGACAGTAAAGGAAGAATGTAGGAGGGAATATCTACTAGAGAGAAAATTCAATCCCCAAAGAACAAGGAAAAAAAAATATCTTTCTAAGGCACTTAGCTTCTTGCTATGTTTTAGCTCAGGCAAATATCTAAAGCAAAGCTATGTTTGAAAGGGACAAACAGACTTTTTCCAAGGTATTCACAGAACATACAAAATACAAGGAAATGCATGTGTTCCCAGAATTTTGAAATCCCTATTACCTCTATTAATTTTTTTTTTTTTGAGGGCCTCTACACAGGAGGATTTTTACCAAGTAAGCCATTGATCAGTGAATGGAAGAGATCTTCCCTATGTACTAGATATAAGAACATGGGACCACCTGTTGCCACCAAGGCCATGGGAGTGTCTGGGATCTGGACTGTCACTTGTGACCATTTTGGTGTTCAAAGGCTCTGTCACACCATGATCTTATTGATCTGAGTGGCCTGTGCTGCTACTGGGGGACATGATGACCTCTGAGGGGCCATTCCTGGGTCCATAGCCCTGCAACAGCTAGGGTCTGTGTTGATGCCCATGGCTTTAGCAACCACTGAAGGCTGTGTGTATGACTGGTCAGGCACCTGAGGACATACTGGGGTTAAGAACTACATTGACACCCAGGCCTTCCTAATCTGGATGCCCTGTGCCTCCACATGGAGCCATAGTGACATTTAGCCCAGGCTGCACCTGAAGGCAATGTCTATGTCCATGGCCCTACTGTAGCCAGTGCTAGTGTTGATGTCTGTGACTCCTGATACCATTGAAGTCCATGTCGATGTAAGAGGTCTATACTACCATCTGAGGCCATGTTGGTGTCCAAAGGGCATGTTACCATAGAAGACATGTCAATCTGATGTTCTCCTGTGCTGCCACCTGGAGCCAAAATGACATCCAAGTCCAGACTGCTCATGAGGGTCATGCCTGGGTCCATGGTCCTACCATAGCTGGGACTTGAGCTGATGTCTGTGACCCATGGTACCACTAAAGGCAACATGGATGCCCAGGGTCTAGGTTCCAACTTATAGCCAGGTTGGTACCCAAGGGCTCAGCCACCTTCAGGGTCACATGGATCTGACTGGCCTAACATCTATCCCATCTATGATCTGCTGGAATGCCTGAAAGGACTGCTCCTGTGGAGTAATAACCACAGGATCTCCATGACTCAGGGCAATAGCAGAATATCCAAGAGGAGTTTTAGTGAGGGTTCAATGATGATGGTGTGCCAGAGACCTTGAACCAGACACATAACTCATTGCAATGAACATTTTACATTGGGACTGATTGAACAGAAGGGTATCATGCATGACACACTACATCTCCTGAAGCCACTAAGATGAATGAAGAGGTGTTGGAAAGATGGAGAAGGGAAGTGGTCTGTTTTTAGTTTGTTTGTTTTTAGTTTGTTTGGAAGGGGCATGCTGCTGCAGGAGTGAGGGACAGAAATGAAGGACTGGGAGACCATTAAGACTAGGATGTATAATGTGAAATTTCCAAAGAAACAATAAAGAATTATGCTAAGAAAAAAATCATGGGGTCCCTTGGGTGGTGTTTACCAGCAAATTTTGAAGGAAATGTTTTACATATTTATAGTAGTATAAACTTCTGGAGAAAACTTGAGTCTTGGGGCTGAAGA
The DNA here is from genome assembly GCA_030556225.1 of Cricetiscus sungorus. Taxonomy (NCBI): domain Eukaryota; kingdom Metazoa; phylum Chordata; class Mammalia; order Rodentia; family Cricetidae; genus Cricetiscus; species Cricetiscus sungorus. Next base: position 54,282,382 of record JANBXA010000007.1, on the reverse strand, counting down.
GATAGCTTAGTGTACTTGTCATTTAAGCATGAGGATGTGAGTTCAAATGCCCACAACCCACATAAAATAGGGCACACAACACACATCTGTAATCTCAGTGCTTTATGATGAGATTGAAGGCAAAGAAAGAAGAATCCTCAGGAAGCTCATAAGGTAGCTAGTCTTGCCCACAAGCTGATTAACAGCAAACTGTCCCTGTTTCAAACAAGCTACAATGAGAGGATCCAGAGCTGAGGTTGTCTCTGACCAAAACTTATGAGCTATTATGTGCACATGAAAATAAAATAGTTTCCAATCTACATTTTCAAATTTTGATGTAGTCAGAAATCAAACAGTCCAGATAAAATAGCAATTGATGTACATGTAGGGAGTACTGTTGCTTTTTTAGTATTTTGTCTAACTTGTTCCCAAGTTTCTTTGCCCTGAGGAATTATTTGTATTTGTGGTGATTTGTATTAATTTGACAAACAGCTAGGGAATTTTTCAAGTTAAATTGCTGTGAATGTAGTTAAGTTGGTAGTGTGTTTACCTAGAATATAAGACGCCTGGGTTCAACCTCCATAAGCCAAGCATAGTGGTTGAGTTTACAATCCTGGAATTCAGGAGGTAAAGTCAGGAGGATTAGAAGCTCATGGCTGTCCTCAGCTACATAAAGAATTTGTGGTCAGCCTATGTTACATGAGACCTTGTTAAAATAAGAATAAAGAATACAAATATATCTAAATGGTCCAAGGCTCCTGCTCAAGACAGGTCTACTGGATTTCTGTTATTGCATTGAGCATGATACTAATAGAATATGCTAAGGCTTCAGAAGACACTCAACCTGAGCATCCTGCCCAGATTTTCCTTATGGTAAATAGAAGCTGCCTTTCTACACTATTGTTTTGTGGAGTAATTCAGGTTGGATCCACTCAGTTATCTTCAAGGTATATCCTTAAATATTTAAAAGCATCCTTAACTTCTTGTGCTTTTTTTTTTTATCAATAATGGATCCAATTATCAACCATTGTAAACTCTCTTGTAAAAGAAGAGGTACTATTAGTACATTTTCTGTCGTAAATTGTATTGTATCAATAGGCTATACTAAAAATTGCTTACTTATAACAAAAGGTTGACATCATTCATAAAGTTATCTCATAAAAAAGAGAAAAATTTTTAACTTTGATGTGTCTTAACTCCAGGCTCTTAAGCCTTAGGGAACCTTAGGGAAACTTTTCTAGCTTTAAATTTTTATTCTCAACACAACAACTGTTTGCTATTATATATATATATATATATATATATATATATATATATATATATTATGCTCTGATTTGCACAGTTGTATTTCCACAAACCGGTAAGAAGTTATGTTAATATACTAGACTGATCACAGCAGATGTCACCTTTCACATGATAGACATCCTATAGAGGATTTGCTCCTGACAAGAAGAGACAGGAAGGACAGATAAGGGCATTTTCATATTCAATATTATTGAAGCACATTTGTACTTTATTACAAAATGGATTCCATATGTAAATACTGTCAGTAGCTCAGCAAATAAATATCATCAATGGCTTTCATAGCCATTAACTTTTAACCTAGATGGTACCTTCAGAGGGGTGGAAGGTTCAGTTGCCATGGGAAAAAAGTCCAAACCCTGTTGGCCAGAGATATCCAATCATGAAGTAACAGTATAGGAGATGTTAAGGAAATAGGATCCAATTCCATTAATCACAGACATAAGGCTGACCACATAATCAGGGTAAGAGTAAACTTTGAGACAACTGACTTTCTTTTTTTTTCTGTTTCCTACTAAGACTGCCAGCAGGAGACAAGAGTAGGAAAGTGGACTGGTGACCCTCTATATTCCTAGATTACCAAGTCACTGACTATAATACAGCTTAAATATTCAATTCTTGTCTCTGCTATTAGGAATTTGTGGAGACAGGAAGCATGACTGATGGGAGATGTTATTCTGTATATATGTTTCTCATACTGGTTAATAAAGCCCTGTGGTTAATAGGAAACAAGATAGGTGGGACTAGGAGACCAGAAGGAGGAAAGAGGAAGTAGTAGGGAGGAGTCGAGATGTAGCCCAGGGAAGAAGCAGGACGCCTGCCGTGGCTCCCAGATAAGACGACCACGTGGAAATACTTAGATAAGTAGAAATGGTTTAATAATTAAGGCAGAGCTAGCACATTAACAATGATGGTAATTGGCCAACAGGATTGTATCAAATACAGAGTCTCTGAGTGTTATTTGTGGCTGGCACTGCTGTGGGCCCAGACTGGCGGGCTGGCGGAAACATACACACTATAGATGGCGCCCAACGTGGCTATAACAACTTTCACTTAAAACTTATCAAAAGCTTAAAAAATAGTTTTTAGAAACAAGGGAACAGAGACTAGCAAGACTTCTTAGTAGCAGCATTTTCTTGGTTGGATTTGTTTTGCTGTAGACAGAGATTTGTGCGGCTCCTTTAAGGGAGGTTTCCAAAATTAGCATAAGCGGCAAAAAAGCCACCTTGCTTTTAAAGAGCTCTGCTAACAATTCATTGGTGTGTACAAGAGCTGCAATGAAGGTTTACACTGTGTTTTAAAAAATACGCTGGCTTGGGAGAGAAAAAGAAACAGGATACTATGGTTTAAAAAAGAAAAAAGGAATTAAATGGATGGCTATGGTGGTGCACACCATTAATCCCAGCACTCGGGAGACAGATGCAAGCAGATCTCTGTGATTTCAAAGCAAACCTGGTATGCACTGAATTCCAGGACAGATAAAAGTTACACAGAGAAACCCTGCCTCAAAATATGTAAAAATAGAAGTAGAATAAATAGAATAATAAAAAAAACACGTAAAGATGGAAAACACAGAGAAATTTTGGATACTATACACGCTTCTGTTGTCTTTAAATTATTTGATTGCTGAGAAAATAACTACTGATAAAAGAAATGCTGCTGGATTAATTCAATTTATATATTTTAAAAATGCTTTGACTCCAAAATTTAAGCCTAAGGACAAGTTACTGGGGAAAAGGATTTCTATATTTGTTTATACAGAAAATGAAACGCTATGGATTCTTTCCAGACTTATATGGTTTGATCAAGCCAGACCCCCTGAAACAGCTCCCCAGGTGATCCAACATTCAAAGCAGTTGAGACAAAGCCTTGCAGACTACAGCCAAGATTTCTGTGTCTTCTTACAATCCCCATGACAGCGACCTCTACCAGCAGGAAGTAGTTTGGAAAGAACGACGCCCAAATTTCCAAATATTGTTTATAAATGTTTGTTTTCATTTAAATGGGCTTGGTTATAAATGGCTATAACCACAAACAAGCTTTTTAAAGGTAAAAAGGGAATTATGGTATAGATATGAATACTTTGCTTTGGAATGGATTTTCTTTTATTGATACAAATTAAGGTCAATTTTGTGATATGTATATTTCTCCTCTTGCTTAGGTATTATGTTTATATAGCTCATTGGAAAATGTAATATATAATTTAGTACAGATTAGAGAATTACCTATGATAGTCAAAACTTGGAGTTCAGTTAGTTAGGATTTCTAGATATGCAGAGATGTATTTGAGATGAATAGGCATTCTTCAAACCTTTCAAAGACCTACAGAATATGGCATTTAAAATGGTTTAGGGATTTTCTTGACAGTGAGGCACAACTGCTCCTGGTAACACCACCTGTGTCAAAAAGGAAGATGGACATTGAAGAAACTCGTTAAGAAGTTTGCTTCTAATATGGCAAGACTAGCCATTTGGGCAAGGTACTGCTTTTCTGGACTGTTTGACTTTATGTTGTAGAAACTGGACATGCAGGACCCACAGAAAGGTGACTGCTGATTCAAGATGGACATTGCTACAGGATTCCTGCTTCATGGAAAAGGCAGCCAGACAGTCTACAGGACACAGAGAAAAATAACTGACAAACTGCCATTACAGGTGGACAGTTTAAAGTTTCCTGCTTTGCTGAAAGTCTGCCAGACACATTATGGCCTATGGGCTGAAGATGGAACATTAAGAAGAACTTCGGGTGACTGACCAGGCAATGAGTTGTCTCTGTCATTTCTAGAGTTTATATATTATCTTTCTGTGGTCTTTGAAGGAGTTGAAGACAGATAGTTATAGTTTCCCTTAGTTAGGATTAAAGATAAGTTACATATAGGACTTTAGACTCACAAAGATAGGATAGATGATATTTTCTTTAACTCTTACAAAATGTTAATGGACTAAATATTGTTAACTGTGATTCTTATTTGATAACTGTTGTATGTTATATTTTGCTATGTTAAGGTTAAACCCCTTCTTTTATTTTAGGCAGAAAAGAGGAGATGATGGGAGATGTTATCCTGTAAATATGTTTCTCATACTGGTTAATAAAGCTCTGTGGCCAATGAGATAGCAAGATAGGTGGGGCTAGGAGACAAGGAGGAAAGAAGAAGCAGTAGGGAGGAGTCGAGATGTAGCCCAGGGAAGAAGCAGGACGCCTGCCGTGCCTCCCGGATAAGACGACCACGTGGAAATACTTAGATAAGTAGAAATGGGTTAATAATTAAGACAGAGCTAGCTCATAAACAGTAATAGTAACTGGCCAACAGGACTGTATCAAATATAGAGTCTCTGAGTGTTATTTGGGGCAAACGTGGCTGCGGGACCATGGCGGCAGGACCCGCTGCAGCCGGCGGGAAAAACCTGCCATAACACATGACCTCTGGAATTTTTGTTATACCACTACATTGTGCCCAATCTGTGACCTGGGGCAAGGCTAAGCCCCACTTTTTTTTTTTTTTAATTTTAACATGATTATACTAGGTTTCTTTTTTTCATCACATTGTTAGAAAAACTAAATCCAATACTGGAGGAAGTGACTGCACCATCATAAGTTTGCAATAAATAATTTGCAGATCCCTGTCCAAAATATATTTCCTTGTTTGGATATATGTGCACTGAAGAGCTAAAGAGGTTGCACAATGGCCAAGAGATAAGCAAAGTTATTTAAAATTAAGTTTTATTAATCTCAAAATCAATGAAGATCTGCTACAGAACACATATCTCAGGAAGGACAATGACTTTTAAATGCTCTTCTAGCATGGTGAACAAAACCAACAATCAGTCAATGGGATTTGAAAACTGGAAAAACAGCTAACAACAGAGATTTTAGACTTTGCAGCCCATACGGCTTTCATTGCAGATGCGTGGCTCCAAATACTGACTTACAAACTTGTAGTGGGATATTCACTTTGTCTGCTTCTGTGGCACTGACCACACCCATGTAGAGGTGGAGCCAGGGGCGGAAGTGACCTGTGGAACTAGGTCTGAGAGGAGGCGGGAAACACTCTTTTTCTGGCAGTATGCAGAGAGAGGAGCATCCGGTTCCAACTACTGTGTTCATCTGTCTGTGTTGTGAGTTGTTTCTCCCTGAATAAACATCTTTTCAGCCTATTTGTTTATCTTGACCCTTATTAAACCACAATACAAACTAGCTTTAGAAACTATGTAAATGAGTGAATATAGCCCCATTCCAATAAAACTGAATTTATGGATACTTAAATTTGGATTTCATCAATTGTAGAGAGGGAGGAGTGATGAGTAAAGGGATCAAGACCACGCTGAGGAAACCCATGGAAACAGCTAACTTCAATAAGTGGGTGTGCAGGGACCCCAGAGTGAAAGCTCAGAAACCAGCATCTGACAGAACCAGGCCTCCTGAACATGGGTTACAGTTGGGCAGCTTGGGAAGTCTTTGATGCCTCTGGCAGTGGAACTAGTATTTAACCCTAATGCACAAATAGGGTTTGGGAACCCATTCCCTATAAAGGGATACTCTCTCAGCCTAGATACACAGGGTAGGGCCTAGGTCCTGCAGCAAATAATGTGTCAGTCTTTGATGGTCCCCCATGGAAAGTTTCACTGTCCCTGAGGAGTGGATGGGTAGTAGGATGGTGGGGAAAATGGGAAGATGGGAGAGAGAGGGAACTGGGATTGGTATGTAAAATAAGATTTTTTTTAAATTTAAATAAAAATTAATTTTAAAAATTTGGATTTTATATGACTATACACTTGTCTTTTTATGGCAACTGATTTCAAACGTAAAAACATTCAGAACCTGCAGATGTTTAGAAGCACAGCAAGCATACTTGATCCAATGGCCATTATTTGCCCATGCCTCATCTAAGATGAAAGGGAACATCCTCCATCCATGAGCACAGAGGCCAAGTGAAAAGTAGCAGATACCCTAGAGATGGAACTTCAAGAAAGTATGAGCAGCTAGGCATGGGTACTTAGATCTGAACTTGGATCCCGTGGAACAGTGTAAGAACTCAACATGTAAAGTATCTCCCAATCCTAAGTGATAATGTATTCACTCTATAAGATCATGTGAGTGCAAGTGCACAGTAAAAGCCTATCAGAAAATTGTGCCTGAAAACTTATCAAACACATCAAACACACTACACAGAAGAAGGGTGCACCACCCTCACCTGAATCCCATATAGAAGAAGAAACTTAAGGCTATGGTGGAAATCGCCTCCCGCCCCACTGATGTCAAGGAACTTATAGTTAAGAATTGTCAACTGCCCAGGGGCTTCAGGTCTACTTCATCCTTGATGGGAGATGTTATTCTGTAAATATGTTTCTCATACTGGTTAATGAATAAAGCACTGTTGGCCAATGGGAAAGCAAGATAGGCGGGGCTAGGAAACTAGGAGGAAAGAGGAAGGAGTTAGGAGGAGTCAACATGGAGAGCTGAAAGAAAACAGCATGCTGGCTGGCTGTCCGGTAAGATGAGTCATGTGGAAATACTTAGAATAGTAGAAATGGGTTAATCATTAAGACAGGAATTAGTAACTGGCCAACAGTAATTATGTCAAATACAGAGTCTCAGTGTGTTAATTGGGGGCTGGCATGGTGGCAGGACCAGACCGACAGCTGGTAGGAAAACATACTCGCTACACATTCTCATTGCTAATGGGGTGTATTTGAATTGCCATTTAGTCATACACTTTTTTCAGACTGTTCTCACCTTGTCTCCACAGTGGTATAATCCAGTTATTTCTCCTTGCAGCTCAATTCCACATGGAAGCCCAAGTCAACCCAGTGACCCTGTACCATCTGAAGCTTCATTCTGCCACCAGAAACCCTCCAACTGAATTGAATAATATCTAATTATTACAGTGACACATGTTGCTTCATTATTACCTCTGCCTTTGCAGAGGTTGTCTTTTAACCCTTTCAAAGCCATTAATGTAGCATGTGCATGCATTCATGAGTGAACACATATATACATACATGTATACATACATACATACATTTATACTTCTTTAACCTTAACCCATCATAGAAACAATACACAGAACAGGCTTATAGGCATTTGCCTTCTCTACACTCTATAAACTTCATAATTAATGTAAAGAAACATTTTTGGTCGTTCTTTTTATCTCCAAAACCTGACATATTGCATAGTATAAAGTGAAATATGAATATCTGTTTTGTAGCAAAAGAATGGGTTGAGGGATAGAAGAAGTGAAACTATCCAAACTTTGGTTAACATACAAAATTCTACTAATTACTAGAATTCTCAAACTTTACTAATCGAACTAATTACAACAGCATTCAGTGGGTATAACATGTAAGTGACTACATAGCTGATTATATCCACTGCAGACAGAAGAATATGTCACACAGAACCTGTGTGAGTGTGATTAAAAGTATCATATCCCTTGAATAGTTTCCTCCATTACATTTTTGATTGTGTTTATAGATATAATTAGGTGAGTGATACAGAGAATACAATATCAGTTAAAGGGATGTTGGATCTAGTACAAGAGTAAGCTAGTGGCTCTCTTCTAGCCAAGGCCAAGAACTCTATTCATTAGTAGAAAATTCTTTTATAAATTTGTTTCTTTTACAATTAAAGTACATTAAAAGAAAAAGAACTGACAAATTTATCGAGTTCCTTCTAACCTTTTAAGTTAGTATTTTTTAATTTCAGACAGGTACCCAAAGGGCTTAAAACAGAATACATTATTAATTTTCATTACTAATAGCACTACACTTATGATCTTTCTGTGTTTTAATCAATACTAAGGTCTAAGTCTGACCTTCATTATTCTTTTATTATTTTGAAGCATTACATTAATTTTGTGCATTGCAGTATGTTGTCCAGTGTACAAGAACTCTAAGCTGTGAAGCTACCCATTTAAAGTGCATATGTACAGTCTACCCAGAGTGAGCTGCCTTATAGTCATGTGTGGTCCCTCTGAAACAGCTTTCTAATTCTGTTCAAGTATCCATTAGCTCTCAAAGGAGTCGATCCTATCTACTCTAAGGATGTTTCCTGTTGAGTAGACTAGCCAGTCAGAGCTGACTGGCCCATGTTATTATGTCAGTAACATACCTGATTAGAAAGATAGTGGGCAGAAAAGAGACACTCCATTGTGATGAAAGACATGGATCTAATTTACTTTCATATTTATACTCCCTCAATATTTACAAGGCAGCATTTTTATTGAATTACTTCAGCCATATTAAGCCCAAGAAAGGTGGCAATGTGAAACCCGATTTTTTTGCACAGATACATGGAAAAAATATGCTATTTTGAGTATTTGTTTTAGCTTTTGACTCAATTACAATAGGTAACAAACCTACCACTAGACTAGTTATGTGAGAAGGAATTACTTGAAAGTAAATCTTATTTAATTTTCCATTGTAAACATTGAAACGCTAGTGCTATAATCCATTGGAATTTCTTATATTCATTATTTATTGCAAGGGGATGACCAGAAAGAGTATGTGTGTGTGTGTGTGTATGTGTGTGTATAACAATAACACTCAAAGAAAAAGAGTCCATTGGTGTTATATTAAAGTAAATAAGAGGGAAACATGGCAGAGGTTGAAGGAAGGAAAGGGATGGGAAGACTTGGTGTAAAATATATATATATATATATATATATATATACATATATATATATACATACATACATACATATATATACATACATACATATATACATACATAAATCATTTAGTCACTATACTGGTTTAATAAAGTGGCAGTAAGATTCTCCTTTAGATTTATGTCTTGCCAGTCTTGGTAGTTGGCTAAGTTTACATTACTAAGCATGAATTCCCTCACTGAGTGGGCCATAAGTACAATTTTATGGTCTGTTATCCTCAAGATTTATGCTTCCATATTGAACATTTGGGTACATCTTGCTGTTGTGGTCATTGTTATAGCTCATAGGTGTCAAAGCTGGTACATGGCTCCTTCTAGTACTATGAAAAGAAAGCTAGTTCTCAGAAAGAATGCTTCTATGGCCAGATCTAGCTCATGTGTCCCAGTCTTGTATTCAAAGTTTGTGGTGTCTTCAGCAATAGAGATTTACCTTCAAAATCTGGAAGGCAACCAAGGGCAATTGCGATAGCCTATATTTTGGGGGATTCTATTCGTCTTTTTTGGCCAACAACTCAAAGGAAGACTTATCATGCCTTGTATTGAAATTTCATTAGATAGACTATGGCCCTTAAGGGGGTAAATTACAATTCCTAGTTATATAACTTTATTTAAACTATATATCTATATATGATGTGTGCATATTATATATATTATATGTAATATGTATTATTATATGACAGTTTTAGGAACCATAAAATACTGTTTCCTAATGCATTATTCAAACATCCTTTAGTTTCTCCTTATCCTTTCTCCCTCCCTTTACCTTTGTATTGTCCTCCATTCCATTTTAAAACTCCATATGCCTTGGAGAGAGGCACTCTAGAATGGGTAATAACAGGATACTAACTTCTTTATTATTTGAGAAATGTAGACATACTATTGAAGGTTTAATAGTATTTTAAGATGCTAGAAACCCTTTGAAATCATGTACTAGTTTTAATAAACCAAAAGGAACATACAAAGAATTCAAAATATTTACCTGATTAAAAAGTATATTATAATGTCAAGTAGTAACATTAAGGTCAAAATTAATAATTTATTACTAAGAATTTCCATTTTGTGTCAAAAATTTATCTTGCATGGGTCATATGAAATGAGTTATAGTCTACACCACAAATTAGTTTTATTCCTTATAAAGCATGAATTACAACCACAGTGGATCATGGAAAATTTGTCAACAGTAAAAATTTTCTAAAAGACAGATACCCAAAATTAATGAAGCTGATGTGTTTCTGGCAATGCATATCTCTATTGTACCAAATCACTTTATTATAGCCTTGGTACATACAATGTGAATATTTTTCAGTGTACTTACCATTATACTACACAATTCCAATAGATGCTGTTTCCAATACTGTGGCTCTGTAGTGTGTATATTATATAGACAACTTTTTCTACATCTGCTCTCATAGAAACTTAGTGGTTTAATTACAGAAAAAAAATGTAGTAGTTGTATACCATCATTCCTCAGCATGTAAAAACCACACTAGTCTATTTTAGATTGTATTATCTTGGAATGTTTCAGTTTAAACTTTACTGTTTGCAGGCTTCAGGTTCATAACATATAATTAAGGGAATTTTGCCTTTGAATTGCAAAATAATCTCTATTAAAGAAATGGCTCTAAACAAACATCTGCCCTTCTTTATTATACATACATGCAAAGTGACACACTCAACATTGATGGTTATTCAAGAAAAATATGGTGGACTATGAAAAATGTTGAAGAATCTCTACTTTCTGAAGTGTCAGATAGTTAATATTTAATTCATTGTGGGTAATTTCTAAAGTTAGTACACATACTAACTTTATATGTATATATATATACATATATAGAGAGATTATATATCAGATAAAATAAAAATTTCATAGGTAAAGGGGTATAAGTAGATAGATTTAAGAAGAGCTGGTCCAGAACATATAAAAGTATGTCTCTAGAGTATACCCGACTCTAATGATGATCTTGATGTTAATTTTCATTGAGTAGAGTACCCATTTTCTATTCATAAAACCTTTGATGATACCTGACTTTGTGGGGTTGTTTTTTAAATTAGACCCTGCTGGGATGTTCCCCCTGAAGGTATTTTACCATCATACCATTAAAGGACTCTTACTGCCATTTATTTAGACAATATGAGATCTTTCACAGCTGACAGTATAATACATGACTCCCTAAAGCTCTGATCTTCATCAGTCCATAGCAAACCCAACACATGCATTACATTATAGCACTAAATCAAGGTAGGCAAGGTAAATATACCCAAAGGTAGTAGATTTTGACCATGATGATCACTTTCCTTGATATATTACAGTTAGTGGTAAAAGTCAAGTTTCTGGGAACTTGTATTCAAGGTTTTCTACATCTTGGTCCTTGTTTATTTACCTAGCAATGTTCTCTATGAGTACATGTATACTGTATTTGGCTCTAGTAATTGTACTTATATCTAACACTTTTAGGTGTCTATGTCAACCAGTGTAGTCCTCACTGTAGTACTTAATTAACTTTTCCTATAGTTCTGGTTTTCCTGTTGATCTTTTCCAGACCTAGTTGAGTTTTTGCCACATGTCCTACGTTGGTGCTCACATAGACTCTGGGTGTAATGGTCAAAATTGTTATGTGACTTTTCCCAGGAGAGATATAGACAAATGTATATTCCTTCCAGATATAGCACTGACCATATACCAAAAAGATTCCAGTAAATTTTATTTGCATTTATTGTGGCTAATTGAAGGAGCATGGGTAACTCCAGCATGGATGACAACTCACACAAGCTACACTGGAATTGTAGATTGGAGATTACTTCTGACTTTGCAGGGTAGCTCAATTGAATAGACATTTCTTCCCTCAGAAATTGTCTGTTCATTATGTGACCATGGTGAGAGGACTTGCTCTTCTTGTAAGTTCTGTGAGCATCCTATACCCCTTAAGTTACATGAGCTTTCTGGTCCTGGATGATTCCTTTTTCCCTGAAGGATGGAATTTGTTAATTCCAAGGAAATAACTGCACAACACAGTGTGCAGCACAAAGATATCCTCTTTCTGACAGTGAGTGTTTGATGAAGCTTAGAACTACTGTCCAATGCAGTTATATCACTCATATGCCATATAATACATAGATACAGACATTTAGAATGTGTTGGTTGACTTAGAGAACTATTTGTCCTATATGCTTTGCTGAAATTAGAGAATGGAATGATCTAAGAACTTTGTCAAGTGTGATTATTTTTCTCCAGAGTCTGGGTGTATGTATAAGAAAGAGAAAATGTAAATTGGGCTAAGCATGAGGAAAGAGGGAAAATGATTGAAATATAACTGAACTTTATATACCTCCTGTTGAGATTATGGCTGTGTAAAAGGATCATGACTGTCAAACAAGATCCCCAAATGCCCCCCAGACTGGACCACAGAAAGTGGTTTCTGGTGACCTACAGCACATTTTGCTCTGGCTCTGTGGGGCTACTGTACACCAAGAATAGATTCAGAGGGCCATTCTTAATTTTGAGCTCTGGTTGAAGTTTTACAGACACCAACACCCTGACTTTTGAGATGACTCACATTATCTGTTTTGCCTCTAAAAGAGTAGATAGAATTTTTTAAGTTCTGTAATCTTTTCATAAGTGAAAACTTATACAGATGCCTAATATAGAAACAGTTAAACATGCATAAGCCTTTCCATGTTAAAAATAAAGACACTGCCTGGACTCCCACAGCCTCACCCAGTTGCTGCCTGCACTTCTCTTTTCCTTCACATCCTAAACTTTGAGATGGTTGTCAACATTTATTGTTTTCACTTCCTCACATCCTACTCATCTCTCACTTTGTTCCAGCTTCCACCCCCTTACTCAACCCAAGGAGTTCTCATTAGAGTCACCAGTGGTTCTCTCACACCAAACCAAATAGATGGTTTAATTTTCATTTTACTTCTCCCCACTTCTCTGGCCACTAAACTCTCTCTTTGCAAGTTCTAATAAGTTTAACCACCCATTGCATGTAGGCTCCCAGTCACTTCTCACTCTACATTTACTTCCTAGGGAATTTCACAATTATGTGGCCTTACTTAATACTTCAAATGGTTTGCAACATTTCCAACAGAACTTGACCTCCCACCAGTGTTCTATAATAGCATAAACAGTACCAATATACTTTCCATGGACAACCAGAAAGCCCAGACATTGCCTTTGACATGATCTCATCTCTCAATTATTATGTCCTTTCAACTAACAAGTTATGCAATTTTTCTTACAATGCTTGTAAATAATGGTTCTTATCTTCTTGTTAATATATCAGCTACCTTTGAATCCATACTCTTATTGTTTTTCATATGAACAGCCATGATAACATATTTTAATCCTGCACCAAATATGAATGTCAGAAGCATGTGTATGTGTGGGTGTTTGAAAAAAAAAGACTTCAACTAAACATTCTAAAATACAATGTAATTCTATACAATTTTTCCAATAGGATTCATTTTCAGGACAGAAACAGGCCCCCTGAATGTGGGTGTCAGTTAGGAGGCCTGGGAAGTCTGTGGGGCCCCAGGTAATGGAGCAGCATTTATACCTAGTGTACAGATGGACATTGGGAGCCTATTCATCATAGAGGGATACTCTTTCAGCCTAGACACATAGGGAAGGGCATAGGCCCTGCCCCGAATGATATAACAGACTTTGATGATCCCCCATGGAAAGCTATACCCTTTTTGTGGAGCAGAAAAAGAATGAAATAGGGGTTGGTGGGGAGCATGGGAGAATGAGAGGAAAAGGGAACTGGTATTGATATATAAAATATGTTTGTTTTTAATTGAAATAAAAAAGAAAAAATAATGAAGGAAATACATGATGGGAGATGTCATTCTGTAAATATGTTTCTTTTATTGGTTAATGAATAAAGCTCTGATGGCAAATAGGAAGGCAAGATAGGCAGGGCTAGAAAACACGGAGGATTCTGGGAGATGTAGTAGAGAGGAGTCAAGATGTAGGGACTTGAGAGGAAGAGGTCCAGACCTTCTCTCTGATAAGATAAGACCATGTGGAAACAGATTGATAGAAATGGGTTAATATTTAAGAAATGCTAGCCAATAAGAAACGCTAGTAACAGGCCAACAGCTTTATATCTAATACAGAGTCTCTATGTGCTATTTGGGGCTGACACAGCTGTGGGACCGGGCTGGCAGGAAAACTAAATGTAACACATACATACATACATACATACATACATACATACATACATACACATGTCTGTATATTATTAAAAACTTTAAAAGGCTATTAAAAAAGAGTGTAGGTTTATTCAATATCAACTTGTTTTTATTAATTCAACAATCTATCACATTAACAGACTAAGAAAAATCATACCATTTTATGTTACAGAATTAGTTTGACAAAATTCAGTATCTACTCAAGACAGAACTATTCAAAAGAAGGAACAGAATATATCTTCTTTATAAGGAATATGCATACAAAACATATTATATAATGTTTGGTTATAAAACACTGAATGTTTCACCCTTCAGGTTGAGAATAAGTATAAATAACTCTTCTCATCACTTTCCTTCAGCATAGTCCTAATGTTATAATCCAATACAAGAAAAAAGCAATAAAAATAATGTGTATCTGAAAGAGGAAAGTTCCTACTTGAATATTTGTCTACAGAGGAAAATCCAAAAGAACCTATTTTTTTTCTTAAGTTCATGAAGCTTAAGGTAAATAAATTCAGCAGTCACAGGATACTAGGTAATTATCCAAAAAATTAACTTCATTTCTGTCTATTAGCACTTAATTCATTCACTAAGTATAGCTCCACTCATACTTAAGACAAAGGTGAAATACTTTGTGTGAGTTGAACACAAGATGATGCTGATGAAGGAAAGAATAGATAAACACACAATTTCATGGACATAAAATTCCACATAACACATAACCTAATGTTGGTGCCCATATTTTATATATATATAAAAACACTATCAAAACACAAATGCATGGAATGGTGAAGTACTTAGAGTAATTATAACAATAAAAAAAGGAAATAAAGAGATCCAGTCTACCTGATTCCCCAAACTTAAGCATCTTAGTCAAATTTTTTGGCATTCATGAAGGAATCAAAACATCAATGAGCAGACTATAAAAGACCCACATACTCAGCTGAATTAAAAACATGAAAAATCAGTTCAATGAAAGAAGTAATTCCAGCACAAAAGTTAGACTATTCAACCAATGATACTGTAGCAGCAGAACATCCATGGACAAAAATAACTAAATAAGCAAACCTCAGCTTAATTCTCACACCTCATTTAAAACCAGCTTTTAAAAAGATACAAAAAATAGAAGAAAGACTATGAGAGAATGAATCCAGTACACAGGAGGAAGAAGAATAAGAAAGGGTAACAGGGAATGACATGAACAAAGTACAATGATGTACATGTCTAAAAACATCATAATGAAAATCAATCATCACTTCTTATTCTATTTTAAAGAAAGTCTGTTGAAAAAAATACAGAACATAGTGAACTGTGGTACAAAGTACATAATAGATATATAAATAAAGTAAAATAATATTTAGAGAACTATAAGAGCAAATCTTTAGTGTTGAGTATTAGGTAAGCTATTCCTTGATTTGATATCTAAATTATGATCTATTATAGAGAGTAATTAATAATTTTGAATTCATCAGTATTGATACATTTTTGCTGCTAAGATTCCATTAATGGAAATAAAGGCTGCAAAACAAGAAAACATATTTTGGAGCTATACCTTCAGCATGGAACTTCTGTACAGACACACAATGAACTGCCAAACTCTGCCAAAAAGAACAAACAATCCAACTCAAGGCAAGCAAACATCAGAGAGAGGAAGACTGGACAATAAACAGAATACATTCAGAATCAGTCATCAGCTGTTACAGTTTAAATGTGTGTTCCTTTAAAATTAATGGTGAAATTAAAACCTGATACAACCAGAAAAGAGGTCTTTAGGAATCCACAAAGTAACTGGGTATAATGAGATTAATAGCCTCATAAAACAACATAAAGAGAGTTGTTTTCCTGTTTTTCTTTTTGTACCATAATAGCACAGCAAGCAGATTCCTTCTGTAAGGACAAAATAAACTTCCATCAAACTGAATTACCTGCACTTTGATTTTAGTTCTCCCAGAACAAGAACTGTATAAAAATATGTTTCTATTATTTATAAATTACCCCTCATAACATGTCTTGTTATACTGGAGAACAGAATATGATTTAAGCCATTAGGAAGATGCAAGTTAAGGGATTACTAATGGACAGAAGAAAAAGTTTGGGAAGGATGCATAGAAGTTGCATGTTCAGATATTGATGATAAAAACAAAACCAAAATTGGAACATTTCAGGGGAAAATTTTCAGCTCCTCAGGAGTTTCCTTACAGATTAAACACATAAATATCACACAATCCAGATATTGTACTCTGAAGCAATTATTCCAGAAACTCAAAAGCACATTCATATAGAAATCTCTAAATGAATAATTAAAGCATAACCATTCATTTATACAAACTGTAAATAAGATAAATGTCCTTCAGTGGGTGAGTAGTTAGGTGCAGAATCCAAAATGCCTATATATATATATATATATATATATATATATATATATATATATATATGTATATATATATATGCACATATATATACATATATATATGCACATATATATCATATATATAATTTCATTTATACAGAAATATATATAAATAGAAATCATATAACTAGTTGTCAGTGATCAAATATATGGCATTGATAAGGAAGTACTTTAACAAATGCTTTGTAAGTACTGTGGTTTGAATTGGAAATGGTCTCCATAGACTCCTTTTGTTCAAACATGTGGTCCCAGCTGATGGTGATGCCTGAGAAGGATATAGGATCTTTAGGAGGTGGATCAATGATGGGTGAAGACGATGGGCCTTGAGTTTATACAGCCATGTCTACTTCCTGTTCTTTCTCAGCCTCCTATCAGCCAATGCAATGTGACATATAGCCTCATTATCCTGCTGCTATACCTTCTCTGGCATGACTGCAAACTGGAGTAATCTCTTCTTTCTTAAATTGCTTTAGTCAAGTATTTCGTCTTAGCAACACATAAATAAAGAAACTCAGAGAACAAACAAGGGATTTGTTTGTTGATGATGGATATTTCTATATTTTGAATATCTCAGAACTGTATTACAATATAGATTTAGAAAATGGTATTTTTGGGAAAGCCTGTATAAAGGGTAAATGAGACAAGTCTTATTTCCTAATATACACATCCATATATGTATATATTTCCCTCAAAATAAGTCATAAATAAACTGTTAATATGTAATATATCTTATAACTGAAAGTTCAATAAATTTATTCTTAGGATCAAAACAATATTGTATCCTTGATGGTCTAGATTCATATAGCTAGCCTCATATTCAACATTTCTTTTCCTTATTCATTCTTCTCCAGCTATGCGGGGTTCCAGGTTTTGATCCCATTCTCCTATCACTGGGCTTTTGTGCATTTGTTGCTTCTATTTGGAATGACCCTCTACTTTATTCTTCCCTCACCATCATTGTAGTGTTTATTTAAATACTTATCTTCTTTAAAGGTATTCATTTTTTCTGTATTAATAAAGGGTTCTATGGTTTATGAGCCTACATCTCATAGTAAAAAAGCAGCTTATAGAATAGGCTTACATTCATTACTATCAGGGAAAAGAGCATTGTAGCAAGCCAATAGCCAGGGTACTGAAGCAACATCTGAGAGATTAAATCCTTACATGTAGAAAAAGAGGCCTAGATAAATATGTTAACAGTCTTTTAAAGAATTATATGTTTCCTTTAAGAGGGAAAATATGTACAACACACTTTCTTGTGCCATAATTTGAAGGACATTTGACTGTGCTAGGCTATATATACACTATGAGCCAACTTTTATTCACATAGACTTCTCCAGATGATAGCAAAGTTTCCAGTGCTTTCTGAATGCATAATTGTCAAATTATTGTTTCACTAAAATATGAAGAATGTATGTTTACAGTAAATAACAGAATTCTATTCTGACCTTTCCTTAGGTCTCCAAGGCACCTTATTAAAACTAGGAAAATCTACCGCTTCAGGAAGGTAGTATGAGTTTATTCCAACCAAATAAATGAATTAAAGCTGACTCAAATTTGAAGCAATGTGTGGTGATGTACACCTGTTGTTCCAAATCACTAGGAGAATCACATGAGCACATAAAGTCAATAGCTCTATGAGCAACAAAGCAAGAGCTCATGTCAAGAAAACACACAGAGATAGATTTTGTACCAATATGTAGGACAGAGTAGCATTTTTTATTTGTAATAACTAATGCCAACCACAGATTCTGTCTCCAGTCTTATTTGTCACCATTGTTCCCTCACATCACCACTGCTTAAATTTGTAGAGGCAGAGTTTGTTGCCTTTTCACCATGACTAATTTGGTACACTGAACAGGATCTTCAAAGTGACCCCACAATTTTGGTTATATACTGAAGGGGATGTGGTGATAAATACACCCTACATAAATTTATCACATCTAAGGTTTGAAAAGAAGTCAAATATATAAATGTTAATGTAAACACTACTCCTCTGCTACAGTTTAGGGATGCTGTTCCATCAGGCCTGCATAGATACCACCACCACACTCATCTACCATGAGATCAATGAATCATGATGAATGTTATAAATGTATGAACTCAAAAATTAAACAAAAATTAAACAAAGGGAAGAGCATAATTGGAGATTGTTAGGGAGGAAGAGGAACTGAGGAAGAATCATTTGTAGATAATGAAAAAAAAAAACAGGCCAACCTTGTATTCTGCTATCTGTAGAACTGCAAACTGTAGGGCATTTTTCATGCTATCAATGAAAAGTAGTTATTCAGAAAATTTTTACTGTGCCTAGTATGTATCATCTGAGGTCTTTGGCATGTACAAGCTTAGAGATATGCTTATCATCTGGATACTTCCAAAAACAAAACTCTCTTTAGAAAGTCATGCTAGAAAGTGTTGAAAGACACCAGTTAGGGTACATGAGACTAGAAAATAAGTTCAATTCTTGCTTTATTCAAGTTTGAATTTTGGTCTCAGCATTTGCTGACTACCTCATTGTGCAAAACATATATAAGAATTATAAGCCGTGTTTTTGTTCTAGAGTAGAGTTAGTAATGTCAGTGGCTTTTGATAATCATAAATGAAATGATATTTGTAAAAATATTTGGTTCCAGGAAAATAATTGGTATATACTTTCAGTGCCACTTTGGAGATAAATGTGTAGACTGTGAGGTCAAACTCATTTTAGAATCCTGGTTCCATTACTTACAAAGTTAGGTGACATTGGAAAGTAGCTCCACTTTCTAATGCTCCACTGTTTCTAAGAGAAATAGGAAATCTAGTAACGGTATTCAGGAGGCCTACCATAATACTATCAAGAAATAAATTTAGTTGTCTATGTCTTTGTATCTCTACCCTGGACTGTGAACTACTTAGTCATACTTCCACATCTTGGTGTCATTTTAGTCCCTTCACAAGCACCACCAGTAGCACCTAGAAACACACAGAGTTCATACAAAAAACTGATCAATAAATACTTAATGAACTTGTGTATTAGCTGTGATACTATTTGAGTAGATATCAATAGTTTGGTCATAAATAACAAGGCCCTATGTTACAGTAATTCAGGCGATAACAAAAGCATGCTGTGTTTTATTGGAAGTGTGTGGATGGTTTAATAGAAATCAAGGATAAGTCAAGTTTTCAAGAATTGAAGTTGGGTCCCAGGGCAGCCTTAGCAGCAGACTGTTCTCTTTTTCCACCCTTCCCTTTATCTTTTCACAGACATTTCACAATTCTTTATATCTCCTATTGCATACTCTTTTTCCCTGTGCACATGACAGGATAAAAATAAGCATTTTTAAAATCTATTGTCTATTGAACACCTCAGACTGACTGGCAATCCTTTGGCCATAGGAAGCCTCTTTGTTTTCCCCAGGTAAACAATCTTTTTCTTTCTTTCACTTTCTAAGATACTATTCTCCTATATATTTTGTGGCTTCACTGTGCTTTCCTTGGGTGTGATTTTATTTGTTTTATGTGCATTTAGCATACTTTATAATATGAAGTTTGGTCAATGCTTTCTTCTGGAAAATTCTCAGTAATTAAATGCTCTAAAATTGCTGCCACATTTTCCCCTTTCTAATTTTCCCCTTTACAAAATTTTTATTATAATTAAAATTAATATATTATATATTAATAAATATAATAATATATGGGTGTAAAATTAATTTACAGTAATGTTATTAGTTTTCTTTCTGTTACCCATTTTTCTTAATTTTCTTTCACATTTTCTTTATCTTATTCTCTTGTGTTATATAAACTTGGCTTATATATGTGACTTATGGCTTTCAATGTATGAATTATTATGATCTAGCTATTACTTAAATCATTTACAGAGGTAGTATTCTTCTTATTTTACACATTTATCATTATTTACTCATCTTTCTTTGTCATCTGCTGCCTGTCTTTGTCCCACCCTCCACTTTTGTCTCAAAACATGCATTTCTCTATCTTATTGGTTCCTGAATCTGGACTAATTTTATTTTTGTAAAGTTATAAAGAGGTGACAAGTATCAGCATTAAATATAACTATAGAAAAATACCAGAGCTAATGTGTAGTAGATATATGTGTTGATAACAAACACCAATGGGCATTAATTACACAGTAAATTTAATGTGATCAAATTGAAATCACATGGCTGTATTTGCTACAGTATACTGCACATGGCTGAACTTTTGAGACAGAGCATATTTCCAAAAAATTAGATGACTAGTAAGATCTAATGAGGAGGAAAGTGATAAAATGATAATGCACTGGAGTACCTTGCAGCTGACAAATGAGAGGCAGCACATGTTGCTTATAAAGTAGTATTAGCCTAATTCATAAAATCTATAGGCTTCTGTCTCAAGTATGGAAAGGAGAAACTCCTTAAACTAGTATCTGGTCAAGTAGAGAATAAGGAGTTGTTTAGAACAGTTATTTTAGGAAACACTATGTAGAGAGTTTAATACAGACCTAGTAACAATGCTTTGCTTTATAAAATAGTAATAAAATATCTTTCAATTTGTAGCTTTAGGGAAAGAATAGGCAGCACATGAAAACCTAACTATTTACAAGGGTTCTGTTTGAGGTGAAGTTTCAATAAGGCAAGATTTTACTTTCCATGTGTGTAGATCATAAAGCACCCCACCCCTGGCCATCTCAAAAAAGCCAAAACAAAACAAAACAAAACAAAAAAAAACCTCTATCTTGCTTTTGCTGACTTTTATGTACTTTCCAAATGCCTTCTGCCTTATCAGACCTGTATGTACTTATGAGGCTGTGCAAGTTCTTGCTTCTTGGCTAGTTCCTATATATTGCACTCATCCTTTGGAGGTGTTTCTTCTCCTGAAGAGAATTATATGTACATTAGGACAGAAATCCTTGACATCTAGAGTCCCTTTTCCTGAAAGGTGTTACTGAAGAAACACCTCAATACATCACTGCTGTCTGGGTAGGAAAAGAAGCTTTGGGTGTCCTTGACCCTCCTACATAACTACATTACAAGGCTTTTTCATTAACTTCAGTGCCAGTTTTGTTTATCCAGTGCTTGACTGTAACATTTTGAATCAACGGGTCTTGACAAAGGCCCAATCACAAAAACCATTGAGGTCTTTCAGGTAGCCGCCATCCCTCAGAGTGCCATGAGATATGGTTGATTCAATGGAGGTTAAACAGAGAAGTTCTAATTTGCTACAAGCCTAATAGCAACTCTAGTCCAGATCCTAATCTACTAGTTATAAGTTTAGGTGAACAATAATGCAAGCAAGACTTTAAAGGTTTCTAAGATATTTATTTTAATATAGCAGAACATATTTTTCTATTTTCTCAGGATTTGGAGGATTTTCTTTGTTCATTTTGCTTGCTTGCTTACTTGCTTTTGTTTATTTGGTTTTTTTTTCTTTTTTTGTTTTTGTTTTAATTTCTATTTTTTGTTTTTTGTTTGTTAGTTTGTTTTTAAGACATGGTCCCAATAAGCTTAGCGTGGCTTCAAACTATGTATTGCAGTCTTGATGATGGTCCTCTCTCTAACTCCCAAGTGCTGGGATTACAAATATGTGTCACTATACCTGCTTTATTCAGTGCCTATTCAGGTCTCTTTCATGTTAGCCAAGCACTCTACTAACCCAAGCATATCCTCATCCTATTTACTTTGTGTCATAAAAGATTAGACACATGCATTATATTTACATATGAGCATGCACATTCTATGCTTCTCTAATACCAAGTATCATGGTGGTTGAAGATTCAAAGCACAGACTTAAGAAAATCTGAGAAGGCATAAAAGAGATGTCCTTTATTATCACCCCAAATATGGGAATTTCTTCCTACTGTTATATTGCCTTCCCAGACAGTGACTGAGATTCTCCATGATTTATGCAAAGACAGACTGTGGCTATCCTCTATAGAAACTAAGTGTCTTCTTTCTGAAACACTGATACCTCATTTCGAGGTGTTTGCCAGATCAGTGAACAAAAAGGTAGCCCAGCTTCACCTTCTCCTCACATTCCAAGTTCTATTTTTTGGTGTGATTTGAGAATCTTCTGCTTTTTTTCTTTTCATTTCTTTTACTTTTTCTTTTTTAAAACAATTTTATTTTGCATACCAATCCCAGTTCCCTCTCCCTCCTGTCCTCCCATTCCCCCCACTATCTCCTCACCACACCCCTCCCTCATCCACTCCTCAGAGAGGGTGAGGTCTCCCATGGGGGATCATCAAAGTCTGTCACATCATTTGGGACAGGACCAACTTCTGTCTTTTTAATTTTGTTTGTAGCGCTGTATTCATAATTCTTTCTGGAATGTGTACTTCTTTGGAGAGACAACAAGCTTGGACATCTTCTCAGTGTTGTATTTTGACTAGAAGCTGGAGATATCCATTCCTTGATCTCAGTTCCATATATTAAGGATAAAAATAAGATTTGGCTCTGATTCAATCTGGCTACATATGGATGAATCAAGATCTGTGGCACCATATCTTGCCACGAAACATATGTCTATCAGAGGCTACCTCTGAGTGCAAAGGCAATTTCAATGATAAGGTTGTGCAAATACCATATAAATATTTATCAATGAGCCTACAAGGAAGATTTGTATTATTTTTACTTTCTACTCCTTTATCTAAAACCATCAAGATGCCAAATTCTGTATTTATTACTTATTCTGAATCTAACTTGCATCATGTACAAAGATGGATATAATCTACATTCATGTAAAATTTAGATCTTTTTTTTTCAGAATGGAAAAAAATAAGCATCTTCTCATGGAGGTTAAGGTTTCTGATAGAGTTTGGACATAGATGTAATAAAAATGAGAAATAGACTCCTATTCCTGCTCAATGCAAATGAAAATATTCCTCCAACATGGTTCAGTGTGTGATATTTTTATTGTTTGTTTTGTGATTGATTGAACATTTCAAAGCAATGTCCTGAGTGGTTAGTGAAAGAATTTGTGATGAGATGCTCTCATCAACCTGGTTACTGACAGGAGATTGGTTTCAATTTCACATTTCAGGATTCACACAATAGTCTAGTGATTATAAAAAGGAAAGTGGCCTGGAGCTCAATGAGTATTTGTGTAAACACTTAGATAACACAGAGACACACTTTGCATGCATACATATACAGAGATAACAAGATGCCTTGAAATGTGTGGCAGAACTGCATCATATTCCTAAGGAGACCTAAGAGTGTGCACACTGGAAGCTTTTGGTAAAGAGCCTGTCATTGAAATGCACTTCAGACCTTTCACTAGAGACCAAATTTCTGAAAAAAATGACATTATATCCTTGAGTTCTAACACAGCCTGTGAATTCCTGTAGGTTCTGTCTGCCTACATTCCTTTTTAGTGTGCTTGGAGGAATGTATTGCTGGAGATTTACATAAATCAAGAATCTGCAGCTGACCAAGAATGTATTCTCATTATTATCCCACCAGTAGTTCATATTTGTAGTGGTTTTCCCACCACAAAATGTTTTCTTCTTGATTACTTGATTTTTATGTTAAAAAGCACAAGTTAGATTTTTATCTGAAAGCTTATATCTGAAATTTAATATAACAGCACACACTTTTAATAAATTTTAAACAATGACATTGTAGCAGTTTGAAATACTTCCCTCTAATTAATAGTCGAGTAATACTGGGAAAGCCAACTAATATTTCTGAATGTCAGCTCCTTCTTTCATATATTTTAGAAAATGATACCTGTTTCACATATATTTGGTGTGGTTTTAATGAGGTAGGGAATACAAATATCTCTTTTAAAGTGTCTAACATATATGTGCTTAATAAATATTTATGGAATAGTCATATTTATATCCAGGGGATCTCTGAGAGTTGTTAACTTCAAATTTTGTTTCATTGTAGTTAGGTTTTTAACTTTCTCCTATGTGTATAATAATTACCAAGATGAATATTGTGACCCTGTTCTTCAGCCTGGGAACAAGGGCACTGCTTCACAAAACATGGCAGAAAGAGACAAATAATTGGAAAAATGAATTTTACATATGTTGATTCTAAACTTCAGCCAAGAACATGTTTTGATCACAAAGAATGTTTTCAGTAATTGTATTCAAGTGGATACATATCATGAATCAACTACTTCAGTAAAACTTGGAAAATAACTCTATGGTAAATGTGTTTTAACAGGAAACAACACTGTTCATATTTGAAAATATTTACCACAAATAAAAATTCATGGAAGAATTAATCCATTTTTTTGTATCTCCTACAATAAAATCTTAGTTACACATAGGATGTTTAAGATCTTGAACAAACCACATGCACGGATACATTTGAATATGAGAGAACCTAGCAAAGAGATGTTTAGATATGATGACAGTGACATGAGCACTGATTAGAGGTCCACAGTAGGGAGCATAGCTAGGACTCATAGATGTTAAAACCAGAGAAGAACATATAAGATATGAGTGACATAGATGCCTTCCCTTCATCTGTCAGTGGGTTTTAACCTTGATTGACACATTAGAATTATCTGAGGAGCTTCTTAAAATTACTGATGAGTAGGAAGAGCACTTAGGGATTTTTTAGGGCATGGAAAATACAGCATTTGTAAAGGCAAATATGTTACAATAACTCTGTCTAATGTATTTGAATTTCTTATAGGAATGACCCTCCTATAAGAAATATACTTTAAATGACAATGCTAGGTCAATATTAGCTTATTAACTGTAGCAATTACATAAATTTTGTGGAGGTTGTTAATAGTAGGGGATGCTATACATAAAGGGTGAGTAGTAGAAAGGGTATGGGTATATGAGAAGTTTGTATCTTATGCTCAGTTTTGCTATGAACTTACATTGGTTTAAAATGATATGATCTAGTTTAAAAATACTTGGTACTCTTTATTGTGCCTGACATGAAATACACCATAAAGTCTTGCTAAAGACCAAGCAATGGGGATCTTATCAGCTGATTATGATGGGAAGTCAGAATTGGAAACCTATATAAACACACCAGTCTTTGTGTTGGTTATCTGCATTTGCTTCTTTCAAAAATATTTCCTTTATTTTGAGATTATAATAAATTATATCATTTCCCCTTGTCTTTTCTCTTGTCTCTGTTGAAGCCCTTCCATATACTACTCCTTCCTTTCTCCCTTTCAAATACATAACTTCCTTCTTCATTAATTGTTGTTATATGCATATGTGTTGCTGAATTCATAAAATAACCTGCTTGGTCTATATAATATTGCCTTATGCATGTTTTCAGGACTGACCATTTATTAATGGTATATATAATTCTAATTCTCCTCTCAGATTCTAGAAGACATGTAAAATACATGCACTCTCCTTTATATAAGCTGTTCTCTCTCTCTCTCTCTCTCTCTCTCTCTCTCTCTCTCTCTCTCTCTCTCTCTCTCTCTCTCTCTCTCTCTCTCTCTCTCTCTCTCTCTCTCTCTCTCTCTCTCTCTCTCTGTGTGTGTGTGTGTGTGTCCATGATGAGATGAAGTGGCCAGAAACTGATAACATGTCTTCCTTGATATCTCTCTGCCTTATTCTCACTGAACATGGAGCTCACAGATTAATCTAAATGGGCTGGTCTGAAAGCTCCAGGGATCCTTTTTAATCTGTGTCCCAGAAAAGCATATAGACATGAACTTTTGTGCCTGGATTTTTAAATTGGATGCTAGAACAGCCAGAGAAATGTACCAATGGACTGTGATCATGTAATCCACTGGTCTTACAATGTCTGCCACCATTCTGAAACAGCTGGCCTGATAGAAACATGGAATGGCATTTTGAAGACACATTCACAGGATCAATTAGATAGCAGCAGCCTGAAGGACTGAAGTATGGTCATTTAGGTGATACATACTTTGCATCAGTGTTCAACCTGTGGTATAGTTTCTCTCATACATAGGATCCACAGTTCCAGAAATCAAGGTGTGGAAAAGGGAATAAAAAGTTCCATTAACTATCATTCCTAGTGATCCACTAGGGAAATTTATGCATCCTGTTTCCACAACCTTAAGTTCTTCTGGTCTAGACATTTTGGTTCCAAAGGAAGAGTACTCCTTCCAGGAGCCTCAACAAAGACCTCCTTAAATTGGGACATCAGACTTAATCCTGGCCACTTGGGCTTCTGATGCCTTTAAGTCAATAGGCTAAGAAAGGAGTAACAGTAGTTGAAGGGGTGATTTATCCAGATTAACAAGGGGGAAATTGGCTTGCTTATCCACAATGAGATAAGAAACATTATGTCTGGAATGTAGGAGGTCCTATAGGCCCCAGTGGTTCTCAATCTTCCCAATGCCATTTAACACAGTTCCTCGTGTTGTGGTGACCCCCATCCATAAAATTATTTCCATTGCTACTTCATAACTACAAATTTGCTAAAGTTATGAATCCTAATGTAAATATCTGATATGTAGGATATCTGACATGAGACCCTGAAAGGCGCTGCGACCAACATATTGAGAACCTAAAGTTTAGGGCATTATTGAGGGTATCATGTCTTGTCATTAAAGTCAGTGGGAAACTGAAACAACCTAACCCAGACATGATGACAAAGGGCACAGACTCTTCAGAAAAGAAAGTATGGGTCATTCTTCCAGGGGAAGATTCAAGACCTGTTGAGGAGCTTGCTGAGGTTGAATGAAATATAGAGTGGGCAGTGTGTGTGTGTGTGTGTGTGTGTGTGTGTGTTAAATATTTATTCTTTACATTCATTCATTGTGTATAGGTATACACACACACACACACACACACACACACACACATATATACACACACATATATATATATATATATGTATATATATATATATATATATATATAAATTCCATTATTCTAGAGAATCCTGACTAATATAGTAGGAATTGAAATTCGGGTCTGTATGCTTGAGGACAAAAATTTTATCAAAGAAGCAGTAGTATTTTGCCCCCAATAAATTTGAAAAAATTTTCTAGCCTCTGAAGAATAAACTTGAAGTTGACTTAAATAAAATCAATACAACTGACAAAGCCCACTAGAGTCTACAATTGAGAGAAAAATAGGAGAAAACCTTCATAGTTAAAGCAAAAGTAGAAATAATAATTGATGTTTCAAAGATAAATTGATAATTTAGGACAGTCCTTTTCAAAGTAACGTCCTTAGATTGTGTGTAGAACCACATGATAACTAGCTTTTAATTTGGCCTTTTTCTTTTGTGCAGTACTCTAAAAGTTCTGGTAGAAGTCTATACTGGCTCAGGTGATGAGCTTACAAATGAACATGGCCTAGAGATTTTAATGTCCATGTGGTATTTGCATTTATAGTCAGATGAATACCTAATAGTGTCACCTTAATTGCACCGATCTAATGAGACCAGAGGACTTAATATGTAATGGTGTTTTCAAGCTAAATGCAGGCTGAGTGTCCTCAAGTATCACTACATGGATGAGCATTTCATAGTAGGTTGGATGCAATGATACAATTCTGTGCATATAATACAGGAGGTCTTCTGAACACTGGCATGACACTGGGTGCAAAGCAATGATGTACCATGTACCAAATGACAACAACAAACAATATCTCACACAGAAGCATTTCATATCACGTGGATACTGTAACAAGGGACAAAATCCCAAGAAACATTGCTTCTCACACATACCTTTATAAAAACAGCATTCATATTTAGTTTTGATTCCAATTCATTTAACAGTTTGTTTTGTTTAGCAATCATAGTTGTATAAGTATGTTTCATACATAGAACATAAATAGGCCAATATCATCCACATTTAAATAACATGAAAATTTTAATTTTAATATAAAATTTCCAAAAAGTTATACTTTTCTCCATTTTGAGAAACAGTGTTATCTTTTTGGTTTAAAACTTGATTTTTGCCACTGGAAAATTAATAAATGTTATAAATGGGTAATTAAAATATTTGGGGAATCTAAATATTCTTATTTTGCAGCATATATAGAACTTTTATTAAGTAATTTAGAATTCCTATCCTTCTATATTTCCTATCTTAGCCTGACTTAGTTTTCAACAATTAAAAGGATATATAGCACATAATTCACTTCTAGAAAATATATGTTGGTCCTTGGCTCTTGTAAATCTCACCTGTAGAGCCTATGTCTACAAGTACAATTTCTACAGCCAGACTGTCTTGTGTACAAGTTCTTAATATGCTATTTATACTTAGATGGCCTTCCATAACTTATGTAACTTCACAGAAACCATCCTTACCCATGTGAGGATAACACTGGTGCCTACTTTAGGCTGCTGAGAAAATTACTGGCTTGATATGTGTGAATTGATCCAGTGGAGAAAAGGAATTGTATTACTACTGTTCAGAAAACTTTTGATCCTTTTACAGCACACTAAGATCTGTTCTCTAAAAAAATCAAAAGTTTCTTAAACAATAGCAATTGATTTCCCACTATGCAGTTTCCTCATAAAAAGATATGACTCACCTAATCTCTTAGGTTTTTTTTTTTTAGTGTTTTTGTTGTTGTTGTTAGCAATGTTTTTGTTTTATTTGTTTTTTTCTTTTACAACAAATGATTTCTTCCTTCTCATGTGTGGCTATGTTGATCTTCATTTCCAGAGTCATCAATGGGTAAAAGCATGAGCATGTGCATCTTCCCAACTCAGTTGAATTCTTGGGGTTAATTATGTTTTGAAATTCAAAAATACTTTAATTTTGGAGAGGTTATACAGTGTATGTACTTGGACTATATAATGATACTCAGAATGATATTGGATTTAAAAAAAACCTATGATCAAATATATTAGTTATTTCTACATTGAAATATAGGAGCAGTCACACTAAGATACATGGAAACCATAAGTAGCTTAGATTTCTACCACTAAATGCATTTTGATGCTGTGGCTGCAGAAAACTTTGGGCTTTTTTCAGAGTTTTAGACTTCAGTGTTACTGATAAGCATTCATAGACCTGTAGAATTCTCAAGGATTCTTAATGATTGAAATCATCATATAGTGCAAAATATTATACAACTAAATGCATGTTTCCAGACTCGCCAGCCTTGATCACATTATTGAATCTTAGCATAATGCTTCATGAAATCAAATAACTTTTCTCCTTAGGATATGGCTCCCTGTCTATAAAAGTTTAATAAGAATTCCTCTAGGTAGTCAGAGATGGTAAGGTAAGGCAGTAGCATTTTCACCTAGCCTGATGACCTGAAGGTAACACCAAAGACCCACATAGGGTAAAGGGAAAACCAATGCTCACAAATTGTCCTGTGACCTCCACATATGCACTATGACACACATGTACACACATGCACTCTAACATAATAATAAATATTTTAAAAAGAACAGTAGTCTACTTCAAATTAAAATAACTAAAGACACTATTAAGTTTCACTATTAAGTTTATAAATGAATAAATACTCAGATTGGATCCATGATAGCAGTTTTCAGTGCCTAATAGATGCCATAGTGAAAAATACCCTCTCTGAATTTGTATTCTGGTAGAATAGAGATGTGTATCAAGGAGAGATTAAAATGTAAACAAAAACATTTCTAATTCTGATTAATATTATACTAATTTTCATGAATGATAGGATACTACATTCTGGTTCAGGGATTACAAGAACTTCTGTGGAAGAAAAATTTAAATTTGCTTCTGAATGACAAGCAGTTGGTTCTACAAATGTAGTTGCTGTGCACTCCCAAAAGAAAAAGTTGTCAAGTGCCAATGCCTCATGGAAGAATCTAAGCTTGGAGCCCTAGAATATGGTAGCTAAAGTGAGCACTGCAGGAGATGAAGCTAGAGGGAAAACAGGGTCTTGTAGGCTTTACCCATGCTAGGAAAGGAAGGAATGAAACCAAGGTTTTGCCATAATAATGCTCATGTAAGAACTATTAGTCTCTAGAGACCTATTATAACTAGCTGCAAGGAAAGAAACCTCTATTCTGCTTCAAGAAAAATGTCTAAATGAATATGAAATTCAGATACTAAATAAGAGCTGCAGTGAAAAAACAAATCAAGAGTCATAGAAATAAAATAAATGTCATTAATCATTTATTGATTGGGTGCTAAAGCAAACTGCTTCCAGTGGTCTCTAGGACCTCAGTACAGAAACAAGCCATAAATATTTCTATCTGCAATGTGATTAGCATCACTCTCTGACACTAGGCTCTCACACATTGTAAGCCACGGGCAGGTGCACACCAGTAAGAGGAAAAGCCAGACACCCCGATACTGCACAGAAAGATGTGGTTTTTATTTGTTTGTTATTGGTGTGTGTGTGTGTGTGTGTGTGCATGTGTGCATGCCTGCGTGTTTACTTGGAAGCTATATGTTAACATGGAGTCTTTCTTAATAAGCCTCCAGCATATTTCATCTTTCAAGGACTAAAAGTCACCAGTTTGGCCACACTAGAGGCCAGCCATTCCAAGGGATGGTTCTGACTCTGCCTTCCCAGATCTGGAAGAACACACTTTGGGGACTTGCTTCTTTTTCTTTTCCTTGTTTCAACTAATTTGTTTGCTTGCTTGCTTGATTAATTACTTCCCAGGGAATCTTCCATTCCCTCCCTCCTCTCCTCACAGTCCTTCCTCCCAAACTCCCCTCTTCCCCACCCCCATCCAAGCCTTCTCTTTTCTCTTCAAAAAAGTGCAGGCCTCCAATATATACCAGCCAGCTGTGGCATATCAAGTTTCAGCAAGACTAGACTCTCCCATCTTTTTTTAACCTGAGTTCTAGAAATCTGAACTCAGGTACTTGTGCTTGTGTAGCAAGCATTTTACTAAGTGAGCAGTCTTCCTTGTCCAAGTTGTGGAATTTAGTTTTGCCTTCATTTTGTATTAGTTCCTTGATCATTTTATACAGTGTTGTTTGATAAGTCACCCCAGGACTCCTCCCAGATTCATCCCACAATTCCTCCCAATTCTCCTCCCTTCCCTACCCACAGAAATTGTGTCTTCTCTTTTACTAAGCCCAACAGCTACAGTCCTTGCTGTCTATGTAGTCTTGGATGTGAAAGTGAAGATATAGTCTTGCTGTCTATATAGTGTTGGATATTCCAGTGAAGAATAGTCAATTTCCTAGGAGCAACATACTTTAAAAAACCAGACTCTCCCTCTCTCAACAGCTGCTAAATGCCAATAGCTCCTCAGGTATGGAGGAGGAGTATAACTTTGTGAAACCATTCAAATAACGTTAATGCAAAACTCCTTTCTGATATTGACAACAGAGATGTCAATTATTTGAAATAGTCCATTGTCTATTCCTAGTATCCATTAGGGTCTCATCATCACTTCACTCAGGCAAGACTGATTTAGAAAGTCAAACACATTTTTAAAGCTCAGAATACAAAATAATGTGGCTTTCGCTATCAATTCGCTATCTGGTCATTAGAATTCATTCAACTTAGCAGAAAAATGATTTATCATTAGTTATTGCTTACTAAATTCTAACTTACTGAGTCACATAGGTAATGAATATTCAAAACAGCAAATATGAATCCATTTCTATTCTGCTATATATCCTAAAGAGGTGCCCCATACAAAGTATACTTCCTAAAAATATCTAATTTTATTGAATGGAAATTAATTAAAGAATTTTCACCATGAACTTAATAATTGTTTTTTACCAATGTAGGCAATAACCAGCTTAAATACCCAGACTCAAAACTGTAAGACAATAGGGCTAAAATATCTGAATTATATTTTACATGCTTTGAAATGTGATCAGAAGTAAATGAAAGTCATAAATATATACATCCCATATTACAACAGCAATAGATGATGCTGTCATATGTCTTTGTTTAACATAAGAAAATAATGCCTTTCTATCCTCCAAAAATAAAATAGCAGTGCCACACTCCTGTCTGCATTTAATAGGATAAAGACACCCAAACGATATATTTTATGTTTTAGCAATAAAAAGAAGTGTCAGTATCCTTACCACCTAAGACCATAAATAGCACAGCTTGCTCAGTCTCCTGTAAGACATTCTCAGAACTCAGACACAATTCTATTAAGGACAAGTCTCAACCTGATTTATGTATAATTAGGAAGATACACAAGTCCTTGGGCTGTCCTCTCTGTACAGGATACAAGAGGGCTGAAAGGCAATCTATGCTCTAACTTTCAAGTTCTTTTTTCGGCTGTTATCGTTGTTTCTTTTCTTTCCTCACTGTCCAAGAAAAAGGTGAGGAGGCTACATGTACACTGAGAATCCAGAAGATCCAACTGACTACATTATTGTGAGGATCCATTTCGGATCTTGACCTAGAGGTCTGTTTTGCTTGTCAAATCTCTTCTTTTTTTATTTAAATTATTGAGGATACAGTCAACAAAAACAATACAACATAAAGAAAAGCCATTAATTGTTTTCTTGAAACAGAATAACTCCCTATTCACCTCACTCATATATGGGAACAAAGATATATTTACTCAAATGGTTTTCCTATGAGATATATTACAACTAGAAATGTTAACATAGTTAAAAAATATTTCACAATACTGACAGAAGAGACAATACTGCAATTTCATAAATAAAATATTTCAGGACATAGTCTATCAAACACATTTGAAGAATAGTTTCCTCAGACTGTCCCCACTAATAGTGGAAATAGTGTCACCATCAAGCTGACAAATAGAAAAACTTTACAGGGATTGTAATATCCCAGATTATGAACCACTCTGACTACTTCATTTTACAATAAAGAAAAAGAGATATACATAAAACAAATGCTTCATTAAAGGATACAAAGCTAGACAACACATAATGATTCTATATTGAGTCCTCTTTACTTACAAATATCATTAAAATGAGACTAGCCATTTGCCTTTGTCCCTATTTAAGTTTTCATAAACCATTGAAGATAGAGAGATAAGTATCTCAAGATGTAATTATAGAAGTCATTGGCACAAAAAGACAAAACTCAAGTAAGGCATGCAACTTGGAAAATGGACAGGAACATGGGACAGCTCCTAAAAAAACCTGATCAACATTCAGTTTACAGTGAACTGAAGGAAAGTGATGAATATATGAAAGAATATCTCTGAATTCAACTGCGAGACCTTAAATCATACAGTTTACATACTCTCAAGGCTTTAGTCTCCCTATACATAAAATATATTTTCAGTTCAGTTTGTTTAAAGGCATTTCATCTGCATGAGATTTTTACTTTAGTAAGACTTTTCAAACACATCTCACGTGCTGTAATTCGACTTTATTCTTCCTTATGCACAGATAGGTAAGAGAATTTCAACCCTCACAAGATTTATTCCATCTATAAACCCTATACAGATGAGGAGTGGACTTTTATTAATTCTAATAATCTTTCAAGTAATCCATCATGTGGGTAACAATATCATGAGCTTTTACTTCAAGAAATATTTACTGCTCAATTTTCTTTATTATTCTAGGTTCTAGGGATATAGATGTACTATGTACTTTCTATGATTACATGGATGCTAAGGTCTTATCAAATACTTATATAAAGAGGTCATTATAAAACAATTCAATCAATATAATAATGCAAACAATTATTATGCTAAAAACAAATAGACTTATCATTAAGGTGGTAATATAAATAATATTTTTCTTTACAGACTAAAAATACTTTTATATTAAATACAACACTGTTGTGGTGTCTTCAATATGAATAATATAAATATGAGATACTAAAATAGGATAGAAATAGGTTAGTAGAGAAAGAAAGTCAATAGAATATTAAATGAGTATTGAATACTTTCATTATTCCCATTGCTTGTTAAAGTGAACATAATAGTGAGATTTGGAGGTCATAAAAATTAACTGGCCTTACTCTGACTCTTAGAAGGCACACAACCACAGACAAGTTTCTTCCCCCACAGTATTCATCATTAACACTTCTGAACGGGACTCTATCCACTGGAAGCACAGAATAAGGCTCTACATAAAACTGCCTTTTGCATTATCAGAGTAGAAAAATGTGATGTTCTTTACCTACCTTCAAGAGACAGTATGTTATGCAAGTTATGTTTTACAAAACACCTGAAAAATATTTCCATACTGTATGTCTTGACCAAACGTTGTCGTTGCTATAAAATATTGATATTTGCCCTTGAACTTAAGCAATCTTCTGGGACTTGCCTCCATAATAGGGTTTGGCCATAGTAAATAAGTCTGCAATTTTATTTTTTGCCAAATCTTTATCTTAGAAATAGACAACTTCCAGATTTATCTATAATCTACGTATGTATGTATGTATGCATGTATGTCCATTGTCTATTGTATATCTACATATACATACATGCATACATACATACATACATATATACATACATACATATATACATATATATATGAGTAGTATTGCTTGGTCATATCGTAGATCTATTTGTAGCTTTTTTAGTAAAAACCACATTGATTTCCACATTGGCTCTACAATTTTCACTTTCAGTAAATGAAAGTTCCCACACTAGCACTTGTATCAGAGTAGAAAAATGCGATATTTGTATCAAACCTTGCCCTCAAGGCTCAAGGATCTATGCAGAAGACAGTGAGGAAAGTTTATAATAGTCAGATATAGTGGATAACTTCAGGGAAAAATGTCTTCCAGATATATTTGAACTCACAGACACTGTGACAACACACACGCACATACACACACACACACACACACACACACACACACACACACACACACAAACCTGCGGAGTTTCAAAGCAGACAAAATCCTAGTTTAGAGACAGGGAAGTAGACACAAATCCTTACATCTAACCAGGAAGTTATTTGTAGTTAATACATGCTAAAGAAAAGAAAAATCAGTGTCCTCCAATCATGTATCAGAGGTTGTAGCAACCACATTCCAGAACAGGTCCCATGACTAGGAATATTTGGTCAACACAAAACACACTCTTGTTGCTGTTAGTGTTTGTGGTGGTGGTGGTGGTGGTGGTGGTGGTGGTGGTGATGGTGGTGATGGTGGTGGTGGTGGTGGTGGTGGTGGTGGTGGTAGTGTGTGTGTGTGTGTGTGTGTGTGTGTGTGTGTGTGTGTGTGTATTCACACTTCCTACTTGTATTATTTTCAAATATTTTGTCTCAGTTATTTTGTATTTTTTATTCTTTTTGTTTCAATTTTGATGTTTTTCCTGTTTATTTTTAAGAGGGGTAGATAACATGCAAGAAGTTAGATGCATAGGAATATTGGATAGATCTGAGAGAAATTAGGGGAGGAAAAAGAACATGACCAAAATATATTGTATAAATGAAAATTATACAAAGATTGTAAAAAAATTAGATGCACAACTGGTCAAAGTGAAGAGAACAAGCACTTATAGAGCACTCAACCATAAACGAGACATCTATATTATACCACTCTCTCAAAGGCTTATTGTGGTAGAGCGGCTTTAAGATTTTAAGAGCCAGGGTCAGAAAGGATTAGGACACAACACTGTCTTCTGGCCATGACAGACTACTGTACAAATGATCTCACATCAGATGTGGTTGCATACACAAGACCTGGACAAATTAAGCTAGGCTGCATTCTAGTATAGATGAGAGAGTGGTATAGTTGCCTGTATCCCAGAATGAAAAACTTTTGAGAGTAGATGGATGCTAGGTGAGGAAGAGTCAGTTTCCTTTACAGGTGTGGTTTCTAATATATTGGCCATGATCCAATGGATGACCCTATATATGTATATTTATGTGTGGCATCAAGTGAACCCAGTGGATTATAAAGAGACAGAGACAGACAGACAGAGAGACAGAGAGAACATGAAGTTTGAAGAGAAATTTGTGTTGGAGGAATACAAGTTAAATAAGTGAGGGTAAATAGATAAACATGACTGAAATACATTATATGCATTTAAGTGTATTTAAAAATGAGACACATTCTGATTGGAATTCTCCTGTGTGTGTGTGTGTATGTGTGTGTGTGTGTGTGTGTGTGTGTGTGTGTGTGTGTGTGTGTAGCTATAGGTGTTAGTCTGCCTTGTTCAAGATGGGGTCCTTTCATTGTTTTTTTTTTTGTTTTGTTTTGGTTTTTTTGTTTTTGTTTTTGTTTTTTTTTTTTTTTTTTTTTTTTGCTGTGTGTATACATTTCTGGTCTATGAACTTAAACAGATCCTCTTTTCCCTGTGATCAAACTCCCCATAGGAGTGCTGGCATTACAGATACTTGCACTACCATGTCAGCTCTACATGGGTTGAAACTCATGTTCTCACATTTGATGGCAAGTGTTTCATCAAAGCAATCTTCCTAGCTGTTCTCACCTTCTAAAGATACACATGAATGCCCCATTGACAACATGAATCATTCTGACTACTATGAAAAAATTACCTACTTAAAGAAATTGAAAACAGAAGTTCCCCAGCTAGAAAGAAAATTAATTATTTTGTGATTTTCGGATGAAAAATATAATCAAAACCATAAGTGTTCTTACTGTTAATACCTAAGTCAAAAACACAATAGCAGGATAAGATAAATCATCAGCTCTTATCACCTGGTAATTTAAAAATGTTCAATAAAATTACTTTAAAAAAAACTGGGCACACATAAAAGGATTGTCAATAAAAGTGAAACATTTAAATACTGATGGAAAGAAGGCCTAAGAGAGAAAAGACAAAATTTGAAATTAAACTATAGATTATCCATTCCTAAATCCCTAAGAGTATTCTTCATAGATATTTTGTGAAGTTGATTAAGAATTATTAAGGAACTTATATAAGTATGAGCCCAATAGGGAATGGGGGTTTGGCATTCAAGAAAGGGAGTTAGGGATTATCATCAAAAGATTCTTTTAGAGGCCTGATTTATGTTATTAAAACCTTCAAATGCAAAAGTTGGTGGGCGGGTCCAAGTTTTAAAAATCTTTGTAGAGCATATGTTATTAAAGTTTATTTTATACTCCTAGCACTTAAAACAAACAAGTAGAGGAAACATAAAAATAGATTGGTGTTATAAATTATAAGTTTCAGAGTCAAGCTTGGCTTTAAATTATGGTTTCATTCAATACCAGATGCATAGCTTTGGGCACATTGCCTTAATTTCCACATATGTAAAATAGCAACACCTTTCCTCAGTAGTTGGTTGTAAGCTGCAAGTAGAATAGCATATTTAATGCTCTAACACCTGACATAACACATACTGCATGCTCAAGGCATACTAGCTTGTTATGAATTATTCTTAAATATGCAAATTTTTAGTTCAGAAAAAGTAGGTATTATTTGTATTATTGAAGAATAATAACTCTAATCAGAACACTACTTTACCAAACACAGAAATCAAAATCATCTTTAACACCCCTCATCTCTCCAATTGCTTTGACCAGCACTGTATTGCAAAGGAGGACATTTATTCCTTTCTTTTACATGCTCATGGATCTATGAGTGGGTAAGAAAGAAGTTCCTACCCAGCCAACAGCAGCAGAATATTGATTTAATGAAGCTATTTTCCCCCTGTTTTGGGTTGCCTTGTCCAGCTGCAATGTAAGGGCTTTCGCCTTATCTTAGTGTGTTCTGTTTTGTTATCTCTTGGAGGTCTCCTCTTTTCTGAAGGGAGTTGGAGGAGGGTGGATCTGGGGTGGAAGGGAGATGGGGCAGGAAGATAGGAGGAGTGGAAGGAGGGGAATCTGTGATTGGAACGTACTGTATGAAAGGATAACCTATTTTCAATCAAAACAAATAAACCTTTTTTCTTTTGTTATATAGCTTAGATGATCATAGGAGGAGGATGGCTAAGTTAAAGGATTCATATTTGAAAGCCCCGGCTATCGCATAGCATGTATAAACCCTTTTCCAGTAAGTTAGATCTGTTTCCATAACTGACCCTCAGTATATATGTATCTAAGGTAACCTACAACATTGGAGAAAATTAAATTTCTACCCAAAATGCTAATTTCATCAGATTCATGACCTCTAGGCTCAGTTGGGATTTCACCCCTGGAAAGCAACCCTGAGTCTTCTACCATATACTTCTATATTGCTCAGTAGATGAGGCTCCTTTAAGTCATTTAATAACTTCGTGTTGCTATATCTATATCTGTGCTTCTGTGAAAATCTTTGTACTCGGAACCACAAATAAACTCAGAAAAATTTCTTCTGCAACCATAACGAAATGATTAAAGGCCCTGAAATGAGCATTAATGGGTACACAAACTAGTAGATGCCAGAATTGGATGTAATTAAATGTTACTGCTCATCAAACACATGTATTAAATTATCTTTCCTTGTAACATGGACTGTTTTCTTTCTTAAATTTCTTAATATAATATTTTTAGCATATTCTTACAACATATTTCGATCATATTCAAATACATCTCTATATCCTCACCTCTCTCAACTTCACATCTCCTTTCCATTTTTTAATAAGCAGGTAGGCATGCTTATGCATGTGTTTAATTTCAACACTGGGAAGGCAGGCAGAACTCTGAGTTCAAAGCCAACCATATCTACAGAGTGAGTAACAACCAAGACAGCCAGGGCTAAGTGGAAAAAAGTCAACTGGGGCCAGTTTTTATTGTTCATGGATATATGGGCCATCCCATTGGCCATGGTCAACTTATCAAAAGCTATATCCCTAAAGAAAATGGATTCTTTCCCAGAAACCATTAATTGTCTACTAGATCCTCAGTCAGTAATGGGAGTTTTTCAGTACCTCCCTATTCTACGCTAGAATGTTGAGTGTCTGGAGAGAATAGAGAAAAATCTTAAGGAAGGTATATTAGAACATAGGCAATGTAAAAGGAAGGAAGGCTTAAGTAAAGAGAAGGTTAGGATGGTAGGACAGCAAAAGGGCTGGGGTAAGGGACAACTATCCCTAAGGTTGTTTGAAAGTGCCATATAAAAAATTTAATATTTTAATACTTCCTAAATACATAAAGAATCCTTCATACTGCACACATTCATGACATCCATCATTCCCTAACTAATGGATTAATTATATACATCTGAACACACTGACTGTAAAATTTAATATAGTAGTTATTTTTCTGGTTCACAGTTTTATTTTATTAATATTTATATTGATTCATTGTTAAGTGTGTGTGTGTGTGTGTGTGTGTGTGTGCATATGAGCTCAGGTGCCCAAGAGGTCCAGAAGAGGGTATCAAAAACCTGGACCTGGAGTTACAGGTGGTTTTGAGATGCCCAATATAAGAACTGGAAACTAAATCTGGGTCCCCTGCAAGAGCATCAAGAAATCTTTACCTCTGTTTCTTCACCGTAATTCTCATTATTTTTTAATGATAGGAGACAAACTAACAAAGCCATGCTTTTTTCATAAGAAAGTTAGTCTGTGTTGTTTTAAACAACACAAAAGTCAACTTCTACTTCTTGCTGTGAAAATCACCATTATCAAAATAAATGATCAAAACTACACATCTGTAGTGTATTGATTATATCAGAAAATACAAATGCTGAATGAAGTCCACAGACTATGGGACACTAGGCTTTGGGAAGACTTGGAAATACAAATATTATGAATGGATTTCAATAAAACTTAGGTATTCAACTTCAGGGAACAATCCCAGATCATTATATAAAGATCATGATATAGAACCTTGTAGCATGTATGTTTCCGCCAGCCCGCCAGTCTGGGCCCACAGCCGCGCCAGCCCCAAATAACACTCAGAGACTCTGTATTTGATACAATCCTGTTGGCCAATTACCATTATTGTTTATGGGCTAGCTCTGCCTTAATTATTAACCCATTTCTACTTATCTAAGTATTTCCACATGGTCGTCTTATCGGGGAGCCGCGGCGGGCGTCCTGCTTCTTCCCGGGCTACATCTCGACTCCTCCCCCCTACTTCCTCTTTCCTCCTTGTCTCCTAGCCCCGCCTATCTTGCTATCTCATTGGCCACAGAGCTTTATTAACCAGTATGAGAAACATATATACAGAATCACATTTCCCATCAGAACCTCACAGACATTACAGATTATAGCTATTTTCTCTCAATAATTATCTTTATGATTTTAATCAAATGTTATATGGAATGATTTATTCTAGTGTTTATTTCCATCTTTTAATAATCTCTTATTTTGTTTGAATATATGAGACCTAATATCATGATAGAAACCATAGAATTATAAAGGAAAACTTCAATACTCTAAAAATTAGTTAGATATAGTAATTCTTTTTTATATTTATATTTATTTATTTTTATTTTACATATTGATCCCAGTTCCCTCTCCCTCCCTCCCTCCTTACCTCCTTACTTCTCTCCCTCCTACCCTCCAATCCCCCTGCCCACCCTCCCTTCCTATCTCCCCCACACTCCACATGTAGGGTGATGCCTTCTAGGAGGGGTCTTTAAATCTGTCAAGTCATTTGGAGTAGGGACTAGGCCTTCCCTTTGCCTCTAGATTAAGGGAGTATCCCTGCATGGGCAATGTGCTCCCAAAGTCCTTTTGTGCATCAGAGATACATCCTGGTCCCACTGTCCGAGGTCCCTTAGTCTGCCCAGGCCTTCTAGCTAAGACCCATGTTCAGGGGATCTGAGTCAGTCACATGCTGGATTCCCAGCTATCAGTCTGGGGACCCATTAGCTCCTCCTTGTTCAGGTCAGCTGTCTCTGTGTTTCTGTAGCCTGGTCTTGTCCTTGCTCTCTGCATCTGGATTCCAATTCAGCTCAATGTTTAGTTGTGGGTGCCTGCTTCTGTTTCCATCAGCTACTAGATGAGGACTCTATGGTGGTGGATAAATTAGTCATCAATCTCAGTAATTCTTTTTTAAATTTTTACTTATTTATTTATTTTTATTTCAAATACCATCCCCAGTTCCCTCTCCCTCCCCTTCTCCTGGCCCCATCTCTCTCCTTATTACCCCTGTATCCATTCCTCAGAGAGAGTAAGGCCTTCCTTGGGGAGTTAACAAAGTCTGGCAATCAAAGTTGAGGCAGAACCAACCCCCCCCCCGTACCAAGGCATAGCAAGGCATTCCACCATGGGAATGGGCTCCAAAATGACAGTTCATGAACCCAGGATAGCTCTTGGTCTCACTGCCAGCCTCCCCCTCAACAGATCAAGTCACACAACTGTCACCCACAGTCAGGGGGCCTAGTTCGGTTCCATGCTGCTTCTGTAGCTGTCAGTACAGAGTCCTGGATCTTCCATTACTTCAAGTCATCTGTGTGTATGGTTTTCCCCATCATGCTCTTGACCCCCCTTGTTCATGATTCCTCCTCCCTCTCTTCAACTGAACTCCAATGCTTGGCTATTGGTCACTACATCTACTTCCATCAGTTACTGGATGTAGGTTCTATGATGAGAATTAGGGTATTCTTTTGGAGAAATACTACAGCAAAAACTGTCATTGTTAATTACAGTGCCCATAATGAGCTTACTAAAATTAAGTGAGCTTTTTTCTATAACAACGACATTTACTTCTTAACAATAACTTCTAGGCTTAGGAAACATAAATATGTACAGCTTTCTCTTTTGCACCCATTGTTTTTATAAGCATAGCTAATAATCATACTCAGGATGGCCATCCCTCACAAAACTCATGTGGAACATTTACTATGTTATTGTGTCTTTTGACCTTATTCTTCTGCCTAACAGTTCCTCACTCATTTATAAACTGTTCTTTATCCTTACGAAGATAACGGGGTACTTTCATCTGTCTGCTTTTTTCAGCTTTCTGGCCTCTTTGGACATCTTTCCACTTAAGGCAGCCTGAACTGCATGGCTGTGTATGTGAACTAGTACCTTACTAGCATATGATTGTTCTGGCTGTCCTCCAGAAACACCTGCTCAATGGGGTCTATCACCCAGATCAATATTCTGCCCTATCATAGCTGCAGTTTTGTTTCCCACAGCTTTGGTTTCCTGATGCCAACCATGGTTTGAAATGTTATATGGAAAAGTTACAAAATAAACAACCAAAGTTTTAAACTAAACATCATTCTGAGTAGATCTAGGCGATGAAACAGCACACTACCTTTGCCCACTTCTAGCACAGGATGTGAGTCAACACTTCATCTGGTATGCCTGCCTGCCCTGTGTGGGATATCCATCTCTTAGTCACTAAGTAGCCACTGTGATGATGAGAAAAGAAAACTTTATTTCCTCTCATCCTCTTCACATAGCATGTTCAAGGAGTATGCCACATCCATTATCCACTTTTGATTCCTATTCATTCTTCATGTCTTTCATAATCTGAGTTCTGTCCCTATTACTTTGTGGAGACTGTCACTACTAAAGTTAATAATGAAGTTGAAAATTTCTAAGCTTTAACTAATAGATTTATCTTTAGATGCAATTTCCTCAAAACTGTGCTCTTGTGATTTTCATAAAAATAATAGGGGCCAGGTGGTAGTGGCACATGACTTTAATCCCAGCATTTGAGAGGCAGAGGCAGGCAGATCTCTG
The DNA here is from genome assembly GCA_030556225.1 of Cricetiscus sungorus. Lineage (NCBI taxonomy): Eukaryota > Metazoa > Chordata > Mammalia > Rodentia > Cricetidae > Cricetiscus > Cricetiscus sungorus. The sequence continues at coordinate 54,239,538 of JANBXA010000007.1, read as the reverse complement.
TGATTTCAAGACCAGCCTGGTCTACAAGAGCTATTTCTAGGATAGACTCCAAAGCCACAGAAAAAAAACCTACAAAACAAACAGAAAAGTTGGTAATAGGATGATTTATATAGGCTCCCACCCTTCTTCTGGTTATAAACCAGCATTTCTTTAATTAATACTTGTAATTCATGAGATAGAGGATTCTAATCTAACATAATCAAGTACAATTCCAATCTTATATAATTAGGTTACCATAATGCTGTAAATTGGGGAAAAGGTGATTATCTGTCATTTCCATGCAGCATGTAGGGAACAATTGCTTTTTTAGGATGTATGTGCTCCAATTGATCATTCTTCCCTTTGTTCTAGGACTTTCACTACCTCTTCAATAATAAATGCTTATCTGAAGATGTTCTAGACTTTCCAGAAAGCATGACACTCAAATATTCCCTGGAATGAAGAAGAACTTCATGAGGAATAGAGAGTGTTCATTTATATTAAAATTAATATTACTAAGGATAGTGACATAAACAAATCTGGTGAGATGTAAGATGTCATTCCAGAGATCATGATGATTTACCAAAATTTAACTTTTCAAGATGATAGGTGTCACAAGATATGCAAATGTACTATAAATCCATATACGGAGGGCTCTGAGAGGGATGCATGGATCTCTCTGGGAATAGAAGATAGAATAAGTTTTGCAGGTGGATAGGGAATGGATCAGGGAGAATTAGGTGGAGGTGGTAAGATGGATAGTTTGGGTAGAGACAAGTGGAAATGGGGGTCACTGGGGGAGGTGGCATGGAAAACTAGTACCATGGAAACTTCCTGGAATCTATTAGGGTGAGCATAGTGAGGACCCCTAACACTGGAGGATACAGAGTCTGAACTGGCCATCTTTTGTAGTTAGGTAAGGCTTCCAATAGTGGGACTGGGTTACTACATTCCTTTGAGTTGTTGGTGGAGAGGTCTAGATCTCTTAACAACCCAGGCTGATGCTAAGATAGATGGCTCCTCTCTCAAAACTGACAATGGGATCCATTGCTAAGGACAACTTCCATAGAGATCATTGAATGTTGAGAGGTCAAACTTGTACCTGCATGAAGCCTTCATCCAAACATTCTAGTTTCTTTGGCACAGGGAGGTACTCTGCAGGCTACAAAAAGTAAAACCCAAACACCAAACAATCCACAAAACTCTCCACATAAAATATGTCCTGTTTGCAAGATGTTCTGGAGCAATGGTGATGTAGAATTTGTGGGAGTGGCCAACCAATATTTGCTTTAACTTGAGGCCCATGCCCAATTCCAGTTGGATAGCCAGGAACCAGAGAATGGATAGCCCAGAGAATTAGGGGAGAACCAAACATAAGCTAGAGAGGGGGTGGGTGTAGAGAGCCGCAAAGTGCCTCGCCTTAAAGATGGCACTGGCTTCTGCCTTCCACCTCCCAACAGGTGATCGCTCTCTGGCGTAAATAAGCCCTTATTTGGTTAGGTCTGTTCAGCCTGTCTGCTTCCGCTTTAGAGTAGCCTATCTGCAGGGTCCACGTGGCTCACTGGGGTTGGTTAGCTTAAGGGTATTTAAGCCTGTGCAGGAGTCCCCTGGGCTCTCGTGGGTCAGCGGAAACATGTTTCAAGGATCCTGATTAAAACTGCATGAAGAAGATCTTCGCAGAGTCACATCTTCCTTGCTAGCAAGGTTAGGCGCAGCACAGATGGTGGCCCGTACGGAGAATTTTTCAGATCAGAACTTCTTGCAGTCAGGGCAGCACTGGCAAGTTCCCAAAGTAAGTTGGGACCAAATTTAAGGCCCTCGTTAAAGAGGCGATAAGTTCTCCAGTAAGGAGCAATGAAGTTCGGGTTTGAACTAAGTCTAAGGCCCTCGGTAAAGAGGCAATAAGGTCTCCGGTAAGGAACTATAAAGTCCCAGGTAAATTGGGACAAAGTTAAAGACCACAGGGAAAAAAGCGGCAATAAAGTCTCAGGCATTGAGCGAGAGGTTGTAACGAACCGAAAGTCAAATTTTTAAAATGGGGACTTCTCAGTCTTATCCAATTTTTTTGGCTCTTTAGGAGCTACTTTTGTCAAAGAAACTTAAGATAAAGAACAGCACACTAGAAAGATTCCTGAGCAAATGCGATGCCATTGTACCTTGGTTTGCAGTTTCGGGAGACCTCATGGTAGCGTGCTGGGACAAATTAGGCAGGGATCTTGACTTTGCTTGGGAACAAGGGATGCTAAAGTCTGGAGTCTGACCTGTTTGGAAGTTAGTGTGTAGCTGTATCGAAGACAAGAGGTACTGTAAAGAGGCAATGGAAATAGGGAAAGCTGCACTAGAAATGTTGCAAGAAGAAAGATCAAAAGAGGTTGAGAGCACAGGAGAGTCAGGTATGGGCAAAACACATTCTGAGAAATAATTGCAAGCCCTCATAGAAAAGGTTCAGAAACAATCCCTTAAGGGGCAGAGGGGGGAGGGAGAGGAGAAATGGCAATGTGGGGAGGGGAAGGACCCTCCAGGAACAATGTCTTGGGGCCTTCTCCTTATCAGAGTGAGGAAGGGCGGGGCCCAGGTACAGGGCATTCCTTTTGCCCTGAAGTCTGGAAAGCCTTACAAAATGACTTAAGTCTTGAACAAGTAAATGAGATTGCCATAAAAGCATGGAAGTCATTACCCCTCACTAAGATACTACAAGGCCCCATAAAATCATTTTCAGATTTTATGGCCTGTTTGATAGAGGTTTCAGGGAGAGAATTTGGCATTACAGCAGCCATAGTTGCAGCTATCTCTTTTGCAGTTGTGGGTTCAGTCACAGCTGCCATGGCTATGAGCTCATTGGTGCAGACAGCCTGTAAGCTAAATGAGTTGTCCAAGAATGTGGCTACTGCCTTGGATGCTCAATCCACAATTGGTGCTCAACTAAAAGGAGGTTTAATGATTGTAAACCAAAGAATTGATCTGGTGCAAGAGTAAATAGATACCTTGTGGCAGCTGGCCCAACTGGGATGTGAAATGAAATATCCAGGTTTGTGTGTTACCAGCATTCAGTATGAGAATTTTACACATGCTACTAATTTGTCACAACAGTTGTCTAGCTATCTTTTAGGAAATTGGTCTGCTGACTTTGATGACCTGATGGCACAGCTGCAAATGGCCATCACCATCGTTGCAGTGAATTCGACACGTGTGGATGCAGGATTGGCTGCCGAATTGTCATCGTGGTTCCCGTTGCCATGGATCATCTGAAAGAGTGGGCGGAATAGGAGCCGTGGCTGTCCTCTTGTTGCTTATCTCCTTCGTGGGCCTGTGGTGCCTTTGCAAGATGAGGTTTGCTCAGAAGCAGTATGCAGCTATGGTTGTCCAGGCATTTCCAGCCATTGGGGCAGGACAGTCTCCCCAAGCATGGCTCTCACTCATAAACAAGTATTGATCCTTCATGCTCAGATTGTATGGCTTAGCACTGCTCTCCGAGTTAGCTCTGGAAGTGAGCAACTCCGAGAAGGGCAAATCTGGTTGCATGTGGGTTGGTGTCAGAGGCCCCACCTCCAGGAAAAAGATGCCAGACGGGTGTGGCACTGACTTGGCTGACTACCAGGATTCAGGGTCATTACAATGTCCACTGCTTTACTGGAGACCAGACCACTATCCTTGCTTGTTGCATTATTAAAACAAAAAGGGGGAACTGTAGAGAGCCGTGAAGTGCCACGCCTTAAAGTGGTGTTGGCTTCTGCCTTCCACCTTCCCAAGGGTGAGTGCTCTCTGGTGTAAATAAGCCCTTATTTGGTTAAGTCTGTTCAACCTGTCTGCTTCCGCATTAGAGTAGCCTATCTGCAGGGTCCACATAGCTTACTGGGGTTGGTTAGCTCAAGGGTATTTAAGCCTGTGCAGGAAGGAGTTCCCCGGGCTCTCGCTGGTAAGCAGAAACATGTTTCAAGGATCCTGATTAAAACTGCATGAAGAAGATCTTCCCAGAGTCGCGTCTTCCTTGCTGGCAAGGTTAGGCGTGGAACGGGGGGGAGCAAAGGTAAAACAAAAAACAATGAAATGATTCTCAATGATATTCTGCTACACTCATCACCAGAGAGGCCTCCTCCTGCAGTAATGGGAGCAGATGCAGAGATCCACAGCCAGACATTATGCAGAAAGAGAGTCTAAATTAGACATCTCCATTGATTCCTTCCCCTTGGAGATCAGAAACCGTACTGAAGAGAGGGAGGAAAGACTTTAGGAGCCAGAGGAGATGGAGGATATCAAAAGAACATGGCTCACTGAATCAACTAAGCAGGGCTTATATGAGCTCACAGAGACTGAAACAGAAATCACTGTGCCTACATGGGTCTGTACCAGGTCCTCTGTGTATATGTTATGGTTGTTAGCTTGATGTTTTTGTGAGATTTCTAGCAGTGGGAATGGGAGTGTCTCTGACTCTTTTAGCCTACCATTAGGACTATTTTCCTCCTATTGAGTTCCGTTGTCCAGCATTGATAATTGCTGGCTTTTGCCTTGGCTTATTGTATCTTGTTTTGTTGTTTGGCTGTCTTCTCTTGGAGGTCTGTTCTTTTTGGAAGAGGAAATTGAGGGAAAATGGATCTATGAGAGAGGGGATCTGGGGAGGGGAGATGTGGAGGGAGGAGAAACCATGCTCAGAATGTATTATATGAGAGAAGATTCTATTTTCAATAAAAATAAAAGAAATTTAAAGACAGACATCAGAATGAAGTTGAAGGAAAATGATTAGCTTTCTTTTAGAGCAGGAAGGTGACTACTTGCTAGGTATGTCCTCGGTTATCCCTGAAAATACTGAGAAACAGAGCTGGAGACACAAACAAACAAAATGGCTACTAATACCAATTTACATCTAGACAGAGGGAAAAATGCCTCTAGCTACTGTTGTGAAGACAGATTGACTGTAACATAGTCTGTTTTCAAAATGTTACAAATTAAATGAAAACCTTATAGAAAGTCTTTTAGAAAAATATCTAATCTGAATGTCTTTCAAAAGCACATGACATCTGGGCCTATTAATAAAACATTAGTATCCTGGAGCAAACTCACCCAGGAAAGTATTCTTCCAGATAACATATGAGTTCTATGCCTCCCATAACAAAAACCTGATCCTCCCCAAACTATAACATCCCATTTTTATTGGGCACATGTAAACTCATATTCATGTTCTAGCTATGTTTGCAAGTAAAACTGAAATGTTCAACTTATGAGAATACAACTAATGAAGTAGATCTAATAAATGCAAATCAAATTCACATTTCATAGAAAAGAAGCTTTCATGTGGCCATACAATGGACATTCTATCGTGTATGCCACCCAATCAAATGCAGATTCAAAATGCAAATACAAAATTCCAATAATAATAGTTTAAAATGAGAAAGTTACCTTAACTTTAGAAATAAAACATATGCTAGCCTTTTCCAAAAATATTCAAAAGATTTTTTAAAAAATATTGCATTAAAAAATGACTCTGTAGCTGATGGCACATACCTTTAATACTAGCACTCAGGAGGTAGAGGTAGAGGTAGGCAGATCTCTGAGTTCAAGGCCAGCCTGGTCTACAGAATGAGTTCCATGACAGCCAGAGTTATGTAGAGAAACCTGTCTCAAAACAAACAAACAAACAAACAAAAAACAAAGAAAAATGACTGTAAAGCTCAAGCCTTGTAAGCATCAGGAATAGAATTTGACTTGCTTACCCCTCATAATAAAAGCCAGGTATGGTAGCTTATATGTATGTTCCCAGCACCTACAAGAGTTATAGGAAGATTTCCGGGGTTCTGTGACACCCAAGCCTAACATATTTAATGAGTTTCAATCCAGTGAGAGACCCTTTCTCTAAGGTGTGCAATGCCTGAAGAATGACTGAGACACTGAGACCTGAAATTGTCATTTGGCCTCTACAGGCATATGTGCACACATGCACGTGAACATACCATTTGAAAAGATGTAATATTGCTTAAATGGTATTTGTGGGATGCTTTTTCATGTTCAGAGACAAGGTGTGCATTAACTTTATAATAAAAATGTCTGTGTTGAGACATTATCAGTCTGATTATTTTTTGAGATATCTTTTATTTAGAAACAATCTTATTTTACATATCAATCCCAGTCCCCTCTCCCTCTCATCCTCCCATGCCCCCTACCACCCTCAAATCCCAGCTCCCATCTACTCCCCAGGGAGGGTGAGGCCTTCCATAGGGGATCATCAAAGTCTGTTATATCATTATGGGGAGGGCCTAGGCCTTTCTCTGTGTATCTAGGCTGAGAGAGTAGCCCTCTGTGGGGAATGGACTCCAAAACTCCATTTGTGCACTAGGGATAAATACTGGTTCCACTGTCAGAGGTACCATAGACTGCCAAGACCTCCTAACTGACACCCATATTCAGAAGGTTCGGTTCAGTCCAATGCTGGTTCCACAGCTTTATAACTGAGGTCTGTATGTACCTACTTGGTCTGGTCAGCTGTTTTTGTGGGTTTCTCCAGCATGTTCTTGACCACTTAGCTTATCCTGCCTCCCTCTCTACAATTGGATTCCAGGAGTTCTGCTCAGTGCTTGGATGTGGATGTGTGTTTCTGCTTCCATCAGCTATTGCATAAAGGCTCTAGGACGGCATTTCATTTTTTTTAAAGAAGGAAACCATGAAAATTCATTAAAAAAAGTTTCCCAACTTCAATGAGAACAAAAAGAAAACAGGAAATACAAAAAACAAAATAGTGAAATACTTACTATATATATATATATATATATAGAAAAACCAATAAAGACCTTGGTTTTGAGAAGATATTATAACAGATAAAATTCTCACAAATGCAATAAAGACAAAAAAGAAAGCATGTGCCTTGAGACTAAGAAAAAGTAAAGCAACAAACACTAAAGCAATCCATTAATAGAAAAATTGTATTATGTCATTCTAAATTACCTACAAACTAGAAACTACAGATACAAAGTGGTTATTTTGTCATAAAAAAAGAAGTCTAGTTTTTAAATGCAAGTTGTATTGTACACTGGTTGAAGTGATCATGAGCAACTTGCATAAGTACTGTAAGATATATTTTATTTCATCTGTAAAATGAGAATTAAAATTACCTATTATGAACAGAGCATTGACAAGTACTGCTTATGCCACTGTCAGCACTGAAGTTATCATCTCCTCTCCATTATTAACATCTGCTATTTTGGTGAAATTTTAAGATAATGTAACTATTAACAACATTCATTACATATTAAGAAATCATTAATAACACAGCATGTGGGCCTGAAACCTGAGGCATAGGCTAGAAGTTAAGATTGTCCAAATTACAAGATCCCTCCCTGAGACCTACCTTAAATAGTAACAGAAGGCACCATGCAGACACCCAAAACAGGGAAACTACTAACAATCTTCCTAACTATGATGCTATGAATCATCACATGGTCAAACGACCCTCATGCTAGACTAGTGACATACATAACTTGGCAGTAACCAACAGCTTTCTAATTGGACTTAATACCCACTCAACAAGATTAAAATCAAGAATGATAATGGAAGGCTAGCCATTAACCCAGCACCACTAAAGTAATAGATGTTGGAATGAACCTATAATTATCACTTTATTGTACTAAATCTCTAATTATATTCTAAGGATTTGCCCTTTTAGTCTCAAGAACTTCCTCACCCAACACCAAGGAAAATTCTTCTGGGAACAGATAGACACCATTAGTACATAACTAATCAAAATGCAGAATTGTAGAACCCAGTCCAAATAGATACATCTAAAATACAATTCCTGTACCCAAAGGAATTGTTGTGGAAAAGAAGGGCAGAAAGACTCTAAGAGCCGGGAGACATTCAGGGAGTTTGCTGAGAGATTATATCTTCTAGAAATGTCAGAAGCAACCCCCATAAGGACATGCTAGCATCAGATGTGGCTTGAATGTCTAGGCCCCAACCCAACACAAAGCACTACAGGCAACAAAAAATGCTGAGAGCTTGAGAAATTGTATTCCATGAGGAAGAGGACACGAACTAGTTATCCAATACCAAATAGTCAACCATGAAAACATACATACAGATAATATCAAGCAAACTGAGTGATGTGTGTGTGTGTGTGTGTGTGTGTGTGTGACATAAATATATATCACAACAATTGATTTAAAGAGATCCATGAATTTGGAAGAGAGTAAGGAGGGATTCATAGGTGGGTTTGGGAGAAGAAAAAGAAGGGAAAATGGTATAATTATACTATAATATAAAAGTTAAAAGAAACAATTTAAATATGTATGGTAACAGTATTCCTATAAATGTATATATTATACGCAACAGCTGATATGAATCTGTGACTTAAATAAAATAATAGTATTAGTACTTACCAAGCAGCAACCAGTGTTTCTAGACACATTCTCTTAATTTCTCCCTCACCTTCATTAAGTCTTAGAGTGCTAAGAGAAATTGTGATTCTTTAGCAAACAGAACTGAAGTTTAAACAGAACTGGCTGCCATTGAAGCAAATGATTGTGATATCAGATCATTCTTTTCTGCCTGTACCACAGGTTTCAATGACTCTATATGCTGAGCATCAGTAAACTCTTGAAGTAAAATACATGTGTCTGAATATGCAGATGCATCATGCACACACACATATACACACACACGGACACACACACAAAATCTAAGATTCTGGGTCTCTCCATTTCTAAAGAGCCATCTTTAATTGAACAGGAAATCATTGCTTTGAGTAAGTTGATGGGAGAATCAGGTATAGCATCTTAGACAGTTTGTGGAATTAGACAAGCAAAACTAAGACATTTATAAAATGAAACGCATGCTGACAATAACAAATCTCTTTACGGGCCAGAGAAGCTAAGGCACCTACCACAGACAGAGTTATCAAGCCATGAAGCAGGGACTGGCACATTAAGAACATTTTGTGTGTTTGAAATATTTTACACATAACAACTTTCCTATACATCCTCAAGGTAAACGGCAGTAAAGCTACTCTTTGGTGTCTGATTAGAGCTACAGCAACAATTAAAACACTGGCAAAGTGGGAAACTGTGTAATTTTTTTCCTCTCAGAATTCAATCAGCAGAGACAAAGAATTTGCATAATGCAAAGCCCCAAAGCAACTTCTTCCCACCAGAACACATTCCTAAAGACGGAAGGAAATGAATAATTGCCTTGACTCTTCGTTGCATTTTGTCTATATAGCCACCATCTGCCTTTAAATATGCAGAAAGAATAGTGCCACTTATACCAGAGTGAAAGTCATCCAGAACTCCATCAGGACTCTTGTCTCTGCTGGTACTTTTATCTCCTCTAAACATTGAGCCCAAGTTCCTTTGGGTCCATATATCCTGAAAAGCGTTCTCTTCCAAGTTTTGCTTTAAACATTTCTAATACATTTTCAAAATTTTAGATCAATCAAAATATATGCAGAGGGAATGAAATGTTCCCTCCAAGGGGATAGAGTTTTCTGTAAAAACAAAATGTTTTATACCAGAAACTAGAGAAATCATAAAAATTAAAGTATAATATATCTCCATAGTTGGCAACATAATCTTCAACCAAGTTATTATTTTAAAATCACCAGTATATATGAGAGTCAGCTATTGTCTTAAAAATTTAATGTCAATAAATGGTCACTGAAGAACATTTTAAAATTACATTATTCTACAGCTGTAGACATTTTTCTACTATATCTAGAAAAAAACATGTATGCATAGCATATCCTAATGCCTTATATCATGTGCATATTTGAAGAGATAAGAAATACTGGCTGAATTACTTCACAGAGACCATTAACATTTTTTTCCCATGGCTACTTTAAATCTAAATGCACAATGAACTGACATCTGACCTGAGATCCTGATGAGATCTGTTACCCCGAGGAACCCTTGCTACAGCTTGCCTTCACTTGAGGAAATTTTAGACACAAGAGTTAAGCACAGCTTTTTATATAATAATTTTTTCTGAAACCAGAGTATTAAATAATGTTTACATACACAAAACTAAGAAAAGATGGGGAGATGCCTATATGGATAAAGCACTTTCTAAGCAAGTACGGGGGATGGAGTCTGAGCCTACAAAAACCAAGTAAGGGCAGGCACAGTGGCTACCTATAACCTTAGTACTCCAGAGGCATCAGGTCTCCACAGGCATCTGTGCCTAAAAACACATTTGTGTCCCCAATGTATGTAAACATGTACCCATACCAGACATAGATAGATAGAAAAAGAGTCTATGAAAACAGCTTTACCAATTCAGATATTAAGTCATTAATGTTGTATTAATGAAGTAAAGTTACTCCAGTAGGAAAAACTTAGGAGAGTATGTATGTATACATATATACATACATACATATATATGTATATATATATATGTATATATGTGTATATACATGTGTGTGAGAGAGAAGTATATATGTATATATGTATGTATATATGATGCATGTGATATTACACTCTAGAGCAAAAATACTGTCAAATCAGTAAATGTTTAAAAAAGTGTTTTAAGTGATGTTAGAATCCCACTTTGCACTGATAAATATAGGTTCAGAAAGCTTTGTTTATAAATATGACCAGTTAGATAATAAAATTTTGAAATAAATTCTTGCAAATAATTTGTAACCTTGTAATAAAAAAGACTTTCTTCAAAATAATTAGCAGAAGAACTACTAGTAACTAAACTGTTAAAAGTTTCTTAATTATAAATGATTTGAACAAAACTAAGCCTAAATCAAACACACCAGAAAAAAATGTATCTCTAAAATATATAGTTATCAAAAACTTCAAAAATGTGAAACTATGGAAATAAATGAAAAATGACATGAGATTTAAAAAAAAAAGGACATGGGTAGACATGGCAATAAGGAAGTTCCTAATCTCAACCTCAACTCAAAGCAAAATGTATAAATCAAAGTATTAAGACTATTTCTCACACCTAATTTTTTTAATACTAAAAATATCCAGTGTTAGAGAGAAATGTATAGTAATGAGACTTTTCCATGTAGTTCTGGTTGGATACATCACAGAGACTTACAGAAGGACCACATGACAGAATCTTTTACATTTGAAAAGCAGCAGTATTCTAATTTGACTTCTGTTGCTGTGTTGAGCACCACAACCTAAAGCAACTTAGGGAAGAGACAGTTTATGAGGTTTACATATGCTGATAACAGTCCATCTGTGAGGGAAGTCAGAGCAGAATCAATCAGGAGCAGAGGCAGGAACAATGGAGGAAAACGTTTTTACTGTCTGGCTAATGGAGGAAAACGTTTTTACTGTCTGGCTACCTCAGATTAGTTAGCTATCTTATACAGCTCAGGCTTACCTGACTAGGGATGGCCCCACACACTATGGACTGGAACACTTGCATAACAAGGAAATGGCCCACTAACATGCCCACATGCCAATCTGATAGGGGAAGTTTCTCTGTTGAAGTTCCCTCTTCCCAAGTATGTCAAGTTTGACAACCAAGATCAGCCATTACACACAGGGCTTGGCCTTATTTGGCTCTAACAAATATGCTTTGTGAAAGATATGGCTATTAAGCTTAAAGGTGTTCAGGATAGTGCTGTTTTCAACAGCAGGGTATTATAAATAATGTGACTGCTCATGAATAGACAAATGATTGGGTAAATCATAGCTTTACTGTATAGTAAAATCATAGACAGCTGAAAGAAGGTTGTATAGTGACAGAGAGCAAAAAGTTCATGACATATTGTGAGTACAGGTAAAATAGCACAACAACATGATTTCATGTTGATGGCCAAACTGTATATTTTTAGATGTTTCCTAAAGAGCCATCATATAAAGCATATAGAATTTGAATGCACATGAGTTTAGGCACATACATCAATAGAAAAAGCTAACACTAGTAATGTTCATGTAAGAGACCATCTGCCACATTTTTACTTTGTTGTTTATCTAGAAGCAGGGAATATAATCTAATTAGAATGAGTTAATATTTTATCTAAAAACCTATGATGAACAATTAATACATTATACATTCATTAATATTTGATAAACACTTGAACAAATTTTCTAAGTGGGGGACTTAAGTACATGAGTGTACAAAGAAATTAATAGCAACAAATACTAATTTGTTAGTACAGTAATATTCATTAGAAAAAAGAGCTTGTAAATCACAGTTATATTTGTCTTGTGATGCCCAGGGTGATTAAAAATGTCTGGTGTTTTTACCATCTAGGAAATGGAAATTAAACTTTGATATTCCATCTTATACCAATCAAACTAGGCAAGATTTAAAGACAAAATGACAAGTATTGATGTGATGTAGAGAATATAGAAATTTGTTTACTGTTGGTGAAGTGCATACTTGATGGGAGATGTTATTCTGTAAATATGTTTCTCATAGTGGTTAATGAATAAAGCACTGTTGGCCAATAGAAAAGCAAGATAGGAGGGACTAGGAGACAAGAAGGAAAGAGGAAGTAGGAAGTGCAAAACCTGAGAAAGCATGGTCTATCGCGCTCCCACTTAGGAAAGGTGCCCCTCCCCAAATCACTCATGAGAAGCGGTCTTGATGCAAACACATAAGGTCCTTTATATTCCAGTATACTGGGGCCGTAAGCCATACACCATGCAGGGTAGAGGGCTGAGGACCTCTAGCACAGAATTGAGACAGCTTTTATAGGGTTACAGCAAAGCCCACACATCGTGAACCTATCACCTCATATCCTCTAGTGCAGACCAATTACTTTAAAGTATCCAACCCTTAGCCCAGGAAGTCTGCTTTCACACAGGCTTCTGGGTGTTCATTCACTACTGTAAACATTAAAGTAGGTGACCATCAGCTTGGGATTTAAGACTTCCAGCTTCCTGGGTTTTCTGGGGAATTGAGCTAAATTTTTCCATCCTAATAGAAGGAGGAGTCAACATGGAGAACCCAGAGAGGTAGAATGCCAGCCACTCTGGTCAGTAAGATGAGCCACATAAAAATACTTAGAATAGTAAAAATGGGTTAATCATTAAGACAGAGCTAGCCGATAAACAATGGTAGTAACTGGCCAACAGTATTGTATCAAATACAGAGTCTCTGCATGACATTGGGTGTAGCGTGTATGTTTCCACCAGCCCGCCAGCCCGCCAGTCTGGACCCACAGCTGCGCCAGCCCCAAATAACACTCAGAGACTCTGTATTTGATACAATCCTGTTGGCCAGTTACCATTACTGTTTATGGGCTAGCTCTGTCTTAATTATTAACCCATTTCTACTTATCTAAGTATTTCCACATGGTCGTCTTTTCGGGGAGCCGCGGCAGGTGTCCTGCTTCTTCCCTGGGCTACCTCTCGACCCCTACTACTTCCTCTTTCCTCCTTCTATTCTCCTAGCCCCGCCTATCTAGTTTTCTATTGGCCACAGGGCTTTATTAACCAGTATGAGAAACATATATACGGAATAACATCTCCCATCAATTGGGGGCTGGCGTGGCAGCGGGACCAGACCGGCGGCGGGGGCGGGGGGGAACCTGTGCATAACACATACTGGTGAAACTCCTACTGAAATTAGTAGAGAGGTGCATCAAAAAAGGTAAAAGTACCACTCTTGGGCATATGCCCCAATTATTCTCTATCCAACTTACTTGCTAATACATGTTCATTGCTGCTCTATTCACAATATCCACAAAATGCAAACAGCCTAGATGTCCATCAACAGATGAATGGATAGTAAAAATATGATACATTTACACAATTCAACTATTTTTCTTTTTTAATTATATTTAAATTAGAAACAATCTTATTTTATGTATCAATCCCAGTTCCCTCTACCTTCCTTCCTCCTATTCCCCCATCGATTCCTCAATCCCAACCCCAATCCACTCCCCAGGGATGGCAAGGCCTACTTTGAGGAATGATCAAAATTTGTCAAGTCATTTGTGGGAGAGCCTAAGCTAAGGGAATATCCCTCCACGGGGAATGGGCTCCTGAAGTCTGCTCATGCACTAGGGATACAATCCAACTATTAATTAACATGAAATTTGCAAATAAATAAATGACACTGAGAACAACCATTTTGAGTAATGTAACCAAGACCCAGAAAAACAAATGCCACATGTTCTCGTTCATATATGGACTGATTTTTAGCTATGTGTGCTTTGATTGGATTATCAATGGAGGTCAGAAATATTTTGAGGAGTAATGGGAAGATGCTTTCAAGAAAAGGAAGATAGAAAACAGGTGATTTAAATGGAGAATGATGAACAATGAATCAAAAGGGATCAAGATGTTGAAATTGGGAAGGCAGGGTAAAGGAAAGAGTATGGTATGCAACAAATAATTGGAAAGTAATCACAAGCTTCTGATAAGGTTTAATTCTTATTAATGTGTTTGAATTTTATATTTCTACTATTTATTCTTCTAGTCTACCAATTCCCTAATCTTCTAATATATTGCTTCCCTTTTCTTAGAATTGTTATTAGATTTGTATGTATCTAGGTTAAGGGGGTATCCCTCTGGACAGCATAGCCCTACAAGTGGAATGGGGGTGGGGGGGTTGGAGGGGGAGGGTGGCCAGGGTGCATGTCACAGGGGAAAGAGGGTAAGAGGGAGAAAGGGAGGGAGGGAGGGAGAGTTGGAGGGAGGAAGGGAGAGGAAACTGGGATCCATCTGTAAAATTTTTAAATTATATCATTAATAAAAATAAGAAGGAAAAAAAAACAAATGCTGCTGGATTAATTCAATATATATGTATATATATATATATATATATACATATATATATGTATGTATGTATTTAAAATGCTTTGACTTCAAAAATTAAAGCCTAAGGACAATTTACTGGAGAAAAGGATTTCTAATTTTGTTTCCACAGAAAATGAAAAGCTGTGGATTCCTTCCAGACTAATGTGGTTTGATCGAGCAAGACCCCCTGATGCAACGTCAATGGGACAATGCAGCCTTGCAGACCACTACAGCCAGGATTTCTGCATCTTCTTAGGATTCCCCCCATGACAGCACCCCCTACCAGCAGAAAGCAGTTTGGAAAAAACAACACCCAAATTCCCAAATATTGTTTATAAATGTTTGTTTTCATTAAAAAAAAAGAAGGTCTTTGTATAAATAAAAAACAAAGAGTCTTTGTATGGATCGTATATATCTATAATTAGTGCTAAATTTCTTGCTTCTTGAATTGTAAAAATTACTGTATCTTGACTTTGGACTACACCCTACACACCTATGTATTACAGTTTTGTTCTTCATATTAGTGCTTCTAGGAGGTTATATAAGCCTTAAGAGGTGAGGAAAATGGGAGAGCTTCAAGTTACACCCATTCAAAAGAGCACCATCTACATAACTTCTATGAAGTACTTACTGTATTGCTATGCTAATAAAAGGAGTGACTAGCTGACCATTGAATGAAGCTTCTAAACATGTAAACCAAACTAAGGTCTTTTATTAGATTGTTTATATCAGGTATTTGCTGTGGCAATGAAAGCTGAATAATCCAATATTTACACAACTTATAAAATTACATCTTACTATGTCAGAATCTTCAGCACAATTTTATAGTACAGTAATAGCTATCACTTCTTCTTATCTTATTGCCTTTTGTCAAAAATGCTGTTAAGTTACACTGCTTTTGCTTTTGAATACAAAAAAAGCCAGTATTTATTAAACCAAAAAAATTCATTTTTTCCTGTTTTACAACAAATATTTAGGAATTCAGATATGAATTACTGTCATCAAATCCTCATTCTGTGTGATATTATATGAATAATATATATGCATATATTATTATTACAGTTTATCCTTTACTGTGTTTACAGAGTAGTTCCAAAGACAAGATTTTCTAATGTTAAAAGGTATCTATATTCATGGCTAGAATTTTAATATACCTGTTTTTCTATGTAGATTTTTACATAAGTGGATATATAATGATGGGGGATGCTTCTCTTATTGGTTGTTTAGCCATTGGACAGGAAGGGTTTAGCCATTCGTGAAATCCAAACAGAGATAGAGAAAGGTAGTAGGTGGAGTAGATCAGACTCTATGAAGCCAATGGGAAGGTAGCATGCCCAGGCATTTTTCAGTAAACCAAGATGATTAGGAGATACATAGATTAATAGAAATGTATCAATAATTAAGAGATAGACAATAAGAAGGCTGAGCTATCAATCAAACAGTTAAAAAGTTTATAATTAATTTAAGCATCTGTGTATTATTTTGGGCCTGAACAGCTATGGGTCCGGGAAAGGATAGAAACTTCCATCCAAATTTGGCATATAAACCTTTTTCAAGAATTTCCATGTAAAACCAGACAAAAGCTTAAAAGGAGTTCTGAACACAAAACAGCAAAATCAAGCACAGCTTCCTGGTAGCAGCATTTTTTCTGGTGGGCTCTGCTAAAGGGAAGCAGAGGTATGGACCCTTTAACAGAGGCTTCCTGACTCATCATTAGTGGCAAAAACCACATGGCTCTTTAAGATGCCCTGCTGCCAAACACTTAAATGGTGTTTATGAGCAACCACATGCTTCTTGGTGGTGGCATGGGCTGAGAAACTCCACAGAGTTTGGCAATGAACATGGCTCCTGCCAGTGCCTCTGCCATGATGCTAGATTCCCCAGAAGTCAAAGAATGGGGTGGAGCCAAACTATAAAATCCACAGTGTTAAACCCAGCCATGCTACTTAGCAAATTAAAGACACACATGCACATAACAACAGAGAGATACAGTAAAGACTAATTCAGATGATAAAACAAAACCTCTAAATTTTTTACAGTGTGTTTAAAAATATACACAGACTTGGCAGAAATTAGAAAAAGGATAGAGAAAGTCCTTAAAAGAAATAGAGAAAGTTGTCTGGATTTCCTCTGTGCCCATTGTTATGTCCCACTTTTCTTTTCTGATTTTGTTAATTTGCATGTTCTCTCTCTCTGCTTTTTTGTTTGTTTGGATAAGGGTTTGTCTATCTTCTTGATTTTCTCTTAAAAACCTACTCTTTCTTTCATTGATTTTTTGTATTGTTTTCCTGGTTTCTATTTTATTGATTTCAGCTCTCAAATTGATTATATCCTGGTGTCTACTGCTCCGGGATGAGTTTGCTTCTTTTTGTTCTAAGGCTTTCAGTTGTGCTGTTAATTCTCTAATGTGACTATCCTCTGTTTTCTTCATATGGGCACTCAGTACAATGAACATCCCTCGTAAAACTGCTTTAAAGGTGTCCCATAAGATCTAGTATGTCGTGTCCGCATTCGTGTTGAATTTTAGGAAGTCCTTAATTTCTATCTGTATTTCTTTTTTGACCCAGGTGTGCTGCAATCTCACATTGTTCAGTGTCCATGAGTTTGTAGGGTTTCTGCGATTTGTGTTGTAGTTGAATACCAATCTTAAAGCATGGTGGTCTGATAAGATACAGGGGACTACTCCAACTTTTTTGTATCTGTTTAGAACTGTTATGCCACCTAGTATGTAGTTGATTTTTGAGAATGTTCCATGTGGAGCAGAGAAGAAGGTATATTCTTTTGTGTTTGAATGGAATGTTCTATGGATGTCTGTTAAATCATAGAAACATAACTTCTGTTAGTTCATTTGTTTCTTTGTTGAGTTTCTGATTGGTGGTCTTGTCTATTGGTGAGAGTGGTGTGTTGAAGTCTGCCACTATAAGTGTGTGAGGTTTTACATGAGGTTTGAGTTTTAGTAGCATTTCTTTTACTAATGTAGGTGCCTTTGTATTTGGGGAATAGATGTTCATTACACTGAGTGCCCATATGAAGAAAACAGAGGATAGTCACATCAGAGAATTAACAGTACAAATGAAAGCCTTAGAACAAAAAGAAACAAACTCACCCCAGGAGAGTAGATGCCAGGATATAATCAATTTGAGGGCTAAAACCAATAAAATAGAAACCATGAAAACAATACAAAAAATCAATGCAACAAAGAGTTGGTTTTTCAAGAAAATCAACAAGATAGACAAACCTTTATCCAAACTAACGAAAAAGCAGAGAGAGAGATCATGCAAACTAACAAAATCAGCAATGAAAATGGGGACATAACAATGGACACAGAGGAAATTCAGACAAATTTAAGGTCATACTTTGAAAACCTGTACTCTACAAAATTTGAAAATTCAAAGGAAATGGACAACTTTCTGGATAACTATCACTTACCAAAATTAAACCAAGAACAAACAACTTAAATAGACTTATAACCTCCAATGAAATCGAAACAGTCATCGGAAGACTTCCAACCAAAAACAGCCCTGGGCCAGATGGCTTCAGTGCAGAATTCTACCAAAAACTCAAGGAAGAGCTAATTCCAATACTCCTCAAATTGTTCCACACAATAGAGATAGAAGGCACATTAGCAAACTCTTTGTACCAATTACCTTGGTACTCAAGCCTCATAACGATACAACTAAGAAAGAAAACAAGAGACCAATATCCCTGATGAACATCGATGCAAAAATAATAAAATACTGGCAAACTGAATCCAAGAATACATCAGAGAAATCATCCACCATGACCAAGTAGGCTTCATCCCCAGGTTGCAAGGATGGTATAACTTACGAAAATCTATCAACATGATCCACCATATTAACAAACTGAAAAAGAAAAACCATATGATCATCTCCCCAGATGCTGAAAAAGCCTTTGACAAAATTCAACACCCTTTCATTATAAAGGTCTTGGAGAGATCAGAGATAACAGGAACATACTTAAGCATAATAAGAGCAATATACAGTAAACCAACAGCCAACATCAAACTGAATGGAGAGAAGCTGAAGGTGATTCCTCTAAAATCAGAAACAAGACATAGTCTGTCCTCTCTCTCCATATCTCTTCAATATTCTACTTGAAGTTCTAGCTAAAGCTATAACACAACAAAAGGAGATCAAGGGGATCCAAATTATAAAAGAAGAAATCAAACTGTCTCTATTTGCTGATGATATGATAGTTTACATAAGCCACCCAATAAACTCTACCAGGGAACTCCTACAGCTGGTAAACACCTTCAGCAAACTAGCAGGATACAAGATAAACTCAAAGAAATCAGTAGCCCTACTTTATTCAGACAACAACGAGGCTGAAAAAGAAATCAGAGAAAGATCACCCTTTTCAATAGCCACAAACAACATAAAGTATCTCGGGGTAACGCTTACCAAACATGTAAAAGACCTATACAATTAGAACTTTGTGTCTATAAAGAAAGAAATTAAAGAAGATACCATAAAATGGAAAGATCCCCCATGCTCTTGGATTGGAAGGATAAATATTGTAAAAATGGCAATCTTGCCTAAAGCAATCTACAGATTCAATGTAATTCCCATTAAAATCCATGCACAATTCATCAGTGACTTTGAAAGGATAATAATCAACTTTGTATGGAAAAACAAAAGAACCAGGATAGCTAAAACAACCCTGTATAATAAATGAACATCAGGAGGCATCACCTTCCCTGACTTTAAGCTCTACTTTCAGAGCTATAGTTCTGAAAACAGCCTGGTATTGGCACAAAAATAGACAGGTAGACCAATGAAATCAAATGGAAAATCCTGATATTAACCCACACACATATGAACACCTGATTTTCGACAAAACAACTAAAAGTATACAATGGGCAGAGGAAACCATCTTCAACAAATGGTGCTGGCACAATTGGATGATGGGGTGGAGAAGACTGCAGATAGACCCATGTCTATTACCATGCACAAAACTCAAGTCCAAATGGATCAAAGACCTCAACATAAATCCAGCCACACTGAACCTCTTTGAAGAGAAAGTAGGAGGTACCCTTGAACAAATTGATATAGGACACCGCTTCCTGAACATAGCTCCAGTAACACAGACACTGAGAGCAACAATTAATAAGTGGGACATTCTCAAACTTAGAAGTTTCTGTAAGGCAAAGGACACAGTTGACAAGACCAAATGGCAGCTCACAGACTGGGAAAAATTTTTACCTATCCTACATCTGCCAAAGGGCTGATCTCCAAAATATACAAAGAACACAACAAACTAGTCAACCAAACACCAAATAGCCCTATTAAAAAATGGGGTACAGAATTGAAGAAAGAATTCTCAATAGAGGAAATCAAAGAGGCCAAAAGACACTTAAAAAGTGCTCAACACTTTTAGCTATCAGGGAAATGCAAATGAAATCAACTTTGATATACCATCTTACTCCAGCCAGAATGGCTAAAATTAGAAACACCAATAACAATTTATGCTGGAGAGGATGTAGAGAAACACTTCTCCACTGCTGGTGGGAGTTCAAACCGTACAGCCATTTTGGAGATCAGTATGGCGGTTCCTCTGGAAAAATGGAGTCAGTGTACCACAGGACCTGGAAATTCCTCTCTTAGGTATATACCCAAATGACACACATCCATGCAACAAAGACACATGCTCAACTATGTTCATAGCAGCATTATTTGTAATAGCAAGAACATTGAAGCAACCTAGATGCCCCTCAACTGAAGAATGGATAAAGAAGGTGTGGCACATCTACACAATGGACTACTACTCTGTAGGAAAATATAACAGAATCTTGAAATTTTCAGGCAAGTGGATGGAACTTGAAGAAACCATATGAATGAGGTAACCCAGTCACAAAAAGAGGAACAGGGTATGCACTCACTCATATATGGATTTTAGATCAAGAGCAAAGGATCACCAGCCTATAATTCACACTATCAGATGAACTAGGATACAAGGTGTATTCTAAGAGATTCATATATGGTCCCTCACAAAAGTGGGAAGGGAGAAGTCCCCCAGTGGGGGGCAGTGAATGGAGAAAGAATTAGGAGAAATAGAATGGGAGGAGAGGAAATCATGTGCTTCTAGGTAGATTGAGTCAGGGTAGGAATAGAAGACAGAGAGAGAGAGAGAGAGAGAGAGAGAGAGAGAGAGAGAGAGAGAGAGAGAGAGAGAGAACATAAAAGAGGGAGCCATTAGTGGCTTGAATAGAAACTTATTCTGAAGAATGTTCTAGAGACCTACAAGATTCACTCCAACTAACAATTCGAGCAATCATCATGGAAAGGCTACCATAAATGCCCTTCCCTGATAGTGAGATCATCAACTAAATTATCCACCATCATGGAGCCCACATCTAGTACCTGTTGAAAACAGAAGTAAACACTCAGTGTTGGACTAAACACTGAGTCGAACTAGAATCCAGATGCAGAGAGAGAAGACAAGATCAGTTTGCAGAAACACACAAAGACCGCTGACCTGAACAAGGAGGAGCTAATGGGACCCTCAGACTGATAGCTGGGAATCCAGCATGGGGTTGACTCAGACTCCCTGAATATGGGTCTCAGCTAGAAGGACTGAGCAGTCTTAGGGACCTCAGACAGTAGAAACAGGATGTATTCCTGGTGCACAAAAGGACCTTGAGGACACGTCCCCCATGGAGCGATACTCCCTTAACCTAGAGACAGGAGAGAAGTCCTAGTCCCTACTTCAAATGAATTGACAGATTTACATGACCAAACCTGGATAGTATAGCCCTACATATGGAATGTGGTTGTGGGGATGGAAGGGGAGAGTGGTCAGGGTGCATATCACAAGGGAAAGAGAGTAAGAGGGAGGGAGGGATGGAGGGAGAGACAGAGAGAGGGAGTGAGAGGAAACTGGGATCAACATGTAAAATTTTTAAATTATATTATTAATTAAATAAATAAAAGAAACAGGGAAGCTGAGTATGGTGGCACATGCATTTAATTCCATCACCCAGGAGACAGAGGCAGACAGATCTCTATAATTTCAAGGCCAGCCTGGTCTATAGTTCCAGAATATAGAAAAATACACAGAAACACCCTGTCTCTAAAAACCAAAAACATAAAAATAAAATAATAAAAATGATTCACATAAAGATGAATAATACACAGAGAGTCTGGATACTATATGTTATTGTGTTGTCTTTAAATTGATTACTGAATTAGGAGCTAGAGCTGCTAAAAGAAATTTCATTATAAATGCTGCTAGATTAACACAACCTATATATTTTGAAAATGCCTTAACTTCAAATTTTAAGCCTAAGGACATGTACTTTAGAAAAGTCATTCTTCTTTTGTTATCACTAATTCCTTCCAGACTAATATGCTTTCATAAAACAAGATCTGGAGCAGTGGTCCAGGCGATGCAACATCCAAAAAACCTGAAATGATGCAGCCTCATATATTACTGTACCCAGGATTTGGCCATGATTCTGGATTTTCTTGGGATCCCCATGAGATTGACAGCACTCCCAAATGGCAAAAAGCAGTTTGTAAAGAACTGCACCCAAATTCCCAAATAGTGTTTATAAATGTTTGTTTACATTTAAATGGGGTTGTTTATAAATGGTTAATTATCACAGTCAATCTTTTTCCAAAAGAAAAAAGAAAGAAAAGAAAGAAATATGACATAGAAATTAATAATTTACATTGATATGTATTTTGGTTTATTGATACAGATTTAAAGTCAATTTTGTTATATGTATATTTTTAATCTTGTTTAGGTATTGTGTTTATACAGCTCATTTAAAGTGTATTTAATATATAATTAAATACAAATTATAATAGTAACCTATAATAATCAAAACTTATGTTAATTAGATTTTATAGATATACAGAGATATATTTCAAATTCATAGGTATTCATCAAAACCTTTCACTGTCCTACAAAATATGACATTTAATGTGGTTTATTAGGGTTTTTCTTGACAGTGAGGCACAAGTAATCCTGGCAACACCAATTACATCAGAGAGGGAGATGGACAACGAAGAAATTTGTTATGGAGTTTGCTTTCAACATGGCAGGGATTTCTGTCAGTTCTAGAGTTTTTATATATTATCCTTCTAGGGTCTTTGATGAAGTTAAAGACAGATAGTTATGGTTATGGTTTTTCTTAGTTATTAAAGATAAATTACATATAAAATTTTAGACTCACAAAGGTAGATGGTAGAATATTTTCTTTAAGTTTTGCCAAATATTAATGAACTAAATATTGTTAACTATAGTTTTTGCTTGATAACTATTTTGTTACATATAATTTTACTATGTTAAAATTGAAACCTTTCTTTTTATTTAGACAGAAAAGAGGAGATGATGGCAGGATTTAGCCAGATAGAGTCAAAGAGTTGCCATATAGGTAACTACTACATGGAAGGTAGGAATGCCCGAGCATTCTCTGGTAAGCCAAGACCACTTGAAGATACATCGATTGATAGAAATGGGTTAATAATTAAGAAAGAGCTAGTCAATAAGAAGCCTGAACCATTGGCCAAACAGTTTATAATTAATATAAGCCTCTGTGTGTTTATTTGGGACTAATGGGCTGTGGGACTGGCAGGACAGAAACTTTCATCCATATTATAACTCTTTTTCCTATTCTCTTTGTTAATTTTTCTGCATAACTAGACTTACAAGGTAGAGTTTACAAAATCTTTGGAAAACAATTTTGAAAACTCAATTTCATAACCTCATAAGATTAAACAATGAAAATTTTCTGCTTTTGAAATTAAGATGAAAATAACCTATTAAGTCATCTGTGTTTGGCATCTTGTGGGAAGTAAAGTTATGCTTTCAAATAATCAAAACACAGAAAGAAGTAAAAATATCTTTTTCCCAGAAATAAATACTAAGTACAAGTCACCATTTAAAGGATATGAAAAACAAATCAGTCTCTCTAATTGTATAGTTGATATTTACTTAGTGTGGTGATATATTATTTATGATTTATTAAAGCTTGCCTGAACATTCAGAAAGCAAAGTCAGCCTCAAGCTATAGAGATCAGGCCGAGGTGACACATAGCCTTAATTGTATTGACCAGAAGTTAGGAGGTGGTGGCATACACCTTTAATCCTAGGACTCAGGATTAAGAAGTAGACAGACCTCTGTGAGTCCAAGGACACCCAGATCTACACAAGATTGACCCATTCCTAAAGAGAAACAGCTCACACAAAGATGATTGTAGCATCTGCGATCATAAACCTTTAATTCTAGCACTAAAGGGGTATAAAAGATAGGAGCAGCATCTTTAGTAGTCAGTATCAGGGATTCATTCTCCAGACACATTGATAACAGGAAGACACTGAAATCTCAGGATTCTCCAGCCACGCTGAGATGTTACAGTTTGAGGTTTGGTGGAGCCAAGATCACCTTTCAATCTGATGTAGAGTAAGATCTAGTAACCAAGTGCTTTGCTTTTCTAATCTTCAGCTTGAAGTTTAAACCCCAACATCTGTCTCTGGGCTATTTTTTTATATGTGTTACAACTTAAGTTTTTAATATTTCAGAATATTTTTGTAATTAACATATCATTAAAAAATCAAAATACTACATTCAAATAATAATGAATAATAATATAGTATAAGTGTTTCCTGTAATTTTCATTCTTTATATATATTTGAATATAGCTGCTTAGCTTATATTTCTATGAAATATTATTTTTAATTAGTTTCAATATTGTATACTGTTTTTAGAAATACATCAAAAGTTACAATTTATGATATATCTTGCCAACTTAGTTTTGCTTTTATTTCATCAAGTATTTATATTTTTTCCCCTGTTTTATTTGAAGTTTTAGCCTCCCAAGAATTTCTTCTTAATTGTGTAAGTAACAAAAACTCCATGTAGAATTTCTTCTGAGTATTTGGGCCATGCTTATATGATAGTCTATAAATTGTTCTATTTTCTCTTGGTTTTAAGGTAATCAATTACATATATAGAGCTGCTAAAAATAATGCCATTTTATTGTCAAATATCTCAGCTTAGTTGGGACCTCTTATTGTTTTGTTACTTTGGAGTATTTTCTTTGGCCTTGAAAATATATTGACAAGATAGTAACATGACCTGTTCTGTTTTCAATTGGCAAAGTGTCTACCAACATGTTATTTATCTTTTTTTTCAGAAGGAGAAAAATGTCAGTAGTATAAATATGCTGATTTGTAAGCAGCATATAAGAGAATATTTTAAAGACTTATTTTTATTACTTATAATTGTATGTAGTTACTTTTATCTGTATGTGGCTATGTGCATGTGAGTACAGGTGTCCATGAAGGCCAGAAGAATTAGATCTCTTGGAACTGGAGTTACAGACTGGTGTGAGCTGACCAATATGGGTACTAGAAACAATACTGGGGTCCTCTAGGAGAGCAGAAAGTGGTCCTAACCAATTAGTCTAGCCATCTCTGTAGCTTCTTAAGTGAATATTTAAGCCATTTTGATAGCCTATGTTTTCATTAGATGATCTATTAACAATTACTTCTGATAACAGATGGTGAGATTGATTGGATGGATGGATGGATGGATGAATTGATTTTTACAGAAGAAAGGGTTTACTGGGGCTTATAGTTTTAGGAAGTTAAGAGTCTATAACCATGATGATGGGAGCATGGCAGCAGGCAGATAGGCATGGCCCTGGAGCAGCAGTTTAGAGCTCACATCTTTATCCACAAGCATGAGGCAGGGAAAGAGCTATCTGGTAATTGTGGATGGGATTCATTTTCATATTAAAGTATCATTCTCCATAATAATATGGAATCCTATAACACATCCATTCAACTATAGCCTATATTTCATTGTTAATAATCTCATCTAAATAGTTATTTTTTCACTCACTTTATCAAATAACTAATACTTCACTGAGATAATTTAAGATTGCATCCATGTTTACATTTTGACTCCCAAGAAATCATTGAGCAAACTTTATTATAACCGCACTTTTCTGAAAAATTCAATTCCATTTCAGAGACTAATTATTTTAGAAAGTGCCCTCAAATCAATGTTGAAGTAAAGTGAAACTTTGTTATTTGTGCTTAAGCCAACAGTAATAATGAAGTGGACCACACATAAGAATCTTCCAGAGAGCTTCTCTTAAGTTTTTCAGTTCACACTCACATTTTCCCGTGTTCTGTGTGTGCTTTGTAAGTTTTACATAGTTTAGTACTTTCACTAGTGTGAAAAGAAGCTTTATAAATAATTATGCATAGACAATCTTTTCAGCTATGAGTCCTAAGAAGGGGCTAATTATTTGCAGTGTCATTCTTTAAGATGAATTGGTAGATAAGAATACATTAGTGTAATCCTTGTTGAGCTTTTGTTTAATTGGCAAGCAGTATTTTACTTTATTGAAATAGTAGAATGCATCCAGTTGTCCATACTGTAAGATGGATGCCTCTTTCAAACACTGAAACATAACTCAGGAAAAACAGAACTTTAAAACTCATTCCCATACAGTCACATTATTACTTACTCATTTCAATCATAAAAGTAGAGGGTAGTTATGTGAATATATTTTAAAGAAAAAAATTTAAAATAAAATGAAATGCAGAACTAGATGAAGATTACACCATGTGCAATTTACCAAGAGATCAGTCAGAAGGAGGCAGCCTATGCTAAGGAACTGAATCAGGATTCAGGTGGGCGGCTGAGATGCCTGCATGGATGACTCTGGCTCAAATACTTCCCAGGCTCCTGCTAACGCCTTAGGAGCATCTGGCAGCACATGTCTTACCAAATAAGCCAGAAATTGGGACAAAAATGCTTTCTAGATTTCACACATTTCATGCCAAGATGAAAGCAAATCATACTCAGGCTTGTAAGGCATTAAAAACAACAAAAAATGAATCATTATTTACACAGGCTTCAATTGATAAAGTTTTCCAAAGACAAATTATTGTGTATTGGTATATTGGGTACAATTGCTAAAAAAAAAAAAAAAAAAAAGGCTAGTGGGGTCACTGGCAATGGAACCAGTATTTATCCCTAGTACATGAATTGTTTTTTTGGAGTTCATTCCCTATGGGGGGATACTCTCTCAGCCTAGGTCCAGTGGGGAGGGCCTCAGTCCTACCCGAAATGATGTGACAGACTTTTATGATCCCCCCCCATAGGAGGTCTCATTGTCTCTGAGGAGTAGATGAGGGGAGGGATGGGGAGATGGTGGGGGAGTGGGTAGACAGAAGGAAGAGGGAACTGGGATTGGTATGTAAAATAAGTTTATTTTAAATTTAAATAAAATATTAATAAATAAAACCATAGGCTAATTGTTTTATTGTGAGACAGGCGCCTCCTTCACAAATTCATTTGTTTAAAATGATGAAGTCCTGTTTCTATTTCATTTGACAACTGTACTTATGCTATAAAGATATCCTTTAGAAATCATGAATGGCAGAAATTCCTGTGCTAATAATAGTGAGCCTCTGCCCCTCACTGTGTCTCATTTTTAAAAATTTCTGTGTGTAGTATATTCCCATGTGCTGGTACATGGGAAGCGCAGAGGTTGGTGTTGGGTATCTTCCTCTGTCATTACTCACTTTATTTTTTAGATAGGATATCTCACTGAACATGGAGCTTGTCATCTGGACTACACTGGGTAACCACCTGTCTCTACCCTACCAGTGCTTGATTGCAGGCACATACCTCCATACGTTGATTTTTAAAGCTATGCTGGGGATGCAAACTAAGGCTTTCATATTTTTGTAATAAACAGTTTAACCACCGAGCTATCTTCCTAGATCCCTCACTATTCAACTCTAGCATGAATTGTACTCTTTCAAGGGACTCACATCCTAGTATACAAGTCATCCAATCAGCCCACACACTCTCACACTTTACCTTCTTTGTTCCAGTTCCTAGATGCCTATATAGACATAATGGAAGAAGAAAAACGCCTCAAATATTATCTGTGAAGAAAAATGGATTTATGACTCAGCTGAAATCAACTCTCATATGAACATCAGATATGTAGATGATATATTCATGTTATTAGAATATAAGGACCTTGTAGCATGTATGTTTTCCGGCCAGTTACACAGAGAAACCCTGTCTTAAAATATATAAAAATAGAAGTAGAATAAATAGAGTAATAAAAAAGCCACGTAAAGATGGAAAACACAGAGAAATTTTGGATACTATACGTGCTTCTGTTGTCTTTAAATTATTTGCTTGCTGAGAAAATAACTACTGATAAAAGAAATGCTGCTGGATTAATTCAATTTATATATTTTAAAAATGCTTTAACTCAAAAATTTAAGCCTAAGGACAAGTTACTGGGGAAAAGGATTTCTATTTTTGTTTCCACAGAAAATGAAAAGCTATTGATTTCTTCCAGACTTATGTGGTTTGATCAAGCCAGACCCCCTGAAACAATGTCCCAGATGATCCAGCATTCAAAGCAGTTGAGACAAAGCCTTGCAGACTACAGCAAAGATTTCTATGTCTTCTTTGGACCCCCATGACAGCGCAC
The DNA here is from genome assembly GCA_030556225.1 of Cricetiscus sungorus. Taxonomy (NCBI): domain Eukaryota; kingdom Metazoa; phylum Chordata; class Mammalia; order Rodentia; family Cricetidae; genus Cricetiscus; species Cricetiscus sungorus. The sequence goes on along the minus strand of JANBXA010000007.1, from coordinate 54,211,364 downwards.
TATACCAGCAGGAAGTAGTTTGGAAAGAACGACGCCCATATCCCCAAATATTGTTTCTAAATGTTTGTTTTCATTTAAATTGACTTGGTTATAAATGGCTATAACCACAAGCAATCTTTTTAAAGGTAAAAAGGGAATTATGGTATAGATATGAATACTTTGCTTTGGAATGGATTTTCTTTTGTTGATACAATTTAAGGTCAATTTTGTGATATGTATATTTCTCCTCTTGTTTAGGTAGTATGTTTATATAGCTCATTGGAAAATGTAATGTATAATTTAGTACAGATTAGAAAATTACCTATGATAGTCAAACTTGGAGTTAAGTTAGTTAGGATTTCTAGATATGCAGAGATGTATTTGAGATGAATAGGCATTCTTCAAACCTTTCAAAGACCTACAGAATATGGCATTTAAAATGGTTTAGGTTTTTTCTTGACAATGAGGCACAACTGCTCCTGGTAACACCACCTGCATCAGAAAGGAAGATGGACACTGAAGAAACTCGTTATGAAGTTTGCTTCTAATATGGCAAGACTAGCCATTTGGACAAGGTACTGCTCTTCTAGACTGTTTGACTTTATGCTGTAGAAACTGGACTGCAGGACCCACAAATAGGTGACTGCTGATGCAAGATGGACATTGCTACAGGATTCTGCTTCATGGAAGAGGTTGCCAGACAGCCAGACAGTCTACAGGACAAAGAGAAAAATGACTGACACACTGTCAATACAGGTGGACAGTTTAAAGTTTCCTGCTTTGTTGAGGAGTCTGGAGACACACTATGGCCTATGGGATGAAGACGGAACATTACAGAAGTACTTCGGTTGGCTGACCAGGCAATGAGTTGTCTCTGTCATTTCTAGAGTTTATATATTATCCTTCTGTGGTCTTTGAAGGAATTGAAGAAAGGTAGTTTTGGTTACAGTTTTCCTTAGTTAGGATTAAAGTTACATATAGGACTTTAGACTCACAAAGATAGGATTGATGATATTTTCTTTAAGTCTTACAAAATGTTAATGGATTAAATATTGTTAACTGTGATTCTTATTTGATAACTGTTGTATGGTATATTTTGCTATGTTAAGGTTAAACCCCTTCTTTTACTTTAGACAGAAAAGAGGAGATGATGGGAGATGTTATTCTGTATATATGTTTCTCATACTGGTTAATAAAGCCCTGTGGCCAATAGGAAACAAGATAGGCGGGGCTAGGCGACCAGGAGGAGGAGAGAGGAAGTAGTAGGAGTCGAGATGTAGCCCGGGAAGGAGAGAGGACGCTTGCCGCGACTCCCCGATAAGACGACCACGTGGAAATACTTAGATAAGTAGAAATGGGTTAATAATTAAGACAGAGCTAGCCCATAAACAGTAATGGTAATTGGCCAACAGGATTGTATCAAATACAGAGTCTCTGAGTGTTATTTGGGGCACACATGGTTGCAGGACCATGGCGGCAGGTCCGGGAGGCCGGCAGGGAGGAACCTACTGCAACAGGACCTTTCTTTTTCTTCATAGAAAGTAGGAAGTTTTGGGTGATTTTCTTTCAAATGATCAAACATTTTGCAGTTTCATAGCATTCTAACCCTTACCTCATCCGAAGCATATGGTTATTTTTAGGTTATTTTTAGTTGTGACAGATGTGAAGACCTTTGGCAGTTCACTGTTCCTGTCCACCTACAGGAGAGTCACTGAGTTCAGCCGACACTGTTCTCAAAAACAGTGGGTGAAATTATTTCTGGGTTTGGAGCTGCAAGTGATTACTGAGAAGGTTTCAGGTCTGATAGCTAAGATACTCAGTCTAGAAGCCAATTATAAAGAAGCAAGAGAGGATGTTAAAAGTAAGACAGAATGATGTGTCGGGAGGAATTAGGGTCAAATGATGCCAAAATAGACAAAACATGAGGACTAAGGCGATCATTCTCCAGCATAATAACTGGGAATGTTTCCTCATAAAAACTCCAGAGTCTAGGTTAGAGCAGGGAGGGAGCAATTGAGATATCCCATGCAGGATAGACAGCATTGAACCTCCTGAGATTTCTATCCTGTGATTTCCTGTTGTTGGAGACATTATTTTCAGTCTCCATGGCAATGTGCATGCCCTACATATTAAGAGTGGATGGTACTTGCCAGCCTCAGCAGAGATGCCTCATGTGTTATCCTTGATGATGCCTATTTCTGATTATGCACTCATTTCCAGATGCTGTCCATGAGTTTATTTCCCATTATCATTGGATTCTACAGGTCTCAGAGCATTTGTACTTAAATTGGGTAAAATTCTGGGCTCCAAGCCAAACTCCAAACCTCAAAACACCAGTGACTGGATAAATAATAACAGAAAGCTCTCTTTCAATATAATTTTATCATTTTGTTCCACACAAAATAACACAGGTCGCTTCATAAAACTGAATCCTGTGTTTCTTCCTGTAAACCTAGCCCTTTGGCTTTATCTGTTGTTCATCCAGTGGCCAGAAGCCAATCTTTTGACCTAGCCTGAACAGAATGTGCTCACTTGAGCCTTGTTATTTCTATGTCATCAAACTCTTCAAATGTGCTCAAGTTTGGACAACAGACAGGTGATGGAGACAGGGAATCTACTAGTGACTCTTATGAAATAGCAAAGTTTTCTTCATAAGTAACACCAATCAGCTGATCCACACACATCAAGTATGCAGACTGTTCATAGGACAGTGGTACTGTGAAAACATCATGTTTGCATGATAAGGCCAACTACTAGCTTTAATGTAGTCAAGGAGAAAGAGCTATGCCAATCTCTGCCTCCCTTTTGTGTACATATAACTCTTGAGTAAGTTTAAAATTAACTCTCTTCTTTTTATTTCATGTAACCAGTGCTTCCTATCCCCATATCTCCCTACCTCCTCCTCCATCTCCACTTAGATGGGATAATTCAGCATTGCAAAGTGGAGAATAGATTTCAAAACAAGTATTTAGGTGTTTAAAATGAGTTTGAATGTTGTCCGTACTATTTTCTACTTGCACACCTCATTTCAAATTATTTACTTTTGGTTTTATTATCTATAGAAAACAAAGAATATTTCAAAATGTCCACCTACCTAGAGTAATCTCTATCATGATGTTCACTGGAAAGACTCCTGCTCCTCAAATTTTTATTTTGCTCTAGTTAAGAATATATTGAAATATGTAGCCCTGGCTGGCTTTGAATTTATGATCCTCATGCCTCTGCTTCCTCCAGCAAATCCTACAGGCATGAGCCACCACAACCAGCACACAACTGACCCCAACTAACAATTTGAGCAACAGTGGAACTAATTTATCCACTATCATAGAACCCTCATCTAGTAGCTGATGGAAACAGAAGCAGACACCCACAACTAAAAACTGAGCTGAACTGGAATCCAGATGCAGAGAGAGAGAGGGCAAGGCCAGGCTACAGAAAACCACAGAGACAGCTGATCTGAACAAAGAGGAGCTAATGCACCCCCAGACTGCTAGCTGGGAATCCAGCATTAAACCAACTCAGACCCTCTGAACATGGGTCTCAGTTAGAAGGCCTAGGCAGTCTAAGCGACCTCTGACAGTGGAACCAGGATGTATCCCTGGTGCGCAAAAGGACTTGGGAGCACATTCCCCATGGAGGGATACTCCCTTAACCTAGAGGCAGGGGCCTAGCCCCAACTCCAAAGGACTTGATAAATTTTGTTGTCCCCTCCTGGAACACACCACCCTCCCTGTGAAGTGTGGGAAGAAAATAGGATGGGAAGGTGGTAGGGGGCATGGGAGGGAGGGAGAGAGAGAGGGAGAGAGAGGGAACTGGGATCAATATATAAAATAAGAAAATAAATAAATAAAAAAGGATATGTTGAAATAACCTTCTTTGATCTCTGGATAGCTTATGACACAAAAGATCTGCTTTCTCCTTATTTTCTGTCCTGATTATCTTCAACAAGGATTAGAAAAGATATTAGAATTACTTATTAAATGACTTCTTTTGAGGAACAAGTGCTTATCAGTAATAAACTATAGACATGGGATGGGCTAGCAAAGAAGTATTATAATACTGTGGGCTCCATGGAGTATCTTCTATTTGCTCACAGAACTGACTGGTACTATAAAACTAGGATGAGCACCTGGATGTGGTAAGCACACACCAATTTCCCAATAAATTAACCACTAAAGTTAGAAAGGTCCGTGCTTGCAACTCCTCTGAAAGCTGTTAGCACATCTTAACAGCATAGACTAAGGACTTTTGTTAGCATCAATTATTCCTCTTGAGCAACAGTTTCAGTGTGCATTCACATGTGACCAATTCCTGACTGTCATACTTCTAAGTTAATTGGAAAAAACATAACTTCCAAAAAAATATATATATTTGGTATTTCCAGACCTTGTAGTTGTGATGATCTGAGTCCAGAACAAGAAATTATCCTGTGTAACTCCAAGGTTTCTGCTATTTAATAAGGTACAAATGAATAATAACTTAAATTTCAATATGATAAACCTCATCTGGGTAGCTCAGAGTGTCTAGGAAGAAGAGGTTTACCCTTTGTAACCTGACCCGTGTAGAGTGTGATAGCTACATAGCATTGTTATTATTAGGTAATCTCATTATAAGCATTGGTTCAGTGATACATACAGAAAAATGTTATTCTGGGTATTATTTTAAAATGTTATCTTATCCTTTGTTGTAAAAACTAAAATTTATCCATTCCTGATAAAGCCAGTTTGAAAAAAATAGCTTTAATTTACTATAAAATATGTGATAATTTTAAAAGTATTCTTGAGAGATAGCTTCTAACATTGGAGAAATGTTTGTCTTTTTCATTAATATAGACTGTATATTTATATATGAAACCCAATAGAATTGCAAATGTACAACAATATGGGTCATGTCTAGATGTGTGGCATATTAAATACAAAATGATTAATGAACTAAAGCTGGTTTTCAGATAAAAATATACAAAACAATACGTCTAGGCTCTGACTTAAAGCAATTCAACCATGAATCTGAGACTCCTTTTCCCCTTCCTGCCTAGAAAATTCACACAGATATATGTAAATATTTTCTGTGTAGATCCTGCTTATGAATGAGAAAAATGCAAACTAGAGGGCAGGAAAGGTCACAGGTACAAATCCAGAACTTCATGATTCAGTTACCACTTGATCAGTCTGAGAAACTGGACCAGTTGTCATCCATTACAGGAAAGAATAAAGAGCCCTCTTTACACAAAAAGGAAAAGAGGCATCCACTAGATGTGTAAAGGGTTAACACATACTAGGACTATTCCTTGTTGAGTGTGCTGGCAAGGGTTTATGAGAAATCACTTAATCCTAGTATTTAAACAAAATTGAATATATTTTACAGAACCATTTCACTCACATTCCACAAAAGCAATTATTTCTTATTCACCTCTAAATTACAAACATGTATCACAAAAGATAATTTATTCCAAGGCTTACACCAACCTTGAGGAAAGTATTACTATAATCAGTTTATAGGTGAGACAGCCAAAGTACTGCGTTCTTTCTGCAGAAAGAATCAACAGGGTTCCCACTCACCTGTGTCTTTCCCTGTTGTGTCTTCGTTCACATCCTGCAATGTTATTCTAAAAGCCTTATAATATCACACCCAATAATAAATCCCACTAATTAATTTTATATGTTACTTTAATTTCAAAATACTTTTATAATACTGGAGCTCAAGAGGACTATCTCAACAAAGTAAAAATGTGGGAAGAAAATGATGAGTTAAAGAACTATGTTAATAATTTCTTGAATGTGTTCATGGTATTCAGTGTGTTCCACGTAGAATGAAGGCAATGGACCCTATATGTATATATAACCACAGATTAAGTAACACACTTCACAAATGATACCGAGATTAAAGCAGAGTCCAATGTATCCATAAAATTAAAAATCAAATGTCATAATGGTATAATTTTTTAAATTCCATTTGATTTCTCCCTTGCTCCTGAAGAAACTTGGGATTATAAAGAACTGACACTTTATACTTGCTAGCTATAAAATTCTTGCAAATATTAAGAATAAGGTACATTAAATAACTGCATTTCCCCTTTCTAATTCTCAAAAGTCAATGTAATTATCATGCCACCTTCTGAAATGTAGCCAGAGACTTTTCCCTCATTTCCAGGAGTTCTAGTTTGCTAGATAGGTTTTGTTTTTGTTTTCAAAAATAAGGGTCTTAGCAAGGCGAATTTTTTTTTCTCTCTAGCAACTGGTTTTATCTCCTTAGCTTTAGACACCCAATGACAATAATGAAAAGTCCACCTGTCCACCTTTAATTCTCAACAAGCTCTACAGAATTTTCATTAGACCATAAATCTTACTGTTTTTCTGGATTCAAATACAGCATCTTTAATCTGATTTAGCTACTTGTTTGATGCAACAGAAATTGAGAAATACTTTGTTTCATTCACTACCTATATTCAAAAGTGAGGAGATACACTAATTGGTATAAACAAGTTCTTATACCTTAATTTTTTTACTCTCCATTTATAAGTTGAATATACTTTCAAATAATTTAACCCTAGGCATGATGACCATAATCAAGGGAGTGCTCAGTTAAACCACCATGGTGATGCTCTTTGATCAGCTTGTAAAGCAGGTGTTATAGGAAAAAACATTGGAAAGCAGAAAGAAATCCAAATGTGAGCCTCCATATCACCATACTCTGCCTCACTTTATCAATATATCATAACCTCCTTGAGGATGTGTGTTGCATGCATCTCAATCAACTTTGTGGCAGGACATGGTAGGTACTCATTGCAATTTGATCAGATGAATTCTCACAGGCATGTTAGAATTTGTCATGGGTATGCTTTGAAGTTCGCAGAGTAACATTTAAGCTTGGGTGAATTCAACTGTTTAGAAGACAAATATCTCAAGAAGCAGGTTCAGAAGGGGAAAGACTTTTGAATCAAATCCCGTGGCACAATCTTACTGTGGATGCTGAATTCAAAATGTCTTTGTCTCTAGTGCCAAAAAGATGATTTGGCAGGTAAAAAACCCTGCTGTCAAGCCTCATGACCTGAGATCAATCCTCAGACCCACATGGTAGAACACTCTCTGGGTGTTTTCTGACCTCTACAAGTGCACAATGATGCATTTCTGTGGACAGGCATGTACATATGCAAATAAAAATAGATAAATAGATGTAAACAAATGGTAAATGTGCTCTGTAACTACCTATCTTTGTTAATCTAAAATCTCTCAATGTTTTGATTCTCAGATTGTTCCACAGGTGGTTTGATTTGAGGTAAAAAATATATTCTACCTTATGGTGGATCAAGACTCAAAATCAAGGATTTTTTTCTTTGAAATCTACCAAGGATAAAAAGAACCTCTGAATTTTCCAAAAGAAGTTAATATTTTTAAACTACTTTTTGTAGCAGAGCTTAGTTCACAATACACTAGAACAATACAAACAAAAGTACACCACTCAAACACAGCACCTACACCCATTTCAATGCCAAGTATAGCAGGTAATGTCAAGTTACATTTCCAAGTTACAATGTAAATTATTGTGTATGATTCAAACAGGCTAACTATTCAAGGCAAGAAAAAAAATAGCGAGACAATGATCTTGTCACTGAAGTGTATTAGCAGGTAACCAAAGAGATACATATGTGAATGTCTTCCCTGGCAGAAGATGCTGTCATAAGAGTAGCATCCAACTTATATTTCTTGCTTGGAGGCTTATACAAAAATGTCAGTTAACCATGGCTTTACCTTGTGAACATTCACAACCTTATTATGTTATGAATCTGGTCAATTGCTATATAAAAGCAAATCTACAATAACCCCTCTCTCCAAAAATACAAAATTACTTGTGCCCAAACTATCCTAAAGATTACCTACATTGTCTGAAACATTTGCTCATATTTTTTATTCTCGGTTCTTCTTATTCTTTCCACATACAAGTTCCTTGAGAGAATTAAATATAGTACAAAGTACTGCACCCAAAATCCAGTTAGTGCTATGATGTAGGTAACCACCCTTATCCCTCTTTTGTAGAAGAGGGAACTTAGAGTTTTAAAACATATACTGAAATTTGCCATGTAGTAATGGGCAGAGTTGGATTGGGTTAATTACTTTATTATATCATCTTTCAACTTCAGATCATGCATTTGGAAGGGATACCTGAGATGTACCTTTCCTTTTATATTTACAACTCTACTAATTTATTTGTAAATGTGTATTTATACATATGGGGTGGGGGAAGAGGTTTGTGTGCAAGTGTGTAGTTCTTACCAGAAAGGTCAAGAGGCGATCAGAGTCCCTGGATCTGGAGTTACAGGCAGTCTTGAGATGCTCAACATGGGTGCCAGAAACAAAACTCAGGTATTTTGAGATTGTTAGACATATTTAAACCACTGAATTCTCTCTCCAGATAATTTCATTTTCTTTTTATCAGTTTTTCATAATTACTGCTAATTAGTATTGTCTTTATACAAATTAAATACATCTTTATGTAGAACCTGGAGTGCTTAAACAACCTTGATTCATAAACAATGGTCTAGTAGCCATGGTATGACTTCATTGAGATATGGCAGCTGATTAGATTTTACTGAACTAGCATGGGGAAGAAGGAAATAAGTGGCTTTTTTAAATTGCAAGATATGATCATTCCTGAGCCTTTCTGACTTCTTAACTGTGAAAGAGATCAAACATGGCATTTTGACTCAGCCTTATTTTACTAATCTAAAAAAATCAATAATACACATTAATTTTAGGGAGTTGTAAAGATTAAATAAGGTACCAGGCAACATTAAGCTTGGAGGTGACATACTTATCTTTTTGCTTAAAGAATGAATCTGGGCTTCCATGTGCAAAATGCAGTACAGGGATGCAAGATGGGAAAATAACAGTCTGATTCATAGAGGGATAGTCCCAGTGAATGATGATGTAAAAAGAATAGAAGCAATTAAAGAGAAAGATGAGTGGATGCTCAGTGGATATTTAATAATAAGTTGGACACAGATAACTAGGAATAGGAATGAGAAGGGCAGAATTCTTGATTTTTCACAGAAGTTTCTGAGTAACAGAAATATTGGTATATTGGTATATTGATAGAAAGACAGGTTTGTATGGGTGAAAGAAAAGAATGAGTAAAACTAAGAACTCACTTTGAGAACTAGAGAGCTGGCCAACAAAATAGGGACTTCAATTTTTAATTTGCTTTTTGTTTTGGTTTGATTTTATTTTTTGTCTTATTGGGTTTATTGTTTATTTTGATTTTAATTTGGGGGTCCTTTTGGTGTTGTTTTTAGGTTATTTGTTTGTTTTTAAGAGAGAGTGAGAAAAAACACAAAATTGGAATGGTAGGGGGTGGGACGGATCTGAGGGATGGTATTCAAAATATGACTCAAAAAATCAGCTAAGGGATAGAGTGCTTGTCTAGCATGTAAGGGTCCCTTGTTAGTCCCCAGTAGAGCAGGAGAAAAAAAGAACAATAATGTTAAAAACTCAGTTGAGAAGACTGGTGAAATATCAGTGAACCACAGAGAGAGAGAGAGAGAGAGAGAGAGAGAGAGAGAGAGAGAGAGAGAGAGAGAGAGAGAGAGAGAGAGAGAGAGAGAGAGAGACCTAGGAATTTGCTTTCTTTCGATAGTCCTTAACCAGATACAGCCAGGGCCATTAGATCACCTGAGACCCGAGCAGACAATGAAATGCATGAATATGAAGCAGATTTCCTAGAAAAAAAAAAGCATAAACTTAAAAGAAAAATTAGGATGAAGTTTTAGGAAATGAAAACTTTGTCGTTTACTCAGAACATACTTAACACATGACATTATGCTAAGAAACATTATCTGACTTGATCTTTACCAAAGCTCTATTTTCTGTTTTAGTGACTGTGAACCTTTAAAAGGGGAACAATCTACAAAGGTCACATAGTTAATAACTTGAAAAGAAGAGCTTCGATCTGACAAATGACCCAGTCTAATACAGGAGAAGCTGACATTAAAAAAAAATATCCAGCATTGGACTCTGGAAGAAGAATGATTGTCACATGAGGTACTGATAAATGACAACCATGATGGCTGTCTTTATTTAAGAAAACAATAGGACAGGGCACAAATTAAAATAAATGAAATTTCCACATTATACATATCTGTCTATAATAAATGTTTTATTCAATTATACTCAAGATTGACTCAAAGTTAAAGTGTACATACTTCAAATAGAATTTCATTTATTAAAATTATTATATAGAATAAAGATGTAAAATAACCAATTTAAAAAACCCTTCTACAAGTGACAAATGTAGTTACTTTTTATATTTACACCATCTTTTCTATTTTTATATATACTTTATCTTTTCCTTTTTAAAACCTGACACTAGATTGTATTGACAAAGTAACAAAATAACTTTTATCCCTACACTGACAAAGTTCTCTGATTTATGTAATAATCCCTTTATACTGAATGTTTGTTAAATACACGGCAGGCCATATATAAAATCCTCCTATAAAATATTTACTGAAAGTCCCATTCTGAATCATTAGATGAAAGATTTTAAATATATATGGTTAATAGTAATGTGCAATAGTACCCCACACACACACACACACACAGTTCTTAACTCCAAGCTGCAAAGAGGAAAGGTACTTCAAAATTTCACTTATTTACATGACTAGTACATTAGATGGGCAACTTTGACTAAGCCATTGTCATCACACAATTTTAACTTAATGGTATGTTAAACAAAATTCTAATGAAGCAACCATTACTGCCAATATGTAACAGCAACTTACCAGTAATAAAACACTGAAGTAAAATGAATGATATGCAAATAAGATGTTTTCAATGTGTGTTTCTCTACCTTGCAGGACACAGACTCCAATTATAACATAATAGTGTACTGATTTTTTCTCAATTACAAAACAAAGATAAGAACAGTAAGGATTGAGTTTTTAAATTTTCTCAGATAACTTTTAAATCTAATTTTAGAAACTCCATTTGAACAGAAAGCTAAACACTGACTTGAAGAATGTGAAACCCCAATTCTAGTAAATACTATTGTCCTGACTTTTCCTCCACCCCTTATCACACCTGAACCAGGGGTCCTTTGCTTTCATGAACTAGTTGTATTCAATGATATGCAGTGCTGTAATCTCAATGTCAAAGTTCAGTAAAGCAGTTGTACATATTCATATAATTTTCATGAATACTGACTAGTCATAAACCAAGTATTATACTGGAAATTATGCCTAGCTATCATAGCTCTTTTGACAAGAATGAAACTTCTCTGAAGACACAATTATGTTTGCCCTTTGCCCATTAGACTATTGAAACAAAGGACCTCAAGAATTAGAACTTCCCCTGGAATCTCACACTCTGATAAGGAAAAGGTTGGCAGTTTGTCACAGAAGTGACTTGGGTTGGTGCAATGGTGATGGGCAGAACCACACCTGGGCAGGGGCTGTTGAGCTATGAGTACTTCTTACATTCTATTGAAAGCTAACCTTGTGTCAAGACCCTGAAAATGGACTTGGGAGATCACTGGACGTCTTTGTTCTGTTCTCCCTGTGGCCACACTGAATGAGGCTCCATTTTGCATTTTTCACTAGGCTTTCAAAGATGGTCACCCTGTTAATACTATGACCCTACCAACTGCAGTAATACTATCTGAAAGTCCTTCAGTGTTCTTTGCTTTTGTCCCTCTGGACCTTCATAATTGCATTTCTACTTAGTTCCACTACGTCTGTCTTTCTTCCTCATAAAACTATTAGCTATAACCTCTGCTGTGTTTTATGTGCAAAAGATGTTAGCTGTCCCTCCCAACACATGACTGTAATGCTGGGTGTATTTCTTATAGGTGAGTTTAACAGCTTATTAACTTCATGTTTCCTCCATTAGACTACAACAGTAACTGCCTAGATGGTAGGCTATTTACCTTTCCTATAACTTTAAAAGGATCAAGATATTTCCCTAATGTACCAGCTTGTGCTGCAGTGAGCACTTGTAGTATGCTACATGTAAACTTATATATATGGTGCAATTTCCCAATATAATTGGCTCTACAGCTTCCTATGTATTATATTTATTTTTCTGATTAAGCTGAGAGCTCCCTGGGGTCAGAGTTCTTGTCTTAACCTTCCTCTGTAACCTCCAGAGTGCTGGGAGAGAATACTAATTAATTAACTGTTGATGAGTGATTACAATTCCAATATAACCAGCACTGGATCCCAGTTCACTAGCAATTTAAAATTGCTATTCAAACCCCTGCCTATGAGCCAAGAATCTAACAGAGAAGTAATTTGTATGTCCCATCAGAAAGAAAATTTCTTATCCTTGCCAAGGAGCAAAAATCACCTATATTCAAAAATCTCATTTCCCAGAAACTCTTCTACAAAATAATCTAAACTACAATTTTCATGAAAATGTTTATAAGTTTCATTCTCCTTTTTAAAGTAAATGAGGCTAAACCATGCAAGAATTTTTTTTTCTGTGGTAGGATCCAAATGAATAACTCCAGGCCTTTTTTCTGCTTATTAACTCATTGTAGCCTGGAAAAGAGCTGAAGATTTGGAAGTAAGGAGAGATTTATCTGACTATCAGCTTTACAAGAAATCAAGCAAGCCTGGCCCAGGAGACACCTCTTTCCCATTGGAACAGGTAGGCTGCAGGGAGCCACTGACCTCCAGAGTCTTTAAACTCCTGAATTCCCCCACAGAAGGAACACTGGGTTACTGTAAACCTGAAGATGAGATCTGGGGATGGAGTTTGACTATTTTACTGTTTTCTTAACTGACCCCTTTGCTTTCACAACAATCCATGTGATTTAACCTGTCCTTAACCAGTAATAAAGGCAATATTTTGGTTTCATTGCTATGCCTCTGCTTTGTTTCTCAAATTATTCAAAGCTTAGGCAGATAAAAGGAGTGATTTTTTTTATCAGTTCCCCTCAGAGACCAGCAGATGGGATTAAGCAAAGCCAGCTTTTCTGGAACCATTCTGAAATTATAAGCAATACTTCTCTCTCTTCTATTTTCCAAAACTGCTCGTTATTGTAATATGCTATCCTTGATTGTTTTCCAAAGAGGTGGTTGGAAGAAAAAGTTAAATAAATATTTCAAAAGTTTTTATTATATGTCAGATTAATATCTTACTATTGAACATGCTTGGACATAATTAAGGTGAATTGAAATGAACACCAAAGTATCTTTAAAACATAAAGGTTTTTCAATACAAAATAAAAGTGCAAAATCATTTGCTAATGTCTAAAGTTCTAAGACATGAACTTGAGTGTGTGGGTAGTCTTAGTTTGTAAAGACAAAGAGAGTATGATAACTCTTAAAAGTCTCCATAAGGCAAGGCATTTTGGAAGAAAAGGACCTACTTCCATAAAGATGGCTGTTATTCTCAACAGGACTTTAAACATCATTATCTGGAATTGGCAGGGAAAAAACCCAATATGTCAGTGGAAAATATGTTCCTAAATGAAGCAATAATTAGAGTAAGAAGCTGGGTTTAAACCTAAACTAGAAATTCTGCTTGGTTTCAAGGTTTACTGAGAATAGCCAAACATCCACCCTGGAACTGTGGGAACTCCGATCAGCCCTGAAGCTTCCATCTTGATGTCTCCCACAAAGTGCTTTGTGCTTCCTGGAGATCAAGAGCTTCAATTCTAAACAGGCCAGAGCCAATTTGCAAAAATTCCATTATGCAACACAGTATCATATGCAATAAATATAAACAAGCAACTGTTTTTGAAAGTGTATTCTAATATCTTCTGTATAAAACAGAAACTAGCTCAGTAATAGAGCTGTGTACCTACTATTGGAAAGGATTTTAGGTAGAATTCCTGTAGCAACACCCTGACAACTGTCAAATAGTTCTTTTTACTGACTCTCAACAACTTCATGATATCTTTTGACACAAAAAGCAACACATACAGAAAAAAAAGAAAAAGAAAAAAACTGGAGAATAAAAAAACTTGAGGGCAGGCCAGAGACCTTTCAGAAGAGTCAAAGAATCATATTCCTGAGACAAAGACACAATAATTTACTAAAAAATGATGTGCCCTGAATATTGAATATTGTATTTTTATTTATGTGTATTTGTATTGTGCATTTGATTTGTGTGGGGTATCTGCAGAAGCCACAGGAAGATGTTAGATCCTTCCCCTAGACCTGAAATTTTTGGAAGTTGTCAGCCTGATGGGAACTGAACCTAGGTCCTCAACAACAGCAGAAAATGCTCTCAGCTGCCATGCCATCTTTCCAGTCTCACTTTGTATTTTGACCTTTATGTTCTATCTGTCGGAAGGAATTGTCCTAGTGTGATCTACAGTAAAGCTGGCAGCATCTGTTTCATAATCTCCCAAATGTAGATATTTCACAGAGTTGCATCTGAACCAACTAATTGTTTAAAGGACGATGACTAGCTTTAGTCCTGCTTCATGCATGGAATTGAGATTTCACCATTATTCTACAATTTATGCATGTTACTCCTCTGTTCAGGTTGATATAAATTATTTCCTGTACCAAAGCCCTGCTGTATTTTAGAGCTCCTCACATCTTCAACTCTTTTGTTAGACTGATTGTAGAGACAAAGTGCACACACTCTCCTGTCAGAGAATTATCACCTATCTTGATGTGCAAAGTCTTCTGAGATACTTTACAGGAAGGATTGCATTCCTGTATTTATTACCTTTTGACATTTTCTGAGAAGCTCTATTTTAATATGTTCTTAGGTACTTTTCCATAAAACATCATGGAAAACAAGAGATGTTTTATAATTATAAGTAATTTTATATTCTATATAATTTCCATCAAAATCTGAAGTTTCCATATGTAGACAAAGAAACTATTATTTTAAAAGTGAATCCACTTACTGCCATCAAGATTATGTCTTCTGTGTGCTGCTGTCCCTAGATTTCTGTGTAAAGAACTTAGTGGCTATATTGATTTCCTCAGTACCATGAATATTCTCATCAGTAAAACTGGCATATAATTCTGCAATATCTTATGACAAACTTCTTGAGATCCAAATAAAAATGCAACCACAAAATAGCTTGGGACACGGTTTATAGGTCAATGGTAGAACACTAGTCTAGCATACCCTAGGTTCTAGGTTCAACAACTAGAAATAAATAAGATAAAGACATTTCAATTTTAAGATTGTTAAATTTCAATTGCAAGGGTTTATTGGTAAAGGCAATGTAATAAAAGATGATGAACTTGCCCTTTCCAGGTTAAAGCATCCTGACTGGGAAATTGTAACATTTGGAATAAAATGTTTTAGCCTCAATAGCTATGTGAGTTATCTATGTCTTGATGGTATCCTCTAGGATAAAATGTACTATACAACTGTTTACCCACATGAAAAGCAGGAACAAAGTCATCCATGACTCAAGCTATTGCAAGAACTACACAGGACAATACTTCATAAACAGAGGTGCCAACTTGTTTTAAATTTTTAAAGGCTTTCTTTTTTAATTGCAGGGCAGGAAGGAAAATAAAACTAAGAATGCCTTCCGGCAACATCCCTGTGCATTAAGTAATGTTTTGCAAAACATTACCAGTAAATTTCAGAAATTTCTCCTAAAACAAAAGGCATTCTGATGATTAACAGGTGAAAATGCATTTTCCACTGAGATACTTGCTTGTTACACTCATGGGCATTATATCCCTGTTGCCTGCAAAAGATTTTATTTAGCTTTTGTTTATTGTAAGTAAACTGTAGAAGTTTCCTTACTAATAGTCTAATTTATTTTTTAGAGACTCATGAGGGTTTTCTCATCTTTGATAGCATCTTGTTTTTCTCCCAAAGCAGTGCCATTTTTTGACCTTCAACATATGACAAAAGCAATTTTTTTTTAACTAAAAAGCACCCATTATAATACTGTGGATTAGATTCCAAGATAATGAATGTAAAGGTGAAAACTAATGGTCTTTTTGTTGTCTGTTTATGCAATACTTTTTTTCTTACAGTGTAAAATCCACAATTGTTAATTCCTAAAGAATGAGTATAATCTCTACACAACACACAGGGACTTCCCAGGAAAGTTGACCTAATCAAAGGAGGGTAGGGAAGAAAATATCAACTAATGTCATGGGCATATACTGCCATGACTGATAAAGAGTAGACCATAGAGAGCCCTAAATAGATCCTCTTAGAAATATGCAATCATACAGTCTTTTATCTTCTGAAGAATATAGAATGATGTGATAAATGGCTGTTCATTGTACTTTAAATAAAAAATGTCCCCCATCCTCCAAGTACTTGCACACATGTTCCCTGGCAAATGGCTCCATTTGAAGAAGCTATGAAACCACTAAAAGGTATATCCTTGCTGGAGGAAGTTTGTCATTGGGGTGGGGACACTTAGAAATTTTATAGCCTCATATGCTTCAAATTCATTGTGTGTGATTTTTACATAGGAATTAAGATGTAACCTCTCAGTTTCCTGCTCTAATTGTTGCCATTTCTTCCCTGCCCTTTTGGACTCTCCTAGGACTGTAGGGTGCTGCCCTGCTGCCATCTTGTTTACTAGTTTGCTGCCACCATTTGGTGATTCCATTTTCACTTTGCTTAGCACTGTTTCACGTGCCTTGCTCAGTGCTGTCTCACATACCCTCCCTAGTGGTGAGAGAGTGGCGAGACCCAGCCTTGGCCTATCATGTTTCGAACCGTTAGCTCAGGAGAGGCCTGGACCAATCAGACACGGATACATCATGGCTTTTGTCTACATTGTATATAAGCAGTGCGCGCCTGGGGTCTGGGTCCTTCTGCTTCAACTCAAAGAAGTGTGCTCCAATAAAGCGTGTGCTGAGAAGAATCCTGTTGTGGTCGTCTTTTCTGCTGGCAGACAGGGCGCACCACACAAGGACCACTCACCAAAATAAATTTTTGCTTTCTATAAATAGCTTTGGTCATGTTGTTTAATCAAGAAAATATATAACTCACTCATATATTTTCCATATTACCTACCCATCAGCTAATAAACTAATGAACATCATTACCAATATTATTAAGTTCAGTCAATCAATGTCCCAGGCTTCAGTTTTGTTATTTGTAAAATCACGAAGACTGCAAATGTCTGTTAATAAGAGCTATGTATACTGGGACACACTAATACAATGGTGTCTTGGGGTTTCTATTGCTGTGATAAAATATCATTACAAAAGCAGCTTGGGGGAAAAAAAAGGAGTTATATCAGTTTACAACCCTTAGCTCACATTCTCAGGCAGGAACTCAAGCAGAAGCCATGGAGAAACACTTGTACTTGTACTAGCTTGCTTCTCTTGGCTTGTTCAACCTACTTTTTCATAGAACCTAACAACACCATCCAGAGGCACCACATCCCACAATGCTCTGGGAGTTCCTACATCAACTATTATCTGCGAATATGCCCCTGGAGGCCAGGATTTTCTCAGTTGAGGTACCTTCTTCCCAAATGTCTACTTCTCTGTCAGGTCAATATAAACCAGGCAGTAGAAATAAAATTATATGGAATCATTAAAAATGATAAAGGTAACACTCCAACAACACAAAATCTAGGTTTCTTAAATAAGAAAAATAATTATAAAGTAATAGCTCACAATTAAAATTGAAAACATTTATGAAATTGATAAACATGGACAAGAATCTAGGAACAACACAGAAAATAGAGAATTTATTTTCATCCTCATTGTTGTATTTATCAAACCTAAAGCTTCTCCCTTCACCAAATAAAATTAGCTAAAGATGCTAAGCTGGCATGATTATCATTGTAATGCAATGACCCTATACTGTAATAATATTTTTACACATAGTTGCTTTGTTCTTTAAGTGTTCTATGGATATCTTTATTATTACAGTGTGAGGTTCTTAAGGGACAAAATAATGTGATTTAGTCCCTTCCAGTCCTCTACACATAAGGACTGAGAACATTTACCAAAGTAGATTGAGAGGTGCAGGATTTGATACAGCCATTCCAGGTTATTAATGTATTGCTCATCACCTGTTACCAACTAAACAACATCCCAGATTTGAATGACCTTTAAAAAGAGAATTTAATTTTATAGGTATTTGCTAATGTGTAACTTCCTAGAGAGATGCGTTTGCTGTCTTAGTTACATTATTTCTAGGACACAAATACAATGGACTTAATATGGAAGACTACCACAAGATTTTCTTATCATTAGATCCGATTTTCTCAACCTGAATATTTTGTTATTACAGTCCTTTGTTGTAAGAACTCCTACATTGTGGGGTGTTGAACATCACCATCTCTACCTTCACCTCATCAGATTCCAACAGTTCTTTTTAACAGGTTTTTTAATAAGTATACCATACTTGTTGAAATTGCCCTGAAAAATATTTAGTTGTGATACATAACTGGAAGCAGAAAGGTATCAGTAGTCTCCCATGGCAGAGAATTAAATGGTATAAAAATGAAGATTAGTACTCAGCATTAAGTATCAACCCCAGAAGTTGAGGCATTAGCCAAGTTCCCAGAGTTCAAGTAGTTTTGATAAAAGACTTAGACTATGTGAGCTGACCCAAGGTTTATATCCATGAACAAAAGAAAAGGTAACTGAAATAAAGTTCTATTGAAGTAAACACTGGGTAATGTCTGCTATACCACAGTTTCCTCATTATCTTTTCATTTATTCACTAACTTTGGACCTCAAAATTGACTCCTTACATTTGGAATTGTTGAGAGTTCCTACTCATTTTAGCTAGATGTTCTGACTTTCCAGTCACCAATGCCTGCAATGCTTACAATATTATAGATGAGATTTCAGCAAATCTATCTGACTCACTCTTCTCATTCACAAGAGGAAAAAAAAAAAAAACGAGATAAGCCTCTGTCCTATATTCCTGCCTCTGCTCTTCTAATTACCTGGGCTGAACCACCACACAGAAGAAAACAAAAACAAACCTCTTTTTCCAAAGTAAAAATACATATGCCTAAGGAACCAGCTTTTGCTTGTCTTCCCTATAGGCCATACAAAGACCTTCAAACTTTCAAGAATACAATGTAAGTAAAGATACATTAGAAAAGATTGCTGCCGGTAGCTTCAAGGGTAGAAAGTACAGACATATTCCTAAAACTGCAAGGCTAAAAGAAAAAAAAAATGTCGCATTTCCAATGCCTTCTCATTCTAACCTTTTATTATGTTTTAAATGTTCCCTCTACTAGGTGTTGAGGTTCTGTTAAATATTGACACATTATATGTCAGATATGTGTCTTGTGAGCCTTCATCTTGGAGGAGGCTAGCTGAGGGAAGAAGGATCCAAACACATTTAACAAACAATGGGTTGATATGAAATCTTGTAGTTTTATATGTCTCTTGCACATTTTTATTTCTAACCTGATCATCATCTAATTTCCTTATTGATTTTGAAGTCAGATTGTTCCAACCACTCCTAATATATAACATGTATGTTTTTCCTATTTCTCAATAAGCTACACTTTTCTGGGCAATGGGCCTGTTTCTCCCACATTAGCGTTATTGGAAGGCTTAATAGATTTTCCTTTTTCTGTGTAGATGGGCCTGAGTACCCAGTAAAAGCCTGAAGCCACTGGCAGCATCATTAATGCCACGATGATTAAGTGAGACAGCTAAGCACCAGTGCACCATGAAGAACAACAGGAGTTTTCAAAGTCAAGTCTGAAGCAGGGTCATACTTCTTAAACAAGGCAGAATGCATGAAGTTCCTATTATTCTCACACTTTGCAGGTAAATGAAGAGGGCTCTTCTCAGGCTGCCAGTGGATCTTTCAACTGTAACAGGATATTGGAAAACAACAAGGTCTACACCATTGTTTCAGTATAACCTGGCATTTAAACCTGCTAATTTAACTCTATTGAAAGAAATCCTTATTTGTAGAAAAAAAATCCACTTCTAATTCTAAATGAAGTAGACCACTGCCATCCATAAGGAATCTGACTGATAATTTTGCATATTACTCGTGTGTGTGTGTGTGTGTGTGTGTGTGTGTGTGTGTGTATGTGTGTGTGTGTGTGTGTGCAATCATTCTCTGATATGAACTACAGTAAAATAAGAATGTAACTTCATTAATCATTTATTAATTTTTCTAAATGATATTGAGGTTTATCTACATGATACAATATTAGAAAGAACAGATAGAATTTCTACTGTTGTTCCAAAAAGAAAGAGATGGGCTTTAAAAACTGTTTTAAACCATGGTTAGCATTAAAATGGGTATAAATCACTGAGTCCTTTTTATAATTTGAAGTTCTGGAAGGTATATTAGAGAAATTAGTACTGGCTTCATATCTTAATTCCCAAAATTATTACTTGTAAAACATTGGCTAGACCTTATAAAATTTCAGTCTTTCTGACCATTAAAGTAGATCCAATTACATCTTCCTCAGAAGGTAAAGTGGATGCTATGTTGTGTGTGGAAATACCTACAACAGCTATAACTCTAAGGAGATCCTAAATAAATGCTAGCAATCCCTGAAACCAACTAGTGATTTATGCAGATTGAATGTGGCTTGAGAATTCAATGTTTTGTACCATGTGTTTTATAGATTAAAACGAATTATGTACCATATAAAGCACTTACAATCTAAGTAATTAAGGTTGCAAAGTCAGAAAAGGATGTTTTTTCAGTATGAGAAAACATATTTTAATGACAAGCAAATTTTTGTTTTTGATCCAGAAAAAAAGGATGTTTATGTTTGCTCTAGGACTGAGCATCACCAGTCAAAAAAAAAAAAAAAAGAAAAGAAAAGAAAAGAAAAAGAAAAGAATTTTTACTAATGTTCTATTTGTCATTGCAAAGGCCCAGGAGTTGTGATGAAGATATGAAGATATGTAGATGGCAAAAATCAGATGAGTGAAGGAACATCGAACAAAATAATCAAACATCAACTGTGGGCATTAATAGGTAAATTCTGAACAAGAATATCTTATTTGTAATTTAGGACAATGAATCCTTATTACTCCCAAGGTGCTTATCATATATTAGTCTAGTATTTGCCCCAGTTGCCCATACACTAAAAGGCATGGTCACAAATTTGGTGCTATCTGGAAGTTATAGAACACTGAAGCTGAAGAGGTGGGGCCTACCAGAAGACATTTATCTACTGGAGGTATGCCCCTGTAAAGAAAAATGGACCTAGGCTTTGCCTTCTTCATCTGTTTCCATCCTCACCAGGTTCCATCACATGCAGCCTTTCCAAAGGCCAATGCACAGTGAGATGCAATCTTCAAAGTCATTAGCCATAAAAGACTTTTCTTTTTCAAAAAATAATTGAGATTATAATATAATTATAATATTTGTTCCTTCCATTTCCTCCTTCCAAACCCTTTACTGTACTACAGTCTACTCTCTTTCAGATTCAGGGCATATTTTTCATTAGTTCTTATTCCATATAATGTTACATGGACATTCAGTTTCAGGACGGACCATTTAGCAAACAATTGGTGTGCTCTTTCCCAGGCAAGACCAATACCATAATGCAAAGCTGACACAACAGTCATCTTTTAAAATAAGGTAATGGCATAAAACTTAAGTCACAAATAAACTTACATATTAACCAAAAAAAATTCAAAGAGTTTAAGTTTGCATAGACAGCTAGTTAGTTACTTTTCTCTTGGCTGTGGCAAAGTGTCTGAGAATAACAATTTAAGAGAGGCTTATTTTGGCTCACTGTTGGAGAATACCATCCATGATAGTAGAGATATTATCTCAGTATGAGCTTGGGGTTACTGGTAGCATTGTATCATAATCTAGAAGCATAAAGCAATGGATGCTGGTGCTCAGCTCTTTCTCCTTCTCAGCCTATGGTATGATGGTGCCCACTTTCAGAGTAGCCCCCCCCGTACCTTAGTTAAATCTCTCTCAGAGACATGTCTGCTGATATGTTTGCATGATGACTCCAAATCCCACCCTCTTAAAAATGAATATGACTATCTTAGATGGCTATACAATTTATATACTCTTAAAACTGTGGGTGACATTTTTTACCCAAATCAATAGACAGAAATGAATTTATAATGAATTTATAAGATTTACTAGAGAATGTCTTGATTTGTTTATAATTACTTAATAGATACAAAATAATTTGGCAATATAATTTTTTGTATGAAAACTGGAGCCATTATTATTTTTTACTATTGTGTGAAATGCTACTCAAGACATACTATTGTTGAGTGTTTTCTCTGCTTTTAGAGTAGCTATGGAAAACCACAAAGAGAGTATAATTTGTAAATATTTGCATTTAAGAATTTGTAAATGTTCCATTTAAGGATGTCTAAGAATCACACAATTTGATAGGTCATTAGATATGCTCTTGTCTGTGGTCTGTGAAGTCACAGGTAAATGGAAATCCCGCATCCCTTCATTGTGTGTATCATATATTGTATCATTTTAAATCCCAGAAGCAGTCCTTCATATCTAATTAAATTTTTTCACAAATCAACTCTTTTTAATACTTTGAATATTGACTTTATGCATTGCATTCTCAGTGATCCACATTGCCTTTTATGTTCTTTTAATTTTTTTTAATTAACTAATTTTTTTTCAGCCCAATCACAGTTTCCACTACCTCCTCTCCTACAAGTCCCTCTCCCAAAGATACCCCTCAGCCCATCCTCTCCCCCTCCTTTCTCTTCAAAGAAGGGCAGTCCTCCAATGTTCATCAGCCAGCCATAACTATAAGACTAGGGGCCTCTTCTCCTACAGCCTGGGCAAAGCAACTCAGCAGGAAAAGTGTCCCAAAAGCAGGCAACAAAGTCAAAGACCGCCCTTGTTCTCACTGTCAGTAGTTCCACAAGAATACCAAGCTATACAACTGTAACATACATGTAGAGAGCATAGATCTGTCCCATGAAAGCTCTCTGCTTATGGTCTGGTCTCTGTGAGCCCCTATGTGACCAGCTTAGTTGATTCTGTGGATTTCCTTGTGATGTCCTTGGCCCCTCTAGCTCCTATAATTCTTCAACCCCCACTTCCATAGGGTTCCCCAAGGTCCCCTCAAAGTTTGGCTGTGGGTCTCTGCATCTGTTTCCATCAGATGCTGGGTGAAGCCTCTCTGAGGATTATTGGGCTAGTGAACAATTCTTGAGTATAGCAGAATACTATTAAGAATAATTTTATTGAGGTTGTTTTTGTTTTTTGTTATTTATTTTTTGTCAGTCATGTTTGGTTCTATCTTAGGTCTCTGGGATTTCCAGTCTCTGGGTCCTAACCCTCCAGGAAGTGTTGGGGATGGGTTCCCTTTCACAGTATGGGTCTCAAGCTGGACCAGTCACCAGTTGTCCACTGCCATAATTTCTGCACCACCTTTACCCCAGCATATCTTGAAGGCAGGGCAAATGGCAAGTCAGAGGTTATGTGTCTGGGTTTTTACACTGGAAGTCTTACCTGGTTACAGGAGATGGCCAGTTCAGGCTTTGCAATCCGCATTGCTAGGAGTCCTAGTTCGGGTCACCCTTATAGATTTTTGGGAATTTCCATTGTGCTGGGATTTTAGCTTATCTCAGAGATGCCTGAATCCAATTGTCTTTTCCAATACTCTCTCCCTCTATTCTCCCCATACCTTATCCCTCCTGTTCCCAGACATTCCTATTCTTATTTGTATGCTTCCTATTACAAATAAAGGAGTAAAGATAGGAACTAAAGTCTAATCATAATTCAGTGGCCACTGAGCTGTGTGATTTAAGGAAAACAGATGAGTGAAACTGTCATTGAGGTGTCCTCAGTCCTGCCATTCCAGATTTTCCATAAGGCTTGATGAGCTGCCATCTGCTTTAGCAGGGAACATTGCTAAACAAAGAGATCCAGATTGTAGTTTGGGGCTCTGCTAACTTGGGAACACAACGTCATTTCTGAGTTCAATCTATTAAATAGGTATCATTTTATCTGCCCTGCTTACATCATAGCGATGCTAGGGGGTGAAGACACAGTAAACTCCATCCAGACCAATTTCCTAAGGTATGGGAGATATAGGCAACAAAAAGATAGCCACCAGAAGAGTATATACTGCTTAAGGAGTAAAACTGAGAAAAGTGTTATTTCATTTGTATACTTAAGAATGTGTGTGTTTGTGACAAAACTTAAAGAAAAAGACATGAATTTGAAAAAGTACAAGGAGGTATACAAAAAGGACTGAAGGGAGGAAATAAAAAAGAGAAATCGTGTAATTACATCACAATTACAAAAATAAGAAGGTGCTGCAGCATTTTTAAATCAAAAGATAAATGGAAAACCGTTGGTCAATTAGATAAGAAAAAAAGCAAATCATTTATTTTCATAGTGACTACTGAATATGGGACTGTCTTAGTTATAACCAAGGAAAGCAAGTTAATTTGGCAACAGAGTAATTAGAAGAGCAATGAAATTACTTCTACTTCTGCCATTGCTCACATAGTGAAGGACCTCAGAAAAATCATGCCTAGGGCTCTTTTGTTAACTACAGATCTCCAAAGTGGCATAACTATACCTAGAAAAATACATATTTTTATTTCCTTTTATTATTCAGATTTGTGAAATAAGAGAGAGTTCTTTGACTGTACTGAGTTAGTTTATAACAGTCTAAAGCACCCACTGAGAACTACTTCATAATGCTTAGAATTGTTAGCATGACAGGATTTAAAATCACCATGGAAACAGACGTTTGGGACTGCCTGTGAGAGAATTTCTAGAGTGGGTTAGCTGAGATGGAAAGACCCACTAAGTGTAGAAGGCACCATTTCATGGCTAAGGTGGAGTCATGAACTGAAAAAATGAAAAGACATCATTCTGTTTCTTGACTGCAGATGTCATACACCCAACCAGCTCAAGTCCCTGCCGCCATGGCACATCTGCCACAATGGATCATCCTCTCCACCTTTAAACCAAAATAGATCCTTCCATCCTTCAGTTGCTTTGGACAGATACTTTTATCACAGCATATGTTACTAATACAAACTCATTAGAAAAAAATATTATCATTGTTTAATGTTAAAACATCAGAGTCCCGAGACAACCATACCTGAGGAAACAAGCTCCCTGAGAGAAGTACCCCAAGGAAGTCTTTTTCCCTCAGAGCATTTTTCCTATCAATAACCAGAGCTAAGAGGGTGGTTGAGAAGCTAAACAGAAAGCTGAGCAGAACATCTGCTGATGAGAGCTTCTGGCAGTCTCCAGGGGCTATAGGAATAGAAGTTGAAGTTGTGAGTTTAACAGGATTCTGGGACTTGGAAAGTCAAGGTCAGAATTTTTAGTGAAGGGAAGAATACAGGAAGTGAGCATGACACCTGTACTTTTTCTGCCCTCTCAAAGCCACAGTTCATTCATTAGTAAAACAGGGCAGAAGACAGAGATGAATAAGGTTAGGAAACATTTTAACAGTCACACAATATTAAAAGATAGAATTTGGGTCCAGGGCAAGTGAGACGGCCCAATGGTGAAGGTGTTTGCTGCCAAGCCTGAGGGCCTGAAATTGATTCCTGGAACCTATTGGGTAAAGAGAGAACTACCTACCCATAAGCAAGTTTCTGCCCCCCCCCCGCACACATGAATAAATAAATGTGTAAAAGGATACAGCTCTCAACAACAGTGACACAGCCTGAAAAGTGTCTCATTGTTAGGACCATAGTAGGAAGCAAGTTTAGAGACAGGGAGAAGACAAGCTAGTACATTTCATCCTTGCAATAACTTAAATATTGTGCTTAGTTTGCCCCAGTCTATATTTGAAATACAATGATTTATCTTGAATGCATCTGCATTTAAGAAACAAAAGTAAAATCCCACTAAAGGAAGATAGCATTTAGATTATCTTTAATTTTTCAAATATAATAGATGCCATTCAATAAAACACATAGCAGCATGCTAAGAAACAGAAATAAAGGAAAAATGAAAAATAGACCAGATTTGCAGCTGATTCAGATATTAGAGTTTTGAGAAATGACCCTTTAAATAATCTTTGTTGATGTGTTTAAGGAAAATAGCTTAACCCCCATGATATGAGTATTTTTGCATACTTAAAAAATTATTTTAAACTGCTTTTAAAATACAAAAAAAAAATAACTGCAGAAATTTCTCCCAAAGAACTAGATCTTTGAGAAATAATCAATGCAAACTCAAGAACTCAATTAAGAGTGAAACAGGTGATTTTAAGAAAGAACACAGTATTAAATAAATCCAAAGTAAATCAAAAAGGTAATTTGATAATGCCATGACAACTTTGTATGAGTAATGAAATAAATAAGTTACACCTTTTTTATTGGAGTAAGCTAAAAAGAATGAAAGAAAAAAACCTACTTAACATCAAATCTATCTTCTCAACAAAGCTTCCTACCCAGTACAATACTGTGTAATCATTTGGATTCAAAATGCCTATGTAGGAGTCATATGCTGAAGGCTTGATCCCCAGGTAGTGGCACTAGATAGTGATTAGATTGTGAGGGTCGTCAGCATGATGAATTCATCTTTTGCTGGCATTCCTGGGAAATGATTAGAGCTAGGTTGTGGAGTGTACTGGTAGGACATGCCCTTGAAGGCTATATCTTATTCCTGTTTTTTTCTTACTTGCTCTCTGACTCTCTGTCATTAAGGGACCATTTCGCCCAACCATGTGGACTTCTGTCTTAGCATGGTCCAGCCAAAGGAAACAGCTAAATGACTGTAGATCACAACTTTTGAAGTTCTGAGTCAAAATAAATCTTTACTCCTTGAAATTAATTTGCCCAGATATATCACCACAACAATGAAAAGAGATTAACACATACTGAGTATATTACTATAGGCACAAAGTTGTATAGTAGATTTCTACTATAGATTTCACTCCACATTATTGAAACTCTACCCCATTTCTCATCTACATCACCTACTGACCACCATTTGAACTTTAGTCCCAGTGTATCTAAGCTATTTAGATATATTATCATAGGTACAGTGACTAATTATTTGTCTTTCTGTGCCTGGATTATTTCACCAAGTATGACTTTCTCAAGGTTCATTTGTGGTGCACATTGTATTGAGTGAGAGTGTCTACTCCTTTAAGATTGATTGATAATCTATTGTATGTGTGGCTCACATCTGCTTTAGTGGCATGTGTATAACTCCTCATGCAGGTTGTTACCACCTGCTGGATAATGTGAATAATAGTGAAAAAAGAAGTATCTCTCCATGTTCCTGGTTTCAAGAAAAACCCAGAACTGAGAGGGCTAAGGCACATGATAATTGTGTGATTTATCTTTTGAAGAATCTCAACATATTTTCCTATAGTGCCTTCACTATTTCATATTCCCCTAACTTGTGCATAAGATAAATAACTCATTTTGAGAAATGGCTATTAAAATCATTTGTTCACTTCTTACTTTTGGTTTTTCTTACTGAGTTGTAGCTGTTCCTTATAATTTTTATTAATTACTTATCAGATGTTTTCTACCATGTAGTATGTTGATTTCTTACATTTATGGTTGCTTCTTTATTTCAGGGAAAAATTAAGTTTCAGTGGACCCACCTGTGTATTTTTTTTATATTTCATTGTCTGTTCTATTGTTTTTAATTAAAATTCATTTTGAACTATTATAACTTTTATGTTGCAATGGCACCACTTTGTACAAGTATATTTAATACTGCATACTATTCCATTTATTTTTCATTTTTTTAAGTAATATACTGCCTGACATAGATCAGTTACAATATAAAAATTAGTAACTTATTTTTGACCCCTGGAACTCATCTATCACTTCAAAAGACATATCCCTTAGGAGATGCCATGCTCTTTGAAGAATGGTGTGTTCATTTAAGCTTTAAAAGAGTAAAACAATTAAAGTGCAGAAATTTAGCATTTTCTCCAAAAGAAAAAGTTTATTTTAAGGTGAAAAAACTTTTTTTTTAACTATCCCAGAAGCACAAATGCTACTTCAAACTTTGCTAAAATGAATCCCATTCAGCAAATCCAGAGAAATTGCACTCTGTGTTCACTAAGTCATGACACATGACACATTTTTGCATTGCATTTTTCCCATTTTTTGACTGTAGTGAATAGAAATGCTAAGAAGTCCAAAGCATGAGTTACCTTTCTCAACAGTTTTGTTCTCTGATTTCAAGTCATTCCTTCTTGTAATCTTTTCTCTGAATAATCATTCCAGTACATTCATACTGGGCCCCTATTGAGTACTTCCAGAAACTTCCCTACTCCCAGACAATTTAGCACATCCTAAATTTGTCTGATGAGGTTACATCCTAAATTTGTCAGATGAGGTTATCCAATTAATTGGAGGTTAGGAAAATCAGATGATTAAAGGTGAACAGAACTCTCAAGAAAGGGGACACAGTAGAAGTTATGGCACAGCAAATAGGTAACGCTTCCCATCTCTGCACTCATAAACCTGAAAGTTCTCTTCCCACTCTGGTTATCTGAAATTTGGCACAGATAATATTCTATGTGTCTAAACTCACAGTGCTCTTGAAGTGATTTGGAAAATAGAATGGAGCTCATTTGTGCCCTGAAGAAACATGTAGTTTATGAGTAAACATCTATAACACTTGGAAACTGTAGGCATCAGCTTAGACTTAGACTTAGTTTGATATATATATATATATATACATATATATATATTTGTGTATCTATAATGTATATAATTTTTATTATATATATAAATATATAATTTTTCAATGCCATTTTGTACTTTAAAGAATGTATCTGAAACTACAGAGAATTGATATTGGTTCCTACTTTGGGTAACATAATTACAGTGTTTATTCAAAGTCTATGTGACTGAGAGTCTATCAGTTTCATGATGTTTAAAATTAGTATTATGGTTACATAAACTGATACATATATACACTCACATATATGCTTACATGTACATGGAAACCTGGTCATGAATGTTATATACACATACCATTTTATTTTATTTTATTTTATTTTATTTTGGTTTTTCAAGACAGGATTTGTCTGTATTGCTTTGGAGCCTGTCCTAGAACTAGCTTTGTAGACCAAGCTGAACTTAAACTCACAGAGATCTTCCTGCCTCTGCCTTCTGAGTGCTGGGATTAAAGACATGCATCACCAATGGTGGTGATACATACATTTTTACCTACACAAGGGGCTTCTAGTGTCCAATTCTTGCTATTTCAGTAAGATTGAATAATTAGTTGTATGAGGGTAGTTTTACTCCATGCTACCTGTCCCAATTAGGCTTGGTAGCTCTTATGCAATCCAATGTACTTTTCCTCTCTTAGTATCAAGGCAAAGGGGCCTTATACTAAGGTTCATCCTGATTATGTTCTCACTAGACAGCAACCAATCTCAGTTAAAGTTCCCAGAAAGTCCTGCTCATAAGAATCAGCTCTTTCCAAACATGTGTTTCTGTATTCCTAAATGCTTACAAGTACTCTCTACTAGTTTCCCTCATTATTTTCACATTTCAGTCATCATATATCAGTAGATAATTACTTCTATTTTCCCTTATCTTTTACAAAACCTGTTTCATTTCTCATAGGAATATGTTGTTGTTTAATTCATTCCATGAAGGGCACCTTAAAACCTAGCCTAAAATGAAAGCTATAGTACTTACAGAGTTCTCAGGTATCACTCAGTTGTTCATAAATAAGGTACATCTCCTTAATATAAGAGGTGCTCATTTCAAACCTCTACAGTGTGACCCATCAAAGGAAGTTTGGTTTGCTAAACTAGTTGTTTCACAGAAAACAAACCCTTTAATTCCATATGCCATACTTTCTCATCACACTCTCAGTCTTATTAAATAAGAGGATTTGCCCCCTCACCAACTAAACAGTTGTTTTCCCAATTGATTTTTACTGCTCTTTAGTCATGCTCACGTTTTCATCAAAAGCAAAACCAGTAGAGTAGGTACTAGTGTTACTACTGTGTGGATGAAAACAATGTGGTTGACTTGCCAAAGGAGCATGCACCCATGTGTAAAGACTGGAACTTAAATGCTGCTTTGCTTTACTGCACACACTCTGCTCTTTCATTGTGCTCTCCTCTACTGCACATCGTCGCATACTCAGCCCTTCCTGTTAGAGCCTATTCTACTCTGTTATTCTGACTGTTCTGGCTAAATCATTTTCCCTGTTCCAAAGTCTCACAACTTTACTGCATTTGATTTGAAGTATTTTCTACAATGCTGCCATGTTTTACTTTCATGTTGGTATTCAGGTTCCTATGAATTGGTCTTCCCATTCAAAATCAGGCCAGAAAAAGTCATACAGAGCATATCCCAGGATGAAAGCTGAGCACTACCCTTTGGTTTCTGGATGGCCTTGGGAAATTACTCACTCTCTTTATGCTACTGTTTCCTCTCTTGTAAAGTACATGACAAAGCCTAAGGCATAGGGTTACCGTATATAAGACTCTCAGAGCTATGTAGCACATTATTCAGTCAGATACTGGGGAGCAAAAATATATTAATATCTTCATTTCTTCTAGTGACACATTTCTAAAGTTATACATTAAACATTAATCATTATTTCATGGCAATCCAAAGAAAGGCATGTAAAAGAACTGTGCATTGAAATGACACAGAGACTTGGAAAACTAGATACTGTTCTATGATGTAGGCTCATTCCAAGTTTGATCAGCCAAAAATGCCCCATTGGTTAATGCTAACTTGACTGCACATACTAAAAAAAAAATTATTGTAGTGATTAGCTATGATGTGTGAGTAAACCTCATTATATATAGCAACATAGAAAGTGGATATTGATAATCATTTGGAAGTGACAAGATGATACACTTCTGAATGACTGGATGCATCTTTTTCACATGGAATATGAACCTTAACTTCTCTGGAAATGCACAAATGTTAAAATCAAGACTTCTACAATCTTGCTAAATCACTTGTATAAATTATATGTAAGCTAACTCCCAAAGGATTTATGTCACAACTAAAAGGAAAATTTTCAATTATAAACTGGTCTTTGTAACTTGAAAAAAAAAATCAGATACTTGAGTGAAGAAATATGTCTTAAATCCCAATTTAAAGATTAATTTCAAATCGAGAAATTCTTATGATTGGAAGAGTCTGGACAGTGCCTTGAAGCCAAACAGTTATTTAACTATCAGCACATCTTTCTGTTTCACACAGAAATGGAAAACAATTCTGTAAAAAAAAAATGCTTTTCTAAAAAGAAGATAAAATCATTCTTCCATGTTTTTATGTAATCCACTAAGAAGGTGAAAATCACTTCTTCACACAGTTCAGTCCATGCCAGAACACAAATGGAATGAGAGTAAATTTAACATTAGCATCTCTCTATATATCACTCAAAAATGGACATGTGAACATATGTGGATTTGCAAGAAAATGCGAATAGAGAATTATCTCTAATCATTCTTCATTTCATTGTCCCTGTGTGAGAGCTGTACCTGTGATGGAAACAATGGCTATTGTGTTCTTGCTAAATTTAAAAGCAGGCTATTTTTCCCCTTCACTTGTCCCTAAGACAGCTCCTGGCACATTTCACATTCATAAATGTCACTGAACCAGAACATGAAACATTATCATCTTCCCAAATCTTTCCATGGTCATCATTCTCAATCACCAGTGTGTACCAGAAGCATGTATGTCTAGATTTCATCCTAGCACTCATGGAGTCTTAAGAGATTCAGCCTGGAGAACAGAAACCCACTTTTCCAAACAAACACTTTTGGCCATCCTGATGCAGGGGCTCACCTAATATGTTCTGAGAATTACTATCATTCAGATAGTAAATAAAATTTAAATAACAATAATCACAGCTCATACTGAAGAAACACTCTTGCTGAAGTTTCCACCTGTGTCCTTTTATTTAATCCTTGTGGCAGCATGTGGTTTAGACTTCCCAACACATCCTCTGCAATGAGGATGGCAGAACTCAGACAGGTTAAGTAATTTTCACAGGGTCCTCAAGCTAATGGAAGTAAAAAAAAAAAAAAAAAAAAAAACACTAGTGTAAGTCTTCGTTGTTCTAAAGTCCATTATTTTAAAAATATACTCTATCATAAAAAGTAAAGTGTGTACTGCCAATAGTTTTCCTTAGCAACATGTTTATAAATGTCATCCACAAATCTGGCTAAGAACACTGATCACTCTTTCAAATGGATGACATTTCATCATTCAACAGTATCAACAGATATTCTGGATCTGATTCACTAAGTTTTCTCTTCCTATCAGGCTTCAAAACAGTCAACAACCAAATGCACTTGAAATGAGGCCATCTGGTTCAGACCAGTACTTAAAATCAGAGATCTTTTTCTTTTGGAATGAAAACAAAAGTATCAGATATGGATATCATTCTGAATCAATCACAAGATTTAAAATGTCCAAATGAAGAAATTTTATCACAGATGTGTTAGGTAAACATACTGGCCTTAAACTTCAGAAAAAAATATATTTTTATTTTCTAAAACTAGTAAGAACAGAATAAATACTGATGTATTCATAAAGGTCACAGAACAATTTTCAAATCCTCTTCATCAACCTCTTTGGTGTCAAGAATCTCAAGTTCCAGGGCTATGAAAGCAGAAGGGGTCCTCTACAGGTTACTCAATAACATTTTTCAGTGTTCTTTCTGATAATGACATCAGTAATGTTTCTGGTTTACTGTCAGTAGCCAAGAAATGGCATTAAAAGGTCCTTTTGGGCGAGTGGTGCCTACATATCCCTTAGCAAGCTCTTAACCTTTCTCATTTATAAAACTGGCTTATAAATACCCACATTACAAGGTTACCAAGAGGACTACAACATTAAGTGTAGAAAAAAGTCTTAGTAGATTTCCTATTGATGAATATGGGGGTGATTATTTGCTGTCTCCAAAGTCACCTGAATCTGCTTGCTGTTAGTTTCCACTTCTGTTAGTGCCACTTGTAACTTTAGACACCAGTGTGCCTTCTTGCCTCATTTTCACATGGAAGTCATGAAGAAACACCAAATAAACATTAATAAATATAAAGTTTCTCTGTCATAGCATATTCTTTTAAAGTTTTTGGATGGCATTATGACTACACGTTAAGGAGTCACTCTTTAAGTACTTTCAGATATGTGGATTCAACAATAGGGAAGTGATGACTGGCCTGATGTATCCTTAGCAGGACAGAAATTGATACCATCTGATCTTGGATTTGAATAAGTATCTACATATCCTTTTATTTGTTAATTCAGGAACACACCTTTTAACAAAGGTTTGTTTACATACAACCACACACACACACACACACACACACACACACACACACACACATACACACACACACACCAACTTTAGAAACATGGGCCAGGGACAACAAAATGTCATTTCCATTAACAATGGTGGATTACTGGACACCAAATTTTCTTGGGATAAAGAGAAAAATCATCAGTGGTTTTGCAGAAGGTAGCAATGCTACTATGAGACATGCCAATGGGATGTGAGAAGAGGCCTTTCCACTATAAGCTTTCCTCATGGGAAGACTGTGACCATCACATACTCTGTCCCCAGTCCCAGGATATATGTAATAGTATGTGCACTTTGAATCACAAAGAAAGTGTTGAGTAAATGAGCTGGGAAGGAAATTCTCTATGCCAATAGGTTTTAATTATGGTGACATTAAAACTAACTGAGTATAATTGGGGTTACTGTGCCCTCCTTTCCATTTCTTATTAAATCAGAATTAGAAGGGAAGTAGTTAATCTAAGGAAAAGAAAATGGATCAAGGCAACAAATACCTGAAAACAGACAACCTCATACAAGGTGCCACACAAGACATTAAAAATTAAACTAAAACAGGTTGTCATTTTTACACCTGAAAAAGCAAAATGTATTTAATATGAAAGTCACATGTGGAAACATATTGCTACACATTATGGCAAAAATTTAAGTTTAGAGGATTATTTTGACAGTATTGCTTTCGGTGAAAACTTGGAAGCAAGTATGGGCCAGGGGGCAGGGAGTTGAGCTTAAGCAGGAGATCCAACCAAGGGCTGCCTTTCTTCCAGGACAACGATTCTACCACTGATCTAAGCCACCAGCCTGACAGTATCTCATTTCTCAGAATATCAACTATGCATATTAAAGAATCCTAATTCTAAAAATAAAAAAAACTGATTAAATCCCAAGGATGTCCATTACATCAGTCTTTAAATATATGAATACATGAAGACAATTGAAATTCTCATATATGAAGTTAGTGTGATATACCATGGAACTTGCATTGCATAGGTACAACTCAATATAACATACAAATACAAATAATCTATACAGAAAGATCTTGAAAATATTACTGAGTGAAACACTAAGCTTTCATGAAGCCCCAGAAACTATAGAATATACCATTATTTCAATAAGTTCCTTTCTTGTGAGCTTATGCAATGACCTCTGACTCTGTATGATATGACAGGACTGTTGTCAGGAAGAAAAGCAATGACATTGTAGAAACGATGTTATTTGGAAATAAAAATAAATTATTTTTAATATTTATTTTTTATTGCATGCCTGTGGAAGTTAATGTGTACCATGTGCATGCAAAGAGTCCACAGAGGCTAAAAGAGGAGCTAAATCTCCTGGTACTCCAGTTACAGGTAATTGTGAGCTTCAAAGTGGGTGCTGTGGAGGAAGCCAGGATCCTCTGCATGAACAGTAAGTCCTCTGAGATGTGAACTCAACTCTTCAGTCACTGAATAGCTAGCTATTCTAGTCCAGATGTCTTGTCTTCAGTTATAAAGATGATATATTTGTGTGCAAAGTATGAAATGAAAATTATGGAAGAGAAAACCCTTGTTATTTAATTGGTGATTTTTTTAGAGCATTCTTCTTCAGGTAATCCCAAGTCTTCAGGAAAATGACTATTTATCCATAATCTGGGCTTTTCCCTGAAAGTTGTTAAAAAGAAAAGTGAGAGGAAATATGTTACAGTTGGAAATATGTAGATTAATAAGGTAAATTGGATTTAAAAATACATGCTTGGTCTTAAAAGGATTTGGGGACACCACTGAACATATCTAATAACTGGAATACTTTTCTCTTCTTCGATAATGAGCAATTTGGATACAGCCTGCGTGGTCAGAAAATGTGATTAAAATGTGCCAAATAAGATTAGAAGCTTTTTATTAGGAAATATAAATGTCTGAAAAATTGGTATACTCTGAGAAGCCTTTCCTGCTGTGCTTCATTTGCAGGCTTAAGCAGGGAATAACCAATTAACTTTCCAAATGGTTGTTCCTACCTGGAGATGACAGTACTGACAACGTTTTGACAAATCCTGCAGGCACCAAAACTGCTCTAAATTTTGTGAATGATTCCAATATTCAACAACATCTAGTTACTGCCTAACAGAGAACTACCTTGAACCATCAGAACTCACATATTCATATAGCTCTCCTCCGGGAGGCTTACAACCCTTTGGGCAACTTACGATATATAGCCACATTCAGCCATTCAGTCTGGTAATCCATTAGGTAATAGGTGGAGTCATATGGACAAAAATACTCAGAGAAGGACTGATAACAAACCTATGAATCAATGGGGCTCACAGATCCTCTCTCAGATATTTATTCTAATGTTACCCTGTCCCACAAATGAGGATGAAAATGGTTCAATGGCTGCCATCAGAGCATTTATTGAGAATTTGTGCTCCAGGTTCTGAAACTCAAAGATTCCTTAGTCCCTTGGAGCCTCTAACCTAGTGATTATACTTACTCATGTATTCTGCATATATTCCTTAACTGCCAGACAGAAACATAATTCTCAGTCACCAAACCTCAAACAGATCCTGGCCCAATGAAGAAAGAGAGATGTTGGAACCAGGCCTTGTATACCAATACAAGGACAGACCAAGCAGACTGCTGACCACAGATTCTGCAATACAAATTCCATTGACTGTCTGGGAAAAATTAACATATATGAAACTCTGTTAGACATGATTTCTTATTAGGAGCTCATATATGAACTAAAACAAGTGACAGGAATAAATTTAGGCCAGCACATTGTTCTAAAACACTGATTCTACTGAGTCATTTGGAAATGCATTTCCAAATTTCTCTTTGATTATTTTTCTCCAACTTCTTTGCTAGAACCTGAATGAAAACATTACAAAGTGTACAAAATGAAAATTGACAATGAGTTGATTGCTAAACTCTCACTCGATATTAATGCAAATGCATAGGTTTTAAAAAGGCATTTAAGATTGTACTTGTTAAAAATCACACATAAAATGTGTAAAATGAACTATTATACAGATAGTGTTATTCAAGTACAAATATGACACTTTGAAAAATGTGGGGATTATGAGAGGAAAGTAGAAGAAAATGCAAGGGATTTTTTCCTCAGTAAAAATTCAGTTTGTGTTTATAATTGCAGGAATATTCACCACTTTGCATTTCTGGGTTATGCACACACAAACTGTAAGAAATCAGTGTCATAAAATATATAGAAGTCATTCAGCATTCTTCCACAATCAGGCAGACTAGATTCTAAGAAACAATAAAAGCTCAAATACTTCAGTTCCTGAGTGATATATTTCATTTTATACTCACTTCACCAGTGATGAAAATATTACTGCCTTCATTTTATTTATTCTTTCATTCAATAAATCTATATCAAATATCTTTTATAGTAAAGTGCTGTGATATGTCCAATTTATTCAACTGCAAAATGACTAATAATCCCCTGCCCTTATAAAGGCTACCAGAGATGTCCATTCTTGACACTCTGACACATTATTACCCTCAAAATTCACATTCTAGAACCTGGCAACCAATTTAACAAAAAGAAAAAAGAAAAACAATCATACATAAAAATTCTCATTATGTTCTAAGTAAGATGACAATTTAGTTTTGGGCCACATTCATAACTATCTTGGCTACATGCAGTCACAGGCCATGAGTTTGATACACCTAACACTATTGTGGGAAACTGTTTAATAAATAAATAAAATTGTATAATATGTTAAGTGATGTGGAAAAAACAAAGTCAAAAATGTCAGGTAATGTATGGGAAGTGTATAGTATAAAATGTCATCACAGAGGGTACTACTACCCACTTAATAAGATCAATGCTTAGCATAGAACTGTAATCAATAATATCTTGAACTGAACTGAACTGAACAGGAGACATTTTAATGACAAAGAATGTATTTCTCAGAGTGATATCTGTTTGAATGCTAAAGATGTACCATTAAAGCTATGCAAATGTTGTGAGTAGATGAAAACTTTTGTATACGATTCTGTTGGTGACTTTTCTGCAATTTTCTTCATAGATAACATCTTAAGAGTCTATAATGGAGAGATGACATCTTTGTTCACAATATCACTGAGAAGTACAAGGTGGTATTTGCAGCCCTCCTCTGGTTCTGTCATGTACTTTTCTTGGACTGCCATCAATCCATAATGTCATCTTAACTCAACAGAAAAGTCCATCTTAGACAAATCCTTTACCTCATGAGTTTCTAAATTTACTCTTCAGAATATGGATCTCAAGCATGTATGTCAGATAATGTTAGAAATTATCCTTTGCACATCTGAAGAAAACCTATTAAGGATTTTATTAAATAATTTAATATTGCTTGCCATATGCTAACATATATTTAACACTCCAATTGTTCACTGTCTTTTGGTACATTTTTGCATTGTATTCCCAATTACATAATTAACTTATTTTTAGTCAAGTTGATGTCCACTGGAATGTCTACACACATTGGCTCAGCAATTACTTAACAGAGTAAGTAACACTCTATTCCCTCCAAAAATGTATGCTATCAGTGCCCTCAAATATACTAGACTATGCAAAAAAAAAAAAGTATATGTTCAATGTTAGAGGAACAGTCTAACAAATCTGTCATCTCCCCTTCCCTTTTATCCATCTTTGTTGATTGAGATCTTTGTAGTGGCTCCCAAGAATGCGATGATATTCAATGATCATGGCAAACCACATCAGGTCTTTGTGGGTTTGGAATAGACTGTTGGTAACAAATAACAGTAAACTGATACAATTTAAAGAGTGAAAAATCTGGGTCCAATCAAATATAAAACAACAAAATGGCTGCCCCCCACAGTCTTAAGTAGTAGTCAGATGCCCACTATAAAGTGTCCTGTCATGTGCATCTCCTCATGCATTTTCATCTACAACTATATCAAATCATTAATGTTTCATGTTTAAATATTACCTTTTTACAAAATACTTATTTTTATTAAAATAATCTTGCATTTATTTTTATAAAATAGAAATAAGTAAAAGAGCTAGAAGAAAAGAATTTATTACCAATTACTTATCCTGTGCCAAGAACTATGTTGAGAGATTTACATAATTATAACAATTGGAATGAAAATGTTTCATTTCATTCTGATTCTTTCATAAAAAGTACATAATAAATAAAATATGAGTAAACAAAGCTTAAATATTAAGTTCAAACATGTGGTAGGCATTTCAACTGTGATGCCAAAGGCAATGACTTCCAACATTTCATTTCAATGCCTTCTTAGAAAGAATTTTATATGCAACAGATGATTAATAGATACATTGAATAGATGAATAGTTTCAATAGCACTACCAAACAAGTCTCTATGGTTGAATTATGGAAGAAAAGGTTACAAATTCCTGCATATTCTTCAGTTCACAATACCTCTGTCACTAAAAATATCCTTTCTAGTTTAGTGGATTTTAAATGCCACCAGAAACTAGAAGATACACCAGTAATTATATCTGTTTTGTTGCTGTTGTATTTTTTCCCTGCATGGGAAAGTTCTTTAATGCTTTTTTAAAAGTAATATATTTTGATCATGTTTTACCGTCCTGTATTCTCTCCTCCTCCTCATACAATCAACTTTATGTTCTCGTTCTCTTTCAAAAAAATCAGAAAAACAAAAATCAAAATAATACACATAGAAATACAAAAACCTAGTCCCACATGCTTTCCTCTCCTCCCCTTCTCTTTCTCCTAGCTCTCTCTCCACTCACTGCCCCCCCAACAGAGGAGTAATAGACTGGAGAAAAAAGAGAGAGAGAAAGATACCATAAAAAAGGGAGCCATTACAGGTTTGAAGACAAAACTTACTCTAGAGAAATATCCAGCAACCTACAGGTCTGACTCCAACTACCAATTTGAGCAACAGTGGAAAGGCTACCTTAAATGCCCTTCCCTGATAATGAGATTGATGACTAACTTATCCACCATTATAGAGCTCTCATCTAATAACTGATGGAAATAGAAGCAGACACCCACAGTTAAACACTGAGCTGAACTGAAATCCAGATGCAGAGGAAGGACAAGATTAGGCTACAGAAACCAACAGAGAAAGCTGACCTAAACAAGGGGAGCTAATGAACCCCCCAAGTCAGATAGCTAAGAAACCAACATTGGACTGACTCAGAACCCCTAAACATGGGTCTCACTTAAAAGGCCTGGGCAGTCTAAGGGACCTCTGACAGTGGAACCAGGATATATCCCTGGTGTACAAAACGACTTTGGAAGCGCATTCCCCATGGAGGGATACTCCCCTAAACTAGGGGCAGTAGGGAGGGCCTAGTCCCTACTCCAAATGACTTGACAGATTTTGTTGATCCCTCCTGGAAGGCATTACCCTTCCTATGGAGAGAGAGACAGAGAGAGAGAGAGAGAGAGAGAGAGAGAGAGAGAGAGAGAGAGAGAGAGGGAGGGAGAGAGAGGGAGAGAGAGGAAGGGAGGGAGGGAGAGAGAGAGGGAGAGAGAGAGAGAGAGAGAGTGTGTGTGTGCATGTGTGCGTATGTGTGTGTGTGGGGGGGGGGGGGGGCGGAATGGGATGGGAGGGTGCTCGGGGGGCATGGGAGGGAGGGAGAGAGAACTGGGATCAATATGTAAGTAAGAGAAATACATAAATAAAAAATACAAAAACCAAAATAAATGAGTATGATCAATGAAACAACAAAAATCACCCCAAAAACAAGAAACACACACACACACACACACACACACACACACACACACACACCATTACTACCACCATGATCAATAACAATAATAACAAGAAAATGCAGTTTGTTTTGTGTTGTCCACTTCTTCTAGAGTGTAGTAAATATAACCAGTTGGACTCCATTAGAGAAAACTGTCTTTCCCTTTGCCAGCCATTATCAATTGTAAATAGCTTATTGGTTAGGAGTCAGACCTCGGGTGTACTTGCCTTCTTTGTTCTGGGACCCCACCTGGCTGGAACCTGTACAGGCCTTGTGCAGGCTATCACAGTCTCTGTGAGTTCTTATGTGCATCAGTCCTATTGTGCCTGGATTTAACTGCTTCATTAGAGTCACCTGTCTCTTCTGGATATAGTCATTCTGCCTCCTTTTCTACATAGATCCCCTTGATGGGAAAGCTTTATGGAAAACATCCCACTTCGGACTAAGTTCCCCCAAAGGCTTTATGTAAATTGTATAGCTGTGAATCTCTCTATTGATCCCCATTTATGGCAAGAAGCTTCTCTGATGTAGGTTAATTTTTTGATCCAGGCACTGATCTGTGCTCGAACCCAGTGATATCACTAGTAGAGAGTGTTTCTACAGATTGGTGGGTGACACAAAGGAATGGACATGGGTTATGGAAGACTGAGAGGGGCAGCAGAAAATATATAGGGAGACCAAATATTCAGCTCCCTTTTTAAAATAAATTTTATTTAAATTACAAACAATCTTATTTTACATACCAACCCAGTTCTTTCTCTCTCCCATCCTCCCATCCCCTCTGCCATTGCCCCTATCTCACAACCCATCCATGTTTTAGAAAGGGTGAGGCCTTCCACCATCCATAGGGTATCATCAAAGTTTGTCACATCATTTGGGGCAGGACCTAGGCCCTTACCTGTGCATCTAGGCTGAGAGAGTTTCCCTCCATAGGTAATGAGATTCCTAACACACATAATTCTGTAATTTCTCATCACCTGGATTTCCATAATTCTGACACTGTTTTCCATTATTGACACACAACTTTAACTCACTGGAAAATATTCTAGAATCCAATAGTCATAATATATCTGGTTTGAATTTTTAGAATATCTGAATTAAAGCCATTTGTCTAGATATTTGTGTTTACCCCCAGTTCCTGAACACAAGCACAATTCTGAAGAGTCCACAACTAATGGAATACAGGATGAGAACCAGTCACCAAAGATGAATGAGAAAACTGAGTTATCTTTAGTTAGTTCTGTGAGTATTACAGTAGATAATCTATAATATGAACTTTTAGTAGAAGAAAACATAAAGAGAAATAAATACTTAAGTGAAAACAGAGCAACCAAAGGAAATAATAACTCTACCAAAGATTTCACAGTATAAACATTTATTAGCTCACCAAACTGTACTCATGAGAATATTTTAAAAAATTCATTTAAGATAAAAAAAGCACTCCATGATCAGAAGCAACGCCCAACACAATTCTGTTTAAGCCCTGTGCATCTCCTCATCATGATTATTCATTACTATATGCAAACCATTCAAAGGTCAGTAGAATTGACTTTTCTTTAATGAAGCAGCTTGTTTTTATTAATTGTCCATAGTGTATGGATAGTCTGTTTCTCAGTAAGAATAACAAGAAAATCTAAATTGAAAATGATCTAAATTTTTTGGATCACAGTAAGTTAGCCTGAATGATGAACAAGAAACAATGTAGAATACAACAACTATTTATAATACGAGGGCTTCATGTATGTCTTTTGATTTTTAAATATGGATGTACCTATTTCTATATGTTGTCTATTTAAAACCCTGTATAGTTAAGCTTCCTCACTCTTAATTCTCTATTCACTGATTTCTTTATTTTCATTCTTTACTGATATATTTATCATTAAACATATAGTTAGCAAACTCTATGTCTCAGAGGTTTACTCATTGTTGTAAGTTTTCAAAAAATTGAACAGAGCCAAAAGTTATGTATCTACAAATACAGCCCTAATGAAAGCTTTGGAAGGAAAACTCCAACCCAAAGAAGTTAACTAAACTCACAAAGACATAGGCAACAGATAATCCCATTTCACCAGAACCCAAGGGTAAAGAAGGACAAACAAATTCACAATACCACTGCCAAAAGCAAATCTAAAACAAACAAACATTAACAATCAATGGTCCTTATTCTCCTTCAACATTAATGGTCTAAACATGCCTATAAAAAGACACAGGCTAACAAATGGATATGAAGACAGAATTCATCCTTCTGCTGCATACAAAAAATACATGTAGGCTACAAAGATAGACATTGCCT
This sequence comes from Cricetiscus sungorus, assembly GCA_030556225.1. Classification (NCBI taxonomy): domain Eukaryota; kingdom Metazoa; phylum Chordata; class Mammalia; order Rodentia; family Cricetidae; genus Cricetiscus; species Cricetiscus sungorus. Next base: position 54,169,262 of record JANBXA010000007.1, on the reverse strand, counting down.
CAGGGTAAAGGGCTGAGAAAAGATCTTCCAATCAAATGGACCCAAGAAGCAAACAGGTGTGGCTATCCTAATATCTAACAAGTTAGACTTCAAAACAAAATTAATCAAAAGAGATGAAGATGGTCATTTCATATTCATCACAGGAGAAATCCATCAACAAAAAGTCTCGATTCTGAACATATATGTCCCAAATACAAAGGTGCCCACATTCCTAAATGAAATGCTACTAACACTCAAAGTTCACATAAAACCTCACACACTTATAGTGGGAGACTTGAACACACCACTCTCCCCACTAGACAGGACCACCAATCAGAAACTCAACAAAGAAACAAAAGAACTAACAAAAGTTATGTCTCAACTGGGTTTAACAGACATCTATAGAACACATCCAAACACAAAAGAATACAACTTCTTCTCTGTTTCACATGGAACCTTCTCTAAAATCGACCACATACTAGGTGGCATAACAAACCTCAACAGATACAAAAAAAATGGAATAGTCCCCTGTGTCTTATCAAACCACCATGTTTTAATATTGGATTTCAACAGCACAAATCAGAGAAACCCTAAAAACTCATGGAAACTGAACAATGTGCCATGGCAGCACATCCGGGTCAAAGAAGAAATACAGAAAGAAATTAAGGACTTCCTAAAACTCAATGAGAATGAGGACATGATATATTTGAACTTATGGGACATCTTGAAAACAGTGTTACGAGGGAAGTTCATTCACTAGGTGCCTATATGAAGAAATTGGTGGATAGTCACATTACAGAATTAACTGCACAACTGAAAGCCTTATAACAAAAAGAAGCAAACTCGCCCCAGAGGAGTAGATGCCATGAAATAATACATTTGAGAGCTCAAATCAATAAAGTAGAAACCAGGAAAACAATACAAAAAAATCAATGCATCAAACAGTTGGTTTTTCGAGAAAATCAACAAGATAGACAGCCTTTATCCAAACTAACAAAAAAGCAGAGAGAGATCATGCAAATTAACAAAATCAGCAATGAAAAGGGGGACATAACAACAGACACAGAGGAAATTCAGACAACTTTCAGGTCACACTTTGAAAACCTGTACTCTACAAAATTTGAAAATTCAAAGGAAATTGACAAATTTCTAAATAACTATCACTTACCAAAATTAAACCAAGAACAGAAAACAACTTAAATATAGATGCTACCATAAATGCCCTTCCCTGATAGTGAGATCATCAACTAACTTATCCACCATCATGGAGCTCTTATCTAGTACCTGTTGGAAACAGAAGCAAACACCCATAACAAAACACTGAGTCGAACTAGAAACCAGATGCAAAGATAGGAGACAAGACCAAGTTGCAGACACACACAAAGACAGCTGACCTGAACAAGGAGGAGCTAATGTGACCTCCAGACTGATAGCTGGGAATCCAGCATGGGGCTGACTCAGACCCCCTGAATATGGGTCTCAGCTAGACGGACTGAGCAGTCTGGGGGACCTCAGACAGTAGAAATAGGATGTATTCCTGGTATACAAAAGGACCTTGTGGACACATCACCCATGTAGGGATACCCCCTTAACCTAGAGACAGGAGAGGTGTCCTAGTCCCTACTTCAAATGAATTGACAGATTTATATGACCCAATCTGGATAGCATAGCCCTACAAGTGGAATGGGGGTGAGGGGATGGGAGGGGAGGGAGGCCAGGGTGCATGTCACAGGGGAAAGAAGGTAAAAGGAATGAAGGGAGGGAGAGAGGGTGGGAGGAAAGAAGAGAGGGATGTATGGAGGAAGGGAGAGGAAACTGGCATCCACATGTAAAATTTTTAAATTATATTATTAATAAAAAAAGAAGGAAAAAATAAACATTACAGTAACTTTAAAAAAATTTAAAGGAAAACAATAAGCAATTCATTGTAAGAAAAGAGAAATAGAGAGACATCCCAGGAGATATCTGTGGAAAGAAGATATCTCTACAAAGGCAATATTTGTGTTTAAATGCATAAACAAAGGGGAGCCAGTCAATGTGTGAGGAAAAATATTCTAGACACGTGAGGCATTGGTAGCAAAGGTCCTTAGGCAGGAATTCTTGAAATCATGAGAACTGAGATAAAGTTAACACTCAGGAAAAAGCTGTCACTCCCTGAACTACAGGAAACCAATACTGGAAGACAGTATGAAATACTTGTAAGTGAGATGGAAAGTCATTTAAAGGTCATTAGATAAGTGGGAAAATCAGATGATAAGAGTGGCGTTTTTCAGTCTGCATGGCTCATGTATCGATGTAATGAGAAGATCCAGCTAAAAGTGTTCTTGTGTGTAGCACAGGTAGGGAATGAAAATGGTGTTATATTAATTTTACATCTTATGGGGATGGTGAATCATGTTAGAAAGGGCAGAGAAAGGGAAGCATTCAAAGAAACACTCAGGTTCTGGATCTACCTTCTCACTCAGCAGTGAGACAGAACTAACAGCACACACATGTCAGAGTGAAGGTCATCAGAGGATTCCACTGATTTTGTATGCAAACTCCACTTTTCAATTTTAAGAAGGTTTATCAAGCATTTTGCACAGGTGAAGTCCTAGGCTGCCCTTTCCAGAAAGAGAGGAAAAGTTCAGTCACTTCTTACAAGAAGTCAGAGTATGGAGAAAGTGTGTAACAGTCAAATCCCCTCCCACATGATTCTTCCCAAAGGGCTCAAAGGAGGGCCTGGAAATAAAAAGACCTCAACAGACAGCAGCTATTAATTCTAAAAGAACAGAATATAGTCACTGCTTAATAAAATAAAACAATGGTTGTCCTACCCATATTTCATTACATAAAACCATACCGTAACAGGATGAATAACTTTGTCCTGATTTCCCCAAAAAAAATGTCCCATATTTGACTTGTGCTTAATAAACTACCTTATGTTTGTGCATTAACCACAGTTAAAACTATGTTGATCAAAAACAAAACAAAAGGCAAGGTTTGTATCCATCTCTGTATGATTCAGTAGAGTCAGACCAACAAGCCGAAGACAAGTAGATGTGTGGGCATTGGTTTGTCTTGAGAGGAATGATTTTAATTCTTGCCCATCACAAAGACGACCAGAAACCTTCTGTTCTCTCTTGTAAACTACACTGCAGCTGTTAGGAGCAGAGCTTCTTGTAACCCTTAGCTTTGAGGACTCTGGTGAACTGTGTGATTGCTGTTTTGTTTGTCTTTATGCACACTGATTTATACAATTGTCTGACCTGATTTTATTTTTAACAGTTCAGTAATTCTTGGTAGTCTTTATTATGAATGTGATATTACATTGGGTATTGAAGACATTCTCTGTCCTTGAGGTGCATTTTGTGGTTGCAAGAATCTAGACAAACAAATTTAACAATTAGAGCATTATGCCAGTTAATGTTATGCCTGTGGGCATGGTAAGATGGTGTATGAGAGCTGTGCAATAGCTAACAGAACTCAAAGCAGAGACCACACTATGTACTGATTTGTCCTAACAGCACTGTCCACGGTTAATAGACAAAACCCTTTCTTGAAATGAAATCCTTTCCTCCACTTTGAGCACAGCCAAGGAAGTTGTATTTAGCTCTCCTAGACATTTAACAGTGCTGTTCTTCATACTAATATTTCTACCATCTGGTCCCTTCCTTTCTCCACTTCTCTCACTCATAGCAGTCAAGCCTACTCATTCCGATTCCACATAGTAAATAGAAGCCATCCCACTCAGTGCCTCCTGATTTCCCACTAAAATATTATAACTTACTTTTATCTTTGTGTGTCTATCTGTACCTATCTGCATTTATATATTAGATACTTATCATGACACAGTCTTTGGCTCTCATTAATTCCCTTTTCTCAGGAAACATTTGTTATTAATTAGGATTCATCTTTTATATATTTAACCTCTTGTTTTCAATACTGCACATCAGCAGTTTTATATTAGTGTAAGATATATATAATAATTAATTATGCCTTACTTACTCTGCAGAACCACTACTGTATTGAAACTGCCATACCATGACACCCTTGTTAAGTCATCTACTGTGCATTTGTTCTTTACTTAGTAGCTTTCTTGGCTTCAACAACTTTTAAATATGCTTGGCTTATATTCAAAAACTAAAATTCTTCTTAGTAGTCAACTTGATATCTGGGCTCCTGTCTTAAAATCATACTCTTCAAGCTTGATATGTCTAGAGAAAATTTTGTAATCTTCCCACTACACACCTTAAAAAGGAACTTCTAGCAAAGACCCAGAATCCATCTGACAGTGTACTTCCTTTTTCCAAATCATTCCATGGTTTGGAATATCACAAATTTTTTCATCTCTCTCATTTTCCACCACCAAGATAATTCAGACTAGACTATCTTTGTAAATAGTTTTTCCTTTTGTAAATAATGCATTCTACCACCTATTTTTCCATTTCCTACCTATTCTTTATGTAGTAACCTGAGCAATGACTTCAAAAATCCAATATAACCAGATTTTCTGAGCTACTCCACCCTGCTCAATTTACCAGTGATACTTCAGTAAAATTCTGAACATGGTCTGGTTTGTGCCTTCTACCAGTCTCTCTCTTCCCTGATCCCTATTTATCTATTCACTATTCTCCACAGTGGCCTTCCAAGTTTTCAGAACTGTAACTTTCTGAAATAGATCATTGTATCTATTGTTCACGCGTTCCAAATGGCTCAGTCAAATTTCTCTCCCTGGTTGATTTACTTTTCAAATTTAAATTTAATTGGCATTTTGTTAAGATATCTTTGTATATAATTTATTTTCAAATATGTATTTATCTATTGTTGCTTCTTTTGTGAGGAGAGGAAGCATATCAATTTTCTTGTAGCACTTGAATTTGTAGTTTCTAGGACAGAACATATATTGATATTTACTAAATTACTGAAAGATAAAGGGAGGAGAGGTTGCTTTATGAATGAAGTGGGGATAAGCAGAAATAATAAGTTATGTATGTACAAACAAAACAGAGCATGTTGCTACGAAGAACTAGCTAGAAGATACAACAGTTCTGAAAACAAAACAAAACAAAAAGTCAAACTCCCACTCTTTGCACTGCCACATCTTTAAAAAGATAACAAATAGTAACAGAATGCTTTTCTGCATTCTATAAGAGGCCATATATCTGTTGTCAGGGGCTTTCCTTAACCACATGCCTGCCAAATGCCAAATGGCTGTTCATGTTAACTCTGGCAATTTTGACTCATTTGGTCCACACAAAATAAGGCCATGAATACTCCTAGTCTGGGAAAAGCAGGGAGAAAGGTAAAGATTGTATACCCACTCTAAAATCATGTGAGCTGTCCATATATTACAGACAACACATGCCTTCTTTAGAGGTGGAATAGAATTAACTGTATCATTTATTTTAATATTTTGACTTGGCAACATGCATTTAGGAAAAATTATTCATTTAAAAATATATGCTCAGAACAAGTACTGTTACCAACAGAGGAAAACTAAGTATACAGCTTCAACTAAGCCTGAATATCTTAGAAGAGAAGAATGACCACTATACTAGAATCAAGTTTGCTCACTGAATCCATCCTGCTGACCCAAATGCTTCAGAAATTCCCCAAATTGTATAAGCAGTAGAGATAGAATTGTAGCCTCCTCATTCTAAGTGATCACATAATCCATGCTGCTTGTGGTGTGTATCAAATAGGACAATCAGAAGTGAAATCCAAGAACTCTGACTTTCTGGCTTAGTGACAGAGAACTGTAATCCCCTTTGTGGTTCAGCTCCCACCCCAGATACTCTGTGATATCCCGATGCACAAGGAGCAGGAAAGATGCTTCATCAGTTTCTCACAGGTTTTCTTAAAAACCTCAAGATTTCACACAAGCATAAAACTTCCATCTATGTATACTCTACAAAACTGCTTCTGGACAAACACTATGTACATGAAGTTTTAGCCCAGAATGCATATTTGCTTCCAGGCTATAAATAGAGTATAGCTTTTAATGAAAATGCTGACACTACCTAAAGAACAACGGTGTGTGACCAAATCCTTTGCAGAAGCCAACTGGTTCTCTGAACATCTTTTAAGAAAGGGTATTTTAGTAAATATTTAATTAAACCATGGATATTAAATTATGCAAAATATTTGCTTCACCAAAATGTAATTTAAAATAGCCACCAACATCAATAAGCATATTTATTTCCATACATTGAGAGGTTTATTCAATCCAGATACAAACAGCCTGAACTTCTTAATTAGGTGTTTGAATATACATGGGTCAGCAAGTAAAGATATTCAAATATTTATATGTACTTCTCTGTATAGCTACAGTGAAGCAGTAACTTACAAAACCTGAATATTTTCATATAATTTGGTCTTTTAATTAGATGTACTTGTACTTTTTGTTGCTGAAGGCAGGTAATCAGTCCATCAATGGAGCCTTAAAGGGGCTTTTTTAAGAGGAAAGGACAGGACCTCTTTGAAGAACTGCAGAAGCAATTAACATTCCGTCTCAATGTGAAGCACCATTACAGGTGTACCTCAGGCCAGAGTTTGTACAAATATTTAGTACAATTCGCTGAGGCCAAGGGTAAGTGGAAGATGCTTCAAGTGGTGTGGCTCTGCACAAGTCCTAGGCAGCTGCCTGTTGCTGGCCTCCTAGAATACCTGAGGCTAAATCTAATGGGGCAAGTTAGAAAACAATCCAAACGGCAGCACAAACAGTCACAAGAGGAAGGACGTCTTAGTAAGTTAGATGAGAAGCATCCACATTGGTTTTATATAGCTCAGGAATTTAACATTACCCAAATTTAACCTTTTCCAAATATATGAGTTAGCTACAAAAATATCACAAAGGTTTGACATAAAAGGGCAGCCAAAGTTATTACACAGGGAAACCCTATTTCAAACAACAAAAGTATATGATCATTATTACCAAGAGTATATCACTTTCCTTTGTCCTAATGCTTTAGAATTTCAACTTTCATTGGCCTTATTCATTAGAAAAATCCTCATTAATGCCCACTTATCTCTAGCTTATCTATGCATAGTCATGAATATGCAAATCAAAAGCTGTCTATGGTGTCTGTGTTTATTCTATGGTGATTTTACATCACTGAATAAGGAAGAAGATGACAAAGAGGCATGTGGTGTGTTCTTAAGACACAGATGACAGATGAACTTTATATACTACACAATGTTCCCATCTTCTTATACTATGCTATGCACTTCATATCCAAACCAGCCATGTTTCCAGAGGCTCTTTTAATAAACAATGTTGGAACTCATTCTTCCATACCATTTTTCTGGAACTTAAGTTGAAAACACAAATACAACAATGGTTCTTAGTTCAGAAAAATTTTCAGTATTATAGAAATTGTAAAAGAAATCATTATCAGACAAAATATCTATACTATTTGTAAATTAACCCCTTTATATTTTCAAACTTGATATGTTTAATCACAACCTAGACTCTGTGAGATAAACTAGAGTAGACTTATTCATCAGATTTCATTGCTTGGGTATTTTAAAGGATCAGTACATATTAAATTATAACCAACTTGAGAGCTATTCATTGCTGAAAATAATATCATAATGAAAGAAAATTATCTTGTAGTGTGACTTGATATCTACCAGGAACTAAGTTAGACATATTTATATGTTATCTCTAATTGTAATATAAGATTCTTGAAAATGAAATATATATTAATATATATTAATTGCTAGACTTATTTGATAAAGAGGAAAGGGAAGCAAAGAGAGGGTGAAACATTTGCTTCAAGGCATAAAGCTTGTGAAAGATTTCAACCAGTCTTGTTTGAGTCTAAAAGTCTTACAACACATTCTTCTTTATTAATGCATTAAAGACTCAGTTGAGCAAACATTAAGCCCATGATGTAATGTCAACACATATACCAGGACACTGCCAATAGTAAGTGACAATATCCACCCACAGCAAACCTTGCACACATCATCAGGATCCTATTCTAACCACATTTGTCTGTCTGCAAAGATCACTGATGGCTGAAGAGCACAACTTCAATTCAGTACCCCAGCTACACAGAATAGATAAGAGAAGAATTCACTTCCCTGAGAGTATGTCTATGTTTGAATAACACTGGCCATCTGTCAGAAATAACTGGAGAGTTTAAATGCTTTAGTCTTCCTGAAAACTGAGCATTGTGTACATTTAGAACAGTTTTTCTTAAATCTGAGTGATAGTATCAGTAACTGCATTTAGAAAACACAACAGTAATTCTGACATCTTCTTCAGAAAGATTTGTGTATAATTTTAGTTTTGACTGTGTTAACTCATAACCAATATTTATGAACATTTTAAGATATATGGCTATAATATATAACCCCTACTACTGAAGTTAAGAGCTTGTTCTTTGTTTTTAATACGTTTTTGCTTCCTCACTGTTCCCTTCCATTTTTATGTCTTCTAATAAAATAGGTCTCATTGATGCCCTCCTATGAATAATAATAAATTATTATTTTCTCTAATAATCTGGATCATATAATGAGTTAGGTAAAAAGATCATGTAAATTACTAAAGGTGTGCCTAAACATGGTTTCAAATAAGGTATTATGAATCATTCATGGTCACATACATGTGCCTAAAAAGTTGAGCAGACCACAAAGGAAACATACCCATCACTGAAAACCAGAGTGTTGCAGTAGGATATGAGTTCTGAAGTCAAACAGAATTTTTTGAGATCAGCTTCCTCACAATGATTCTCTGCTCACAATGATTGTCTGCTCATGGAAGAACAGACATAATCTCCGTAGAATAGAATGAGTCCATAATGATATTTCCAATTAGCAGATTTTCAACAAGAGTGCAAAGACAATCCAGTGAGGAATGAATAGATTTTTTCAAGAAATAAAAGGTTATAAAACTTAGATATCTGCACATACCATACACAAAAATGAACCCCAAATAGATCAGAGAGCAAAATGTAAGAGCTAAAACTATTAAATGCTGAGAAGAAAATATCAAAGCAAGTCTTTGTGGCCTGGAGTTACACATAGGTTTCATTAAAATAATTTATTTAGAAAGACATGTTAGGTTTCATCAACATTTAAAAATTCTTATTTCAGAAATCAGTACAAATCTGACCAAAGAATTGAGATAATTTAAGAGAAAGTATTACAATCATAAAACTGCAAGGATAGTGTCCAGATCATAGAAGGACTTTTATGACACAATAATTCAAAATAACCATACATGAAGAAAAGCTTTTGTGCACATATTTTTACAAGAACAAACAAAGGGCCAGTAAGTACATTAAAACATTTTCAACACTGTTAATTATTAGGTAAACACAAACCAAATCCAAATACCTTTTTGAACATATTATGTCTATAATAAAATGGTACACCAATACCAAAAACTGATAAGAATGTAAAGGAAATAAAACACTCATATGTTGTTCATGATATTATAAAATTATACAACTATTTTTTTAAGTTCTTTATAATATTAAATACAGAGTAACAATATAACCCAGGAATAATAACAGAATATCTTCAATAAAATTCAAAACACATGACTACATAAAAATTCACACAAGAATATTCATGTTATCACTCATGATGTCCAAAAGTATAAACAAGTCTTGTGCTTATCAGCTGGTAAATGGATTAACAAGAAGAACTATAACCAAATAGAGACAATTATATGCCAAATAAGTAACAATGGATACATGCACGTAAGAACACCAGGAACTCCAAAAATATACCAAAGTCCAAGCAGAGTCACAGAAGACTGAGTATTATACTTGTCTAGCTTCAATGATTGTCTAGAATAGGTAGGTCTAGAAGGGAAAAATATAGATTCATGGTTTCTAGGAGTGTGGAAGGGTAAACAAGGAGTGCCTACTGCAGAGGGTAGAGTTTCCTTCAGGGTCATGAAAATGTTCTAAAATTCATTCTGAAATTTGTAAAATTCTGTGAACTAAAGAGTAACACTTAATTTTGCCTTTTAAATGGATAAACTACATAGTCTGTAGTAATATGAAGAAATTAAAAAATACTAATATGTAATAATAGTACACAAAATGTCCTAAATACTGTAACAGTTATGATGTAGACTATCTGAGATAAACTGAGAAAGTCACTCATAAAAGCACACATGAGAAATGACCTTTAAAGTCAGTATTTTATCAAATATTTGTAGTATGGCAAAAAGAAACATTTGGGGAAGATAGGTGATTATGAAGTCCCATATCATTTCAAGTTGTATCAAAACAGAATTACAGCTAAAATTTTTAAACAGAGAGGAGAGGAAGTTTGGGACAAACACTTCAACTGTGTTGAGCTTATTTTTGTGGCTAGAAAGCCTTTGGTTTCCTCATAGATAACAGCTGCTCCACCTCTTCGCTTTAGATCTTGACACCACTAGATCTGCTTACTTCCCTGCAGGCTTGTATGTTTCCTATTCTACTTGATAGTTCTTATGTGTTTTCCAGGAATGTCTTTTCATGGACTAATCCCCAGGGAACAATGCCCCTCTCCATAAATGCCACTGAGCATCCTTTCTGGGCACATTTCAAAGACCAGTGTAACAGAAATTTTTTATGTGAGTACTTCAGCACTCAGTAGTCTCTTAAAGCCAGGGAGAAAACTAACATAAATTTAAAGTTCCTTGATGGTTGGGAAAGAAGGAAAGTGGAACTACGTATGTATCAATCCTATTTTCCCCATACTTTTGTGAAGTCCAGTCTATGACTAGAGCAAAATTGACACCAGAGCCATCCACAGAGTTCCTATTTGTTAAAGTGTATTTGGCTTTTTACTGAAATAATTTCCATTGAGGTTTTCTTCCAAACCCATGACTACTTCCCAGATGGCCAGATACAATCTGGTCTTAGTGCCCACCAATTTAAGGCCCTGTACACTGCAATTTTCTGTAATTTTCCTAAAACTATGATCATCTGGTAATAGCCTAACTTTTAGTTCCATAAAGAAACTGTTCATAGTATGAAAACTGTGCCCTAAAAAAATAAAAATTGTGCCCAGTCTTGAGAAAGGCAATATTCATCAGAGCCATCATGGGTCCAATTTCCCAGTGGAAGAGTTAGATAGTTCTGTCCTTATGGGAACTCTGACAACTCCCAGAGAGCAGACACAATGGTTGTATGATGGCTATGTGTTTCTGAGTGACATAGTCTAGGTATGTGATTTCTATGCAAAGTTAAGTAACATCAGGTGCACTGGAACAAACAAAAAAGTGTGAAGCAGGAAAATGTATAGCTCTTTTGTTTTATAATAAATTACTAAGTATATATATTATTGACAATTATTGTTTCCTGTCATCTATTGAAAAATCTTATAATCTGCTTTGTCTCCTAACAGGTGAATAATCAAAATTTAATGTATAGAAGGTACAAGATTTAAATTTTCAAATATTTATGTTAATTTTAAAAAAATATTTCACAGATTTACTTCAACTAACATGAAGAATATATAATGATACATAGATATGTTACTATCTTTGATAAGTTCCATGGTAACAGAAACCTTATTTTTAATCTATCTTTTAAAAATACTTCTCTTAGGAGAGAAAATGAGGGGAGAGGAAGGCATGAGGAAGGGAGCAGGAAGATTGAGTCAGGGGGAGAACAGAGGAGAGCAAGAAAGGGGATACCATAATAGAGGGAACCATTATAGGTTTAAGAGAAATCTGGAACTAGGGAAATATCCACAGACCTACAAGGATGACCCCAACTAACAATCTAAGCAATAGAGGAGTGGCTACCTTAAATGTCCTTCCCTGATAATGAGATTGACAAGGAGGAGTGATGAGCCAAGGGATTAAGACCATGCTGGAGAAACCCACAGAAACAGCAACCTGAACAAGGAGGAACTCATAGACCCCAGATTGATAGCTAGGAAATCAGAATAGGACCCATCTAGACCCCATGAATATGGGTGTCAGTTAGGAGGCCTGGGCAGTCTATGGGGCCTCTGGTAGTGGATCAGTATTTATCCCTAGTACACGAATGGACTTTGGGAGCCCATAGATGGATACTCTCTCAGCCTAGACACTGTGAGAGGGCCTAGGCCTTGCTCCAAATGATATGACAGACTTTGAACATCCCCCACCCCCACAGAAGTCCTCACCCTCCCTGGGGAGCAGAAAGGAAGAATGAGGGATAGGGGCTTGGTGGGGGGCAGGGGAGGGAAGGAGGGAGAGGGAACTGGGATTGATATGTAAAAGAAATTTGTTTCTAATTTAAATTCTTTTAAGAAACATGCATAAAAAAGAAAAGAGGAGTACTTCTCTTAACATCATTTTTTAAGTTCTATTAACCAACAAAATAGTGCAGAGATGCAATTATTCTAGTCAGATTCTGAATAGTTAGTAATTTTTGATGTGTCCAATCACATCTGCCCCTGAGTAACATCTAGGTAAAGTCAAGTAACCAAGAATTTGACCAAGGATTTTCCTCAATAGAATCAACAATAGCTGCAGGCAATACCCATGTCAAGCAGTGCCTAGAAATACCCTGAATTGTCAGCAACCTCCCTGTAATTGGTTAAGTTCAAGGTTCTTAATTTCTACATGTCAAGAGCTAATTTCTATCCAAGTTCAGTTTTGGATATTTGCCTGTCTTTTTCCTGAGTTCCAGAACACATGGACCTTTCCTCAACTGCTTAAAAGTAGCAGCAAATCATAACTCCTGATGTTTTACTCATAGCCATACAAACCAATGGGCATTCAACCCAGTTAAAATTAAAGTGTGGGGTAAGAAAGGGTATAATTCTAGTGGCTGCTGTAGCCATACAATTAGAAATAATTCACCATGCTCCTCACTACAGAACACATTTGTAGTTATTCCAGAAGTATAATTACACCTATGTATCTGTACAATATGACTGGGATAAAAAAAAAATCTCTTAAATTTCAACCCCAATCTGAAAATTATAGTTTAAACTAAAGTGAGAGTCATTTAAAAAAAAATCTCAGATCTTCTACTACATAGGTGTGGAGTAAAAAACAATAAAAAATACTAAATAAAATGATAGACCAGGCAGAGACTGGACAGTGATAGAAGCCATCTTTTAAGCAGTATGTAACTGGTGAGAACTTTTACAAAACCGTTCAAATGTAGAAGAGTAGTGATAGATGATCTGGAATTAAAGTAAACCTGGATTTAAAATGCACATATGAAGGCAAAGACATTTCTACACAAATTAGTTAATCCCAATTATAAACACTATAGAATACAAAAAACCCTAGGGCAGAGGGAAAGGAATGGAGAAGAGAATCAACTGCTCAAAACCTCACAAAGATAATATAGACTATTCATTTCTTATATAAGAATGAATGAAGTTATTTATAACTTGGTTCAGTCTCTGAGGATTTGAGACAGTTGAGACATTTTCATAAAAACATGAAGTTATGAATTTTACTTTTTCCTGAGAGATAACCAAATGAAAACTAATTCCAAAACAGTTTTACCTACTTTCAGATTTTGTTATATAACTGTGTGAGATAATGATATAGTTAATTACTCATATTTTTCACTTTCTATCATGGAATACATCATTATAAAGTTCATCTATGGTGACTTTTTTATACATCCAACTCTTTCAAGGACTCAGATCAGTAGAATTAATAGACTCATATATTTTGCAATTCCAGTGTTCTAGAAATTTCTGTCTGAGATTGTTCATTATATTGGCTTTAGTGAAGAGAGTTGGCAACTCAATAAATGCTGCTAATGATCTTTTACTTTTTACTACAAGTAAATTAAAAAACTCCTAATAAATAAATAAACCCAATAATTTGAGAGAAAAGATAACCTAATGACTATTTATTAATCATTAGGACCTTTTCACAGAGTCAGATTTCTGAGTAGGTAAAACCTTAGAATGGCCAGTTCCACAATTCTGAGCAACTAAAGTTCACAGAGCACTTCCTGAAGTCTTGTCATTTGTGTGAATCAATAGTAATGCCCACCAGTCTTGTATCTCCTTTGGACAAAGTACAGATTCTCAGAAGCAAAAGCCCATTTACCTCTGCTGGTATTAGTATCTGCCATAAAAATCAGTTAGTAGTGGGTAAAGCAAGATTAAACACTCCAAGCATGTCCACTAGGAGACTACCTCTGAGGTAGGAGATGTTACCTGCAGAGAAACAAATCGTTATGTATTGTGTTGGTCTTCCAGTAGGTACCTTGCACACTAGGGGGTACTATTACCTTTAATAAATGATGGAAGAAATTATAAAGCCAGAAGCTCCCAATCCCAAAACAGAAGACACATTTAGTTTCTGAGGCTTTCATCTGACCACAGGTGAGAACTAGACTTTAGTGATAGCAGTATGACCAGCTCATTATCTCCAAGAAGAGTCTTCAAATGTAGTCATCTACTTATTTCTTAAGTTCCTACAATAAGACTTTGTCTGGAATCCTCTATCTCCTAAGAGTACTAATAAAGAAGAGAAAACTATTTTTAGTAACTCCAAAGATCATATTCTAAAATGCATTGCCAGGTTTCCTTTACTGTGGACTTTAGGTCAAAAAATATTATTGATGTTACACATGGGATTATCTGATAAAATAGAAGCCCTATTCATGTCTAAAAGAAAAGGGAAACTAATTCATGACTATATCACCAGAAACCTGTACAAGTGGATGGAATTACTAAATTTTGTCTAGTTTAAAGATAAATTCCTCAAAACTCTGTGTGATGGAAAATACAAATCAACCCATCTAAAAATCAGATCATACTGAGTTTAATAACAATCAAAATCTAGCACACCAATAGCTCAGTAGAGTAATCTGTAAGTTATTCTGATTCCAGAATGGAAGCAGAACCCAAAATGGTCAGTTCTGTATGAAAAAAAAATTTTAAAGACTTACCAATCATACTTTCAAATACAGCACTTACTAAAGAAACCAACATACTAAAGATTCAGATCTTAGCCTCAGTCATCAGGGACCCTCTCATAGAAAAGAAAAAAAACATGATTCACTTAGGAATTCCTCTATCAGGACCCTGAAGAGCATGTAGCCTCTTTGAATAAACAGACATATGAATCAGTAATTTTAAGGTAAAGTCATTGGGGACACAATAAGACAAGTGACTGGCAAAGAACTGAAATTATTAAAACTAATCTTCTCACTGGCAACAGCAGAGTCCCTATGTACAAGCTCCCCTCTGGCCATCTGCTCAAAAAACTGTGACATTTTTATTCCAGTCTTTGGCAAGTCTGGACTGCTTCAGCACAGCAGGAATCCTTCCAAAATTTAGCTTTATCATCTCCTTGACTAAAGGTGATTCCCACCTTCCCTTTCTTCCATATACAATGAAAGCCAAGGAAGGAAGCTCTGTCTCTTACATGGTCTGGACAAAATGTAGTCTCCCCTGGACCTACTGCCTTTACAATACACAATGGTAGGCCAGTGGCCACATAATCAGCTTGTTCCTGGACAACAGATGCAAGCATTTAGGAAGCTCCACATTCCTTCTAGATCACCTACAGGGTCAAATAACAAAATCCCCAAAGTAGCTTTCTGATTTCTTGTTCCCATTACATGCATTATTTGTATTATTTCATTTCAGGCAAACTGTCAGTTATACCAAAGCTAATTCCCAGAGGTGCCACTGCCATCTCTATCAGGCAAAGCACATGAAAGAGAATATCATAAAAATCAGTCCCTTTCTTACATTTGCTTCACTTCACAGTGTAATGGAGTAAGTACATGAAAAGGAAAGGTAGGGTATCTGGCATCCCTTGCCAGATCTACGATTGATGTGCTATTCTTACTCCCTGTGTGGTTAAGTCTTCAATATGCAACCCAAGGATAATAACAGAGTACCTGTTTATTTCAAAGGCACTTGAATAATTCTCGGATAGAAGAGTCCACACAAATGCAAAGTCTATTATTATGCCAGGAAGACTTGGAAATTGCAAGTCCATTTACTCATCACGATTAAGCAGTCAACAGAACAATGATAAAGTAAAAGTACCTTCTCTAAGGCTTCTCAAAATCAAATACTGCTGAATATACAGCTATTTAGAAAAACACATGTGCAAATATATTCATTTTAATGACCATGCAAATCTAACTCATCAATATTTCATTTAGAGAAGTACTGTGCAAGGTTTCCTGACTCAAAAACAAATAAATAGATTCCTTAATCATGGTGACTTTTTATAATACACTTTCTTCTGAAAAGACATTATTTTCCTATCTGAATGTTTGCACTATTCTAGGCTTTTAGACCATATTCTAACTCATTCCAGGAAGGTTATTCCAGAACAAAGCAATATTTCTCCTTTAGTCAAATTAGTCTTGAAGTAACTTACGGTACAATGATGGACAGGCATCCATGCTGGAGCTTCCACTGAACAGTTCTGGGCTGGGCATTTGCCTTGGTTTTGCTGGAAATAAACAAACATTGTGTTATTTTGTATATGTTGCATATATCTACACACATTAGTAGGCATATTTATTACCATTAAGATGATTACCATAGCATTTCTGAAACTCCTGAGGATGAATTTTGGTGCAGTCTTACAGAAAATGTCCCTTATATATCTACTCTTAGCAAGGTCTAAGGAATAATCCTGTGTTTTGTTTCATTATTCTGGGGACCAGGAATTTGGCACCATGCTTCCTTAGCAGCTGCCATTCTAGGCCCCAACAGAACCTTATGAACACTCCCCTACTCCAGACGCAGAACCACTCTACTCTCTTCAGGTTAATATCAAGCTCTGTACCCTACCATGTCTTTGGAGTCGAGGCAGAGGAAGACTTATCTGTATCGTTTCCTAACTAGATGCTGCTAGTGATGGGATTCTCTACAGGGCATTCTTCAGAACTCCAGAATTTAGAGTTGAAAATCTAGATTATAAAAGCCTGTCTTACCCCATCAAAGAGGGAAATAAGGAAAATGAGACAATTTGCCCAATGAACCAGCAGTCTGACATTCTAAACCATTTCCAAGATTCTTCTCCCTGTTTAAGTAATTTATTTCTAATTAAAGTCTTCATATTTACCCTGTAAACTGATGTTCTAACTGGCCTTTGAGGAAGCCAATAAAGTACACATTTAAGTGACAGTACTATTTCAACCGTGTAATAATGATTATTCCTAAGGGGAGTGATGTTCTCAAAAGACATCTTGTATTTCTCTCATTGTACACTCAATGTTGCGGATATAAGCATTTGGTGATGTTAATAACTGTCATGAAAACCACAGATAAGATTTATTAAGCCACTTAGTTTCCATGGGTTGGTATGGATGCATTAGATAATTATTAGTAACCACAGTGAATAAAATGAGTAGTGATAGAGATTATGATGTGATTATACAGGGAAGACATCAGAGACTAAAAGAAGCCAAGCAACTTGCCCAAGCCTCATCCAGATGTGAAAGAGCACAACTTGGGCAGGATTAAAAATCTAGCTGACTGCTGTCCATGTATATTCCTTTTACAGAACGCTGGTTCTGCTTTTTATATTCTCAATGCCCCATTTTGCTAAAGGAGTATTATCTTACAATCTGATTCCATCATATCAACCACACTAACATTTCTGATATAACAGAATGAAATTCTATATTACCAATTTCTTTCCTCTTATAATACAAATATTTGAGCATGTATGTTTCACTGATTTTTTTAAAAAAAACATTTCCAAGCACTCTTTATTGAGGTGATTTACTTCCAAGGCAGCTGTAAGCTCTGAAATTCTGTGTGAGTGATTTTGGATAAAGTCACTGTAAAAATAAATTCATATCATCAATCTCTATGTTCAACTATGTTCACATTTCTTACTTAAATCAAAATATGACATGTAGAACTAGCACAGCCCGCAAAGCACATTGTTCATTTGTCAAATGACCACAATGTTATGCTAAGCTTAGCCATGTGCCTGCTGTCATGAGATGTTCTTGGTAGTCAAGTATGTAAAACAAGGTTATTATCATGACTAATTAAGGAGAACATTATCGATGACAAATAATGATTCTCTTCAGATCACAACATACAAGGATAGATGCTAAACATCAACAACTTGTTATTTTGATTTATTCAAGATATATAAATGATAGATAGATATACATATAGGTTTAATGCTTTTGAAATAAGGGTATTATTAAAATGCTAGTTATTGGTCTAGCATGATGCTTCAGTGGTTAATGCGAAATGCCATACAAGCCTGATGATCTGAGCTTGGTTTTTAAAAAGAGATTTTATTAATTCTTTGATAACTAATAAAATACAACACATTTTGATCATATTTATCATCCTTCTGCCTAGCCCATTACACATCCATCTCTACCACTCTACCCACCCAACTTCATGGTCTTTTGAGATTTTATTGATAGTGGTGATGGTGGTAGTTGTGGTGATGTTGGTGGTGGTGGTAATAGTGATGGTGGTAGTGGTAGTTTGCTTTTTAAACCCACCAAGTCCAACTGTTGTTGCCAAAATACTCTTAACTTATGTTGCTATCCACTGGAATGTGGCAAGCCCATAACCTTTATTGACAAACTGTCTCTTCTTCCAACAGCTATTTGGTAAAAGAGGGATGAGAATTTGTCCCCAGCTCTTTCAGCTCCACATGGGAATTTTGTCAGGCTGGAGCTTACACAGTTCTTATGCATGCTATCAATTTTCTCTGAGTTCATATGTACAACATTCCTGCTGTGTCCAAAAGACACAGTCACTTTATATTCTTCCTCCACCAGCTCTGGCTTTTAAATCTTCTGAACCACTCCTCTGACACAATTCCTAGGCATTGGGGATAAGAGTGTGATACCTTTGTTTTTACATACATTTTGTTACATCTTTATGAAGAGTATGGCAAAAAAGAAAATCCAGTAAGTATGTGAGTTGTGTGAACCATATAATTGCTGAAAAATATGATAGAAATATCAAATGTAATTTAACTACATCAAACAATGAAGAAAGCTAGAATGTTCTGTTATCTGGCTGACACTCAACTTTCTCCCCAGAAAAAAAATGGCTTACTAGAGGTGTTATATGATCATAAAACATTTTTAGTTCATAAATATGTAGCCAGAACAGAGTAAAATAGGAAGAAAAGCTGGACTTTGTGCTTTAGAATAACAGTACAATGTTCCCACTAACCTATAATCGTGGAATGTTGGAAAAGTCATTTTAACCTAACTTGTCTCACCTGTAAGATGAAGGTATCACATCGGATACAAGGGAGGATGGAGTGCTACATTGGCTGATGGATCTTTTTCAAACCCCATTCCTCTAATAATACAATATATTTCTTCTACCAAAGGATGCACTCTTTTTTTAGAGCTCCTATCATTCAAGACTAGTGATGGACTATCTACAAGTACCATTGAATAATAATAGGCATTTCCCCTTAGATTTGAGTAATTTAAAATTTTAAAAAAGGACTACTGCAGAGCAGATGGTCTAAAGAGATTTATTCTCCACTATGGTTATGGAAAACCCAGCCCCATGTTATATCTGTCTCTTCTGGACATTCAAAAGGAAGCAGATACAACATGGGTTAAGGGAACTGCCACCAGAAATAGAAAAAGTAGTAATTTTTTAAATTTTCTCTTATTTTCTTAAAGTCTTCGTTCTCCATCAGGATCTTTTTGTACATTTAAAATGCACACCATGGAATGCCACATTATGGAGTATCTCCTACATTTCAGATCTCTGATGCTTAGAACCAATATGAGTAGTAGGAGAAAGGATACTCTCCCACTAGCATAACTGGTAAGCCCAAAATAGATAATATTGCAAATCTTTGAAGAACCTGACTAGCCCAGCAAACAAAAATTTCAGGTCAAAGTTAACAAAAAATTCCCCTGCAAATGAATTTGCCCCTTGCCTTCCTTTCATCCACCTACAATGTTTAAAGCTGTAGATTGAGATGCAGGGATCAGCAATACTGACATTGAACTATATGCCTTAAGGGAAAAAAAAACTATCAATAAGTCTTGGTCTTTTACAATACAACATGTTGATGTAGGTTGTCTTCTTTGAAATTTTCTGGTTTTAACACCTATCATATATCTTTCTATGATGTCCTAGACCAGCATTCTCTCTAATGTACCAAAAGCTGATGAATTTTTTTCTTTAAAAAAGACAGATACACATTGTTATAAAAACACTGTACACATTGTAAACCCCAAAGCACTCAGCAATTCTATGTCCCTAATTAATAAAAATTTACCACTATTTCTGAGGATGAAATAGATTGAGCAGTTAATGTAGGTTTACTTGTGGATATTATCGTTGTTCAAAGTCTTCCCAATTACATACTGTTCTTAGAATGCATGAAATCATTGTTTTTATAGATTTTAATTTCAATGCAGCTACATGTTAACACATAAAGATAGGATGGATATAAATAATCATGAATAGATTTTCTTTATACCATAAACATTTACATAAAGTAATTTTTAAAATATTTAATACAAAATAATACTTATTTTCCATAATCACATGTAACTTCAAAAAAAAAAAAAAGAAGATGTTACAAAGAGGAAATCATATGTTGCCAGGAAAAAAAAAACAATATATTTTTAAAAACTACACATGATGGAACATATCAGATACTTATTTACAAGTCTAAGATATGATTGAAATTATATTCCAAAGGAGACAATAAAGAACATACGCTATTTTAAGGGAAATAACAAAGAATTTGTATCAAGACTCCAACTTTTGTTATGAGCATATATTAATATTAGACAGTTAATAGCAAAGGGAGACATTCCTTAGAGAAATAGAGTCTTCATATTTCATAAAGGGGCAACCACTAGTCTTCACCCTAAAGTTTAGTATTATCCTAGGTTTAAGTCAATACACAGGATCTGGCTTCTACCATAGAAGTTTAAACATGGAGGTATTAAGGAAGTTAATACTGGTTTAGAAGGCACCGCACAACTTCAATGTTTTTTAGGGCAGAACATCTAATCCATTATTGCTGAAAAACATCCAGTTAAAAGAAATACAATAATTATATTGCAGATTTAGTCAAAGTCAGAAGAGAAAACATCTGAAAGGCAACACAAGTGTCTATAAGAAAAAACATCTCAAGTTAGATGCCTGAGAGAAAAGTTTAGCTCTTCCATTTATTTTTTAGATGTCCCGAACTTCTTAATGTCTCTTTGCCTCAGTTAGGGAGATCAACATAACAATATAAGTAAAGCATTTGTGCTACTTCTATTTACACCCAGCACTTTACAAGGGTCTGCCATATTCTTTGTTTTAGTTGCTAGTGTCATCATCATGTGTGAAGCATTCTGGATCAATGAGAGCCTTCAGCTATCCACTCTTTTTTATTTTCCTCCCATGCTCTAACTTTGTAAGATAACAACCAATTGGTAAAGAACAGAGGAGGAGAAGGGAGACTTTAAAAATCCTTCTCTCAATAACAATGTCTGATCTGAAAAGTGGAAATCTTTTATCTGGGAAGTATTTGGAATTTTGACAATGTTTGGGAATGGCTTATTAATTTTTTAGAGCCATTTTTTATTTTAAATGTATAGCTCTGGCTGTCCTGGAACTCACTCTGCAGACCAGGCTGACCTCAAACTCAGATCCACCACCTCTGCTTTCTGAATGCTGGAACTAGAAGCATGAGTGACTACACCCAACAGGACTGTTTTAATAACTGAAGTTATTAAACAGTTTTTAATAACTGAAGATTTTACATTATGGAATTTTTATTCCTTTCACGTGATTATAAGGTGCTCAAGTTTTCAGTTACAGAGCAAGGTGGGATGACTGACACTTAGCCATTGAAAGCAATGTGGAGCCTGAAATAAAGTGGCTGTAACTATTGTACTCTTGAGTCTGCTGTCTAGTCTGTCTAGTTTAGTCTGTTGTCTTATTTAAAGACGTAAAGAAAAGGCTTGATCAATATTTTTCCATTCAATTTTGGCCACAATTACAAATGTTTCTCATTATTCTTTCCTGGCCTTATTGGGTATTTGTTTGTTTTCATTTTCCTGGATTTTAAAAGATGTTTTAAAGAGGTTGGCTGATGAAACAATTCTAAAACAGAAGTCATGTTTTTGATCCTTCTCTATAGGATGCTGAGAACAAGAACCATTCAGTCGGCAGTGATGTTGGTACTGAGTATCTTCATACTCACCTTGAGACTCTAGGAAGACAATTGACCAGTCTAGAAGTGGTCAATGCATATAAAGACTTAACATGTCACATTGAAAACATGTTGAAAGAGAATTTTTTTTTGATGAGTGGTGAAGACTAGCTTATCTGTGAGTTTAATGACAAATGTTTATAGTCTGTTGTTAGCACTTGTGCTGCTTTAATTTGTGATTGTAGATTCTCCTTTAATAACCATGACTTCACTAGCACTGAATAGTTAGCTATATTTCCTGTACCTAGCTTGGTTTCCCTCTTGTCTAGTGGGTCTTAACTACAATTAGAGTGCTTTTGGTTACTGCCAAGGTATGTGACTCATTACTGTAACAATAGGGTTATTGTATAATGCAGGTTGTTGATGTAGTTTATAAGTTCATAATCATAGATGGTTAGGCTATTGGTTGCCTATCTCCTTTGGAAGCTTTAATGATACCTTCTAGTACCATGAAATCTAGTACTCAGGGCAGAGGCATTCCTGTGTGTTGAAATTAAGAGGGCTCTCTTTCTGAAGTGCACAGTGTATTCAGCAATAGGGAATTAATTTCCATCTCTAGGGATCCAACAAGGTAACAGTAATAGGCTGTATGTTTTGGATGTCTCTCAGATATCTCTTGCCAACAGCTCAAAGAATGGTGTCTCATGTCTGGTATGGGGTTGGAGGGGGTTAGGTGTTCTTTGGATTCTGGGGAGACCACCCTACAGAAAACCATAAGCAAATAAAAGGCAGAATTGTGGAATCCATTCTCAATTAACACAACTTCATGTATTCCATATGTAAGTCTCCGGGAACATTACAAAAGAGGGGGCAGAAAGATTGTAAGAATCAGAGGACCTGGTAATATGCTATGGAATCTTGTCTCCAGTAATGTCATGAGCACATCCATAAAGTGTCACCAGAATGACTGGATAAAATGAACTGAAGAAGAATGGCACCAATGGTCATGCCAAAGTGGACAGAGAAAAGCCCATGAGGCCTCAAATTTACACAAACTTGGGATAAGGAACTACAGGCAACTGAGGAAAGCTGATAGTAGAAGAGGTGGTTTTTCCCAGGAAAGAGCACACAGTCTGATTGTACAGGGCTAAATGATCAGTGCTAAAAACACACATAAAGTAACATTACATGGCCATCGCGGGTTGAATTATGTACTTAGGGGTATATATGTACATATATATGTATGCACTAATAATTAATGAAAAATGAGGTCATGAATTTAAAGAGAAGCAGGAAGAGGCACATGGGAACACTTCGAAGGAGAGAGGGAAGGGAGACATGTTGTGTTTGTATTAGAAGCTCAACAGAAACCATTGCTATGACTTAATATAGCATGGTTCCAGCAGAGGAAAGATGGGGGAATGGGCATTAGAAGTCATTTCTCACCTGTGTAATGAAGTAGCATTCATAGGCACAACTTAATAGTCAAGCAGTCTAAGTATATTGCTAATCTTCTCCATCACATTTATCTTAAAACTTTATCAATGGAAGTGCTTAGTACCAAGAAGAACTCACTGCATCTGGGCTAGAATAACTATTAGTTATTCCTTTAGACTGTCTGGGGAGGGGGTTTAGCCTCTATGACTTTGAGTTCTTCTTTAATAAAATAGTAAAACACAACCCCAGCTTAAAGGATTATTGTCAGGGTACTATGCATGTTGTAAAATAGTTAGATGTGTGTTTGACTTATATAATGCTCCCTAGCAAAGATCTTTCTCCTGTGCCACTTAGCTCCTCTGAGCTTACATTCTCACCTCTGAGTGTAAAATAATAATATTTACCTCACAGGATTACTATGAAAATTAAATGAGAATAAGTGTGAGAAACTGCTCAGTAAATACCAAGAACTTCAGCTTTCAGTGTCATTGTTAATAAAAAGAAGACACACGCACAACATAAAATCCAGAAAACTGGGGCAGTTCGAAGATGACTAAATTTGGGGACATAAATTGATTACACAGTTGGGATGCCGAACTTGAGATGGCTGGTCTAATATTTCTAAGAAATACAATTTGTTTTTAACACTCTGTAGAGACATGGCAAAATTACTTTGAGCTCTAAATCTCCAACATTATATATCATATGCAATGTATATTTATATATAATATATAATGTATATATATATAATGTATATATTTAATGTATATATATAATAACTAAGCTTTGGAGTTCAAGATTTTACAATGTAGTTCCATAAATAACATTCCATGTAACTAATAAAGTACATTCCATGTAACCATCCTACAAGAAAGAATAACCAAAAATGGACTAAAATTGATCTTTCATCCTTGCAATGAAGCAATTCTGGACATGATCTATGCTGCAGTCTGAACATTCTTCACTGGAAGATCTCATTTCTTGTATTATAAACTAAAAAGACCTATGGAAACTGAATTGAATGTAACTTCCAGAAATATCTAACTGCATTCCTCTTCCCAAATACATTCAAAATTGGCCCAACAAAAAGAAACCTTTGGGGGTTAATAAATAGTTAAAAATATGTGAAACTTCAGGATCCCTCAGTAAGGTCAATCTTTAGACAAAAAAACAGCACCTTTCAGACACTAGATGAGAGCAATTTATTTTGTCCTCACTGTTATTGTAGATACATTGAAGGAGGCCAAATGTTGGGAACCGTGCAGCCTAGTCTCAAATCAGCATATTACTACATGTCCAACAGGTTTCTGTAGGGCAAGACACCTGTTGAAATGGACTCTCACTTGCCAAGGGTCAGTAGTCCATGGGACAGTGTAGAAAATTGCAAAATTCATGCAGCTTGCAGGCTCTTTTCTCTCATTATAGTGCTGGTTCTTTGGGTCGTTTTAATTTTGTTTTGTCAGTCACACATGGAACAGCTGTTATTTTCCCAGGAAATTCTATTATTTCTTGAATATTTTCCTCCTAAGGTTCAACAGAGGGTTAATAGAGGGTCAATGCTTCTTAAGTCTCTTATCTGGAATTACAAAATACAACTCCCAATCCTGGGAATTTTTCTGACTCAATAGAAGGAGCTAGGTTCCAAGGTTACAACACTTGGAACATTAATCATGTGTCACAGTTCTGGAAAGGGGAATAAGGTATGCATACACAGGATAGGGAAAAGGCCTCAGGAATGCACATAGTGCCAACTATTGAGAGTAAGTTTCCTGGACACTATACATACACACACACACACACACACACACACACACACATATATATATATATATATATGTATATATGTATATATGCATATATATACATACACACACACACACACACACACACACACACACACACACACACCACAAAGAATCAATGATAGGATCTGGAATGATTCATTGGATAAAATGCAATGTAAAATATAGGATGGGTAGGTCCATCTTTGACATACACAGGAGTTTATATTGCTGGAAGAGGTATGCTACAGTAAGATGAGAAAAGGGAGATTTATCAAAGTCTGCCTTTTACAAAGAGATTGAGACATTGGAACCTCTTGTTGAAAAGGGAACTGTACAAAAAATATATTTTACAGAGATAAAATAATTGTCTGGATTTGAGCATTGTTGTCTTTAAAGCACTGTGCACATGTCTATTACTTTTAACTTTGTAACTGCAAGTAGCTGCCAGCTGACATAAGTACTGCAAGGACAATATGTATCTGGCTTGATATTTAGTTAAACCTGCAAAAATGCTGAGCTCTTTGTCTAGAATAAGGATTTGCAGGGGGTGGAAATGTGTATTGGGGAAGCATAAAGGGCAACAATGGGGGCTTACAAAATGATCACGATGCATTCCTTAAATTGAGATGTGTTTCTTAAAGTCAAAAATAGAAGCCAATGATAAAGCTGATCATGTAACCCTGGTTTAAAAAAAAAGCTCTGCTTAAGTATAAATAAAGATGTCCTGAGCTATTTAAGGCCACTTAAGTACAATCCACTTGGTGATCAGAAGTTTACCTTGATGCATCTTCCCTGCCTCAGGATCTGAACCCAAACTGAGGCTGGACCCTGGAAGTCAAAGAGATTTAGCAGACTTAATTCTTCCTGAAACTTACAATTCTACTTCCTGAAAGTTGCAATAATTACATTCAAAAAGGGGGCAATTACCATATTCCCAGAGAATAAAGGATTTCAAAAATGTAGCTTTAGATAAGATGTTATTACAACATATTAGAATGTAATTCATATCAATCTGTTCCTCTCTTCATTTTGGATTTTAAAACATGCATATATGTTGTATGGTATTGTCTGAAAACTAGATGTAAAATGCCATCAACTTAAATGTACAGGAATTTCTCTTCCCAAAAGAATATTCAGATACTTAAAATTATCTGAAAACTCAACAAAAATGTGGAGTCAATAGATATATTTGTATATGTGCAGTGTTGTGTTCTGACACCTATAAATATGTATTTGAGGAAATTTTCAATCAGTGAAGAATGAACAGCCTTTTAGGGATCAGATGCCATAGATAATACCAAGCCATCAGCAAAGAGGAACCAGCAATTAGATCTAGCCTCGATTTAAATAGCATTGCACAGTGCTGAAGTAAATTGCACGTGTATTAATTCAGGACAGCTTTTGTTGAAAAAAAAAACTCTAGCAAAAAATACCATGACTTGAAACCCCAAGAGATTCATAACAAAAATAAGGATGGAGAATTTATTTGGGAAAAAATGAACATTTTTACTCATAGCTTATTTAAGAAATGGCCAGGTGGTGGTGGTGTATGCCTTTAATTCCAGCACTTGAGAGGCAGAGGCAGGTGGGTCTCTGTGAGTTCAAGGCCAGCCTGATCTTCAAGAGCTAGTTCCAGAACAGTTTCCAAAGCCACAGAGAAACCCTGTCTTGAAACAAACAATAGAGAGAGCGAGAGAGCAAGAGAGGGAGAGAGGGAGAGAGAGAGAGAGAGAGAGAGAGAGAGAGAGAGAGAGAGAGAGAGAGAGAGGAGAGAGAAAGATGATTTTCAGGTTAAAAAAACTTGGATAGGTTATTTTAGGAATATATAGATATATGCATGCAATAACAATTAATAAAAGGAGATGCTACAAATTTGGAAAAGAGTGGGGACAGGTATATGGGAAGATTTGAAGATTGGAAAGAGAAGGGAGAAATGTTATAACTCTTTTATCTCAAAAAATTGAAAAGTATTTTTAAATATTCCTAGTTTTCTTTGTAATAGCATGAAATATGGGTGAAGTTAGCTGAAAATCTTAACTTTTTTGTGTTTTCATACAACCAAAATGACTGCTACTGAAAATAAGTAGTGTGATTTATATCTTGAAATGTGACTTTTGAATATTCTTTTTTTAATTTAATTAAGTGGTCTTCAAAGAGATTCTCAACTGATTACTTCTCTTCTTATAAAACTATTTTATTATTCAGACTCACTTTTTCTCAGGGGTTTCATCATATTATCAGTGTAACATTTAAAGCTACCTAAACCATAACCACAGAATAACATAACAATTATCTAGGTCCCCTTGTGTTTAGTGCCTATGTCACCTGTGGGATGGGGGGAGGCTGCATGATCCTCACATGATAGGCCTGGTGAATTTAGGTTTCTTTTAGAGGTTATATAGGGTAAAAGCATTAATGGAACTGATACATTATTTTTCACTGAAATGCAAGAAAAAGTTAAAGCAGAATATCTGTGAGTACCTTTCTAGACAAGCTCATATCCAGAAACTGAGTATACCTGACTTAGAAGCAATACTGGTACACACTGTAATTTAACCAGTACTCTTACAGTCACATATGGGAGGATGAAGCCATTTGTAACTTTCACACTGAAAAGATTTTTTGACCATTTTAAATGCTTTTATAGCAATAATATACTACATAATTAAAATATTATACCCCCACAGTATATCTATGGTAAATATATTTTATATATGTTACCAAATCAAATTTGGTATTTTCTCATGAAAAAAGACCAAGTATCACATTATTTAATTATGGTGTAGTTAGAAGGCTGTGAGTTGGCATTCCTTTCCCAAAGCCTTATTTGACTGCTTCAGTTTTTGTTGAATAAAAATGTGCAATTGATGTCTATCTATCTTTACACTTGCATAAAAGAAACTTCAGTTATGATTGTGATATGATGGCTTAATATAGATGAGATCCGATGGTCAGTTTTCATGGTGTGTATGAGGACTTTTACTTATCTCAAACTGAAATGACAGCTCATGCATCTTTCCATGCCTTCCACCTAATCACAGATAAGTTATCTGTTCTCAGCTGAAATATATACTTATCAATATAAAAAATAGGCCTTTTTCATCTACTTATTGTAAAATATATATTATACACTATAGATACATGATGGGAGATGTTATTCTGTAAATATGTTTCTCATACTGGTTAATTAATAAAGCCTGTGGCCAATAGGAAACAAGATAGGTGGGGCTAGGAGACCAGGAGGAGGAAAGAGGAAGTGGTAAGGAGGAGTCAAGATGTAGAGTCGGGAGGAAGAAAGACGCCAGCCACGGCTCCCAGATAAGATGACCACATGGAAATACTTAGATAAGTAGAAATGGGTTAATAATTAAGACAGAGCTAGCCTATAAACAATAATGGTAACTGGCCAACAGGATTGTATCAAATACAGAGTCTCTGAGTGTTATTTGGGGCTGGTGCGGCTGTGGGCCCAGACTGGCGGCAGGTGGGATGGCAGGCCGGCAGGAAAAACCTGTCCGTAACAGATACACACTTTTCTGAATTTATAAATGTAATTATACACTCAAGTATTTAAGTACATATCTATATGCACAGAGATAAACATTCATGTTTGTGTTGAGTAAGTAAATCCATCCATTTGTGCCTGTAAAAGAGTGAACCAATATATCTAGCACAACTCCCAGTATCAGACTAGGTAAATAGCTCAGAATATGGCTTTCCCTGTCTTTACAGAACTCACATTCTAGAATGAGATATGCACATATTTTAAAGATGTAGAATTGATGGGAGATGTTATTCTTTAAATATGTTTCTCATACTGCTTAATTAATAAAGCCCTGTTGGCCAATAGGAAACTAGATAGGTGGGGCTAGGAGACTAGAAGGAGGAAAGAGGAAGTAGTTAGGAGGAGTCAGCCTGTAGAGCTAGAGGAAGCAAGATGCCGCTCCCCGATAAAATGACCACGTGGAAATACTTAGATAAGTAGAAATGTGTTAATAATTAAGACAGAGCTAGCCCATAAACAATAATGGTAACTGGCCAACAGGATTGTATCAAATACAGAGTCAAAGTGTGTTATTTGGGGCTGGTGAGGCTGTGGGCCCAGACCGGTGGCAGGCGGGCTAGCAGAAAACATACATGCTACATAAAATGATATATAAACAGATAAAAATGCACATATCATATAATCTTCTGAGTAAATGAAGCATGAATGGCTCAGCTGGATAGCATAGTGGCAAAGGATTTATTTTAAAAATCTGTATGTGAGGTGAGTCTTAAAATGTTAAGAAAGGTTGTATTAGGCAAATGTCAGGCTAGGGAGTTAAGAATTCATTCCATGTATGCAGTGAAGCAGGCTTGAAGAAAACAAAGGGTGGAATTCAGGCATTCTAGGAGAGCCCAATATCCTTAACGGTAGTTGGCTAAGGACTGAAAAGTGATAATCTTCAGAATCTAAAACTCCAGTGATTTCTAAAAAAAACAATATTTTATTTAGGTGGTGAACTACAGGGACAAGGAAACCTTAAAAGTTTCTGTCACACTTTATGAATTTAATACTTACATATTTATACTGTGATAGAAGGTTCCTTATAAAGTATTGATAATATGGGGATGAACAAAAATTGAAAGGGCAAAACAGAACTCGGTAAGAAGGTGAATGAAGGACAGATAAAGAAAACAGTAGAAAGGGATGGAGCAATTTGGAATTTAAATAGGAAAGAATGGGGAACAACTCCTGCTTTACTAATAATGATATCTGAGACAGTGGCATTATACGCATGGACCAGAGACATGGCAAGAGAATGCTTTATGCTTAATGGACTACAGAGAACAAACTGTAAGTTTTTGTTTCAGCTTACTTGCTGGGTATATAGAAATCCAAATTTTGACTGTTTTGTTGTTGTTGTTTGTTTGCTTTAATTTATTGTCAAAACCATTTCTTACAAAACCTGCTGCCCTAAAAAAAAAAATTATCTCAAGAACTGAACTGCTGGGAATAAATAAATCGGTATGTTCAGGTAAGCACATTAGAATAAAAATGGCAGTGGGGGCTTCTAATCCTAGGCTTCTTATCTGTTACCAATTTTGAATGCACAATAGCAGAGAATGGCCACACATTTTTTATCTTTTTCTCAACAACAAACCTGTAAACCTGGGAAATTCTATTCACTAATAACAAAGGAATTTCCCTTTCCAACTTGGCAGTAGAAATGTGATAGAACAGTAACTGGCTAATTGAATTGCCGTTCTCAGTGAATTTTGATCCTTAAATGTCAGGTTCCCAGAAAAAAAAGATGGACGAAAAAGAAGAGGAGGTAGAGTAAGAGGGGGACCAGGATGATGATGAATAAGTTGAGAGCAGGAGAAACAGAAGAAGGAATCGAAATACCTATATGTGCATATGTGCTGGGTTTTACAATGTGTGGTAGCTACATTAATCCATGTATGTGTATTTATACTGATTGTCCACTTTTTCTGGGATAATCTTCATCAATATCGACACAAATTTGTCCCGTTTAAGTTTACAGAACTTACTCAGAAGTGGATTTCTCTGTCTACCCTGTCTAAAATATATCCCTACCTCTCTCATTCATCATTCCATGTTTCACTTAACTTCTTTTTAAATCACAGTTCTTCTAGCTAAAATTTCGTTTGTTCTTTTTGTGCTCACTAAAAGTCTATAGCTTCACTCTATTATGTAAGTCCTAAAAGAATAGGGGCTTCACCTGTTTTTTTTGTTTGTTTGTGTTTGTTTTTTCCGCTGCTCTATTCTTATCTGCTCTTAATAATAGCTGGCACATAGTGTATGCTTGGTAACTATCTTTTGAAGAAATGAATGCTATACTTAATCTAACCCCTTGAAGCACCATTTCATTTAATAAATAAGAAAATCCAGACAGTCTAATTAAGTAATATTTGCAAATGAGAGAAATAATAAATAGAAGAGCTAATGTGCCACATAAGAAATCTAACTCCAAAGGCTGTACTGTCAAACACCCTGCTGCCCTGCTCTTTAAGTTAAATTCAGTCCTGCATGACAATTACTGTCCAAGTGCTCCACACTCATTTCTCTAAGGGACCACAGACAAGTCAGGTCAGTTTGCTTATGTCATTAAAATTAGCATAAAATTAGTTCTAACTCATTAGACACAGCTCTCATTTTCTCCACCCTACATTAATACTAATGATAGTTTTCTTTAAAAATAAGTACATGGGACCTCCTTAACCAACAACTTAATTGAATGCAGCCCAGACCTGCTACTGGAAGCCTTGTTGGTCTACAAGTGATGGCCAGTAGAGATTCCATATCCCCCAGAAGTAGGAAGGAGTCCTTCATAGATTCCAGGAAGTTTCCACTGCACTAGATTTCCACATGACCCCCCAGAGCTCCCCAATTTTAGCAAATCTCTCCTTCCATACCCATTTCCCCCACCACCTGCTCTCTCCAACTCTCATCCCCACCTTCCCCCAGTCCACCCTTAAAAATCTATTCTATTTCCCCTTCTGAAAAAGGGCCATGCATACTCCCTAGGTCCCTCCTCTTTACCCAACCTCACTGGGTCCTTGGGTAGCTTTGTTACACTTATGTAATGGCTAATATTCACTTATAAGTGGATACATGTCATATTTGTCTTTCTGGGTCTGAGTTGCCTCCCTAAGGATGATTCTTTTCTAATTCCATTCATTTGCCTGTGAATTTCACAATGTCAGTTTTTTAAACAGCTGAGTAATACCCATTATATAAATGGGCCACGTTTTGTTTATCTATTCTTCTGATAAGAAACACGTAGGTTGTTTCCAGCTTCTGGCTATTTTGACTAAAGCTGTACTGAACATGGTTGAGTAAATGTCTTTATGGTAGGATGATCTTTTGGGTATGTGCCCAAGAGTGGTACAGCTGGGTCTTGAGGTAAATCAATTGGCAATTTTCTGAGAAACTACCATATTGATTTCCATAGTATCTGTACAAGTTTGCACTCCTACCAGCAATGGAAGAGTGTTTCCCTTGCTCCATATCCTCTCCAGCATAAGCTATCACATGCATTATTGATCTTAGCCATTCTGACAGGTGTAAGATGTAATCTCAAGTAGTTTAGATTTGCATTTTCCTAGTGGCTAAGGATGGTGAGCAAACTGACAGTGGGATCCCAATGCTGAGGACAGCACCCATACAACGTACTAGACATGGAAAAGTTGAGCTGGTGCCTACAGATAACCTTCACTTATATATATATATATGTATATATATATATATACATATATGTATGTACATATATGTATACATACATACATACACATATACACATACACACACACACACACACACACACACACACACACACACACATATATATATATATATATATATATATATATATATATATATAGTGCAGAAAGTTACTCTGCAGGCAACCAAAAGAGAAACTTGAATACCAATACAGTCACAAAACCTTTGGCCTTGCAAAATATGCTAGGACAATGGTGGCAGAGAACTTGTGGAAAGTAGCCATACAATGTCTAATTTGACTTAAGACCCACTCCCTGAGAAGGAACCCACAAATGACACTGCTTGAGTAACCAAGAAGCAGAGACCAGATAGTCCAAAGACCTAGGGTAAAACCAAAAATGACTGGGAAAAAAATCAAATAATTCCTAATTATATTCTGCTATACTCATAGACCAATTCTTTATCCAGTCATGATCAGAGACGCTTCTTCCTGCAGAGGATGGGGGAGGTATAGCGATCCACAGCTAGATATTATGCAGAAAGAGAGAGTCTGAATTGGAGGTGTCCATCAAATCCCTCCCATCATAGCTCAGATAATCCCTTGGAAGACGAGGAAGAAAAAGTGTAAGAGGCAGAGAGGACAGAGAATACCAGGAGACCAAAGCCCTCTGAATCAACTAAGCATGGTGTGTACGAGTGCACAGCACAGAGACTGAAGCAACAGACACATGTTCTGCACCAGGTCTTCCGCATGTGGTATTAAAGCTATTCACTTAGTTTTTTTTTTTTTTTTTTTTTTTTTTTTAATGGGACAACTGGTGATGAGAACAAGTGGGTCTCTGACTCTTGTGTCTGCTTTTGGGATACTTTTCCCTCTGTTGGGTTGACATGTCCATCCTTGATATGAAAGGTTTTGTTTCATCGTATATTTGATTTTGTTGTATTTGGTTGTTATCTCTGAGAAGCCTGTTCTTTTCTAGTAAGAGACAAAAAGGAAGTAGATCCAGAGGGTAGGAGAGGTGGGAAGGAACTGGGTGAAGTAGAGGGAGGGAAAACCATAATCAGAATATATTGTATAAGAAAATAATTTATTTACAATGAAGGAAACAAGAGTTTCAAAAATAAAAACCCAAATTTACACTAGATTTCTTTTTTTCAGCAATTATTCTCACCCTTCCCATTTAAACAATATTTTATATTATTTAAAATACATAAACTAATTTGTTTCTGTAAAATAATCCTATGGAGTAAGCCCTGATAAATCCATATTATTTCCTTAATTTCAAAAATTTCCCCAACTTCAATAATATAAACAAGCATTGGTAGGAATATGAGAAAATAAGAGTCAGTGATAATAACCTGAACTGATTTAAGGTTACTAACACAAGTTGAAAACCCAATATTTTTGTCTTCTGTGTCTTAAAAAGATGCACATTTCCAAAATTGCCTTTGGTGAAACATACATAAATGCAATGAGACAGGTCTCTCAAGCAGCTGTAATCATGAGTAATCTACTTTAAGAAAACATTATCTGCAAACATTCAGATGGAATAATGGATATGCAATGTAAGGAACTAAATTAATTCTTCAGTATGTCATGGAGTCAGTTATGTAACATTTACATTTTTGTCTCAATAAATGTTTAAATATCATTGTCTTTAAAAACTTTCATTTACACTTACTTCCTTTGAAAATCGACACTTGTCTAATATGATTAAATTGACATGAAGTTTGTATAAAGGACAATCCTTCAAAATGCATAATTTTTCATGGAACCTGTGACTTTTAGTCATAGAATCAAAAAAAAATCCCATGTAAAATCGCATCCTGGAAGACAAGTTTGTCAGGAAAATGCTTTGCTGCAGCTTTGTCAACAGACAGTTGATACCATTTGTTGAATGAGATTTTAATTTATTGCTAAACGTTTACAATAATAGGCTATGACTAAGTGCTACAAAACCTACAAATAGACTAATAATTGAGACTAATTTAAAATTAAGCATCAGTTAGATAATTTTTAAAAAATATTAAATATCCAGGTTGAAAAAGAATAAAATCTAAGATGATATCAAGAATGTTTTAGCTAAATAATATTGAAGTGATTGAACCTGGAAATAATAAAGGGGAGTAGGCTTGAAGGTATTAAAACGCTGTTTTACCCTCTCCTATGACACTTCTTGCTTGCATGGATTTGCCTCACCTTGGAGATGTGAAAGATCTTTCTTGGTTGGGTGAGAATAGTAAAGGAGTTTTAATAAAAACAAAACAAAGCAAAAACCAAAACAAAATAAAAAAAATCTCAGGTTCTCTCAAGTCCTAGGCATTGCATATACAAAGTTAAGGAAGAAGATAAGATCCCTTGCCTCATGTAGGGTATGTCAAGAGAAAGAGGTAGCAAAAAGCAGTCATATAAATAAGCTTACAATTTTAATTGTGGCAGGTAGGAATAAAGAGATGGATGAAAACAGAAAATACATACTTTTTAGGAAAGGTAAGAGACATGAAAAATTAAATCAAATTTTGACAGGTTAACAGTTGTCTGGACAGAATAAACAGTTGTTCCTACAACAAGAACATGGAGTGCGAGCCAAATTTGTGTCCATTAGTTTAATGAAGGTCAGGAAAGGTAACATAGATATAAAATACTCTCTTATCCATGAAGTTAGAAGATAACTAGAAAATAAAGTACAGGGCAGAGTAAGATAAAACAACAACAGAAAAAAATCACATTCTAAGTAAAGATAAAATAGTAGTATGGTAAGAATTGACACTTCAATAGATCGAAACCATAAGCACTTCCTCAGAGAGTGGCACTATTGGGCTCAGGTGGAGGGCTCACTCACTTCACTGAAAGAAAAAGTAAGCTATTATACTCATGGCATGAAGTATTCTAAAGTATGCTGTTACAGTGGCTAATCCCAGTTAATTTAAATCCTGGCATCCTCAAAAGAAACCTAAAAAGTATGTTCTCTGGTTCTAGGAATGAGGGAGCTACAGTGCAGAGAAGGTTGTGAAGTTAGTGAAAGTGATAACTAGTTTGTTTACTGAAGATGTGTAAGGATTGGTAAAGGCAGAAGTGACAGAAAACTAGAAAAGTTCAGGCCAGGGGAAGACAATGTGAGAGAGATTTGGAACCACTAGAAATAATGAATTGTGGTTACTATCTTCTTAAATATATACATATATATATAAGTATATATATGTATATATATATGTATGTGTGATACATATATATATACACACATACATATATATCAAATTTTAGTATTTATGACTGAAGCCCTCTTTGCTCTGCATTTTCTATAGCTTACATCTCACTTACCAGCCATACTGACTTCCAGTGTGTCCTCTATTCTACTTATCAGCACAGTAGTCACTTCCTTCAAGGCCTTCCTGATACTTATCCCTACCTACACTGCAGAAAAGTCCATTAGATTGGGAAAGTGTTCTCATCCTCTTCCATAGCATTTTACATTCAGCATTGTTACTTCTAAAATTAACAGTTTTCCCATTAAAGTCAAAGAGGTGAGAACTGATTGTTTATTCTCTCCCCACACCTTGTAGTATATAAGTGCATAGTAGATATTCAACAAACACTTGAGAGAAAAAAAATAACTGGGTGAATGGACTGCCATGAGAGCAGATGCCACCGTACATCTGCATGAAGAAATAGCTTTGTCTACCAACACAAGGCCACTCAGAAAACCATTTGTTGCCTTGGTGATTTGTTTCATATTCACTACATAGAGCTGTGATAGAATATATAAAAAAAATTTTTGCTTCCTACCTAACCAGAGTTGCAAAAAACAAAAAACAAAAACAAAAAACAAAAAAACCTATGAGTTCATTTCAAAAGAGTGGCAGGCTACCTTTTCTTAGTATGACCATAATAACAAATAACATATTAGCCTTGATAAATTATTTTTGAATGTCGAGCAACAACATTTACTTCCTCTTAGAAGTGAATTTATTAATGGCTTTAATTCTTAGAGGAGACTATAAGATGACAGAGGGACATATTAACAAAACAGATGTGGTTTTAACAACATCAATAAAACCTTCCTTTATGCCGCCCAGCTATATATACTTTTCATTCTGTTATTTGAACTTCATTATGCACATTAACATGTTAAATACATTAAAAGTTAATGGCATCATCATACCTTTATTAATAAACTGCAGCAGCAGTATAACATAGCATATTACAGTTTTATTTGTAGATTTATATTTTAAGCTTGTTTTAGTCTCTATAAGTATGGGTTAATGTGTATCTGGGATATAAGAAAGACACAATCCATTCTCTGTTGCTCAGTGGCAGTAGGAACAGGATAGTATCCTGGCACATGAGCTAGCTTGTTGGACCCCATTCCTTGTGATGGGATGTCATGCTCAGTCTTAATAAATGAAGAGGGGACTGACCCTGCCCCAACTTATTGTGTCAGACTATGGGAGCCCTTACACTTGCGGAGGAGTGGACTGGTGGTGGGCTTGGGGGAGGTGAGGGGAGTGGAGGGAGGAGTTAAGTGAGTGGGAGGAGGGGTGGGAGGGAAAACTGTGGTCAGAATGTAAAATGAAATAGAAAAATTAGAAAACAGAAAAAAGATGCTTCACAGGTTGAATAACATTATTTGCAATGATAATACATTTTATAATAATACTAGACTAGAACTAAAAAATGAAGCACCTCAGAGTCACAGTAAAATATACACATTGTTGTTCTTTATACATACTATCTCTCTGGGTTCACAAAGTTACAAAGAACATACTTACTTTGATTTTTCACACTTACACTTTTCTTTAGTTATTTCTAATTATATATGTTCCTGTATATGGTATTTGATAATTCATTCATGGTAAAACAAGACTTGTATGAACTAGTTTATTTTTTTAACTGACTTCAGCCCAGAATCATCAAATAGCACTTTTTGTCTTACTAAAACTAATACCATTTTTCATGATATATTAGCTATTGATATTATTGGTATTATATTTAAATTATTCAAAACATATTTAGGAAATCCAAGCATATAAAACATGTTGCATTTGTTACTCCATTGTACTTAATCACATTGAAAGAATTTCATTTTCCTCACCAATCATCATGAAATAGAAGGATTCATTAGCATTACCGTAAATTGCTGAATAAATTATCTTGTATCAAAATCTTTTTTATCTTAGATACTTTAAAAACTTCATGACATCATCTCTTAGACCTCCTTTTCAATGATTGATAAATGGAGCCAAGTAGAGAGGTTTAATGATTTGCTAAAATCTTAAAGCTAGGTCTAGAATGAACATTCAGACCCAAGTCGTACTCCAGAGCCCTGCTATTCATACTTTGCTGTTTAGATTTTCTTGCCTGGTAGTGTTATCTGTGACAAAAGAATTGAAATTGCAACTGGTCACAGACAATCAAAAGAATGATGATTCAATCTTTTTACAAAGTTAACTGTCTCACTATCTGGAAAGACTGTTTTAAGGTGCTTGGTTGACCTACTGACCTAAGTGATTGGGCTTCAAGTACAGGAGAGTCTGCAAATCAGTGTGAATCGGGGAGACCCCTTCAAACACTAAGCAATCAGTTATGTGGAACATAATGCATGGTGGACTACTTTATGAGGAGACTTCCCACAATCCTCTCTTGTTTCATTCATCCTACTTTAAGTCTTATTCTTAAGAATGTAGAAAAATTTATTTCCATAGAATATAAAAGTTCAATAATGCTTTCCAGGCCAAGATGGGTTGATAAGAATGAATCAAAACATAACATAGTACCAATAGAAGAACATATGTATCTCTGATATGATCCTGGGGTGTTCCATGGATAAAGTGGAGTCTAGAAGGATCAGGAGAGATAGTTCCAGCCTCACATAAACTTCTGCAGAATAAACTGGTTCAACGGGTAGACATTTTGCTGGGGGAGACAGAGATTGGGGTAGAACTGAGATATAATTAAAGCTTCTAACTTGTTGGCAAGTTTCCTGCAGATGGGTCCCAGGAAGAGCAGAGCAAGGGCATCTCTGGTACATGGCCACTAAGGAAAGTACTATAGTTTAGATGTTGATAGTTTAAATTGATCAGATTTTCTGTCTACATTCCACCAGAAATCTTGGTAATAGTATTTTATGCCAATTAACCAAGTCAACAGTACCATGCAACTTTGCTTAAATATGTATGTCCTTTAAAATGGTGCAAACGACACTCTAGAATGAAAGTAACTAACCAGATATATAAAAAATATAATTCATGAAATTTGCATGATGTATGAAATACTATAATACTGATATTTATGACTCTTACAACAGTTATAACAAAAGGATATCTTACCTTTTGCCCAGTACCTATGACCATTAATACCTTGGTAAATTAATATAAAAAACTAATTTCTTTAGGTTATCTAAATTGAATCTCAGTGTTGACCTAGCCTTTCCACAGCAAAGTGTATCCAGGTTTGAACTGCAATAAATATCTGATTTCTCACTTTTCCAATGGGAACTCATGGTGCATATAGGTGCTCTTCAACAGTATCCTTTTATGAAAAGTACCTCCAGTTCCACCCTTCAGAATACACATATTTACATATCCATGTTCTTCTCTTTCCTAGATTCCATAGGACATATTCTGCCACTTTGGTTTTCTCCTTCATTTTAGCTTGGTGTTTGTTTGTTTGTTTTTACCTAACTTTACAGCAAAAAAAAAAAAAAAAGAAAGAAAGAAAGAAAGAAAGAAAGAAAGAAAGAAAGAAAAAGAAACACTGAAAATTTTAAGTAAAATACATTTTTACATGATCTAGAAGTCTGTCAACTACTCCAACTAGAATTTTTCAGATGTTAAATCTACTAATTTCAACTTAATTTCCCATCTCATCTCTTTGGGGTGATACCTACTAAGGTTTTCTGGATTCTGTCTATAACGAATGAAATGCTTAACAACATATGACATGAAACTTCATCAGTGGCTTCAACATTAACTTTTTACTTAGTAGTAAAAGAAGATGAAAGTGAAAAATCTACTCACTGGATTTTTCATATTTAATGGTGTCTAATTAATGTTAGATACTAAAAGAAATGGCTCATATTAACTTGTGGTGTGTCCTCACACACAAGCAAAAGCAAGATAATGAGTGTCTTTGAATTGGAGTTTTATAAATAAAAGTAACTAGTGATTATGGAATTTAAATACTTTCAAAATGCTACTTAGAATTGATGACAGAACAAAATTTACTTAAAAATTTTCGTCTTCTTTAAAGTAGCCCACAGAAGGGCTTACTTTGTTCCATTCTCACTTATATTTCTCTATCTGATCATAAAAATAGTTCGTGTGATTGTAATCAAAACAGACTCAGTCACATATTTAATATTGTTCTTCTTTGTTTTACCTCAGGGCCTAAAGATTTTTTCTTTAAAAGAAATTACCAAAATGAAGAATATCAGAATTCTCCAATCAGAAACAATATGTCAAGCCACAGTAATGCTGATTGGCTTCCTCAAGCTTAGGAGACATGGTTTTTACATGAAAAGCTAATTAGCCTACTCAGAAAGACTACCCAGATATGGTATGGTAAAACGATGTGTGAACAGCACTATAAGAGATGTTTCAATTCCCAGCTATTAATATATGAAAAAGCAAAACGTGCCATTAAAGAAAAAAGAAAAAACCCCAGACACATTCTCCTGTCATTTACACAAACACACCATATCACTTTAAGAAGTTGAAATCACAGACAGGCAGGACCTTCAAACCCTCCTAGGGAAAAAAAAAAAATGCCCAGCAAAGTAAATTACACTAATCATTTTAGCTCATGAACTGGCAGCATCTAACAGAGCTGTTTAATTGCAGGACCCGAATAATAACAGGAAAAAAAAAAAATTCTGCACAAAACAGCTGTGTTCCTAGCCTACCTTTGTGGTGACAATGCACAGGCAATCCATCCTGGATCCCTACTCAGGACTCAATGCATGGAAATCACACCAGCAAATCAGCAAAGGTGAGGAAAAGCCTTTGGGTAAATAGCACACTGAGACAAGCAGAGCCTCGATTCTGTACAGATGGCTTTCCCAAGGGGGGTCCCTCATGGGAAACTCGAGCCCTCCTCCAAACAGCTCAATGCAAGCAGGATTCTCCTAGGCAAGGGAAAATCCCCTAGAAATCAGCTCCGGCAAAACTTCCTGGTTGCTTGCTGGGCTCAGAGGCTGCATCATCTCTTAGCGGATTCCGAGAAGGGCAGCAGGGCTGACGTGAGTGTTCAGCACTGCTCTATCCTGGAGACGAGGGTTAGATCAAGCGCCAGAGAATCACACTTCAGCTCTCGCTCTTGTTTCTGAATTCTGATCTGCTGCTCCGGTCTACTTGGAAGATTTCCTTTGCCAAAGTACCCCCCTTTTGCTGCGTTCTCTTTGCTTCTAACTACTCCGAGTAAATCACAACACATACAAAAAAACTACCCGGTCCATCTATCAAAGGACTGCCGTTCGGCTGCCAGAACAGCGGCTTTGGGTAATAAAAAGCTATTTATTATGAGCATGATTCCCGGGAGCCTCAATGTGAGTGAAAGCAATGTTGCACGAGGTGCTGCATACATCACAGCTGAATTCACTTGCGGTTGTTACAAGGGCAGCTGCTTACAAATGACTAACAGCTGGATAAGGATAAGCAGGCCAGGTATATAAGGAGGCTGCAGATAAGCGTCCACGCTTAACTTGGAAAATGTTCAGTTTCCTCTTTTTACTTGCACAGCCATACGTGTGGTCTACCGCATACACAAGTAAGCAAGCAATCCGAGTATTTGAACAAGAAAGTATATTATAAAATCTGGGTGGGAGGAAGCTCCAATGTGTTTACAAAAGTTCTACATTGTGATCAGAAAGGGAGAAAAAAAAATGAGTTTGTTCCCAAACTTTTCTCCCCTGACTAGTTGTCTACAGGCACTTATTATGTGGGCGGAGCTTTGTGCTCCAGTCTGCAGCATTTTAGCAGTCAAATGATTAACCCTCCCTATCCCTCAAGTTCCTCCCTTCCTCCTCGTGAGGGTGATCAGGGTGCTTTACAGGCATCGCTCTCTAGATAATGATCTCCCCCCAAAAAAGCCCTAGACACACAGGAAAGCACTGGGGTTCAGAGAACAGAGCTCGGGCGCTGGGGATGGTGGGGGGGGGTTGAGGCAAACAGGGAGACAGGGAAAGAGCAACTCAGATTCAGAGAGGTGGAAAGTACTGCTGGATCAGTAAGAATGATAAATCAACACCCCCTTCTCTAGAAAGAAAATTCATAATCAGCTGGACCACTAGCCACATTGAGAAGAAATGTCGAGGGACCTATACATTTCAGTTTACTAGTCAACATATTTTGCCTCTTTACCACCATTACCAACCTTCTTTTTTAACAAGGTGTATTTTCAATAAGACTGGTAAGACTTCTTCCTACCTTCCATGAATTATTCAGGTTCAAATCTCAATAACCTCCCAATTGCTAAATAGATGACTGTGTCAGGATCTGACATGTCATTATTTTACAAAAATGAGAGTACTGTTTTTAAAGGTTTTTCTTCCTTAGTTCATAGCAAATCAGATATGCGTTCGGGGGGTGGGGGTGTGAAGTGATGGAAAAAACACACCTGAATTTCAATTCAATATAACCTTTTAAAGTAGCTCAAAAATAATTTATGATTAGAAATAATTTTCTCTGAACTCTTACCCTACAGGTATAATACACTTCTGATGATTTGCACATTAAGCAATACAAATAAAACTGCTTCTATGTTCTATTCAATTAGGTAACTATCTTATGATGGTTCAATAATATGAAAAGGTTACAGAAGCATCATTTTAGGTCTTTATTTCCTCATTTGTTACCTCATTACAGAGATTAACTTAACTTAATACTGCCTAAGCTTATCTCAGGGGAGTGAACCCTGCCCTTCGGCATCCCTTGGGTACCAGAATGCTTCCCTGACATAGCCAGAGCATCTAATATGGATAGAATTCTGATAATCATATTCATGTTGGAAATAATTAGGCGTTTTTCCCCTATAGCTCTTGAATGTTGACAAAGTACTTCTGACATATTTAACTGATTTCCTAAGAACCTAGTAGTTAACTTCCATGCCAACAATAAAGATCATGTTTCTTAATTTTAAGTCCAGGGCTTCCTTAGTCACATAGAATAGAAGATAGCCAGAAGTATGAGAGAGAATGTGGAAGAAAGGTAGCTTGGAATTACATCCCAGGAAACTGGGATGGGGAAAAATTGGCAGAGGTAGCCTGATGAGTTTTCTGACTGTGGTGGGTCACAGACGACAACACTTTGTGAAACTCCTGGAGTCTGAAGACAAGAAAGACAACTAGTCTAACATCAGTCCAGGCATTCTGTAGGCACTACCAAGTCACTCATACAGCACAGGCAGTTGGAGGGCTGATAGACAGATGTCTGAAACATTCATTAAACCAAACTGCTTAAAGTTAGTTTTTATTCTATCTTCCCATCATGTGGCTTAGGCACTTCCATTCAAAAAAATATATTCTTG
This sequence comes from Cricetiscus sungorus, assembly GCA_030556225.1. Lineage (NCBI taxonomy): Eukaryota > Metazoa > Chordata > Mammalia > Rodentia > Cricetidae > Cricetiscus > Cricetiscus sungorus. Next base: position 54,126,264 of record JANBXA010000007.1, on the reverse strand, counting down.
AGAATCTACAGATGTGAAAAACTCAGTGAGCAAAGGCAAGCAAATCAAAGCCTAAAGTACTGTTATGGTGAGGATTTGAGCAGTGTTCTGGCTCAGAGGCATTGAACCCAGAAATGGAGTAGCTGGGAAGGTGTTCTGGAGAGGAGCCAGGAAACTTAACTAGGAGTTGGGAAGAAAAAGAATTCTATGTCCTATGTTATTTTTGAAAAGGGTATGGATCAATAACATTGCACAGTTTTATACAATCAGTTTCATAAACACATCCAGTGGGATCGTATTAGAGGTGTTTAGAGCAGTCATTTTACAAAGTGAACATCCTGTCTCTGCTTGGAAAAAAAATACAGCAGTGTTCATATAATACTAAAAAAGTACAAATATGTCACATGCTTTACACAGCATATATGTGACATACTCATTAGTTTGGATTCAGCACCAATGATTAAGTGTATAAGGTCTGTATGTATGAGGGTAGTTGAATACATCATGTTTTCTTTTTCTTCTATTATTGTATGAGAATAAGTGTTCTTCCTGCTTGTATATATGTGTACCATGTGCCTGAAGTGTCCTTGGAGGCCAGAAGAGAGCCTCAGATCTCCTGTAACTGAAATTAACACAGATAGTTGTGAGCTGCCATGTAGGTGCTGGAAATCTAACCAGCAGGTCCTCTTGAAGAGCAGCCACTGAGATGTTCTTATCCACTGAGCAATTTGTCCAACCTATATTACATTTTAAAGCCTAGTTCAAGTTAGGGTGCAGTCTGTCTACTCCTTACTTTCCATTGATTTTTCTCATATATAAAGATGATAGAAACTAATTTGCTCATTTGCCTCAAGGGAAATACTACTTTATTTTTAAAATTAACAAGGCATTGGCTAGAAGCATTTTTTTTTCTCCAGACAGTATTCAGTTGAGTCTATGATTTCATAAGAAGTATTTGGCAAGGCATAAAGTCATACCCTGAAAACTGCTTTACATGACATTCCTTAAGGTTGATATCATGCCAAGGATATATTGATTCATGGTTTGATACCAGAGTATTAATATTAAAAATTACTTCCACTAAAAGCCTATACTTTAACCATTGAAATGCATTGTTTTTATTTGTTTGTCTCAAACATGTTTAAATAAAAATAGAAGTAGAATATATTCATAGTCTATTGTCCTAGAGACTAAGCAGTTTGGGGTCATATTTAAAAAATATTGCTAGTACCTACAATAGTCCCTGACATACAAGAGCAAAAACAATGCATATTTGTATTTTTAAAGAGAAGAGAGAAGAACAGTTCTGGTTACACTGATCATTTTTTCTCATAGATTTATAGAAACCTTTTTGAATATATGCTATACATCCCTGTCCATGTGTGAGCCATACACATATAGAGTAAGAATGGCACACATATGCATATATGTACTCATATAAAGTTAAGAAAGAAATAAGTTGACAAAGTAGCTAAAAGTATTTGAAAATAAAAATATTTCCACTGGAAAATCCAGTCTAACTTGAGGCAGTTTGGTTTGGAACCTTCTTGGATGATGAAGCAAAGCAGCTGCAAGAGGGCACTGTGGAAGGACACATTGTGTCCTTGTAATAGTACCACACTAACAGAAACTCTTTTAATGATACCAGTAAAGTATGTATATATATACATATATATGTATATAAATATATATATATATATATACATATATATACACACACACATACAACCTACTCTGGGTGACAAAGAATCCAGATGACGCTAACAGAGTTTTGCTCTGCCTCGCCAGGAACAACACAGAGGTGTAGCATAGACACCTGGCCTCCTCCAGTTTATTGTCTACCAGATTTAATGCAGACAAAAAACTTTAGATCACTCTACAAAGATAGGTGTGTCCCTGGGTTTTCACAATGAAGCCTTTTATAGTATCTAAGGGACCTTGAAGCAATTCAAGAAGGAATGGACTCCACAGTGATAAGATTAGCTCCAATAGAAATAACAGAATCAATTCATCCACCTAGACTCACATCCCTGTCTGTCTGTTTCCCAAGTGCCCAGGACAGCAGGCACACAAATAACATCTACAAAGCTTGTTAGCTTAGTAAAATAGACTGCAGGCAGGTCATGGCAAAATGCCTGCCCTCATTTCCAAACTCTCCAGAGACAGGTAGGAAATTAGAATCAACTGGGGAAGAACTGAGTTTTCCAATGAGTTTCTAAAAAAAAAAAAAAAAAAAAAAAAACCTCTCAGGATGATATTTGATCCTGAAAAAGAATTCATATACAGCAAAATTATATGCAACTGCATATGCTATTCAAGTGAATACTGTATCTATAGAAAAGAAATACAAAACATATAAAACTAAGACAATTTAATAGGACCAATAATTATAACAAATAACAATAAATTAAAAAATTGGGTTTTTTTTTAACTCTTTCAAAGTCTCAAGTTCCCTTATTCTTATACAATGTTGAACATTAAATGGATTCCAATTTTTCCAAATAATTGTGTTCAAGCCACAAATCTCAAAGGCTTTATCATCTGTAAAGCAATTTTGCTTCTAAGTATGAATCACCTCCACGGCATTGCTAGATGCCCTTCCCTGTATCCACCTTCTCACACTCTAATCAGACAATCATACTATCTGTTCTGCATATAGAGTATGTCAGTCTAATTCTACCAAGAGTATTTACTCCGCTGTTCATTCTGCCAAGAACTGATTTCCTGAATCCTCATACACCTGGCTCCTTGTCATACTGGTCTTGGTGCATATGTTACCATCTCAGGAAGACCACCTCCAACCAACTCTAATTAAATCAGATCCCTTTTTACTCATCATTATATGATCCTAGTTTATTTCCTTCATAGCAAGAGCCACACTTTAAAATTATTTCCTAAAATCCTGTTAGTGTATATGTAAAAAAGCAATAAGCCTGCTGTCAAGGTGTTTTTTGAATGGATGGACAAGCTATTTTCTTCTTAGGTAAAGCCAGTTTACTGTGAAATCTACAGTATATTGTTTTTAATATATTTTGATTTATAAGGAAGTGGTTACAGTATTAAAAGTATTTACAAATATATGAAATCACAAACTTTTTAGAATCAGCATTTATTCATTAGAATCCTTTTTAAAAATAAATTCTATTATATTTAATTCTATTGTATATATAAATTTTATTGTATATAATTAATTGTATATGATTATTGTACATAATAATATGATGCCAAGGGACATATGGTTGGTGAGATGATTGCTATACTGAGGTGATTTAAGAGGCATCATCTTATGTTTTTTTCTTTTATATTAATTTTATTTGACAATTTTGTACATGTATAATGTATACTAATTACTATCCCTCACACATATTTTCATATCTCTCTCCTAGCCCTACACACTCTTCACCATTCCTACAAGTCTGTTTTTATAAAACATGGCTGTTTGTTATATTTTGTGTCTATTTATCTTAACCTGGACCATCTGTGTGACACCAGATTGTACCTATCCACTGAAGCCTGATGAAGTCACAGTAGGTCAACAACTGTGGACAATGATTTCCCATCTCCTTAATCTATTGCAATAAGTAGTTCAGAATTGAAAGGTGGGTCTCCTATTGTTTTTCTGTGTCTGAAATATACATTCATCACATATATAGCATGCACAAATTCATTGCCTCAAGTTGTTTCTCATTTCTACCCATTTCTATGTGCCCTCTATCCACATCTCCCCATTTACTCTGAAGTTCCATATACAATGGGATGAATGTTGTGTTTTCCTCTTTGTGGTAGTTTATTTCATTTACTATAATGTTTCATAAATCCTTATGAGTTTCAGGAAATTCTAAGATCTCATTCTTCATTAGAGTTGCATAACACCCCACTGTATATATGTCCCGGTTTCTTTATATTGTGTCCACCTCTTGGCTACGGTAAACAGTGCTGCAATGGACACAAAAGGCTCATACAACTCTGCAAGGTGCTGGTTTCTTTTTCATTATGGGAATGTGAAACAAAGAGCTTGCTAGGTCATTTTATTTTTAGCTCTTTACTCAACCTCCTTCTACCTGCTAAAGTGCTTATATCCATCTATATTCCTACAACAATATGCAACATTTTCCTTTTCTGTGAACCAACACTAATATCTGTTAGTTTTTGATGTCTTGATATTAGCTGTGCTTTATGGTGATATATTATTTATTATTTATTAAAGCTTACCTGAGGGTACAGAAAGCAAAGCCAGCCACAAGCTATAGGTCAGGCAGTGGTTATACTGCCTTTAACCCCAGTGGCAATACTAGTTAGCTACAGAAGCTGAACAGTGGTAGCACACACTTTTAATCCTAATACTTGGGATTAAGGTAGACTGATCTACCTTAATCTGTTAGTTAAATAAAGGCCACAGTGACTACTCAAAATTGATCCAGTCCTAAAAGAAATAACTCACACAAAGGTGATCTTGGCACCTAGGCATACAGGACTTTAATCCCAGTACTAGGGAGGTGGAGACAAAAGTGATATGGCTGGGTGGAGAAAGGAATAAAAGGCAGGAGGAGACAAGAATGGGAAGTTTTTGCCTCTGAGGATTTATGGGGACAGGATTGCCATTTCACCTGGGTAGATGTAAGATCTACTGGCTTGGCTGCTTTGCTTCTTTGATCTTCAGCTTGAAGCTTGAACCCCAATATCTGTCTCTGAGTCATTTATTTTCCATGTCACAGTCCTATCTATGTTAGTTTTATATCACAGTGGCAAAATTCCTAAGAAATCCAAACTAAAGAATTGAAGATTTATGTTGGTTGAGATTCAGAAGCATCATTGCCTTGCTTCTGCTGATTTTCTCTTGCCTGTGGTGAGACAGAACACCAAGGCACAAAGCTCACAGTAGAACCAAGGCACTCACCTAAATTACCCAGAAATCAGAGAAAGACAGAAAGGGGGGGGGCTAGAACAAGATGTTCCCTTGAACAACATGACCCAAGAGATCTACTTTCTCTGACTAGCTCACAATACTAGTTCAGCCATCAGTGAATCAACCCACTTAAAAGTGAGCACTCTAAAAATTCAGTAACCACCTAGAGGTGATATCAGCTGGGAACCAAGTTTTCAATAAATGTACCATTTACAGTGGTTTTCATATCCATCCATTCTAATAAGTGGCATGTGGTTTCTCACAGTAATTTTTATTTCCACTTTCTTTATAATTAATGGTAAGAATCTTTTCATACCTACCTGTTGGCCAATCTTACAACTCCTGTGGAGAAAAGTCTATTCAGAATGAATTTTTTTTCTATTTTCAAATCATGTTATTTGTTCCTGTTATTGAACTGTATGGAAGGCTCTCATAATCGTTGGGCTATTAGCTGCTTATCAGACTTATCGTTTGTAAAGACATTAACTCCTTACTGAGTAAGCTATGATTAGAAATGTTCATATACATGGTATCATTAATTATTCATGAGAAGCCAATTAACTATAAATTTACAGATAAAAAGAATCTGAGGCTCAAAAGACTTGGCTTATATAAATTTATATAACTACTAAATTTTTAGCCAGCATGGTAGACATTTTGTTCACAGATATTGAATAAAACAGTATTTACCACACTCATTATCTAATATAAGTACCATCTCATTGCATATATGATAGTGACCCATTGTACTTTCAGTAGCACAGAACTTATTGATCCAGGTAAAAATCCCTGTGTCTTTTTTTTCATAATCCATATATGAACAAAATGTTTTTTCTTATGTTTTAGACATAGAAAATGATACGATTCTAATTACTTATAAGTTAAAAATTGATAGTCTCTAGTTTCCTTAGTGTTTTTCCTTCTGCAATAACATTTGTAAAAAAAAATGCACTGCAAACTTAATTGATTCATTTAAAATAGCTTTAGAAATAGCTGGCAGCACAAAAGTCTGATCTGCAAGGCTCATATAGACAGTCCAGTCATAGATCTTTAATTCCAGAGGATGGTACATTCAGCTGAAAGGAGGAAAAATGTGAAAGTTAGGACATTGAAAACCTCTTATAATCATGTGATCCTTTCTGAATTAATTTTTTTCAGGTAGATTATCTCAAAATCATCTCATTGATACTATAATTTACTAGAAACAAAACATTTAACTTACATTATCAACTATTTTAAGTGTAGAGTTCAGTAGTCTTACATATATTCACAGGATTGTGCAATATAGCTCTAGAACTTTTATATCTTAAAAAAAAAAGAAACTATCCATAAAACACTAATTTTTCTTCAGTCATTCCCTAAGCAACAGATAATCTACTTGACACTTTTTCTTTCTAGGAGTTTTACTTAATATATCTTATAGAAATAAAATTATATAGTAGTTACCTTTTATGCTGCCAGATTATTCTGATTTACACAATGTCCTCAAGCTTCATTCATATTTTAGAATGTGACAGGTATTCCTTCTTGTGTATTATCATGTGTCAGTAATGTATTTCACTGTGATATTTGTCTTAGTCAGGTTTGCTTTTGCTATGGCAAAACGCCATGACCACAAAGCAAATTGGGGAGAAAAGACTTACATTTCCACAGCACTGTTCATCATTAAAGGAAGTCAGGACAGAGACTCAAAAAATGGCAGGACCTGGAGGCAGGATCTGTTGTAGAAGCCACAGAGCGCTTGCTCCTCATGATTTATTTGCTCAGCATGCTTTCTTATAGAACTCATGATCACCAGCCTAGTGGTGGCTCTACCCATAATGACTGGGTCCTCCCACATTCATCACTAATTAAGAAAATGCCTTACAGCCAGAGATTATGGAGACATTTTCTTAATTGAGGTTCCCTCCCTTCAGGTAACTCTAGTTTGTGTATCACACTGGCATAAGGCTAGCCAGCACAGTAATTTCATACACACATATATCATACTTTGATTATAATAACCCCTCTATTTCCCTCTCCTGAATTTCTACTTACACATCACTGAGTCCCACTTGGTTTTCACATCCTCTCTCTCTCCCCTTCCTTCTTCCCTCCCTCCCTCTCTCCCTCCCTCTCTCCTTCTCTCTCTCTCTCTCTCTCTCTCTCTCTCTCTCTCTCTCTCTCTCTCTCTTTCTCTCTCTCTCTCTCTCTCCATACATTTCAGACAAGAGAAAACATAGAGCTATATTCATGAGTCTTATCATTATTTTTTAAATGACAATCTCTACTTCAATCTTTTTTTTAGTGTGTGCAAAGACATGATTTCATTTTCTTTATGGCTAAATAGAACTCAGTTATGTATACGGTCTACATTTACTTTATGCATTCATCCACTGATGAACACCTAGGTAAATTCTATACCTTGTGTTGGTATATACTGAAATATACATAATTATGCAGGTATTTCTCTAATGAGGTGACTAATTCTTTTGACAATGTTCACAGAAGTGTTATTTCTAGATTAGAGTGTTAGCTTTATTGTGTAAGGAATGCATATGCTGATTCCCATAGTCTCTGGCTAGTATATGTTTATTCCTGTACCAGCAACAACTTTTGTTTTTGTTGCTATTTGTTTCTTACCCTTAGTTATTCGGATTGGGTTGGGATGAGATCTCAACATAGGTTTTTATTATTATTATTATTATGTATTTATTTATTATATGTATGGAAGGGAGCTTTTCCTACATGAATGTCTGTCTACTTTATGCCACATATATGCCTGGTACCAACAGAGTTAGAAGATGGCATCAGATCCCTGGTAAATGGAGCTACAGATGATTGTGAGCCATCATGTGAATGCTAGAATTGAACCAGATCCTCTTACACAAAAACAAAGGAAGAAAGAAAGTTCTTAACTGTTGAACTATATCTTCCTAGCCCCATCAACATAGTTTTGATTTTCATTCACTTCCTTATAACTAAAGACAATGAACACTGTTTGATGAATTAGCCAATTTACATCTTAATTGGAGAGTCTGTTAAGTTTATTTGCCCATGTATTGAATAGAATATTTGCTCAGTTGTTTAATGTTTATTTTTAGTTTTTACATATTCTACATATTAGTTTCTTATTGAATGTAGGCATCTCTTGCATCTAGAAATTATTTGCTTTGATGTCGGGTTTTTTTTTTAATTTCACATAATCCCATTTGTGAATTCTTACTTTAATTCCTGAGCTAATGTAGTTAGAAAGGAATTTCCTATGCCTTATATTGAGTTGTATTCCCTATCATACACTCTACTACTTTTAAAGTTTCAAGCCTTAAATTAAGGTGTTTGATCTGTTTGTAACTAATTTCTGTATAGGATGTGAGACCAAGATCTACACTTTAGTCATGTACATATGGACACTTAGTTTTCCAGCACTACTTCTTTTTTAATTCAATTTTTTTATTCATTTTACTCACCAACAACAGTTCTCCCTTCTTCCCCTACTGCCCCCCCTCTTCCCAACCCACCCCTATCCACTCCTCAGAAAGGATAAGACCTCCCATGGGGAGTCAACAAGTCCTGGCACATTCAGTTGAGGCAGTTCAAAGCCCCTCCCTGCCCCCACCACTCCCTGACTAAAGGTTGACCATGGCATCCCACTATATGGAATGTGCTTCAAAAAGCCAGATCATGCACCAGGGATAGATTCCCTGGTGTGTCTTTGACACCTTTTTTGACAGACAAATGACATGAGCTATGTTGGCTTATGCCTAGATTTCTTTTCTTTTGTTTCTTTCTTTCTTTTTAAAAATTCTGTTCACTTTATGTTTGGTTTTGTGTCTGTACCTTTTTGGTTTTATTACTATGGCTCTATGGAATAATTTGAAGTCAAATTTTGTTATACCCCCAGCATTGTTCTTTCTTCTCCAGATTGCTTTGGCCTCTACTTGATGCTTTAATATGAACTTTTTGGACTTTTTCCATTTCTATGAAAAATATCCTAATTTTGCTGAGCATTTTATTAGTTCTGTAGAATGCTTTTTGGTCACAAAACCATTTTAGCAATATTATATTGTTCCAATCTGCCCTAGTTTTCTTTCTACTGCTGTGATAAACACCATTACCAAAAATAAACTCCTGGAATAATGGATATTTGGCTTACACTTTCAGTCAAAGTCTATCATCAAGAAAACCTGGAGCAGGAGCCCAAGGAACCTAGAGAAAGTAACTGAAGTAGATACCATGGAGCAAAGCTACTTACCGGCATGTTACACATGGCTTACTCAGTCTACTTTCTTATACAATCCAGGATAATCTGACCAGGAGCACCACCACCACTAATGGGCTAGGGCCTCCCATATCAATAATTAGTCAGGGAAATAATACCACAGATTTCTTATGGGTCAATCTGATGGAGACAACCCCAGCTTACATTGAGTTTCCTTCACTACCAATGGCTCTAGTTTGTATAAAGTTGATTTTGGTTTTCTGCTTCTGCTTTCAACTACTAGATGGAGGCTATGGGGCCTCTGGTAGTGGATCAGTATTTATCCCATTATACAAATGGACTTTGGGCCCCCATTCCACATAGAGGGATACTCTCTCAGTCTAGACACATGGGGGAGGGCCTAGGCACTGCTCCAAATGATATGACAGACTTTGAAGATTCCCCATAGAAGGCCTCACTCTCCCATGGGAGCAGAAAGGAGATGGGATGGGGGTTGGTAGGGGGACAGGGGAGGAGGGGAGGGTGAGAGAACTGGGATTGACATGTAAAGCAAGCTTGCTTTGAATTTAAATTAAAAAATATTATCATAAAAAAGTTGACAAAAACTAGCCCGTATAGTCTTCTTCAACTTCTTCATTGGATTATGCTTTTAAGTAAGTAATAGTTTAAAATAGTTGAGTTAAGCCATTAATTTTAAGACCATTGTAAATGTAATTATTTTCCTGAAATTCCCAACTAGTTATCATTGCTATACACAAAAGCTACTGAATTCTATGTGAATTTTCCCTGCTACTAACTTATTAAAAATGTTTATTAAATTTAAGAGATTCCTAATGAATTATCTTGTCTTCTATATATAGTATCATGCCATCTATAAATTTTACTTTTCACTCTTACTTTTGTGTTCCTTTGTTCTTCTTGCTCTGTTGTTCCAGTAATATTTCTACAGCATATTTAATGATATCGATGAGAGTGAACATGTCTGCCTCATTTCTGGTTCTATTGGAAATAATCGGTTTTTCTCCATATTAGCTATTGTTTGTTATACATTTTTGCTGTTATATTGTGTATGACCTTTCTATTCCTAGTTTCTTTTGGGCTTTTATAATAAAGATATTGAATTCTGTTAAAAGCCTTTTCTGCATCCATTGAAATCCTGTGATTTATCTCCTCCATACCATTTTTTCCTGTACTACATTTATCATTTTGTGGATATTGAACCATCCTTGAATTCACAGTGAAAACAGCTTCATCAGAGAGCATTATCTTTTTAATATGCTGTTGAATTTTGTTCAGAAGGGTTTATAGAAATGTTTTACATCTATATTAATCAAGAGAATTGATTCAGTTTTCTGTTTCCTTTTCTTTTCTTATTACAGTTGATGTGCTATTTTTCAGTTGTGTTGCCATGAGTATCATTAGACTATTATTAGGACATAACTTTGGAAGAATTCCTACTTTTACTTTTACTATTTAAGGGAATATGAGCAGAGTGAGTATTCAATTGACTTTATATGTGTATATTAGATTTTCTCAATGATACTTGAAGAAAGCACTAAATAGCTCAATAAATCCTGTAGAAGAACACATTTAAAGACATCACACCTCTGGATTTAAAGCATTATTGAGTGATGATGAATCACATTTCAAAAACAAACATCCCTGGATATAAACATACAGATAGTTTGAAATACAAAAACAATAGGGCATTGGAATACCCTATTATCATTGATAGGTGTACCATGCAAATAAATTTGAGAAAAACATTTAAATATGCTCTCTAGATCAAATAGAGACACCAGATACTGAAATATGTTTCATCTCACAGTGCTAGAATATATTTTCTTCTTAGTAGTCTATGGCACCTCTCCAAATTTCAATAAACAGATCCTGATATTCATTGAGTCACTGAATAAATTGTGCAGGAGGAATAAAACATTATATAATCAAATGATGAAAATACAACATAGTATAACCAGTGAGGTATAGTGAATGTTGTTCTAAGATTTTATCTGTGTCTACATTTGAAAAATCTGTGAGGTCTCAAATAAATAATTGTGTTTCTTATGATATTAGGGAAAAAATCTAGTCAAATAAATAAGTTCATAAAAATGTTTGACCTGGAAAAATATGTACCAGAGGATATAAACCACATAAAGAAATGTAAAATTAAAAATAACACTAAAACAATAATGAGTCTTCCCACAAAGGTAACCCAAAGATTCAAGGAATTTGCTTTTTAATTCTATGAGACCTGTCAAGAAGAACAAACACATTACCAGAGTCAGAGGGTGGGGCAGGCAGCTACATTGGCAAGTCACAGAGCTGAAACAGTGGCCATTGCTCTGTCCCCCCAGATCCGCCTATGCACATTACCCATGTTTCATTACTTTTTATGTCATTTTTCCCCAAAACATTATTTTTTAAAAGTTATAAAAAAGACATATCAAACATGCAAGTACTTGAACCCAGCAGGCCAATACCGAAATGTGAATACTTCCACGCTGACATCCGTGCACAGAAACAGGCTCTAGGAAATAGCCTACACGTGCGTGCTTGTGTATGTGTGCGTGAGCAAGTGTGTGTGTGTGTGTGTGGTGTGTGTGTGTGGGCGCACACATGTGCGTGGGTGCACTCTCATGGAGCAGTGTGTGTGTGCCCGCGTGCTTGTGCACGATTAGTGCTAACTGTGCGTGTGTGTTTTAATGTATGTAAGGGATTTTACTGTGGGTTTTCCTTTCAGTACATGCTTTTCTTTCTTTCTTTTCTTTTCTTTCTTTTTTTTTTTTTTTTTTTTGGTGCATTGGTCAAATGTTCTCATTGTTGTTCGCTTCTAACTTTGCACTGAGGTGTCTCTGCCCTCCCTTCTAGCTAATCCTAAACAGCACAGAAAATTCATGGGACAGGGCTGGTGACAATTCATGTGTAAATGTTTACTCAAGGACTCTGTTATTGCATTTAAAGTTACAGTGTATATCTCTGGAGAATAATATGTCTATCTACCTTAAGCAGCTTTTCATTGTGGACTAATACAAGAAGATTATTGCCAGAGTATTGCACTATTTCCCATCTGGAATATAGAATTAAAGAGAAAAACAAAACTGTCATTGAACTGTGGCCATAGATACTTGTAGAGAATGGGTGTCCCACAAAGTGCGGGAACAAGCACTTGGACATGGGTTGTGACTGCTTTTGGAGGAGCTCTGGATTGGGCTACCACCTGTTTACTGTTTATAGACCTTTTTTTCTCCTTCAGACTTTAAAATAAAAAATTAAAAAAAAGAAGAACAAACACCAATATTTCTCAAAGTATTATTTGTTATCTCTGAAGTTTATTAGTCAATGTTTGTCTGTATGATGTATCTATCAATGAGAACAAGGTAGCAACTGTCCTCTTATTTTTGTATTTAGACCTGTCTATATATGTCCAGTTGTGTTTGTTTTATGAAATTGAGTTCACCAACATTAAATCAATTCTCAAATCAAGAAGTAGTGTGTCCCCAAATATGTTCTTTGTGGAGTTTTTGATCTACTTAGTGTTTTTAAAGCACCACTTTTAAAATGGTGATCATGGATAACATCTAATATACACATATAAAAATCAATAGGATACTCTGAGCTCACTCCGTAAAGCAAGCAAGAGCAAAAACTTTCCCAGGACTCATCTTTATTAGAAAAAAAATGAAGTTTCCCTTTAATCAAAAGGTATAGCTATTATAACAGAATGAAAATATATATTGTAGTCAGGAAAATAGATTTACATAAGGAGCATGTGAATGAGGAATTTCCCCAACAAGCTCATTTATTTTAATTTGATCCCCAGTGAGTGGTGCTGTTAGTAGAAGTTATGTAACCTGTAGGAGGTGAAGATTTGCCATAGGAAGTATGTTACTGGTGGTGAGCTTTGAGGGTTCATGGCTCATGCTCATTTTCTGGTCTCTCTTTCTCTCTGTTTCCTATGTATTGATAAAGACGTAACCATTCAGTTGCCAGTTTCTGCCACCATTCTATGCCTCTCATGCCATTGTGAACTTGCTCTGGAAATGTAAGTCAAAATAAACTTTTCTGTAGTTCTTTTGATGATAGTATTCTATTACAGCAACATAAAAATAATGCAGAAGCTGGTACCAAATTAGTAAGGCTATTTGGGGAATAGTAACTATATTAATATTTGGAGGAATTGGAGAAATTTGGGAGTTTGGACTAGAAAAACTGCTGAGTGATATATCAGAACTCTAGTAGGATCCTGCGAGTCAGAAGTAATGAGAATAATGCATACAGTATAGGCATGGCTCCTGAGGTTTCATGTTGAAACAGAACTACTATTGGTAACTGAGGTAGATGACATTACTGAAATATTTTGGCAAAGAATTTGGCTATATTGTACTTTGACCTAAGATTTGCCTAATTTGGCTCACTTAAATAGTCATGCTGGAATCCAATTACAGAAAGGGAGGAGTGATGAGCAAAGGGGGTCAAGACCAGGGTGGAGAAACCCACCGAATCAGCTGACCTGAACAAGGGGGAGCTCATTACCCCCCCCCCAGTCTGATAGCAGGGAAACCAGCATAGGACTGACCCAGACCCCCTGAATGTGGGTGTTAGTTAGGAGGAACTTGCAGTCTATGCGGCCTCTGAGAGTGGATCAGTACTTATCCCTAGTATGGGAATGGACTTTGGGAGCCCATTCAACATAAGGGGATACTCTCTCAGCCTACATACATGGGGGAATGCATAGGCCCAGCCCCAAATGATATGATAGACTTTTGAAGACTCCCCATGGCAGACCTCTTACCCTCCCTAGGGAGCAGAAAGAGGATGGGTTGGGTTTGGTGGGCGTGGATAGGGGAGGAGGGGAGAGTGAGGGTACTGGGATTCACATGTAAAAGAACCTTGTTTCAAATTTAAATAAAAAAAAAAAAGAAAAGCACATTTAAAAAGTATCATGGACTAATTTTATTGGTCAAGAAACTTTCAAGACAGCATAATATTGAGTCTGTGGTATGACTACTACATGTTGATCCTGTAGGGGTCTACAATAAAAAAGCATAAACTGTGAGACAGAATAAATTTAAAAAAAAAAAAAAACATGTCATTTGGAGAGAAAAAGAATTAGAAAGCTTAATATTGCAGACAAGTCATATAAGGAGATTAGGGATGTTAAAGAGAAGCTCATTGGAATAAGAATTGAAATTGAAATAGGAAGGATGCCCCGAGGACAAGACCCTATACATCTAGTTTTTCAACCAGTGGAAGGAGAAAACCTGAGAAGTTTCCTGATCCTAGAAAGCAATATTTTCCACATACAAAAACTGCTGCCAATGGGCCAAGTGTCCCAAGTTCAAGTTGGCAGATTCAGCAGTGTCTTTCATGTGGTACTAGCTTTGGTGGTATGAAAGATTAAGGAGACTACAGTTTCAGAGTGATGGATGTGGATGGATGAGGCCAGACAATATGTGGAAGGGTCAGCAGGCCCTGGAAGTTACCTCCATGAAGCTGCCTATCCTGAGAAGTAAGATGAAACCTCAGTTATCATAGAATCCATAGCCATGGGACATCTGCTAAAAAAAGATCTAAATACAGGAAATGGAACCTGCCTAAGAAAGAGATGTATATATTGTAGGCAGCAAAGCTATCTATACCTTTGAAACAGAGGATACAGTTGGTGTTTTTCCTGCTGGATTTCAGTTTTGCTATGGTACACACATTCATCCTTTTTAGAATGGAAATGTATATTCTGTGCCTTTGAATGTAATTTGTTGCTTAGTTTTCTGTTTGTTTTGTGTTTCACTTATTTAAATTTACAGGTAGTCATAGGATACTTTGGATTTTTAAATAGTGTTGAGAGTAAAGATTATGGAGACTTTTGGAGTTAGAAATATCCATTTTTTCATGAGGAGATAGCTATACATCTAGGGGGACCAGTGAATCAAAATATAGTGGTTTGAATGAGAAATTTCCTCCATATCCAAATATTTTGTCTCCAGCTGGTGGCATTTTGGAAGAAGTTATGGTCCCTTTAAGAGGGAGACCCTTCCTAGAAGAAGGAAATCACTCAGGGTAGGCCATAAAGATGGATAGCTTTACCACATATTCTCTTTTCCCTCCTCCTCACTCTGTTTCCTTTATATGGATAAAAGTTGAGGTCAAACTAATTCACATTTTCAAGAGAAACAACCATATTGATTTCCAAAATGGCCTGCAAGAGTTTTCATTCCCACAAGCAATGGAGGAGTGTTACCCTTTCTCTACATCCTCTCCAGCATAGACTGTCATTGGTGTTTTTTATTTTAGCCATACTGGTTGGGGTAAGATAGTATCTCAGAATTGTTTTGATTTGCATTTCAGTCTACCTCAAGGTCCAGCAATTCTACTCTTTGGCATATACCCAAAGGATCCACATTCATACAACAAGGACATATGTTCAACTATGTTCATAGCAGCATTGTTTGTAATAGCCAGAACCTGGAAGCCATCTAGATACCCCTCAACTGAAATATGCATGGAGAAAATGTGGTACATTTATACAATGAAGTATTACTGGGGGGGGGCAACGAAATCTTGAAATTTGTAGGCAAATGAATGGAATTGAAGAAACCATCCTGAGTGAGGTAACCCAGTCATAGAAAGACAAGCATGGTATGTACTCACTCACATATGGATGTCAGACATAGAGCAAACAACTATCAGCCTACAATCCATAGCTCCAGAGAAATGAGGAAACAAGAAAGACCCTAAGAGAGAAATACATGGTTCCCACAAAGAAGGTGAAAGGAACAAGAACTCCTGAGCAAAGTGGAAGCATGTGAGTGAGGGGAGTGAGAAAGGGAGGGAGAAAGAGAAGGAAAGAAGAAAAGGGGGGAGGAGAATAAGAGAGACCAGGAAGACTGAGTCAGGGGAGGAATAGAGGAGAGCAAGAAAAGAGATACCTTAACAGAAGGAGCCAGTATAGATTTAAAGACTGATAGCTGAGAAACCAGCATTGGACCAACTCAGATCCTCTGAACATGGGTCTCAGTTAGAAAGTCTGGGCAGTCTAAAAACCCTCTGACAGTGGTCCTTTAGACCAGGATGTATCTCTGGTGCATGAAAGGATGTTGGGAGCACATTACCAATGGAGGGATACTTTCTTAACCTAGAGGCAGGAGGGAGGGCCTAGTCCCTACTCCTAATAACTTGACAGATTTTGTTGTTCCCTCCTGGAAGGTATCACCCTCCCTATGGAGGGGGAGGGTAATGGGATGGGAGGGTCTGGGGGCATGGAAGGGAGGGAAAGAGAACTGGGATCAATATGTAAAATAAAAAATTTTTCCACACAATTACATGAAGAAAAATGAAAGAGAGAGAGATAAATCTGGCACTAGGGAATGATGGGAGATGTTATTCTGTAAATATGTTTCTCATACTGGTTAATTAATAAAGCACTGTGGCCAATGAGAAAGCAAGATAGGTGGGGCAAGGAGACAAGGAGGAAAGAGGAAGTAGTTAGGATGAGTCAGGATGCAGAGCATGGAGAAAAAAGATGCCGGCGGCGGCTCCCTGATAAGATGACCACGTGGAAATACTTAGATAAGTAGAAATGGGTTAATAATTAAGACAGAGCTAGCCCATAAACAATAATGGCAACTGGCCAACAGGATTATATCAAATACAGAGTCTCAGAGTGTTATTTGGTGCCAGCACGCAAGACCAGAAAACAACAAGCTACAAGGGAAATTTTCAGAGATCTATAAGGATGACCCCAACTAAGAATCTAGGCAGTAGTGAAGCAACTACCTTTGATGCCCTTCCCCTATAATGAGATTGATGACTACCATCCTAGAGCCTTCATCTAGTAGCTAATGGAAGCAGAAGCAGGCACTCACAGCATTGAGCTGAACTCCTGGAATCCAGTTGTAGAGATGGAGGAGGGATGACGAAAGGAGTCCAGACTGTGCTGGAGAAACCCACACTGTGCTGGAGAAACCCACAGAAACTGCTGACCTGACCTAGTGAGAGCACAGTGACCCCAGTCATAAAGCTGAGAACCAGCATTACACCAAGCCAAGCCTTCTGAATGTGGGTGCCAGTTAGGAGGCCTGGGCAGTCCATGGAAACTCTAACAGTAGAATCAGTATTTATCCCTAGTGCACAAATGGATGTTGGGAGCCCATTCCCTGATGGGAGATGTTATTCTGTAAATATGTTTCTCATACTGGTTAATGAATAAAGCACTGTTGGGCCAATGGGAAAGCAAGATACGCAGGGCTAGGAGACAAGGAGGAAAGAGGAAGTAGAAAGGAGGAGTCAGCATGGAGAGCCCAGAGAGGTAGCACCATGCTCTGGCCAGTAAGATGAGCCACGTGGAAATACTTAGAATAATAGAAATGGGTTAATCATTAAGACAGAGCTAGCCAATAAGGAATTATGGCCAACAGGATTGTATCAAATACAGAGTCTCTGCGTGTTTTTGGGGCTCGCGTGGCAGCAGAACTGGGTGGCCAGCGGGGAGGAACAAAGAGTGGGACCAGACTGGTAGTGGGGAAAAACGTGCTCATAACAATTCCCTGTGGAAGGATAATATTTCAGCCCAGATACATGGAGGAAGGCCTAGACCCTACTCCAAATGACTTGACAGATTTTGATGATTTCTCCTGGAAGGCATCACCACCTCCCTGTGGAGCAGATGGGGAATGGGATGGGGGAGATTTGGGGGGCATTGGAAAGAGAGAGGGAACTGGGATCAATATGTAAAATAAGAAAAAAATTATATATATATATATATATATATACATATATATGTACATATATGTATATATATATATGTAATTTTAGGAAGCATTTAGGTATAATTCTGAAATCATGAAATATCCAGAGCATTTAACTACTGGAGGAAGTATTTCAACACACACATAATAGGTAATTTCTCATCTTACACATAAAGAAATACATCATTTACTCTGCTTGAGGTAACATAACTGCTTCTAACAAAGACAATATGGAAATCCTACAAGATTTGGATGACCAGCCTTTTGATAGTGCAACACAACTTTGTCATGTATAAAATCCAGGCTTTAGAACAATGAAACTGATTTACCAAAAGAAAATAATTCATGTGTTAAATTCATTTATGATTTTGTGTTAGGTCACATCTATCACAATGCTGGGGTAAATACAATCCACAGTTTCAAAGCTGGACACATCAGCCATTAAGTAAACTGGATTTTTTTTTGTCCTTTGTTTTCTCATATACTGTCCTTTAGATATTTTGGATACTACACCAACTTTTTTATGATTATGCATAATTTCTCTCAAGATATTTCATTGTTCCTCCCATCATTATTTCAAATATAAGATATTGTGATTAAACTTATTCTGTTTATCCATTTGTCAGTTGTCATTTCTAATATCCCTGCTAATAACCTTAAACCAATTCTTGGTTTACTTAGTTACCAGCTGCCCATTCTCTCTCTCTCTCTCTCTCTCTCTCTCTCTCTCTCTCTCTCTCTCTCTCTCTCTCTCTCTCTCTCTCTCCCCTCGTGTGTGTGTGTGTTCCTTCCGGAGTTGAATAACCACCCTCATGTTTTCTCACAGAATTCTGAAGCATTAAATGTCTAAACTTTATCTTTTACTTAGTAGGTTTATTTAAACATAGAACATACACCTTCAAAATGTTCCCAATTATTTTAAATTGCTCAAAGAACATAGAGAAATGAAATTAAAATAAAAAGGAACACATTAAAATGTAAAACTTTCACCATCAATAAAATCCTAAAGTTTACAATGATGCCTTTACTTTTATCATCCAAATTTTAATAAAAAATACCACATCAAGAATATGTCAAATATGCAATTCACTTCAAAAGACTCATAAACCTACTCTTTGTTAGGCAATAGTAAATATGCTTACATTCAGTATCTTATAAAATCATATAATGTTCCTAAAATCAAAGAAATTGATGGGTTGAGTTTTAAGCACCATGGATGGGCCGAATACTTCCCTATGATGAAAGCACAAGGGCTTCTCAATTATGTGTCCAGAACGTATTTAATTCATCTGCCTGACAAACTAGAACATTTGTTGCCCACTTAAGCTTGATGATTTCATCTTCAGGAAGGAAAACTGCACATATCTTTGTGAACAGCCAGGAAGTCCAAATGTTGGTTTTCTTTCTTTTTAATTTTTAACACATTTTTTTAGAATTTCATACATACATGTGTATAATATTGACATCATTTTTTTCCTACCATGTTGACCCTAATGCCTCTCAATCCAGGTCCCTTTCTTCTCAAATTGTTCTTATACACACATATATATATTTATGTACATATATATTGTATATGCCCATGCATACATATGTGTGTGTGTGTGTGTGTGTGTGTGTGTGTAAAACCTATGAATCCATTTAAAATTGTATGTACTTGTGTTTAGCACTGCCCACTTGGGACTGGATACCCTCTATAATTCTTGGAGAAAACTTCTTCTCCCTCTCTCGGTAGACATTGATTGCCTATAGCTCTTCATGTAGGGGTGAGGGTTGTGAAATTTATCCTGTATATATTGCAATATCAATTAGTGTATACATTTGCAGATCTTAGTTCCTAGAGGAGAACATCCCATTCAATTTTTCTAAACCAATATAGTTTCCAACTGTATTTTGAGTACTTAATCTTATACAGACAGGCAAGTGCAGCTCTCATTCTTCATGGCATCAATTTCTCTTAACAAAAGATAGGAGCTATTCCAGATATCCACAACTGGTCAAAATACCTCTACAGGTAAAGGACTATAGGATGAGTAGCCTCTATTAGTACCTAAGAGGCAAGGCACATCACAGAAAAGGGGGGAGGAAAGATAGTAACATCCAAAAGACCATGACACATAATGTTAGAAAGTGTCTCCAAGACCAAAGTTTATTGACTAAAGATGCATTAGTCCATTGTGGAGAGCCACAACTCATGTCATCTTCAAAGCCGAGCAGTGCCACCACCAAATCAGATGGGTTCCTATGCTGGATGCACATTTAGTATATTGTGAATGTTTCAAATCATTTAAATGACAGCCAACATGTAAAATTGTTTCTTGTTCAATCATATAAATGTTTGTGTCATCACAAGAGACTCCATAACACCAAAACACAGATTCCCAGAATGAAACCCATAACTACTCAAAATGACCCACATTCAGTGTCACCTCAGCCAAGATGCGGACTGGACAAAAGCTTGAAATTATATTATACATTTTCTCCTATTGGAACCCTGCTAGAAAATGACATCTCTGGAAAAATAGGACACACATAATGTGCTAAAGATAACAACACTTACACATGTTTTTTCTTCAGTGACATTATCAAAACACTGGTTTTCCTTATTTTGATCAATGTATGAAGCATTTTCCTTTGGTCCACTGCAACCTGTAAGCTAAAAATAAAATAAAAGTTTAAAAATAAATCCTTATTTTCTGCAATACAAACTGTTTTTCAAGTTTTTAACATGTACCTTAAAATATCTAAGACATGGATAGATGTTATTAGCTGTTGCTTGTGTCAATTTTAGAATATTGATGTACTACTTAACCCATTTTATATTGCTCCTGAGGAGAACATACAAAATGGGACACATTCAAGTTTTTAAATTCCAAAGCATTTCCACCAGAGGAATGTTGAAATGCACTGGTCACAAATAAACTAATAACCTGGTAAAAAGCCGAGCATGGTTGATAACTAGATGAAGACAGAAGAGTTGATTTCATATTATGTCTACTTTCAAGAAACTTTACTCTATGAAGAAGAGATCCTGAATCTGAGGAAGGACCTCAGAAGAGTTGGAGAAGTAGAAGTAAGGGTAGAAATGATGTAAATATTGTACTAAAGTATGAAAGACTTAAAATGCAAAGATTCTACTAACAAAGAAATATTAGGCCCAATGAAATGAAGACACTTAGGAGTTCCTTCCTCGGTCTATGCTCTGTCTATGATGCTGGATGTCTTGCTACATATGTGCATTGGTAATCCCAAAGACAATGTTGGAAGACACAATTCAGTTAGCATCTTTTTTTAAGGGAAGTAAATTTTGTCAATGAATACTTTACATTCAATAATTGTATGAACTCACAGCCATAGGGACAGTATCCACAATAACTGTGCAGACAAAATCCCAGCATAAACAGGAAACAATAGACACATAATTCTACCAGTAGCTGGAGCTATTGTTATTTGGTAGTTGCTGGGAGGGAGTCAGTTTTCATTAATGATGTGACCCCTGGTAGTCTGAACACCAAAAGATGAAGCACCAAACCCAAAACTAGCTAGGAAACAGAAATTGGACTTGGAAAAACCTACTCGTAACACTTGATTATAAAAAATTAATATTAAAGTTAAGTAGGAAAGGGTGGGAGGTGGAGAGGGTGGTGAGTGGGGAAGGCACTGAGGGGGTAAATATGTCCAAAGTACACAGAATGAAATTCTCAATGAATTAATACAAGACTATGTTAAAGATGCACATATATTCCATGAAACCACTGCCATAGTGAATATCCATAACCCTTTGTGACAAAAGGCCATTCTTTGTAGCTCTCTTAAAGGGCTTTAATTCTACACAACCATCTATCTGGTTTCATTACAGTTTACGTTGACCTCATATGATAGATTCTTTTTAATCCTGTGATTCTTTTTTAAAACTTTTACCATGCAAACTAATACATTTGTTTATGGAATTTCATACCAAAAGCAATCAATATCTTCATTCTAATAAATCTCATAATTTAATAGGTACATTCATATGAGTTGAATAGTCATGTTGACAGTCCCAACTTGTTTTATGGTTCCTGACCCTAAATAGGGGTGAATATACCTACTACTCTGCAAATTGCCGGTTTAATGTTGATAGTAATTGTAGGAATTTGGGATGGGTTGATGGGTTGCAAACTCTAGAGACACTTTTTTTTTTTTTTTAACTGAAAACACCATCATGGCATCTACGTACAACAATGAAAGCAAATATATCTTACTTATAGTTGCATAGATATCATCATCCCTCTCTGTAACTTTTCACAGACTTCAGATTTAATTAAGAATGATAAAGATTAAGACCAAGAATAAAAGAAGAAACCAGATGGCTCAGAAAGTAAACATACTCACTGCCAAGCCTGAGGACTTGAGTTCCATCCTTGGGTTCCATGTGGTAAAAGGAGAGAACTGGCTTCTACAAGTATCCTCTGACTTTCACAGGCATGCAATGTTATGTTCATGTGCATGTACACACAAAAACACATACACACAGAAATACATGAATAATTCTCTTGTTTTATATAATTTACTATTTGGAAAATTCACATATAAAATGTGTTTTGATCAATTCCACTCCTCTATATTCTCCTCTCTAAGTCCCCTATCATCCTCTTAATCACTATTCCTCCCCCCAACTTCATGTACTTTTTTCTGTAACCCATAGAGTCCACTTCATGCTATCAATATGGCCATGAGGGACATCTACTGAATCATAAGTAACTTTTCAGGTACCTTATGCTTAAAACTGACTCTCCCTCTCCCAGAAGCCTTCAGATGCCACTATGCCTCAGCTAAAAGTGAGATTTTGTGACCATCTTCCTTCACCATGCTAGGATTTGGACTGGTTTTACCTTGCATAGGTCACGTGCATGCTGTATAACCACTGTGAGTTAATTTATGCATTTTTCTGCTGTGTCAACAATATACTATTTCACTGTAGTCAAGTACTACTTCTGGTTCTTACATGTTTTACATCCCCTCTTCTGTGATGATCTCTGAACCTTGTGAGGTAAGTCGTGGTATAAATGCCTCATTTAGGCCTGATCACTCTGAAATCTCTTGTCCTCTGCATATTCAACAGTGTGGATCTTATTATTAATAACCACCTAAGTACAATAACTTATTAGAAATTGGTTTAATATTATGTTCATTTAACAAAATGATAGTAGTAGGTTTTATGTTAGAGGCTAAAACCTACTTACACATATGTTCCTGACATCAGCAACAGTGTCAAGTATGAGTACCAACTTGTAGAGTAGACCCTAAACCCAACAAGAAAGTAGTTGGTTTCTCCCGTAATATTCCTAACACTATTGAAGCAGTGGTCATATTTTGTCAGGCTGGTCATTATTGCAACTTGTGGGTATCACAATGGTAAATTGAAGATTACTTTTCTCCCCTCCCCCATGCCATTTTCCAGAACTATGAAAGCTAGCCAGTGGGAATGAAGATCCTAGATCAATAACAGATTGATTTCTTTATGCCCTTTGATTCAAGTATGTGGTGTCTGATACCCGAGTGCCATCTTTGAGAACCTGCATGGTAGAAAGAAAACTAACTGGACTACCACAAATTGTCAAACATTTGCCCTCACATATACATAAGCACACAAATAATGTTTAAAAACTTGGAAGATTGAGACTAAAGTTTTCCCAGTTCCAAAAGGAACAAGAATAATACATATTCATTTAAATATACGTAAGAATTTCTGAAAGAAGAGGGCCTCATAACTCTACTGGATGTGAGCATCTCCACACACAAATCTTAGACATTGAGAGCAGGGCATTTGAGGTACTTATTATACACGCTAACTTCAAAGCACCTGATCTACATGCTGAAATGTTAAGCTATTGCAGGTGAGCCAGGTTTGGACATGTTTTGGAATAAGGACCAGTTCCTTAGCAAAAGAGATGTAAGTACTCTACCCAACAGGTGTAGTCTCTACTCACTTATATGAATTTGTTATGGTAAAGAAACTCCAGCACATGTTCAGATGTTTGGAGCTTCTGAGAAAATTTAGATGGTCCTGCTGTTATGTGAAATTCATTTCAGATGTTCACAATAGGAAGTAAAGGTTTCAAGAGACCATTGTTTCCAACTGAGCCTCTGTACTAGACCTGACAGAACACCATTCATACTGCATGAAGTATAATCAAGCAGAACTGTAACATAGGTCACTCTTCCAACAAAGCAGGAGACTCATAAGCGGAGAAAGATGGTTCATTCCACCTCAGTTTGCCTGATGCAGTTCTCTCTGCTTAAACCACATACAGAAAATAACTCAGGTCATTGGCCTGGTGCTTGACCCTGATTCTGCTTCCTTTCATTTTTTTCCTGCCTATAAACCCAGGCCTCTGTTGGTCCTGCCACAGTGTTTTCCTCCTTTACAGGTGGAATGCAGTCCACTTCGTGCACAGTCAACAAAAGGCAACTGAATTATTCCATAAATTTTGCTGAAAGTTGGTTCTTTGACAGTGAGTTTACATTTTAAAACAGCATATGAACTAACATGAAAATGATGAAATAATACAATCAGGGCTATCGCTGGCATATGGCAGTTAGCCTGCGAACTATGTCTTAACCACTGAACACTGGTCTTTCTTTGCTGAATACTGAACTAAGGAAAACTCATCAAAGGCCTTCCCACTACCATCCTCACCAGTTGCACTCACTTTAACCTCCACAGTCTTCAATCCATTCCACGTTCTCTGTTAGGTCACATCATTAACTACTTCTGTAAGACTCTTTGCTCAGAAACATGTCTAGCACTTTCAAACCAGCACCTCAGGCATTTCCTCTTATATAGTTATTACTTAATTTATTTGATGATATACTATTAATGCAGGCATCCTTTACATTATAAAATGTTTGTCAATTTTAAGTGGATTCATCATACACATAAATTACCAGAAGGAGAGGGAACTGGGATTGATATGTGAAGTAAGATTGTTTTACAAAGAAAAAAATTAAAGGAAATACTTTGTGAAGATTTTATTTTTATTATTTTTAATTATGTGTATGAGGTTGGGGGTGGGGTTGTGCAAGTTAGTGCAGTACCCAAAGAGAACAAAAAGAGGGCATCAGATTCTCTAGAGTGAGAGTTACAGATGGTTGTGTGCTGCCTAAATTGGAAATGAGAACAGAACTTCTCCCCCACCTCTATATGTGTGTGTGTGTGTGTGTGTATATGTATGTATGTATGTATGTATGTATGTGTACAAATACATATACACCAATGCATATATTACATACATGCATATGCATATCTTCTATCTCAGCCTCCAAATCCAGTTTGTGTTGACCAACCCACTCCAAGGCATAATGTATGATTATTAAACAGTTTGAGTAGCCTTTGTACAGGTCCTGTTACAAAGCATATAAGCATTAATGTTAAGGAAGATAACCACAACTGCAATGTCCTCACTGTAGTGGGATACAGAATGAATACACTCCATTAGTTTCCTGTCAGAAACTCAGCTCCTGAGGACAGATTAACTGCCAACTTTCTAAAATTGCAGCAAAAAGCTCAAATCCTTACAAGCTGCCCTCTTGTGTTACTTTCAGGATCTGATGTTTTTAAACCAATCTAAATTGTACCTTTGAAAGAAGTCTGGAAATAAAGATCCTAGCTGCAGAAACATGGGGACCTCATCAGTACCAAATAGAAACTCCAGAGCAGCCACACCCTGAAGACTGATACCTACAGAACACCCCATCACTTTACATTAGAGACAAGTCAACAGCAAGAGGGATTGCTCACATTTCTTAGAATTTCTCTGTAGAACCTAGAGCAAAATTCAGTTTCTCTTCTTCAGGTAAAGAAACAAAAGCTTGTTAAGGTCAACCAATTTACCCCGAAAAGGCAAGAGCAATTCTAATTTTAATTTTTAATTCAATTTAATTCAATTTGAAAACTCATCCTTTTCCTGAAGTGTAATCAAACAGATAATTCTTCAATTATTCAAGGAAACATTATTTGATAATGAATCTATGAAATACAATGTGAGAGTATTAGTCAATGATATAAAATCATTGAATGTAATCCAAGAACTTTTATCTGAACTCCCTGCTTTTAGCCACATTAATAAAAAAATGTATCTCTCAATTCATGCTTGTTTTTCTTATTAATTGAAATTATGTTTTTAAATTACTATAACATAGAGATTATTCTTTCAAGAATTTTCTCTGTGATCTCCTTCCATTTCTCTGTGACCTCCTCTCTGAAAAGCTTCATATTTCCACAAAGCAGTTGCCCTGTCACATAACTATAGTTTTAAAAGTTAAGTTTGTTTCTTCTTGCTTTCTTTTCACTGTTAGCACAAATGACAAATGCATAGCAGTTCCAGTACTCACACATTAACAAGAACCTTCTGCCTGCCTTCCAATGTTTTCCAGCATTGCTAATGTTCCTGCTTAAACACATTTCATATGAGAATGTACTCACTTCTTCCATAGAAGTGGGATCCTATGGTTGGGTGATCAGTGCTGTCCTACCATAGATAAGAACATTTTCTAAATACCCTGTTAGTTTGATATGTTGAAGCAGGTTTGCTCCCATAATTGTAGAGCCCAACTTGAACGTTTCAAGAGGTCATGTTTCTGGGGCAAATTCCAGAAAATGCCTCTTCTCTTCCATGTCCATATTTCACATTTTCAGCATTCAAATAAGGTAATAGCATAAGAATCTGTATTTTCATATTTGCCTCAACCCTTTGATGTGGGGAAAGGTATAATGATGAAGATATACATGCACCTGATAAGTTAAAGATTAACTCCAGCCTATTCCTTGATGAACACTGTTAGTTTCCTGGGTGACGGCATCAATGTTTTAATGTCTACAATGTCCTGAACAGACTTAGTCTAGGTATACTGTAATGTCAATTCATCCACACAAGTATCTTTTAAGCAAGCCTATGTTATTATTTTGAGACACTATTTTAATATAAGGCTTAGTGTGATTAACCTGCCCACTGTTGAGTAACTAAGAAGTGACAGTGTATGAATGCAAACCCAAAGCATCTTCTTCTCTTTACCTTAAAACACCATCTTCGTGGTCTAAAAATTTTCAAATGACAAAGTGAAGGAAAGAAATGCAATGGCAAGCATACTCAGCCTGCCGTATATCAAACGCTAAAAAATTACTAAACCAGTTCATTGTTCTACAATGGAACCATTTACTATGTAATTTTTATTTAAGACTCACAAGCTGTTTTTTAAAACACTGAAGAGCATGGCAATATATAAGTTTTCTGACAATTGTCTGTCTGCCTTTGAGGGGTGAGTGTGTGTGTGTGTGTGTGTGTGTGTGTGTGTGTGTGTGTGTGTGTGTGTGTGGAGGGAGAGGTGACTGCAAGAAGGCTGGCGAGCAGGAGGGAGGCTACTTGCTGACTTACAGGCACAGCAGGCATGTGTGAATACATATATGCAGCTATTATGCTTAGCTTTAAATCGTTCCTTGGCAACATACTCAGAAATTGGAGGAATAGGGAAATAGGAGGGTAAGAAGCCACAGCCGCATTAAGAAAATTACTGGCAAAGTAAAAATCCCGATGATTAAAAATAAAAAAGAAAGCAAACGGGTCGGAAGATACAAAAGACACTTCAAAGCAAGTGCTTCGAGTTACCATGGCAACCAGAGGATGTGGGTTGAAATTTATATAGCTCCATTGTTCCAGCAGAGAGGTTCTAAATGACACCCTAGTGGCCTCACAGAGTCATGCATCTTCCCCGTGCCCTGCTTGTTAGTGGAGAGTGCTTCAGGCATGGAAAAGGAACAGGATCACAGTAGCACTGTCGCTTCCAGTCTCCCTCATCTCTCAAGTGAAAACACTTGTCACTTCAATATAGAACACAGCACTCATTTCTGGAGCCAATCATGACCCAGCCTATCGGAATATCAGGACACTCCTATGCACAAGTGGCTGAGGACAGTGAGCATTTGCCTCACTATCCAAGGTTCAGTGTACCCAGAGTCAGTTCTGAGCACACACATGTTCTGAATCCCAGTTTTCCTTGATTACCAGGTAACTTAGCTAAGGTCCTAAAATTCTAGATGGACTTTCGATGCCATCATCAGCCCTAACCATCCAATATTAGTGACAAGCATTGGTTGGAAATATTTTTCCATTTATTAAGCTTGTAGTAATCAATAACAGCAAACTGGTTATTATCTGTAGCTATTTAGTGTGCTTTGATTACTGTGTTACACATGTATGAGAAACTGAGGCTTCAAAAAGTTAAAAGACCCCCCCAATTATCTGCAATAAAACAGCAAATTTGACTCCAGTTCTGACAGCAAAGCCTTTGCTGAGAGTGAGAGGTTTTTTTTTTTTTTTTTTTTTTATTTGGTCTATGAAGTTTCAGCTGAGATGAGGTCAATGTTCTAGTATAAATACTCTCAGAAAGTCAAGGTAACCCCAATATAATGGTCTTTATACTTTTTTATTGATTTGGACAGGTGGAGTGATGGGAGACAGCTCCTGTTCAAATTAAGTCTAAAGTAGACACACTCCTTATGAAGTGGCTGCCCTAGAGGTAGCCACATTACTTCAGCTAGAACTCCCCCACTCTATGCCCTCTCTCAGACCTTCAATGGGAGGAAATGTAGAAGGGGAAAGTAAGGACGATGCATTCAGCAGCTTACATGCTGAGCATGGACATAGCTTTTTGAATATTTACATAACTGAGAAAAAAAATTAAAGGGTTTCTGTTGGCTCATAGCTTGAAGGTACAATCCCTTATAGTGGGGAAGCCATGGCAGCAAGAGCTGGAGGCAGCTGGTCTCATTGTATCCTCAATCAGGACACAGACTGACAAATGCTATTACTCAGCTCACTTTCTCCTTTAAATGTAGAGCAGAATTCAGCTGGTGGAATGGTAGATCTAGTATTTAGGATGGACCAACCCACCTCAAAAACCTACTCTAGAAAGTGTTTCACAGACATGCACAGAAATTCATCTCCATGATGATTCTAAACCATGTCAAGTTGACCGTCCAAGTTAACTATCTCGTATGTATATATGCAGACATGTATCTGAAAACACCCATAGGTCAATTATTTACATTCCTGTTCACCATAGCTAATCATTCAAAAATGACCAGATAAGTAGTTCCCATGGTTAGCACAGTTAGTCATTATTAGCATCTCAACAACTGTCTTAGCCATAGTCTTGTAGCTTTCTCCTTTATACTTTGGCATGTTCCTCAACAAAGCCTGCAACACTATTTTAAGTGATACAATTTATTGATATTAAAGAACCACCAAGAACAGTAAAAACAGAGGAAATAGTAAGAATTAACTGAATACACTGAAAGTTATCTATAGCTTTATATTGCCCCATTATCTTCCCTTTAAGAGGAATCTGGTTAGAGATTCATCCAGCCCCTTCCCCAGAAACAGGGAAGCATAGAGTAGAAATTAATTTTTATATTTTATTTTATTATTCATTTAACATACCAACCAAAGTGACTCCTTCCTTCCCTTCTTACCCTCCCTCCACCTCCTCCCAGCCCACCCATATCCATTCCTCAGAAAAGGTAAAGCCTCAGACAGGGAGTCAAGAAATCTTGGCATATTCAGCTGAGGCAGGACAAAACCCAGTTCGCACCCTCCCTCAACCTTGTATTAAGGCTGAGTAAAGTGCATGGACTAGAGACCAACAGCAGAGCATGGGACCAACCAGGCTTTCTACATGGGGACAGTTTTGTAGCCTCGCCTGTTTGAGGGGTCCCTGACAGTGGGACTAGGAATAATCTCTTGTGCATGAGCTGGGTTTCTGAAGCCCATTTTATTTGGTGGGATACCTTGCTCTGAGTGGAGATTTTTAACTAAAACTTTCCCTCATTGTAATAAATAAGCAGCAGCTTTCTAGAGAATCAACATGGTTAGAAAGGGAAACCCTAATGACAGTTTTTGATATATTTCTTGACATCCCTAAGCCATTTCCTTGTTAAAGTCATGCTTGGAGATTCATCTACAGTGCATACCACGCATTTTCCCTATTTGGTTAAAAAAAAAAAAAGATTGCTTCCTGTCTTCTGAATGGAATTAGATCATCACTAGCATCTAACATGTCACAGGGACATTACACTATTCTGGCATAAATCAACTCACATAATTAAATCTTTAATGTAAATTTAAGTTCTAATTTAGGCCACTATTTTCTTTATTACACTTCTGTAATATAAGCTTCTTTGGAGAAAAAAAATAAAAGAAAATCACCAGTTTCCAGTAGAACAAAATGTGAATAGAATAAATTTAACAACTATACCGTGTTATCATAGCAACCAAAGCAAAAAAATAATAAAAAAAGATGTGATAAAAAATGACACAAGAGAACAAATGCATCAAGTTGTTATGGCAACTGGAAAACGTGGGCTTAAATTTATGTATGTAGAATCCAAGAGCACATTCTCAGCAGCTAAAATAAACATTTGCTTATTAAAACTGTCCCTAAATAGTACTTATCTATAAACATTAAAGTGTTTTCATTATTTTGTCTGCATTTTCTTTTATTTCCAATGGCTGGTTTTAAATTGAGAGCATTTGTGTTTTCAGTCCAGCTCACTTTTGGCAACCAATACACCATGTGCAATTTGGTTTGCAGAAAACGATGCAAAAACCAATTTCAAAATAGCATCTTCAATCATGTTTCGTTTTCTTTTACTTCTTTAATCGCCTATGAAAAAAATGCCTATTTTATCTGCTTGTTTTTTTTTTTCTTCTTTACTTAATTAATCTAATTCTCTGTGATCCCTTTACCTGACATCAGGATTTTCTTCTAAAACAGAGTGTGGACTGCCAAGTATTGCCATAAATTTCAATATTTACATACCTTCTTCATTACACCTTTAGTGGTATGGGTTGTTCTAGACTGAATTTTCTAGTGTCATCTGCAATTCTGCTTACCATTTTGCTTCACACATATGTAGAACATTTCACTGTGAAAGCAGGAAAGATTAGACTCCTTCATGACTTCTAGTATGTTTTCTGCTGCCACTCACACTGTCCTCCACATTGCCCTGTTAGTCTAGTTGGTACTTACCTTTTAAGATCATATTAACTGTAGTGTCCACAGCTTTTCTCATTTAAGCTGATTGTCCTTACCTTTGTCTTTGTAACACGTTCATGTACTTACAGGTCAGATGTACCTTTGTCCAAATCAATATAATTCACACCATGACAGCAACTATTGCTTACTAAAGGTTATATATGTGTGTGTCTCTGCTAGGTACTTCAAATACTAGTTCATCATCTTCACATAAGTCCCTGTGAGGTGGACATCAGTGCCACTACTCCCCTACTTTGTAGAGGAAAATAAATTTATGTGTTTAAGCCTCGTGATTTAGAACCCCTACAAAACAAGTTTCAGAAAAGAGATTTGAATCTCTGCAAGTAAAATATCCATGTACACTTTAGTTAAATGCTGAAAAATGTTCTGTGATTTGTCTCCTCATTAGACAGTGAACATTTTAGGAACTTTTGTATGTCTACTTAGAAAATCATCAGACACACATCTGCTATCCCTTGTTCTTTGCAACAGCAAACAGAAACATATGTATCAAAATTGCCAATAATAAATTGAATTTCAGGTGCTTAGTTAACACTAAAAGTAAAAGACGAACAAATAAAATTAGCTTAATAACACATTGAGTTTAAAATGTTGGTAAATAATACATCTACATGAAATTAGGATTAAAGTTATTGAAATATTTAATATATCATATGTGTATGAGAACTCACACCTATTATCACTGGCTGACATAGTGAGCAGTATGCTTAAACCAGGTGGGATTAAGTGCATTCTCAGACACACAGGTCAATATTAGAGTCTCTACTAATTAAAGTTTTATTTTTCAAATTTTGATCACTATTTTCCAAGGTTTGCATCATAAATTATAATACAATATATAGTTCCTTTAAAAAAATTTCCATGTGAGTTACCGCCTGCCTGATCTTTGACCCCCATCTCTGGGCCTCTGCCAGAGGAGAGACCACCTAGAGAGCTTGGACCATCCAGAGTTATAGACATCCAACTCCTGACCCAACTATGCCCACCAGGAGAGTAGAGTAGAGAGAGAGAGACTCCACCTGTACTCACTGGAAGAAGCTATGGGAAGACAGCAACACAAGAAAATACCCAACAATTCAAAGACAAGTATGACACCACCAGAATCTAGGGACTCTACACCAACTAGACCTGAACACACCAAAGCAGATGAAGCAGAAGAGAATGACTTAAAAAATAACTTCATAAAAATGATAGAGGCCCTCAAAGACAATATGAGAAGAAAAAACAAACAAAAATTGGAAGAAATGAACAAATCTCTTAAAGAAAGTCAAGGAAAAACAATTAAACAGGTGAAGAAAACTGTTCAAGACTTGAAAACTGAAATAGAGACAATAAACAAAACACAAACTGAAGGAATGCTGGAAATAGAAAAACTGGGCAAACGATCATGAACTCCAGACACAAGCATAACCAACAGAATACAAGAGATGGATGAGAGAATCTCAGGAGCTGAAGATAAACTAGAGGAAATAGATTCATTGACCAAAGAAAATAGTAAATCCAACAAATCCTTAACACAAAACATCGAGTAAATGTGGGACACTGTGAAAAGGCCAAACCTAAGAACAATAGGCCTAGAGGAAGGCGAAGAAGCACAGCTCAAAGATGCAGAAAACATAATCAACAAAATCATTGAAGAAAACTTTCCCAATCTGAAGAAGGACATGCCTATGAAATTACAAAAAGTACCAAACACCAAATAGACTGGACCAAAGAAAAAATACCCCTCGACCTAACATACAGAATAAAAAGAATATTAATAGCAGCGAAGAAGAAAGGCCAGGTAACATAAAAAGGAAGACCTATCAGAATCACACTTGATTTCTCCATAGATACTCTCAAGGCCAGAAGGTCCTGCATAAATGTTCTACAAGTACTAAGAGTCCATGGATGCCAGCCCAGGCTACTATAACCAGCAAAACTCTCAATCACTATAGACAGAGAAAACAAGATATTCAATAACAAAGCCAGGTTTTCAGAATACGTATCTACAAATCCAGCCCTATAGAAAGTTCTGGAAGGAAAACTCCAACTCAAAAAAGTTAACTGTGCTCACAAAGACATAGGCAATAGATTATCCAACTTCACCAGAACCCAAGGGTAAAGTAGGGCAAATATATTCACAATACCAGCGCCAACAACAATTCTAAAACAAGAATTAACAATCAATGGTCCTTACTTTCCCTCAGCATTAATGGTCTAAACTCACCTATAAAAAGACACAGGCTAATAGAATGAAATCAAAGACAGAATCAATCCTTCTGCTGCATAAAGAAACACATCTAAGCTTCAAAGACAGACATTACCTCAGGGTAAAGAGTTGGGAAATGATCTTCCAATCGAATGGACCCAAGAAGCAAGCAGGTTTAGCTATCCTAATATTTGACAAGTTATACTTCAAACCAAAATCAATCAAAAAAGATGAAGCACAGGAGAATTCGATTAGTACAACATCTCAATTCTGAACATCTATGCCCCAAATACAAAGGCACCCATATTCATAAAAGAAATGCTAGTAAAACTCAAAGCACAAATAACATCTCACACACTCATAGTGGGAGACTTCAATGCCCCACTCTCACCACTAGACAGGACCATCAGACAGAAACTTAACAAAGAAAAAAAGAACTAACAGAAGTTACGTCCCAATTGAGTTTAACAGACATCTATAGAACAATCCATCAAACACAAAAGAATGTACCTTCTTCTCAGCTCCACATGGAACCTTCTCTAAAATCTAACACATACTAAGCAACATAACAAACCTTAACAAATACAAAAAAAAAAAAAAATGGAATAGTCCTCTGTATCTTATCAGACCTCCAGACTTTACAGTTGGAATTCAAAAACAACACAAATTACAAAAACCCTACAAACTCATAGAAACTGAACAATGCACAATTGCACCATACCTTGGACATAGAAGATGTAAAGAAAGAAATTAAAGACTTTCTAGAATTCATCAAGAATGAAACACAACATACCAGAACTTATGGGACAATTTGAAAGCAATGCTAAGAGGAAAGTTCAATGCACAAAGTGCTCATATGAAGAAAATGGAGGATAGTCACATTAGAGAATTAACAGTACAACTAAAAGCCTTAGAACAAAAAGAAACAAACTCACCCCGAAGGAGTAGATACCAGGAATGAATCAATATGGGGGCTGAAATCAATAAAGAAGAAATCAGAAAAACAATACAAAAAAATGTAACAAAGAGTTGGTTTTTCGAGAAAATCAACAAGATAGACAAATCTTTATTCAAACTAACCAAAATTCAGAGAAAGAACATGCAAATTAACAAAATCAGAAATGAAAGTGGGGACATAACAATGGACACTGAGGAAACCCAGACAATTTTCAGGTTATACTTTGAAAACCTGTACTCCAAAAAATTTAAAAATTTAAAGGAAATGAAAAAAATTCTGAATAAATATCACCAAAATTAAAATAAGAACAGATAAGCAACTTAAATAGACCTATAACCCCAAATGAAATAGAAGCAGATATCAAAAGCCTTCCAACCCAAAAAGCTCAGGGCCAGATGGCTTCGGTGCAGAATTCAACCAGAAATTCAAGGAAGAGCTAATAACAATACTCCACAAATTGTTCCATACAATTGAAGCAGAACGTTAGCTGCCAAACTTATTTTATGAGGCCACAATTACATTGGTATCCAAGCCACACAAAGAAACAACTAAGAAGGAAAACTACAGACGAATATCCCTCACAAACATTGATGCAAAAGTACTCAATAAAATACTGGCAAATCGAATCCTTGAATACATCAAAGAAATCATCCACAATGATAAAATAGGCCTCATCCCTGGGTAGCAGGGATGGTTCAACATATGAAAATCTATAAATGTGATACACTATATAAACAAACTGAAAAAAGAAAAAACACATGATCATCTCACTAGATGCTGAAAAAGCCTTTGACAAAATCCAACACCTTTTCATGATAGAGATCAGGGATAACAGGAACATACCTAAACATAATAAAAGCAATATACAATAAACCAACAGCCAACATCATACTGAATGGAGAGAAACTTAAGGTGATTCCTCTAAAATTAGGAACAAGACAAAGCTGTCCTCTCTCTCCATATCTCTTCAATATTGTACTTGAAGTTCTAGCTAAAGACAACAAAAAGAGATCAAGGTGATACTAATTGGAAAGGAAGAAGTCTAACTGTCACTATTAGCAAGTAATATGATAGTTTACATAAATGACCCAAAAAAACACTACCAGGGAACTGCTACAGCTGAAAAACACATTCAGCAAACTAGCAGGATACAAGATAAACTAAAAAAAAAATCAGTAGCCCTGCTATATACAGACAAAAAAAGGCTGAGAAAAAAATAAGAGAAACACCACCCTTACAATAGCCACACAAACAACATAAAGTATCTTGGGGTAACGCTTACCAAACAAGTGACAGACCTATATAGCAAGAACTTTGTGTCTTTAAAGAAAGAAATTAAAGAAGATACCAGAAAATGGAAAGATCTCCTATGCTTTTGGATAGGTAGCATAAACATAGTAAAAATGTCAATCTTGCCAAAAGCAATCTACAAATTCAATGCAATCCCTATTAAAATCCCAGCACAATTCTTCACTAACCTTGAAAGGGTAATGCTCAACTTTATATGGAAAAACAAAAGACCCAGAATAGCCAAAACAACCCTGTACAATAAAGCACCTCCAGGTGGTATTACCATCCCTGACTTGAAGCTCTACTATAGAGCTATTGTCCTGAAAATAGTGTGGTATTGGCACAAAAATAGACAGGTAAACCAATGGAATCTAATAGAAAATCCTGATATTAACCCACACACCTACGAATACCTGATTTTTAACAAAACAGCTAAAGGTATTCAATGGAAGGAGGTAAGCATCTTCAACAAATGGTGCTGGTAAAACTGGATGATCATGTGTGGATGATTGCAGACATACTCATGTCTATTACCATGCCCAAATGGATCAAAGACCTCAACATAAATCCTGCCACACTGAACCTCTTAGAAGAGAAAGTGGGAGGTACCCTTGAACAAATTGGTACAGGAGACCACTTCCTGAACATAACAGCAGTAGCACAGACACTGAGATCAACAATTAATAAATTGGACCTCCTCAAACCGAGAAGCTTCTGTAAGGCAAAGGACACAGTTAACAAGACCAAATTGCAGCTACAGCCTGGGAAAAGATCTTCACCAACCCTACATCTGACAGAGGGCTGATCTCCAAAACATACAAAGAACTCAAAAAGCCAGTCACCAAAACACAAAATAACCCTATTAAAAAGTGGGAAACAGAACTGTATAAAGAATTCTCAATAGAAGAAATCAAAAAGGCTGAAAGACATTTAAGAAAGTGCTCAACATCCTTAGCTACCAGGGAAATGCAAATCAAAACAACTCTGAGATACCATCTTACTCCTTCCAGAATGGCTAAAATTAGGAACATCAAGGACAACTTATGCTGGAGTGGATGTGGAGAAAGGGGAGCACTCCTCCACTGTTCGTGGGGGTACAAACTTATACAGCCATTTTGGAGAACAGTATGGCAGTTCCTCAGGAAAAATGGGAATTAGTTTACCACAAGATCCAGCAATTCTGCTCTTAGTCATATACCCAAATAATCCATATTCATGCATCATGGACATCTGTTTAACTATGTTCATAGTAGCATTATTTGTAATTGCAAGAACCTAGAAGCAACCTAGATGCCCCTCAACTGAAAAATGGATAAGGAAGATGTGGCACATTTACATGGTGGAATACAACTCAGTGTGTATGTGTGTGTGCGTGGGGGGGTACAATGGAATCTTGATATTCATAGGCAAATGGATAGAACTTGAAGAAAACATCCTAAATGAGGTAATCCAGTCACAAAAAGAGAACTATGATATGTACTCACTCATATATGGATTTTAGATATAGTGCAAAGGATCACCATCCTGTAATTCATACCACCAGAGAAACTAGGATACAAGGAGAAAACTAATTCCCTCACAGAAGGGGAAAGGAACAAGATCTCCTGAGCATATTGGGATTGGGGGGTCAGTGAGTGGAGAGGGTGCTAGCAGAAAGAGAAAGGGAGGAAAGAAAAGCATGTGGGACTAGGAAGATTGAGTCAGGAGGAATAGACGAGAAATGAGAGAGAGAGAGAGAGAGAGAGAGAGAGAGAGAGAGAGAGAGAGAGAGAGAGAGAGAGAGAGAGAGAGAGAGACCATAAAAGAGGGAGCCATTATAAGTTGGAAAAGAAAACTGACTCTAGAGAAATGTCCAGAGACCTGCAAGGATGACCCCAACTAACATTCTGAGCAACAGTGGAAAAGCTACCTTAAATGCCCTTCCCTGATAATGAGATTGATGACTAACTCATCTAGCATCATAGAGCTCTCATCTAGTAATCTGATGGAAACAGAAGCAGACACCCACAGCTAAACACTGAGCTGAACTGGAATCCTGACACATAGAGGGAGGAGTAATAAGAAAATGGGACAAGACCATGTTACAGAAACCCACAGAGACAGCTGACCTCAACAAGGGGGAGCTCATGGACCACCAGACTGATAGCTTGGAATCTACCATTAGACTGACTCAAACCCCCTGAACGTGGGTCTCAGTTAGAAGGCCTGGTCAGTCTAATGGAGCTCTGACAGCAGGATGTATCCCTGGTGCACAAAATGACTTTGGAGGCACATTCTCCATGGAGGGATACTCCCTTAACCTAGAGGCAGGAGGGAGGGCCTAGTCCCTACTCCAAATAACTTGACAGATTTTGTTGATCCCTCCTGGAAGGTAACACCCTGTAGTTGGAATCAGGGGTAAGGGGATGGGATGGGAGGGTAGTTGGAGGGGCATGGGAGAGAGGAAGGGAGGAAGGAAAGGCGGGAGATATGGAGGGAGGGAGAGGGAATTGGAATCAATATGTAAAATAAGAAAAATAAATATATTGTATATAAAAAATTGTTCATGTACTGGGGGAGGGCCTAGGCCCTGCTCCAAATGAAACCATGGACTTTGAAGATCCCCATGGAAATCTGCTTCCTGGGGAGCAGAAAGGAAATGGGTTGGTGGGAGGAACAGCAGAGAATGGGAGCTGGTGGGAACTGGGTCTGACATGTAAAACAAGCTTGTTTCAAATTTAAATAAAAAATTATCAATAATTATAAAAAAATTATCTAAAAAAGAGGGCAGTGGATCCACTCTAGCTATAGCTATGGGTGGGTGCTAGAAACCTAACTGCTGTCTTCTAAAATAGCAACAAAGCCTCTTTACCATCTCTCCAGCTTCTTTAGACGACTTTAATAAGTAACTATGGTCATTAAATTAAATATAAACATTTTTATATTTGAAGTGCTTGAAATGAAACCCAGAACCTTAAATGCATGCTGCTAGGCAGGAGCACTCTATGAATGAGCTACAATGCTCAACCCCAGAATATACATCTTGAAATTATGCAAAATTAAATCAACATATTTACAACCAAAAATTGTATCTCAATGTAGCCCTCATTTATAATATCTGCTATCTAAACTCTTTATACTACATTGAATATTATCAGTAGAGATAACACTTTTCCAAAAATCATTTACACAATAATAGACTAAACATTATAGTATCTGTTGCAGTCTAAAAACAACCTATGAAATCAAGTTTACTATAATCATTCAATATTAATAAAATTGCCCTATTACACAAAAGTGATCTATAATAAACCTCACAATTGGTGAAAATAAACAAAGTAATGTTATTCTTGACAAAATATAAAATGAGAAATATCTAACAACAAAATTAGACAGGAAAGAATAATGGTAGATATATATTTCTACCATAGCAAATCTTCTAATGACCTAAGCAATATGTCTCAAAGGCAGGCACACAAACATCCAAGGGGTCTAAGTACTCAGCATCAGTAAATCGGGGAAAATGCACATCAAAATCACAAGATAACCTACTGAGAAAGGCTATTAAAATCAAAATAACATATTTTGGCAAGATTACAGAAAAATGGAAAGTCTCACATGTAGTGTGAACATAATTAATGTAGCCATTATGGAAAAACACTGTAGGAGTTCATCAAAAAGTGTGCTTGAACTCCTGGGTTTGATTCCCAACACTACAAAAGGGGTAAGAATGGATAGAGGGGGAAGAAGATGAGAAAGAGGAGGAGGAAGAGGAAAGGAAGGAGAGAGAGGAGAAAGGAAGAGGAAAAGAGAGAGAGGAGGATGAGAAGGGGAAGATGAAAGGGAGAGGGAGAGACCAAGGAAAAGAGGGAGGAATAAGGGTAAAGAGAGTAAGAAGAAGGAAGAGGAAGAGAACAGCAAGGCCACTTAACTCATATATAAAAGTTCTGTATGCCAGGAATATGTTTACATGTATAAGCACATATCTGCATAATGTGTAGATAGATGTTATTATAACACTATTCAAAATAGTCAAGATATGAAATAAGCCAAAGTATCAAACAAAAGAATTCATGGATACATAAAATATAGCAAATATGCACATAAAATAGTTTTTACAAAAAAAATTATAATAGCATCCAGTCACTTAGAGCCTCAGGCTAAATCTGAAAGACACTATATAAAGTGAAATAAACCAAGTATGATGTGGGATGTCCTTCTGTATATGCTTCTTTCATTGGTTGATAAGTAAAACACTGTTTGGTCAATGAGGCAGGAAAACAAATGGGGCTAGGAGACAAGGAGAATTCTGGAAATGGTAGGCAGGCCCTGGCAGAGTCATGATGCTGCCAAAGGAGTAACACCATGCCAGGCATTACCAGGTAAGCCACAGCCTCGTGGCAATACATAGATTGATAGAAATCAGTTAATAATTAAGACAGAGCTAGCCAATAACAAGCCCTAGTCATCGGCCAACAGCATTATAATTAATATAGTGTCTGTGTGTTTATTTGGGGCTCCAGGGTGGCAGGACAACTGCCAGGCTAGAAAACTTACATCAACACCAATACAGAGAGACAAATAATAATTGTTGGCACTCATAGGGAGAAGATAAAAATATCGAATTCATACAAATAAGAAACAGACTAGTAGTTTCCAAAGGCTTGTAAATGCAAGATGGAGGGCAAAATATAGAAACTTAGATAATTGGCACCAAAATAGAGTCAGATAGGAAGGTTTTATGTTCTAGATTTCTACAGTACAGTAGGGTGATTTTCTCTTTTAAAAAAAAATAATTGTATAAAATAGCTTGCACAGAAGAATTTGAATGCCACTAATGTAAAAAAAAAGCATAAATAATGTGATAGATATACTAATTATCCTGATTTGATTTAATGTGCCAAGTTAATTATACTCCATGAATATGTATAAGTACAGCAAAGTAATCTACTAGCCCAACAGTCTATATAGAGTAGGAAAAATATTCACCAGCTGATTCTCAGATAGGGTGTAAGAACAAGAATATATAAAGAACTACAAAAATTAAACACCAAAAATAACCCACACTAAAATTATGAAACAATAAATGTGTTAATAAAATTAACAGACAGTTCTCAAATAACAGAAATTGACAATGAGTAATCTTAAAGTGTTCAGCAACCTTGCATCAAAAGATTCTACTTCACTCCAATCAGAATGGCTATGGTAAAAAAAAAATGGTAAGAAATGCTAGTGAGGATATGGGTAAAAAGAAACTTTTATCTGCTGCTGGTGAGACTGTGAACTAGTACAGCCATTGTGGAAATCAATATGAAGTTTTCTCAAAAATGAAAAATATACTACAATATGACTCAATTGTATAACTGCTGGCCATTTGCACAAAGAATTCCATATCCTTCCATCAGGTATTGGCCCATTCATGCTTCTGGCTGTGCTATTCATATACAAAAGCAATAGCATAGAACAAGTGTAACTGTCCCTAAACAGATGAATGGATAATGAAAATGTGATTAATATATACAACAATAAAATTTTATTAAGCTATTAAAAATGCCACCATGATATATGCAAGAAAATAGATTTATCTGGGAATATACATTAAGGAAAGTGACCTAGACTCAGAAAGGCTTATTCTCTGTTATCTATGGTTCCTAACATTTTAATTATTTATATTTATTTATTTTTATTTGCTTTGCAGCATTCCTATCAACTCTCTTTCCTTATTTTCATTGATTTCTCTTTGGTGCATCCTCTACCATAATGATCAAACCAACCTTATTTACGTGGTAGTTAAAGCCCATACAACATGTAGTTGAACACTTGCTATCTATGTAACTTTGGCTAAATAACTTCATTCTCTAAGTTAGTTGATGAGTTAAGGAGGAGTTGTGGGATAAAAAATCATAGAGCATATTCATTGTGTCTCCTACTTTTTCTTTAACCTTACGTATTGAAAAAAGTTTCTTCCCTGCCAATGAATAGAAATTCAATTAGCCTCATGACTGATGGGAGATGTTATTCTGTATATATGTTTCTCATACTGGTTAATAAAGCACTGTGGCCAATGAGATAACAAGATAGGCGGGGCTAGGAGACCAGGAGGAGGAGAGAGGAAGTAGTAGGAGTCAAGATGTAGCCCAGGGAAGGAGCAGAGCCTGCCTCACGGCTCCCCAATAAGACGACCACGTGGAAATACTTAGATAAGTAGAAATGGGTTAATAATTAAGGCAGAGCTAGCCCATTAACAATAATGGTAACTGGCCAACAGGATTGTATCAAATACAGAGTCTCTGAGTGTTATTTGGGGCACATGTGGTTGCAGGACAATGGCGGCAGAACCAGCGGCAGCTGGCGGGGAAACCTGCTGTAACATAATGGTGT
This sequence comes from Cricetiscus sungorus, assembly GCA_030556225.1. Taxonomy (NCBI): domain Eukaryota; kingdom Metazoa; phylum Chordata; class Mammalia; order Rodentia; family Cricetidae; genus Cricetiscus; species Cricetiscus sungorus. The sequence goes on along the minus strand of JANBXA010000007.1, from coordinate 54,084,540 downwards.
CAGAAGCGGGATTGAGAACTTTCGCTTAAAACTTAACAAAAGCTTAAAAAATAGTTTTTAGAAACAAGGGAACAGAGACTTCTTGGTAGCAGCATTTTCTTGATTGGATTTGTTTTGCTGTAGACAGAGATTTGCGCAGCTCCTTTAAGGGAAGTTTCCAAAATTAGCATAAGCGGCAAAAAGCCGCCTGGCTTTTAAAGAGCTCTGCTAACAATTCATTGGTGTGTAGGAGAGCTGCAATAAAGGTTTACACTGTGTTTTTAAAAATACGCTGGCTTGGGAGAGAAAAAGAAACAGGATAAAATGGTTTAAAAAAGAAAAAAGGAAGTAGAATTAATCCTAGTACTCGGCAGACAGAGGCAAGCAGATCTCTGTGATTTCAAAGTAAACCTGGTATGGAGTGAATTCCAGGACAGATAAAAGTTACACAGAGAAACCCTGTCTCAAAATATGTAAAAATAGAATTAGAAGAAATAGAGTGATAAAAGAGCCATGTAAAGATGGAAAACACAGAGAAATTTTGGATACTATACGCGCTTCTGTTGTCTTTAAATTATTTGATTGCTGAGAAAATAACTACTGATAAAAGAAATGCTGCTGGATTAATTCAATTTATATATTTTAAAAATGCTTTGACTCCAAAATTTAAGCGTAAGGACAAGTTACTGAGGAAAAGGATTTCTATTTTTGTTTCCACAGAAAATGAAAAACTATGGATTTCTTCCAGACTTATGTGGTTTGATCAAGCCAGACCCCCTGAAACAATGCCCCAGATGATCCAACAATCAAAGCAGTTGAGACAAAGCCTTGCAGACTACTGCCAAGATTTCTGCATCTTCTTTGAACACCCATGACAGCGCCCTCTACCAGCAGGAAGTAGTTTGGAAAGAACGATGCCCAAATTCCCAAATATTGTTTATAAATGTTTGTTTTCATTTAAATGGACTTGGTTATAAATGGCTATAACCACAAACAATCTTTTTAAAGGTAAAAAGGGAATTATGGTATAGATATGAATACTTTGCTTTGAAATGGATTTTCTTTTATTGATACAATTTAAGGTCAATTTTGTGATATGTATATTTCTCCTCTTGTTTAGGTATTGTGTTTATATAGCTCATTGAAAATGTAATGTATAAGAAATGTATTTGAGATGGATAGGCATTCTTCAAATCTTTCAAAGACCTATAGAATATGGCATTTAAAATGGTTTAGGGATTTTCTTGACAATGAGGCACAACTGCTCCTGGTAACACCACCTGCATCAAAAAGGAAGATGGACATTGAAGAAACTCGTTATGAAGTTTGCTTCTAATATGGCAAGACTGGTCATTTGGACAAGGTACTGCTCTTGTCTAGACTGTTTGACTTTATGTTATAGAAACTGGACATGCAGGACCCACAAAAAGGTGACTGCTGATGCAAGATGGACATTGCTACAGGATTCTTGCTTCATGGAAGAGGCTGCCAGACAGCCAGACAGTCTACAGGTCACAGAGAAAAGTGACTGACAAACTAGCAATACAGGTGGACAGTTTAAAGTTTCCTGCTTTGCTGTAGAGTCTGCCAGACATACCATGGCCTATGGGCTGAAGATGGAACATTACAGAAGAGCTTTGGGTGACTGACCAGGCAATGAGTTGTCTCTGTCATTTCTAGAGTTTATATATTATCCTTCTGTGGTCTTTGAAGTAGTTGAAGACAGATAGTTATGGTTATAGTTTTCCTTAGTTAGGATTAAAGATAAGTTACATATAGGACTTTAGACTCACAAAGATAGAATAAATGATATTTTCTTTAAGTCTTGCAAAATGTTAATGGACTAAATATTATTAACTGTAATTCTTATTTGATAACTGTTGTATGGTACATTTTGCTATGTTAAGGTTAAACCCCTTCTTTTACTTTAGACAGAAAAGAGGAGATGATGGGAGATGTTATTCTGTATACATGTTTCTCATACTGGTTAATAAAGCTCTGTGGCCAATGAGATAGCAAGATAGGCGGGGCTAGGAGACAAAGAGGAAAAAGGAAGTAGTAGGGAGGGTCAAGATGTAGCCCGGGGAAGGAGCAGGACGCCTGCCGCGCGGCTCCCCGATAAGACGACCACGTGGAAATACTTAGATAAGTAGAAATGGGTTAATAATTAAGACAGAGCTAGCCCATACACAGTAATGGTAATTGGCCAACAGGATTGTATCAAATACAGAGTCTAAGAGTGTTATTTGGGGCACACGTGGTTGCGGGACCATGGCGGCAGGACCAGGAGGCTGGCGGGAACAACATGCAGCAACACATGACCTTTATGCTCACTCTTAGATTGTCACTTTAAGTGCCAACACCAATCTTAGCTGAATAAGTAAAAAATGAAAAAAAAAATCCATACAATAAATTTAGTCTCTCCTACCTTTTTTTTTTTGACTCCTTCACGGCTAGAACACACACACACACACACACACACACACACACACCAAACAAACAAACGAACAACAACAAAAAAAAAAAACAGAAATAGTTATAGAAAAGTAGTTTGTTAATTGTGACTCTCTCCAGATTTAAGGGGCAGATAAGACATTGATCCTTCAAGGCCTGGGCAGTCTATGCAGCCTCAATCAATGGAACCAGTATTTAGCCCTAGTACATGCCCTGGCTTTTTGGAGCCCATTCCCTTTGGAGGGATATTCTCTCAGCCCAGATACACAGGGGAAGGTCTAGGCCCTGCCTCAAATGATGTGACAGACTTTGAAGATGCCCCATAGGATGCCTCACACTCCCTGAGGAGTGGATGGGAAGGGTTGGGAGACTGGTGCTGTGACTGGAATTGATATGTAAAATAAGATTGTTTTTAATTTAAATAAAATTAATTTTCAAAAAGAAAAAAAAGAGCAACAACAACAAAAAACAAACAAACAAACAAATAAACAACACTCTTACAAATACTATCCTAATATTATCCAACTCTATGAAAATCCAAGACATCAGAGTAATCCAAGCTGTTCTTGGACAGAAGTTGATTATGCAACTGCCCTATTTTAATATCCTTTTACATAGCCAATATCTCTGACATGTTTTAAATATGAAAACTGTTGATAATTAAACCAGTTTGGTTGGTTTTTGTGTCTTATTCATGAAATATAAATCATTTGGCCCAGTCTTATATTCAAGCAGGTCTAAATTATATATATTCATTCTTACTTGACAGAAAGATCAAGCTACCAGCTTCACCCTCAATAGGTCACTTTAGGAATTTCGCCACCCTTACATTAACAGCATTCTTCTTCATGTTAAACTAGGTTGACCAGAATTTAATTTTGGGGGATCTTTGTTTTTTACTATTATTATTTTTTTTCTTAATTTACATATCAATCCCAGTTCCCTCTCCCTCCCATCCTCCCATACTTCCTACCAACACCCCCATCCCATCCCCCATCCACTCCCCAGGAAAGGTGAGGCCTCCCATGAGGTATCATCAAAATCTGTCACATCATCTGGGGTAGGGCCAAGGCCCTTTCCTGTGACTCTAGGCTAAGGGAGCATCCCTCCATGGGGAATGGGCTCCTAAAGTTCATTTATGCACTAGGGATACATCCTGGATCCACAATGGAGGTCCCATAGACTGCTCAGGCCTCGTAACTGGGGCCCACATTCAGAATTTACTTTTATTTTATTTTATATAGATTTATTTTATGGTATGTGTATGAGTGTTTGCTTGCATGTATGTAGATGCACCTTATATATATAGCTGATGCTGAAGATTCCTTGGAAATGGAGTTAAAAATAGTTGTGAGCTACCCTGTGGTTGCTAAGACCCAAAACTGGGTTCTCTGTAAAAGTATCAACTGCTCTTAATATCTGGACTGCATTTCCAGCTACTAGATAAACTAGCTTTAAAGTTTAGATTCATAGAGAATTGAGGCTTAGTGAATTAGCCCAGTACTTAAGTAGAATTCCAACTATGCAAGTGTTGATATGAGCGGCTGACAGACTCTCCTTTAACCTCGAATTTCAAATTCTAATGCTTTTCAAAGTAATCTTATTTTATGTGTTGACTTTAATAATAAGTAATTTACCTTGAATTTCTAACAATATACATTATTTCTTTGTATTTAGTTTTGTTCCATGTAATGTTTTGTTTAGGGTAAAAACAGTAATGGTAGTAGAGTTATGGTACTCTAAAAATTTTAAGGACTTTAAAATCAGTGACTTATGAGGTTTCTAACAGGACAAAAATAAGGTTCATGAGTAAAGTCAAGATTTTCTAAAGTCTTTAAAAAAAACTTAAATGTGAGTAAAATACATAATCAATTTTAGAACATGTATTCACTTTTCTCCAAATGCATGCTAATTTTCTCTAGCATAAAAATGGGGATACTCCCACTTAACTTCAGGAAAAAAGAACAGCCACAAGTGAAATTAAAGGGTCAGTCATAATTAATAGTTCATTACCTCATTTTAAGATATAAGGCAAACATGGTAATTCAAAGTATACTGGAAAATTTTACATAGTAAATTTAAGAGTTATTAAGAGAAGTAAGTGTTGGGTGATGGTAGTATACACTTTAAATCCCAGCAGTCAGGGGGCAGAGGCAGGTGGATGAATTTCTGTGCGTTTAAAACCAGTGAGTTCCAGGAAATCCAGGGTTATTACACATAGAAACCATGTCTCAAAAAACAAAACAAAAACAAAAACAAAAGAAAGGAAGGAAGGAAGGAAGAAAGAGGGAGGGAGGGAAGGATGGAAGGAAGAAAAGAAGGAAGGAGAGAATGAGAAATAAAGTAAAGTAGATGTGAATTGATCTCTGCCCTTTAGATTTGTGATCTTAGAAAAGTAAGTTCTATTTCTTTTCTACTATTTTTTCAAATGAAGGTTTCCATTTCATATGTTTGGTATACAACTCCATTTTAAAGTGAGACAATGAATATTAAGATACATATGTCATACATATAATGGAATCTAGCAAGATTGCTCAGTAGATAAACACACCTGCCTCTAGGCCTAATGACCTGACTTTTATTTCTAGAACTCACATAATGAAAATACAGAAGCTAGTTCAAGAATTTGTCCTCTGACTTTCACATGGGTGCTGTGTCATATGCATGCCCTCACACAGAGATACACAATAAATTAAATCTAGTGTGTGTTACCTTTGGATCCCGCTGCTTTGCTGAATATGTTTAGCACTTGCAGGAGTTTTCACATGACTTTGTGGTCTTCTATGCTAGAATCATACTATCTGCAAAGAAAGATGCTTTGACTTCTTTCTTTCTATTAGTACCTCTTTGATTGACTCCACTTGTCTTATTACTTTATCTAAGACTTCAAGTACTATATTGAACAGGAAAAGAGATTGTGGATATCCTTGTCTTGCTGTTGATTTTAGTGGAAGTGCTTGCATTTTTCTCAATTTAAAATTCTGTTGGCTGTGAGTGTTGTATATTCCCTTTAATATATTGATACATGTTCCCTGTATATCTAGATTCTCTAGGACTTTTATCATGAATGAATTTTTCAAAGGCTTTTTCTACATATAATGAGATAATCACATGTCTTTTTTTTGTCCTTGAGTCTATTAGTGTTGTAAATTACATTGGTCAATTTATGTATGTTGAAATGTTCTGGAATTTCTAGAATTAAGCTGAATTGAACATGGTGTTTAACTTTTTGATGTGTTCTTGAGTTCATTTTGACCATGTACCAGCATAAGGCCATATATCTAACAATATAGGACATCACATTTTCACATTTCGTACTTGGTGGGGACAGAGAGAGAGAGAGAGAGAGAGAGAGAGAGAGAGAGAGAGAGAGAGAGAGAGAGAGACAGAGACAGAGAGAGACAGAGAGAGAGAGAGTACAAATTTTAGTAGGAAGTGAAGACAGGATGAAACTAAGAGGAGGGTGTTAATGTGCTTGAAGTGAAGTGCACAAAATCCTCAAACTAACAAAAATAAAAGAAAATATGTTATTAAAATGTAATGAATGATATCCATGTTAGAAATAATGCAAGATGAACAAGGTCCACCCTTTGGAAAGCATTCCTTGGGCATCAGGTTGAGATACTAAGCATGATGTGGTAAAAATGGAGAGCTGTTCAGATACGTGAAGGAGTACTCTGGACTTAGAGACTGCTAGGCTTAGAATGAGAAGATTCTCAGCCATGTTTATTTAAATAGTAGACACAATGCCTACAAACAGCTTTTAGTATACACATTATCTGTACAGATTATTCTTTTATATATACCAAGTTAATAAGAATTATACAATGTTCTCCTGGGCCTCTAAGTTTCCATCATCCAATAAAAAATGTGGTATCAACTAAACTGCATGAATGCTTGTGTACCACGAGAATGTAAGCACACCCTCCTAATATGCTTTTTGCAGTAGATGAATTAAATCTAGTGCCAGGGCTCTAGCTATATCTTTGACCTGATGACTTCTTTCTACCCATTTCTCTTTCTCTACTACTCAGGCACCAGTGGTAGCTGTCTTGATTCAGGTCATTTGGTACAATGGAACCATATTCATTGATTTTTAAAAAAAGGACTCAAATCCTATGATAAATATTAAGCATTGTTGCTTTTTTAAAAAGTAATTTCAATCCAAATAACTGGGCTTTTGGAATGAGAATGATTTGTTCATTTTTAATTTGCTTTTAGCTTAAATGTTGCAATTTAAATAACAAATGCTAAAAATCCCAAAAGTCTCAGTAAATAGAATTTAATACAAACCACAGTGCACATACAAAGTGTTTTGTCCCCAAGATCAAGAAGTTCAAACTGAGAGAAAAGAGCAAAGGAGGACTAAGACATGAGTTGGGTGCTTACTTTATAAGGACTATAATTATATCCACCATTTGGCCAAACCACAATGAGAAGAAGGAATGAGAGGAAACTGATTTAGAGTCAAAGAGAAGGGAAGAGAAGCATCACAAAGGAGAGGCAATTAGCATGTATCAACTATTTATTTTATTCAATAAATTATTTAAATATTTGTGGTGTTCCTATAATTTCCTGGGCTTTGTGTAGGTATTGAAGTTAGAGGTGATGAAGATACATTCACTGGGAAGCTAGAAAGTATGTGAAGTAAACTTTAGGGGACTGTCTCTGGAGTGGTAAAGAGAGTAGAGCCTAAACCTGAAGATACGCAGCCAGAAAGACTGCACTTGCACTCACAAGCTCTGAAGCTGAAGAGGGAGGACAGCAAGTAAAACAGTTTGAGAAAATTAAGGGTTTCATGTAAAACATCATACCTCTAAGAGGCAGACTAATGGCTGGATAGAAAACAGCCCCTGTGGACAGATCTGATGAGGATGGAGAAGCCAAAATGATCTGGGAAGCAGAACATTATGGGAAGAAGACATGTGTGGGTCAAGAGGAATCATGTACAATGAGCAAAGATTGTGGCCACAGAATGGATGGAAAGAATAAACACATATATGATTACCAACTTCAGAATCCAGCATATCAGGCTACTACTCTGTAGAACTCAGGCCAAAGCCCTAGGAGATAAAAAGGAATTAAATGGAAATCTTAAACTGAATGCACCAAAATCTAGACCCAGACAAATAATTCAAATAAATGGATCCCCCAGGAAATGATTGTGTGTAAGAAATTCTGCTATAACTACACATGGGGTGGCAACTGAATATTATTTTGAATAAATTTTGTAGACTTTGGTTTTGTGGGTGTGCATTGCTATGTAAGTATTGTTAACTTCCTTATAATATTGATGTTCTCTTATTATTTTGTGTATCCATGATGTGAGTGAACACGTATGTCATAGCATGGGTCAAAGGGCAATTTTGTAGATTCAGTTCTCTTCTTCCATATTTACATGCATCCAGGGATTGATTTCAGGTCATTGACTCTTTTATCTGCCAACCTGTCAGTGCCTATGCTGTGAATCCTTATATAATAATTTTTATTCTGGAATGAAAATATTTATACTAGCAAGTAATAACTGTATTTATATACATATGAATCTATGTATGTATGTTAGAAAATCAGTTCAGCAATGTTTCCTTTTGTACATTAGGAACTGAAACACAGAAGTGGTTGTCCAAGGTGATAAAATCAACAAATGGAATTTGAATGCAAATCCCTTTATTTTGGTGGTAATTCCATTACAACCTATTTGAACCCAAAAGAGAGGTTGCTACACAAGGGTGACCTAAATTTCAGTTGATTTGTGGAGTTTGTAATTTATGTTTATAGCTGTCATGTTTTTTAAAACTAATTTTGCCTTATTTGAATTTTGTCTAGGAATTGATAATGATTAGATGGTATGCTAAATTTGTAGTCTTAATGAAAATACAGTATAGGGAGTGGCATACTAGTTAATTATTTAAATTAATTTTTCAGTTAGCACAGGGAGTGATGAGCATTTTCATACATGTAATGGCATTTTCATACATGTAAGTATTCTCATTTGTCCTTTCTTTGTTTTCCCCTGATCCTCCCCTCCTCTTTAGACTCCTTCCCATCATTTGAGACTTGGTCTTTAATAGTCTGCTTTTATGTCAGATGCAACCCATTACCCTCTCTTTCCTCTACCCCTTCCCATATTAGTAACATAAGCCAGAATCAGAAAGATAAATATCACATATTTTCTCATACATGTGGGATGTAAATTTACATGCATATGTTCATGTTTACACACAAATGTATGTGTGTCTCTATGTATATGTGTTAAATGAAAATAGAAATGGGTGGATCAGTTTTTAACAGTCCATTCTCAGATATTAAAAGCCATGATTAGTAAAGATTGCTGATTTCTTTGGTGTGAGCTTCCCTGGTAGGAACAATCTCAAGTTATAATGTCAATCAGGTGGCAAAACTCTTTGAAAAGTTAAAAAAAAAATCCCAATCTGCCTTTAGTACATTGCTGGGAACAAGGATGTTTCTCCAGGACAGAGGCTTACTCAAACATACTTTTTAGAATCCAGGGAATTTTATTTGGACACTACACTGAAGTGCTTTAGGAACAGATTCTCATTACCATGGACAGTTATTATGAAATGAGTATGTTTAAAGTGCAAGTAAAACAATGATTCTTCTTACAATTTTCTCCAAACAAATGAAAAAATAATGTGTTAAGTTTTCTCATCAGCTCTCTGGATAGAAGTAATATTTAAGAGAACAGAAAGCAAAGATAAATCCCCTTTTGTAAGACTCCATTAAAGAGGAATCAACCATATCTCTTTCATTTTGCCAGCTTGTATTCCACACATGACATCAGGATAAGTACATTATGCAAGTCTGAATTCTGTATGTTTCTATACCTTATAAAGGTCAAAGAAAACTAAAGTCAAATCTCAAATGACTTGTGAGATGTGATTATAGCAAAGGAGCACAGGCACTCGATGCTCAACATCCATGTAATAAGAAAACCAAATCATTCTGTGGAGCTTTTCCCAGCAAACTTGACCTTTGAAATTTACAATTGTCATACAACTAAAACAATGTGTCTATATGCCACATTGTAAAATCCATGTCTTATTTTACCTTCACCATTCTATTTTTGTCTGTTTTGATCTTAGGCATCTTTGGAATTATATTTTTTTTAAAAAGTTATTAAGAGGACCAGCTTGATCAAAACCATGCATATACAATTAACCAAAAAGCCGAGACTTGCAGCAATTCCACCTTCCACAAATGCAGGTGTAAAAGAAGGCATCTCCGCTGTATCTATTGAGGAAGGTTCAATGTTTTTGATCTTGGGGTACTCTAACAGGAGCATGTGTTTTACATATCTTACAAGAACTGTGGAAACCCTTTTAAAGGATCATCCATTATCCCAAGTGGCAATTATAAGATGTCTGTTTCTCAATGATCGAATCCTCCCCCCTCCCCCCTCCCCCCACCCTGGCAGTGAACCACTTGATCTCTTTTGTAACAGGAGAAACTCAGCTACAATGGAAGTGGCTTTCCAAAGGCTGCTGAGCCTTTCCAGCTCTTATTATTCTTTAGTGAGAGTGCTTGTTGAAGACACATGGTAGAATGTGTGAGAGGTAGCAATAGACAACTGACTTTCATGGGAGACTTCTCACACATTTTTCTATGTTTATGCTCTTCAAAACTCTTTATGGACTTGTACCTGTAGAATAGCTGTGGTCAACAAATGTTCAAGTTTATACTGTTTATTACAAAGTCTAGTTACTGTGAGGTCATTGAACTTAAGTGCTTTTTTGTTATCAACAATAAGCTTTTATCAGACTAGTGAGATGGCTCAAAGAGTATAAGCCTTGCTGTGTAAGTCTGACAAGCTGAATTCAATCTCTATAACATATATAGTACAAAGAAACAACTGACTACAGGTTGTCCTTTAATCTCCACACATGTGCCATAGCATACACACACTAAATAAAGTTTAAAGTAGTAATAGTTTTAAAACCTACACTTTCTTCCCTTCCTAGTATCATACATTTGACTGGTATCAGTCCTTAACTCCAAAGGCCTACATGGCAGAAAAAAGAGCAGATACAATTCTCAGAGAGCAATTAATAAGGAAAGGTTTCAATATTCAGGATTAGACTTCAGGATTCTATAATTCAGGATTGTTATTGCTATATATGTACATATGTGTGTGTATGTGCATATTGCATGATTCTGTTTACAAAAAAAATCTAGAAGAGGCACAACTAACCTCTAGTGAGGGGAAAAAATCTCTCCTGAGGAGTATGTGTGAAGTGAGTGTAAAAATCCTCCAGTGAATTCTGTGGTGTGATAGAATTTTAGTGGAAGGTTAAATGAGATATAAGCATGTATCAAAGTTCATTGAAACCAAGCTTTTAAGATCTGTGCATTTTATCATGTATAAATTATGTAGAAGCTATTTCTTCTCTGGCATTCTGGGTGGTAATTTAGTAATGTTCTTTTATTGAAATAAATCCCTGTTAACAGCCCAAGGTGATACTTAAATAGGTGGTTCATTGACTTCTTCGAAGACTGTTGACAGGGAAGGATTAAAACTTGTCCATTTAGTATGACAGTTTCCACAAAGTAAAAATTTAAAAACCAAGAAATAAAAGAGAAATTCAACCATGACTATAGATATCTGTGCAAACTGACACAGACAGAGAGAACAAGCTACTCTGTACATAGACTAGGCTTGAGACTTTTCTGAGTTACACAGGAAGTTTAAAATAATAGCTAAAATTCTACCCCTTTTCTCAGAAATCAGAATATTTCTGTGACAATATGTTTATGCATCTTCCATGAGGGATTCAAAGAAGCAACTTAATTTAAGAAAAACTGATGCAAGCAACTATATGTTTGCTGAGGAAGAGTGAGATAGGACACAGCCATCTTCATCTTTTCTATATAAAAAGCGAACTATAACAGTCTTTCATATGATAGCTGAACTATAAACAATAATAGTTTGTCCTAATCACACATAAAACATGCATACACCACTACCCAATAGGAGCAGTGTTTTTGTTTTGTTTTGTTTTTCACTGCATTAATGCCTTAGGACTTGAGACCAGTCAACTTGGGTTAAAATCCCTGTGCTGTACCTTTAAACAACATGACATTGGCAGAGTCATTTAACTGCTTTGGATTCCCAGATCCTAGAAAACATAGAGCTATTGATGCCAACTCAGCATGAGGCATGTGAAAGCACTAAGTTGATGGTGTATAAGCAAAGCTTGTCCATTTCCACCCTGTAAATATTGGCCAAAAGCCAAAAGGAAGAAATTTACGTTTGTAATAGGATATACACTTCTTTTGTAAATTTCAAAACATTCTGTTCATTTTTAAACTTTTAAGTTCAATGACATCATATGAATTTCTTGTTATAAACAAAAATGTAGCCCCGTGAGTGACAGAGGGTTTACCTGGCACATGTAAAGCCCTGTGTTTGTTCTTCAACTCAAGCAACAAAACACAACTTTAAAAGTTCACTTACATAACTTCAATTTTCTCCAGGGGTTTTTCCAAACTTGTAGTTACAGTTATGGTGGGATAATTCATTATCTCATCATGGGCTGGACAGTTCATCAAACACATTTCACTGTTGAGACAACTTGTCAGTGATGTTCAATTTGCTGTCTCATCAGCAATACAATGTACAGTAATTAAAATTTTATCATGATAACATCTCGTCTCTACAACTCATGCATAATTCAGGCCTCATATATCAAACATCAACTGCACATACATTGTCTAATGAGGATGGAGAATAAACTTGACTCTCGGATGCTTTCTCGGGCTACAGAAATGATTGTGTTCTTTTTCTGAGGGCAAGGCTTGCCAAAAGCACAATTGTGAAGCAGAAACCTCAGTACCCCCAGTCTGCCTCCCAGAGAACATAAAGCCACCCACATCATATTCAACAAGCTCACTTTAAAGTACAAGTGATTATCAAAAATACTTAAAAGATCTTTTAATCATTTAAGCACTGGTATAAATGGTGCTCCTTCATCTGTGTATTGTTTACTCCTCAATTGTGTCAATCATGATCTTACCAACATTTTGTGATTAGTCCAAAGGTTAAATTCAACCCTTTGCTAATACAGTTTTCCCAATGTTTAACACGACACCAGGCACAGAGGCATATTAGATTTAACATAGACTGGCTACTTACATATTCCAAAAGAACATGTTAAAAACATGCAAAGAATGCAGCTTTGATCTTCATAAATCCATATCTTGGCAAACAGTGAGGGAAATAGATGTGAATAGGGTGGAAAGTAAAACTATACTATCACTCCCACAGTCTCTTTAAATAGACTGTCTTCATCTGTACTCACCTATTGATCTAGCTGCATTATTACTCTCAGACTGTAATAAAACTTCTCTGTTTGGATGGCCTCTAAATCTGACAGACTGTTTCTCATCTCAAATCCATCTTAAAAGCATCATCCTCTACCCCCTGAACATGGGTCTTAGTTAGAAGGCCTGGGTACTCTATGGGAGCTCTGACAGTGAAACCAGAATGTATCCCTGGTGCACAAAAGGAATTTGGGAGCACATTCCCCATGGAGGGATACTCCCTTAGCCTAGAGACAGAAGGGAGGGTCTAGACTCTACTCCAAATGACTTGACAGATTTTGATGATCCCTCTTAGAAGGCCTCACCCTCCCTGTGGAGTGGGTGGGGAATAGGACAGGAAGGGGGGACAGGGGGCATGAGAGGCAGGGATGGAGGGAGGCAGGCAGGGGAAGAGGCAGGGAGGGAGGAAGGGAGGGAGGGAGGGAGGGAGGGAGGGAGGGAGGGAGGGAGGGAGGGAGGGAGGGAGGGAGGGAGGGAGGAAGAGAGAGAACTTCGACCCATATGTAAAATAAGAAAAAATAAAAAGTAATTTTAAAAAAGTATTATTCTCCAAGAAGCTGTCTCTGATGCCTCAGGCTTCACTGAATTCTGGGTTTCCAGAGCACTTTGTTCACAGCACTGGTAATGGTAATTAGCACCTAGTAAGGGCACATCTGTTTGTTCAGGCATTACAATAGCAATTTTACAGAGCATGTCCAACTCTTGAGTGTATAGGAGACACATTGCCAGCATGTTCATTTTCTTCTGTAGGCTGGTATAAAGGTATAAAGGTATAAAGGAGTTGAATACCCCACAAAAGGTCTCATGGCAAGCACAGTAGTTCTCTTGCTTATCTGTATTTTCCTTTCCTTAGTCTCAATTAAACATAGTCAAACATGGCCCAAAAATATTCAGTGGAAAAAATATATATCTTGTGACCTTTGGTCAATATCAGCAGCATGATAAAATATTTTTCCACCTTGCTCTATGCCACCTAATATGTAAACTAAGCCTCTGTCTAACAAATCCATACTGGGCATGCTCACTGCCTTAACTATCTCAGTTATAACTCAACTCTTTCATTATCTCACTGTTTATTTTATTTAATAGTCATCTCAATATGTATCAGTAATTAATCAGGTATTGTCAGTATGCCAGAGAGAAACTAAAATGCTTCCTTCAGTAAAAGGGTAACAGGTTCTCAATAAGGAGTGACAATGCCATATTGAGGCTTTTAAGATTTACAATGTACATAAATTCCTATGCATGAAATTGTGAAGAAGAAAAAAATAAATGTGTGCTGGTTTTCCTGTCAAACCTATGCAAAAGCTGTGGTCATGTTAGGCAATAGGAAAAATAATCACACTGAGATTAATCTCCACATTAAAGAGGAGTCATCATAAATATAAAGTGCTGCCCCAGTCATCACCCCTCCCCAGCAACCCTTGGAATGCTTGGAATATCTTCTTCCAAGACAAAGAACATCCACTATCTAAAGGCCTCCGAATTTACTCTCAAAACCGAGTGGAAGACTCTCTTAACCAACAAAAAAGGAATGAAGCTAGATTTTCAAACCTCAAAGCCTTTCCCCTATATCATATATTTTATGAATTATGAGTAAATGATCAAACAAATGGTGCTGCTCTTAACAAATGACAGTATAACCTCATAAGCACACATAGCTAAGAAGAATAAACTTCAAATACCACCTTCTTCTACATTCTGTATTAACTACGCAACCAGTGTTAAGATAGCCTTGTTCAAATAGCTAAAACATGTGAAAAAGAATGCACTACAGTTTGACCACAATCCTTTCAGAATCTGATGAAGACCTATTGTAACTAAGCATTTTCAAATGCAGTTTCTCAGTTTAAAACTTTGATGTTAAATGAGCCTCGTTGTACTTTCTTTCCATTTAAGCCCATTCTGATCACATTTTTGTGGTTATCTGCCCTGGGGTTCCCATCTGAGAGCTATACCATGAAAAATGTCTGCTGAGTCAGGAAAAATGAATTTCAGTTAAGGAACTAATATCATTAACATGATATGATGATTTGCATTTATCAGTCAAAGAAGAACAGTTACCAGAGGACTAGGGAGGTCTAGTACCGGGTGAACCACAAAATCAGCAAACTCCCTGCTGAATGGGCTTATAACCTAAATAGATAATTGCAAACAAAGAAGGGTAGAAGGGCTCTCCAGGGAGAGTGAGAAGGGGGAGTCCGTCAATTGTTTTTCTCTTTGATGACAAGGCTTATGTGAAAAACAAGCCCAAACACACTCCCTCCCCTAGCTTCCCACTATCTGTACTCAGAGCCTCTCCTAGTCCTCCCCCTCTATATGTACCCCAGCCCTCTGCAAACTCATGAGGTTGATGAGCAGATACTCACAGAGAAGCTGGAGTATGTAAGAAAAAAAAAGCACTTGGATTTAGAACTGTCAGCATCTAGTCCTGGGTCTGCCAGTAACTACCACTGTGACTTCAGTCTACAGTCTCTCAGAACATGGTGTTTCTCTACAGCAAAAACAAACTTCTTGAATTTAAGATCCTTCCAAGTATAAAAAGCAATGCTTTTACACTGAGTTACAGGTACTCAATTAAATTCAGTTTCCCCACTTTGTTTCCAAACTGATATCAACAACTATCTTCTAAGATTGTTAGCAAACTACTTTGGTGTACATTTATCTTACATCAGAAAAATTGTTTGATAGGAATAGCAAGATCACTTAGATTTAAAAAAAAAAAAAAAAAAAAAAAACCCTGATGATCTGAGTTCAATCACCAGGCCTCCCAAAAGTCCTTTGGGAACTGGCTTTCCAACATTACTCTAATTCTAATTCCATCTCATTTCCAGTCACCAGCTCTCACACCCATGACTTACAGGTCCTTTAGCCTGCCTCAGCAACATTTATTCCTTTGTTCTCACATCTTACAATATGTTCTTTGTCACCAGCTACCTCACCCAACCCCCACACTTCCTTAAAGTTTTTATTCCAAAGTTACTTTATTAATAAGTAAGGCCTGCCTGTCCATTTTGCCCCGTCTACATGCACAACAAGCACATCAGAGCCCCCAATCCTACTTTATCGCATCCCCCTAGTTAATGTAGGTATCAGTATCCTATTGGTTATTTCTCTTCCCTCCAAGGATGCACTCCATTTTCTTTTTTGATTTCTGCCAGTTTAGCTCCTTTCTGTGTTCCAAGTACCTAGAGCAGTATAGCAGAGCAGGTACCCTACAAGTGCCTGTTGAATAAACAGTCCCCCAAATACAATTATTCTCCTTCTAACTCACCCTGACCAGGATTGTATCTGCTTTCATCATCATGACCACCAAGTATAACCACCATCAGATATTTCTCCTAGGGCTTCCTAGGAGAATGTCCTTGCAAAGAGTATTTCTATTTCTTGGTCACCCTGAATAGCATTGCAGTGAACATGACAGTTCTAAACATACTGACTTCATTTTCTTTGGACATATGGGATTGCTTATCATATGAAATGTCTATTTTTAATTTGTTGAGGAATCTCTATACTGTTTTCCATAGTAACTGCATGACTTGCATTCCCACTAACATTTTCCTCTTCTCTACAGACTTCCCAGCCTTTGTCCCTAAAGTGAAATGATATCTCATGTTGGCTTCGATTTACATGTCCCTGATAATCAGTGATACTGAGTATTTTTTCAGCCATTTGTATATAACCTTTGAAAAAATTCTACTTAGAATTACTGCATACCTTTGAGTATCTTATTGCTTTAATTGAATTGAGTTCCTTACATAGTCTACTAACTCCTTGCCAGAGGTATGGTTTATAAGTCTTCCACTCTATAGATGTGGTAGCTCAGATACTCCTGAACTACATTATTCCTCCGTTTGGCGTGCCACAGACCATCCAAACAGACAATGGGTCAGCCTTCACTTCCAGGGTCATGGAGCTTTAATCGGAAGCTTTCAACTATTCCTGAAAGCTCCACATCCCCTACTGTCTTAAATCCTAGGAAAAGGTGGAAAGGGCCTATGGACTCAAGCAACAGCTAATCAAACACTCCATTGAACTCGCGTTATCTTGACCTTCCATTGTTCCTATTGTCCTTACCTGCCTCGGGGCCATCCTATGTTCTACAGGTCCAAGCCCTTTCCAGCTCCTTTATGGAACACCCTGCCTCCTCATTCACAGATGCATGGTGTTCTGGTCTCTCTCTCCCCTTTGGGGGGGAGGAAGGTGGAAGGCCATCCAGGAGTGTTGTATCCATTAAACTTGGGCTATTTCTAATTCGGTTTGATTTGGTCTGATTTGGATTGCTGTATTGATGGAGAGGCTTATGGGGAGCAGAAACATGTCAGGTTATTCTTTCATTATGTTATTTTTATTTCCTTAAGGGTTTTTTTTCAGTGTTTAGTGACTTTATATTTCATGTAATTTTGTTTTTCCTTCCTAAGCTGTGGGTTCATATTCCTCCCAAATTCTTCCTATCATATCTTGAGAAATTTTCTGGGTTTTCTTCTAATAGTTTTTAAGAAAATAGAAACAGCTGTTATATATTCCCATACACATAAGTAAATATGGCAAATTGGTCTTGTCAACTGTGTCCTTTGCCTTACAGAAGCTTCTCAGTTTGAGGAGATCCCACTTATTAATTTTCAATCTCAGTGTCTGTGCTACTAGTGTATGTTCAGGAAGCCGTATCCTGTACCAGTTTGTTCAAGAGTATCTCCCAATTTCTCTTCTAACATGTTCATTGTGGCTGGATTTATGTTGAGGTCTTTGATCCATTTGGAATTAAGTTTTGTGCATGGCAATAGACAAGGGTCTATCTGCAGTCTTCTACACACCATCATCCAGTTTTACCAGCACCATTTGTTGAAGATGCTTATACCCTTCCATTGTATACGTTTAGCTGTTTTGTCAAAAATCAGGTATCGGTAGGTATGTGGGTTAATATCTGTAATTTCGATTCAATTCCATTCGTCTACCTGTCTATTTTTGTGCAAATACCACACTATTTTCAGGACTATAGCTCTATAGTAGAGCTTGAAATCAGGGATGGTGATGCCTCCTGAAGCTTCTTTATTGTACAGGGTTGTTTTAGCAATTCTGGGTCTTTTGTTTTTTATCCTTTCAAGGTAGGTGAAGAATTGTACTGGGATTTTGATGGTGATTGCATTGAATCTGTAGATTGCTTTTGGCAAGACTGCCATTCTTACTATGTTTATGCTACCTATCCAAAAGCATAGGAGATCTTTCCATTTTCTGGTATCTTCTTTAATTTTTTTCTTTAAATACACAAAGTTTTTGCTATGTAGGTCTTTCACTTGTTTGGTAAGCATTACCCCACGATACTTTGTGTTCTTTGTGGCTATTGTAAAGGGTGATGTTTCTCTAATTTTTTTCTCAGTCCCTTTGTTGTCTGTATATAGTAGGGCTACTGATTTTGTTTTTAGTTTATCTGGTATCCTGCTAGTTTGCTGAAGGTGTTTATCAGCTGTAGCAGTTTCCTGGTAGAGTTTTTTGGGTCGCTTATGTAAACTATCATATCACCTGAAAATAGTGACAGTTTGACTTCTTACTTTCCAATTTGTATCCCCTTGATCTCCTTTTGTTGGCTTATTGCTTTAACTAGAACTTCAAGTACAATATTGAAGAGCTATGGACAGAATGGGCAGCCTTGTCTTGTTCCTGATTTTAGAGGAATTGCCATAAGTTTCTCTCCATCAGTTTGATGTTGGCTGTTGGTTTACTGTATATTGCTTTCATTATGTTTAGTTATGTTCCTGTTATCCCTGATCTCTCCAAGACCTTTATCATGAAAGGGTGTTGGATTTTGTCAAAGGCTTTTTGAGCATCCAGTGAGCTGATCATGTGATTTTTCTTTTTCAGTTTATTATGTGGTGTATCACATTGATAGATTTTTATATGCTGAACCATCTCTCAAACCTGGGATAAAGCCTATTTGGTCATAGTGGATGATTTATCTGATAACTTGGAAAACCCCACATCTGACAGAGTGCTTATCTCCAAAATATACAAAACACTCAAGAAACTAGTCACCAAAACACCAAATAACCCTATTTTAAAATGGGATACAGAACTGAAGAGAGAATTCTCAATAGAGGAATACAAAAGGACTGAAAGACACGTAAGAAAGTGCTCAACATTCCTAGTCATCAGGCAAATGCAAATCAAAGCAACTCTCAGATACCATTTTACTCCTGCCAGAATGGCTAAAATCAATGACAGCTTATGCTGGAGAGGATGTTGAGAAAGGGGAACACTCTTCCACTTCTGATGGAAGTGAAAAGTAGTATAGCCATTTTGGAGATCAGTTCCTTATGAAAATGGGAATCAGTCTACCATAGGACCCAGCAATCCTACTCTTAGGCATATACCCAAATGATTCACATCCATGCAAAAAAGACATCTGTTCAACTATGTTCATAGCAGCATTATTTGTAATAGAAAGAACCTGGAAGCAACCTAGATGGCCCTCAACTGAATAATGGATAAAGTAGATGTGGTACATTTACACAGTAGAATACTATTCAGTGGGGGAGGGGGGCCAATGGAATCTTGAAATTCACAGGCAAATGGATGGAACTTGAAGAAACCATCCTGAGTGAGGTAACCCAGTCACAAAAAGAGAAACATGGTATGTACTCTCATATATGGATTTTAGACATAGAGCAA
This sequence comes from Cricetiscus sungorus, assembly GCA_030556225.1. Classification (NCBI taxonomy): domain Eukaryota; kingdom Metazoa; phylum Chordata; class Mammalia; order Rodentia; family Cricetidae; genus Cricetiscus; species Cricetiscus sungorus. Next base: position 54,065,103 of record JANBXA010000007.1, on the reverse strand, counting down.
AGAATCACCAGCCTATAATTCATCCCACCAGATAAACTAGGATACAAGGAGGAACCTAAGAGATTCACACACATTCCCTCACAGAAGGGGAAAGGAACAAGATCTCAAGAGTATATTGGGAGTTGGGGGAGGGCAATAAGCAGAGAGGAAGTTAGGAGAAAGAGAAGGGAAGAGAGGAGAACATGTGGGACTAGGAATATTGAGTCAGGGAACAAATAGGTGAGAGAGAAAAGAGAGAGAGAGAGAGAGAGAGAGAGAGAGAGAGAGAGAGAGAGAGAAAGAGAGAGAGAGAGAGAGATCATAAATAAGGGAGCCATTATAGGTTTGAAAAGAAAACTGACTCTAGAGAAATGTTCAGAGACCTACAAGGATGACCCCAACTAACAATCTGAGCAACAGTGGAAAGGCTACCTTAAATGCCTTTCCCTGATAATGAGATTGATAACCAACTTATATGCCATCATAGAGCTCCCATCTAGTAGCTGATGGAAACAGAAGCAGACACCCACAGCTAAACACTGAGCAGAACTCCTGGAATCCAGTTGCAGAGAGGGGGGGGGGTGATAAGAAAATGGGGGCAGATCAGGCTACAGAAACCCACAGAGACCTGAAAAAGGAGTAGCTCATGGATCCCCAGACTAACAGTTGGCAATCAGGATTGGACCAACTCAGACCCCCTGAATGTGGGTCTCAGTTAGAAGGCCTGGGCAGCCTAAGAAACCTCTAACAGTGAAACCAGGATGTATCCCTGGTGCAGGAAAGGACTTTGGGAGCACATTCCTTAAGGAGAGATACTCTCTTAGCCTTAGGAGGGAGGGCCTAGTCCCTACTCCCAATGATGTGACAGATTTAGATGATCCCTCCTGGACAACATAACCCTCCCTGTGTAGTGTGAGGGGGGGAATGGGATGGGAGGGGGTCTGGATTCATAGGAGGGAAGGAGAGGGAACTGGGATTGATATGTAAAGTAAGAAAAAATAATAAATATATATTAAAAAATAAGAAAGAAAATATGGCAAATATATCCAACCATTGAAAGAATAAAATCATGTTATTTGTGACACAGATGCAACTGAAATTCATATTAACTGAAAAAAGCCAAGCATAGAGAGACCACAAGATCTCTTTCATATGTTATCTACAAAAATGTGACTTAGTAAAGAGAAGAATATTGGTAGTATAGAATTGGGGATGGAAGAGAGGGAGGGATAGGAAAGAGCTGGTCAACAGCTACTAAGCTGCAATAAGGTAGGAAAAATATGTTCTAGGTGCTACTGTACACCAACTACACCAGAAGAATGACAACATGTTGTACAAGTCAAGAATTGGGATTGTATCATGAATTGTATAAAGAATGGCTTAACTGCTAAAGCATGCTACTCTACCTTAACCCTTATAGTCATTTCAGAAAAACATTAAGTAATCCTGTGGTGACTTTTCTAAAGTGTGTAAAGTGAAGGCAACTCCTTGTTGTATGAGGCTATTGTTGTAATTTTTAAAAAGCTGCTTGAGAGAGAAAGATTGCATGTGACAGAGTTCAAGAGGAGGGCTTTTTATTAGGATAAAAGGATTGTAAAAGGGGGAAAGGAGAGAGGGGAGACTGATCTCTAGGGACAGGGGCAGTGAAAGAGAGAAAGAGATGCAGAGAGAGTGGGAACAGGATGGGAGTTGGGCAGGGCCCTTTTAAAAGAGAACACAGTGAATAAGTACAAATGGTTCTTTTAGAGGCAGCAGCTGAGGGTGTATCTTATCAGAACGCCAAAGGCAGAGCAATACAAATGCCTAAATACTAAAAGGTATATTGTTCAGTTTAATGCCTAGTAGGCAAGAAGGGGAAATCAAATGTTTTGGGGAAAGTTATGGTCCTGTGTCATCAGAAACAATCTACAAATCAAGAACTATTGAGTCATTTTTATCTCAGACTCCTAAAAATGATCCATCTCAACTATCACATATTTTATGAACACTCTGCTTTTTCTTTGAGAATATTGCAGTTTCCCTTTTCAGTTGACTTTCTACTTTTACTTCTTAATACTTACTAAGAGTGTTAATTTGTCACTTGTGAGCTGTCCTCTCATTGGTAGTTAATAAATTCCACGAGAGACCTATACATGTTATGCTGACTGCTCTCAACCCAGCACCTGGCACAAAGAAGGGTCTCAGTCAATATTTCTTCCATGCCCATGTGGAAGAATAAATTAATAACTTAAAAAGTAATATGTAAATGAATAAATGGCATTAAAAGTTTACCCCTAACCCAGGTGTAGTGATTACACCTTCAATCCCAGCACTAGGGAGACAGAAACAAACAGATCTCTGTGAGTTCAAGACCACCCAGGTCTACATAGAGAGTTCTGGGACAGCCAGGGCTCCGTAGAGAGGCCCTGTTTCAAAAGCCAGTAAAAAGAAATTTGCCCTTATCTCCTAACCAAAATACTTTCCTCTTTCACTAAATTCCTTTTGAATTTTATCCAAAGTTTCTATTGTACTGTCATCTAACTACCCATCCATAACATAAGCAAGTGTTTTCATGTACAAGCATTCACTGGTATAGCTCCACCTTTATGTTTATGAAGAGGCATACAAATCATTTAATTCAGTTGCTCCTGAGACCTGCAATGATAAGGAATGACGTGATACCTGTGGGCAGTGGTGTGGGAGTACAAAAGAAAGGTTTGGTTTTAAGGAGAAGAATAAAACATAATTTTAAACAACAGGATTCTCTGAAACAAGAATAGAAAAATTACTCTTAACAATTTATACCACATCATCCTTTAGAGTTACCAATAGTCATCACTGTTATAACAGTTTACAGAAAATAAAAATTACCCAAAAGCCAATGAAAGGTTGCCTGGATAAAGAGATAAAGACAAAATGGACAGAGCTAGGAAAAAGACAGGAGTTAGCAATTAATATTCTAGAGCTGTACAGTACAGTTTATAATGCCTCTGGACTTTTATATTCACACAAACACACACACACACACACACACACACACACACACACAATACACACATTGCACCTGATGTACACTCTTTATAAGGTGCCATGAAGGCAGAAGCATTGTGGCCAGACAATGGGCCTTGAGGAAAATTCCTTGTCTCAAGTGTGACTCTGGATGCTAACTTTTTCATCACAGCCGACTTATGGGATCTTTGGGGACTGCTTGTACTAGCTTCCTGGAAAATAGTTGCTAATGTTCAGAAAAGTGTAGGGAGAGGCAAACAAATCTCTTTTTGAGAAATTCTATCTTATCTGAAAATTTTCTGTAATCAAAAACAATGTTGTGCATTGCTGTATTTGTTCTCAAAACTTTTATAGCAGGGACTAACCTATAACTCAGTAACACAGCACACATGATGGGAGATGTTATTCTGTAAATATGTTTCTCATACTGGTTAATTAATAAAACACTGTTGGCCAATATGAAACTAGATAGGTGGGGCTAGGAGACTAGAAGGAGAAAAGAGAAAATAGTTAGGAGGAGTCAGCATGTAGAGCTAGAGGAAGCAAGATGCCAGGGCCCGCCGCTCTCCGATAAGATGACCACGTGGAAATACTTAGATAAGTAGAAATGGGTTAAAAATTAAGACAGAGCTAGCCCATAAACAATAATGGTAACTGGCCAACAGGATTGTATCAAATACAGAGTCTCTGAGTGTTATTTGGGGCCAGCGGGCCAGACCAGTGGCTGGCAGGCTGGTGGGCTGGCAGGAAACAGACATGCTACACACACACACTTACTATATGCAAGGTCTTAGATTCAGTTCCCAGAATCTAAAGAGATAAAGCTTCAAAGAATTCACATTCAAGGCCTTTGGAATGGGTAAGATGTGGATTGGAATCAGGATGTATCCCTGTGCACAAAAGGACTTTGAGAGCATATTCCCCATGGAGGGATATTTCCTTAACCTAGAGCCAGGAGGGAGGGCCTAGGCCATACTCCAAATGACTTGACAGATTTTGTTGATCCCTCCTAGAAATCATCACCCTCCCTGTAGAGTGTGGTGGGGGATGGGAGAGGAGGGGAGGGGAGGTCGGAGCGCATAAGAAGGAGTGATAGAGGGAGAAGAAACTTGGATCAATATGTAAAATAAGAAAAAAATAATAATAATAAATAGTCACTAGCTATCACAAACTACAATAGTCTTTCCAAATTCTGCAACCATATAAACAGTTAGTTGACATCCTTCAACTGGATATGCAACACTTCCTCATGTCTCCCTATACTTCATTGCCTATTGTCAGTATGACTCTTACTTCCTCACAATTTGCTAAGTCTGGAATGCTCTTCATCATGACCCACTTGTCTTCTTGTGATGGTTCTTATCTTCCCCAAGTACCACCTTAATCTTAGAACTTCCATACCAGTCTCCAAGAACTTAGCTACAGGTAACAGAAAATTTTCCCAGTGCTTTGGAGTAGCCACATAAGAGGACTTCAAACTTTCATAGATAAGAGTTTTTGAAATAGAAAATGTACTTTCTTTCTTATGAAAAACAATGAAATATGGTAATAATACATATTCACACCGTAATAGACCCATGGCTAAGATTTCTTCCAGCCCCTCTTGCCTGGTTGTTCTGAATAGCAATCTCTTGCACAAGACAGAGAGACTTGATGCTAAGACAAATTGTTCTATAATATTTTTATAATAAGAACCCTAGCCAAGTCAGATCTAGACCTAGATATCAATTCCCCACACATCTGTATTCTGACAGATCTATCACAGTGACCTATTTTCATACTAGAGACTGAGTTAAGGATGTGATTGTTTTTGCAAGGAACTGAAATGAAAATTTCAAGAATGGTATTAGGAGCAGTGAATAAATCAAACATGAATTCTTTGTAAACAGGCTCATAATATGAGCCTGATGAAAGATTTATCTATTTTTAGAAGCTGGTTGCCCTTGTTTGATGCAATCAGTTCAAACCACCAAACAGATCAGTCTTTATAGTAGCATTTATGGACTCAATCATTCCTTTACCAATGGTTACTGACAAAAAGAAATTTAAAACATAATTGTTTACTGAATCCCAAGAAAAGTATATTTTTCTCAAATACTTGTATTTCTTGCACTGAAGAGTATAAATGAAGAAAATATTCTGTGTGCTGAGGTTCAGTCTGCCATCCTAAAATATGTCATGTTGACATAAGGATTATTTTGAGCTGAAGGCAATTGAGAAAAAGACGACAAAAGACAAGTTCTCTGCACTCATCCTCTTGACAAGGAAAAATTGGGATGATTTTTACTTGGAGGAGTCAACTCTCTAGCCCAGAGATATGACAGAAGAATTTAGGTAATAAACCTTATTTAATCAAAACTTTTCTGTGATTAGTTTTCTCATTTGTTTGTTAAGGAGTTTTTGTCATTTTCCCAATTCATTTATCTAGTTTTTAATAGGCATTTTATTGATATATATTTTAATTAATGCTATTAGACTTTCATACAATGTGTTTTGACCATATCTACCTCCTTCAAGCCTTCACACACACAACTCTCTTCCCAACCCACCATACTTTATGTCTTTTCATTTTTAACTCCTCAGGGGTAAAGAAAACAACAAACAATAAACTACACAATCAGGAAAATAACTCACCCAAAATTGTATAAATTAGCAAATTACTTTTAATTATAGTTACAAGATAGCTTATTGGATTAAACTACAAGATACAAATATCTGCTTCTGCAAGAAACAAACATCACTGTAAAAGAGACCCATAACTGATAATCAAAAGATAAAAGTTAACTTGCCATGTATATAAAAACTAAAAACAAATTGACACAGCTATTATAAGAATAAAGTGTATTTCAAACTTCCCAAAATTAGCCTACATAGGTAATAAATGCCACTATATATTAGTAATAAGAAGTAACAGTTATACATACATATGCTCTGAATGTTGGAGCTGTGGTTTTTATAAGAAGCATACTAATGGACATAAAAGATCAAAAGGTCCTGCTACAATAATCATTGAAGACTTCAATTACCTCTTCTCTTGTTTAGTAGGTAATCTGAACTCAAAATCTTGGTTTATGTAGTACTGAGAACTACCCCCTTTCCCTAATAGGCTCCTATCCCCCATATCCTGGATCCTGTCCATGCTGTACATTTCTGTCACCATTATTCCACTTTCTACTTTCACACATGTATTCAATTATCCTCACCATAAACTTCTTAATGAATTTTCTACAATCTCATGGGCCCCTTTATAATTTCCTGGCCTCTACCATACTTAATCCTACTCTAATATAAATAGCAATTAGAAGCTAGGATCTATGTTTAAGATAAAGCATATTTGTATTTCTCAATCTGTCATATTTTATTTAATATACATCCTAGTCCCTTCTATTTTCCTCCAAAATCCACTATTTCATTTTTCTTTGTAGATGAATAAAATCCTATTGCATTTCACTGTCTAATCATCAAGTGATGGATGTCTAGATTGATACTCTTTCCTTACTGTTGTAAAAAAGAGAAGAAATAGCCAAAGAAATACTCAAATTGGATGCTGAGATTAATGAAATAGAAATAAAGATAACAATAGAAAGAATCAATGAAATAAAGAGTTGATCCTTTGAGAAAATCAAAAAGACGGACAAACCCTTATCCAAACTAACCAAAAATGCAGAGAGAATATCCACATTAATAAAATCAGAAATGAAAAGGAGGACATAACAACAAACACTGAGAGAATCCAGAGAATCATCAGGTCATATTTTGAAAAATCTGTACTCCACAAAATTAGAAATTTGAAAAGAAACGGACAATTTTCCAGATAGGTACAACATACCAAAATGAAATCAAGATGAAATAAACAAATTAAATAAACCTGTAACCCCTAAGGAAACAGAAGCAGTCATCAAAAGTCTCCCAACCAAAAAAAGCCCAGGGCTGACTGGTTTCAGCACAGAATTGTATGAGAACTTCAAAGAGGTAATACCTATACTCCTCAAACTCTTCCACACAACAGAAACAGAAGTAACATTGCCAAACTCCTTTTATGAGGTTATAGTAACTCTGATACCCAAACCACACAAAGATGCAACAAAGAAAGGGAACTACAGAACAATCCCCCTCATGAATATTGATGCAAAAATACTCAATAAAATACAGGCAAACCAAATCCACAAACACATAAAAGTCATCCACCATGATCAAGTAGGCTTCATCCCAGAGATGCAAGATTGGTTCAACATACAAAAATCTGTCAATGTAATCCACCATAATCAAACTAAAAGGAAAAAAAAAAAACACATGATCATTTCATTAAATGCTGAAAAAGCCTTCAACAAAATCCAACACCCTTTCATGGTAAAGGTCTTGGGGAGAACAGGGATATAAGGAACATACCTAAACATAATAAAGGCAAGATATAACAAGCTAACAGCCAACATAAAACTAAATGGAGAGAAACCCAAAGCCATTCCACTAAAATTAGGAACAAAAGAAGAGTGCCCACTCTCTCTTTACCTATCCAACATAGTACTTGAAGTTCTAGCTAGATCAATAAGACAACAAAATGAGATCAAGGAGACACCAAGGGAAAAGAAGAAGTCAAATTATCACTATTTGCAGACAATATGATAGTATACATAAGTGACCTGAAAAATTCTATCCTACAGCTGATAAACTCCTTCAGTAATGTAGCGTGATACAAGACTTACTCAAAAAAAAAAAATCAGTAGCTCTCCTATATACAAATGGTAAAGATGATGAGAAAGAAATCAGAGAGACATCACCCTTTACAATAGCCACAAATATAAAATATCTTGGGATAATACTAACCAAACAAGTGAAAGAACTGTGAGACAAAAACTTTAAGTTCCTAAAGAAATAAATTCAAGAGGATATCAGAAAATGGAAAGATCTCCCATGCTCTTGGATAAGTAGGCTCAACATAATAAAAAAAAAAAAAAAAAAAAAAAAGCAATCTACCAAAAGCAATCTACAGATTCAATGCAGTCCCCATTGAAATCCCAACACAATTCTTTACAGACCTTGAAACAACAATACTCAAGTTCATATGGAAAAATCAAAAGCCTAAATAGCCAAAACAACTATGTACAATAAAAAAATAGACATCACTATTCCAGACTTCAAACTCTACTATACATCTATAGTAATAAAAAAAAAACAGCTTAGTGTTGACAGATAGGTGGATTAATTGAATTGAATTGAAGACCTTGATATCAACCCACATACTATGAACACTTAATTTTTGACAAAGCAAAATGGTGCAATGGAAAAAGAAATACTCTTTAACAAATGGTACTGCCATAATTGTATGTAAACAGCAAACGATTGCAAATAGATCCATATATATCAACTTGCACAAAAATCAAATCCAAGTGAATCAGGGGCCTCAACATAAACTCAGCTACACTGAAACTGATAGAACAGAGAGTGGAAAGAAGCCTGGGATGCATTGGCAAAGGAAACTACTTCCTAACTAAAATAGCAGTAGCAGACACTAAAAGCAACAATCAATAAATGGAACCTCCTGAAACTGAAAAGTTTCTGTAAGGCAAAGGACACTGTCAATAAGAGAAAACATCAGCCTGCAGAATGGGAAAAGATCTTTCCCAACACCCATATCTAACAGAGAGCTTATCTCTAAAATGTATAAAGAACTCAAGAAACTAGACATCAAAATACAAAATAACCCAATTAAAAAATGGGGTATATGGCCAGGTGACAGCGGTGCATGCCTTTAATCCAGCACTTTGGAGGAGGCAGAGCAGGCAGATCTTTGTAAGTTCAAGAAAAAGAAAAATGGGATATAGAGCTAAACAGTGTTCACAACAGAATGATCTCAAATGGTCAAAAGACATTGAAAGAAGTGCTTAATATTAATCATCAGGAAAATTGAAAATCAAAATGACTCTGAAATACCATTTTATAACTGTCAGAATGACTAAGATAAAAAACACTGAGGACAGTTTATGTTGGAGAGGATGTGGATTCAGGGTATCACTCCTCCACTGCTGGTGGGAGTACAAACTTGTACAGTCATTTTGGAAATCAGTATGGTTGTTTCTAAGAAAATTGGGAATCAATGTACCTCAAGACCCAGAAAGACCACTCTTGGGCATTGACTCAAAGGATGCTCAATCATACCACAAGGACATTTGCTCAACAAAGTCCATAGCATTATTTTTAATAGCCAGAAAGTGGAAACAACCTAGATTCCCCTCAACTGAAGAATGAATAAAGAAAATGTGATATATCTACACAATGGAGTACTACTCAGAGGTAAAAATATAATGACCTCATGAAATTTTCAGGAAAATGGATGGAACTAGAAAAAAACATCCTGAGTGAGGTAACACATACTCAGAAAGACAAATATGGTTTGTATTCACACATAAGTGAACTAGATATAAAGCAAAGAATAACCATATTAAAGTCCATAGCTCTAGAGAAGCTAGGTAAAAGGGAGGATCCTAAGAGGGACATATCCTGGGAAGAGAAATTAGATATCTACAGGGCAAACTGAGGGTGGGGGAGGGGTAAGAGGGAGGAGAGAGAGGGAGGAGAACTGGAGAGAACAAGAAGGCCTAGGTGGTGAGGGATGCAGTGGAAGAGCAATGAAAAAGATATCTTAACAGAGAGAGCCACTATGGGCTGAGGGAGAAGCCTGGTTCTTGGGTAACTCCCAAGAATCCACAAGGAGGACTCCAACTAAGATTCCTAGTAATAGTAGAACTGGCCCTCATCCAGTAGGTGATAAAACCAGATGCAGAGAACCAGGCCAAGCTCTGGGAATTCAGGCAAAGAGGAGGATGGAACATATGAGCAAGGGAGATCAAGATCATGATGGAGAAATCTACAGAGACAGATAAACCAAACTCATGGAAACACATGGACTCTAGACCTACCACTGTGGGGACTACAAGGGACTGAACTAGGCCCTCCATGAGTGGGAGACAGTTGTGAAGCTTGGTCTATCAGAGGGACTCCTGGCAGTAGGACCCTGTTACAAACCTGGTACATGAGCTAGTTTGTTGGATTCCACTCCCCATGAAGAGATACCATGCTCAATGTTAATGCATGGGAGAGAGGCCGGGCCCTGCCCCAACCTATTGTGCCAGACTGTGTTGACTCCTCATGGGAGCCCTTAACAGTGAGGAGAAGAGAACTGGGGGTGGGTTAGCGGGGAGGTAAGAGGGTAGGAAAAGGTGGGGGAGGTGGGAGGAGGGGTGGGAGGGAGAACTGTAGATGGAATGTAAAACAAAATTTTAAAAAGTATGTTAAAATGTAAAAATAACAAAAAGTATATAATATAGGGGAAACATTTCAAGGCATAAGTGGGCAGTTTATGAAAAGGACTTCAGTAGCACAGAAAGTAATCTGGAGTTGTGACAGATAAGATGGAATTAAAAAGTTTCTGCACAACAAAGGAAATAAGAAAACCTATTAAATGGGCGAAAATATTTACCAACTACATTCAAAAGGAATTAATATCTAGAATCTATAAAGAACTACTTTAAAAACCAAACTACCAAATAGACTGAATTATAAAAATGGACTATAAGCCAAACTGACAGTTCCCCAAAGAAGAAACACACACAGCTAATAAATATTGCTTAGAGTGTTCAATACCATTAGCCACCAGGAAAACACAAATTGAAACTATATTGAGATTCCATTTCAATGCAGTCAAAATGGCTGACACTGAGACAAAAAAAAAATATGAAGAGGGTGCAGAGAAGAGTATCCTCATACAGTACTAGTTGGAACACAAACTGTTCCAGTCACTATAAAACAGTATGGATATTCCTCAAACCATAAAAAGAGAAACTTCCATGTGATGTGCTATATATTTATTGGGTGTAGACTCAAAGGACATGTATACTACAGATACTTGGAAGTCTGTAAAGATATTTACAGCAACATTATTCACAATAGCTAAGACTGTAGCCAGTCAATAATAAAGAAAATATAGTCCATATACACAATGAGTTTTAATGAGCCACAAAGAATTGAATCATAACATTTGCAAGAGAACATCAGAATTAGAGATGCTTATTTTAAACAAAATAAGACAGACCCAGAAATGCAAAAACTGAATTATTTTTTGTGTTGTATCCGGAATCTACTTTGAAATATACAAATGACTGAAAAGTAGAAGGAATACAAGAGAGGTGAGGAAGAAGTCTAAAGAAAGAAGGGAGGAAGAACAGAGATAGCATTGCACATATGTGACATGAAAAAAGAAAGGACTATTTGTGGAGGTAGACCAGCAAGAAAGAAGAGGAAAGTTGAGTATTACACAGAAATCTCAGCAGTAGGGTGGTGAAGAAAAGAGAAATTGAGAGTTCAAGGCCAGCCTCAAATATGTGGTGAGTGTGAGTCCTGCCTGGCCACATAAGATCCTGCCAGAAAGAATTTTTAAAATGAATGAATGAGGATGGAAAGAAGTGTGGGAGGGAAGGAGAGAAGTAGAGAAGGAAAAAGAGAAATAAATGAAAAGAAACAAAAATAAAAGGGGAACAAAGGAGGGAAATAGGTGGCAATTAAAAACAAAATATAATGATATATGTGTTTGAGACTAAAAGTGTCACCCTGAAGCACATTGCTTTGTATGTACGCTAGAAATTTTAAACGTTTAAATGTATTATTTATAATTTTAACAATACCGGAGTGAACAATGTTGTTAGAAGAATTTGAATGTTTACAAAAGCAGAATCTATCTGCATCAACCTGGTCATATCTAAAAAATGAGATGAGATCATAATGTTAGCAAAACTAAAAGCAAAAAACAAAGCCCATGGTAAGTCCAGAATACAGGGAAAACCATAAATCCTATTCAAATAGTTGCAGAGAATTCATAAGTAATTTTGTAAGCAAGGTTTGTTGTTGGATATAAGGTATGGATGAGAGTCAAATGGTCTTGACCAAACTTTTAGCCATGCCAAGAAAACAATCTAAGGTTGGAGATATATCTCAATAGCAGAGGACTTGACTAGCATTTACAAATCCCTGGGGCCAATGCCCAGCACTGAAAAAAAAATGTATAAAAACTAGCTTAAGATAAAGCCTTAGCTGTCCTTTCAATGGAATATTGTACAGGAATATAAATTGCTTTTATGAAAAAGAGTCAGTTATAAACTTTAAAGAGTTAAGAGAAAACAGCTGTTTACATGTCATTTAGACACCCACATAAAATAGGCAAGCAAAATTATGACTTGAGAGATTTTGATAATCCCTCCAGGAAGGCATCACCCTCTCTGTGGAGTGGGTGAGGGATTGGATGGGATGGGGGGTCAGGAGCCTTGGGAGGCAAGGAGAGGAAACTAGGATTAGTATGTAAAATAAGAAAAAATAATAAATAAAAAAATAATTCTGGGTTAGACTGCCTGAACACGAAACTCAGTTACATCATTGAAAGAATGTGATGTTAGCAAATCACTAAACCTTTCTGTATCTTAGTTTATATTCTTCAAAGTAGGTATAACTGTGTCACTCAAATCTTTGGATTTTGGGGGAACTATTTAAAATTAATTCATGTAAGACACTTAGAACACTGTTTAATACACACAGGAAAAAAAAAACTACGTTGGTGTTTAAGGTTATTATACTGCTCAAAACTTCTTCTGTAGTAGGTCATAGTCTCTCCAGAGCTGCTGGAGAGATATGACAACTGGCAGAAATCAGCTGTGGGGTATGAAACACGAGCAAAGGAGAATGAATAGTTTCTATATTCATGCTAACAGTGCACCCCATGACACTTGGCTTTACCTTTCTCAAGCATACATGTGTTTGTGTGGTACAGATTGACAGGCTTCCTATTTCTCTCTACACTCCGTTTTTAGCCCTTTTATTGAAAATAGCCTATTTTCTCACATGATATATCCAGATCCCCTCCCTCTTTCTACTGTCCCCTGTTTCTCCCCAACCTCCCCTCCCATCCAGATCATATAGCCCTTAATTTTTGCTGTCTGTCCCTATACTCCCTCACTCATTCCCTTTTTCTGTCTCCCTCACTAACTTTATTGTCCCCATCCAGACCTCCCCTATCCATCCATAAATATCAGTTCTATTTCCCTTTCCTGGGGATATCTATCTAACATCCCCAATCTCTAGTTCCTCACTCGACATCTAACTTCTGTAGTTCTAAGTAAGGATTGTAACTAGCTAATATCCACATATAATCAAATACTTACCATATTTATCTTGCTGGATCTGGGTTACTTTACTCAGAATGATTTTTTTTTTTCTAGTTCCAACCATTTACCTGAGGATTTTATGATTTCATTTTTTAATGGCTGAGTAATTTTCCATTATGTAAATGTACCACACTTTCCTTATCCATCCATCTGTTGGAGAACATCTAGAATTCTTTCCAATTTCTATTTTGAATAGAGCAGCAATAAATATGTTTAAGCAATTGTCTTTGTAGTATACCCAAGAGTGGTATAACTGGATCTTGAGGTAGATCAATTCTCATCTTCCTGATGAACTGTCAGGCTTATTTCCATAGTGGATGTACAAGTTTGCATGCCCACTAGCAATGGATGAGTGTTCCCTTTATCCACAATCCTTGCCAGCATGAGTTGTAATTTGTTTCATTGCTTTTGGCCATTCTGACTGGTGTAAGATAAAATCTCAAAGTAGTTTTGATTTGCATTTCTCTGATGACTCAGGATGTTGAACATTTCTTTATTTAAGTGTTTCTCAGCCATTTGAGTTTCTTTATTGAGAATTCTATGTTTAGATATGTACTTCACTTTAACCTGGGTTATTTGTTTTTCTTTGTGTATTTTGAATACTTGCCTTATATCAGATGTGTAGTTGGTATTAAGAAAATCTTTTCCCCATTCTTTATTTTGTCTGTTGTGGGATATTCAATCACACTGTGAAACCTGAGTTTGAGTTTGTGTTAACTAAATACCTTGGCAGAAAGTAATCATAGTAAGGAGGTGTCTAGAAATTGGATAGAGACACACATAGGAAGCAGCAGGGAAGGAATTTGAGTGAGGTAGTCTTTTATGGTTTGGTGGCCCAGAAGGACACTTTCTTTCTGAGATGCTAGAAAGAGGGAAGATCTGCTAGCTGCTCCTCAACTCTCTGAGCTAGTGGGTTTTAATCCCAGCCTCTGACAACCAAGTCTTATTGATAAATAGAACAAAAGATATTTAAATAAAAACTATATTTGGTGGAAGTGACAGGAGGTGGCTCTCACTGGATGTAAAAGTCCCAACAGGACCCTGCCTGAGGAGTAGGCCAGTTACTGCAGTGCCTCAATTTCTGGCTGAAACAGCAGTAGACTCAGGTGTAGCCCTTGTGCCAATGAAAAAACAAACATTCTTGTGTCCAACATGGAGGCATGTATAACCAAAAGTAGGGCCTGTGAGCAGCTGGCATGGCTAGAAACTAAATAGAAATGCCTGTCACAGCACTAAACCAACAACTTCCCATAGCTAAGGCAGATGCAGCTGGTGAGAAACTCAGCTCTCATAGAAGGGCAAAAGGAACATTTTCCCAGAGCCACACTGAGCAGATGCCACAGTCTCTCCTGCAAGCTTATAAATGCTCACTGCATGTGACCACTGCTTCCTATTGGGTAGGTTACAGCTGATAACCTAAAACTTTAAGACTTAGCACAAGCTGTCAGAAGAGGCTGCAGGAATGTAGAAATCCAGATCCAAAACCTCTAAACAGTCATAGAAAACTAAATAGTTAAAAATAATAAAGATAATAAAGTCTTTAAAGATAATGTAAAGTAATATGAAAATGATAAGCCATGTAAGAACGGGGAATATGATGACACAGGATGTTTGAACCCTATATAGTGCTTTATTAACTTTAAATTCTTAAAATGCTAATGAACAAAAAAAATGACAGCTGCTGAGAGACATTAGATTGTGGGGAAAAAAACTGCTGAATGAAACAAGCCTACATAGTTTAAGAATGCTTTAACTTTCGAATGGAAGTCTAGATATGTGTTATGTTGGTGGAGAGGTTATGCCTTTTTTTCCATGGGAAATAAAAAGCTATGGATTCTTTAAAATTAGTAACGATCAGATCTAACTGGGGGAGACCTCCTGAAAATCTTGGCTGCAGAAATGAAAGAAGAAACCAAGAAAACCTTCAAGACCAGTAATGTATATGCTGATCACTCCATGGGTGAACAGCTCTGAGACTGCATGAGCATGATAAATCTTGTTGGCTACAGAGTCCTTATGACTTATTATTATATGTTATATTTTCGTGTGGTATGGAGAGATATTTATATTACAGTTTGGATATGCAGTTCAAATGGACTTATAAAGTTGACAGATATCCTTGTGTTAATGCAGATATATATGCTACCTTTAAAAATCTGCGTTTTCAGAAAAAAATAAAATAAAATGACCAAACACCAATGAAGACAAATGCCCAGGTGATCTACCCGCTCAGAATACCTGTTGCAGTTTCCTCAAAAATCTGCATCCAAAACTACTGCAAAGCTGCTAAGATGGTCCAACCCTATAGACTACCTCAATCAGGAGTTAAGGTAAGCCCTGCACTTTCCCATCACACAGAGAGTAGACAACAAATGATACAGCTAGCTCTCCCAGGACTTGACCATTATTTTAATTTTCTCATGGTCCCCTAAAGATGCCATAACACCCAGACAACAGGAAGTAATTTTGAGAACACTACAACCACATTCCTGACAGGTGGGGTAAGTGGTTTTAAGCCATTGGTTGGGTTATAGATATTTGTCATCATTTAGAGGGAGTGGTTTCGATCATAGTCAGGGAGAAAACTAAGTAAATGAGGTTAGAGTCAAGAGAGTCTTTATAAAAAGAAAAACTGGGGATATAAGAATGATGGGCTTAAAGGGTAGATTGTTGAATCTACTTTTAAACTAAAAAGCAACTACTAGTCTCAAATATTTTACATTGGTATTTTTTTTATATTGACACAAACTTAAGGTTATTTTGTTACATCATATTGTAGGGTATGGTACCTATGCAATTCATTTAAAAGTAAAATGTAAAGACATATTTCTTGGAAGCTATCATTACAACCTGAAATTCAGGTTTTTAGTTAGGCATCTATAACAATCAAACTTGCAATTATGTTAGGTATATTTTCAGTGTTAAACAGATATATTTTACATGGATAGGTGATCTTCGAAAAGTTTAGATCTTCAAAAATTTTAGAGAGTTACAGAATATATCACTTACAATGTTTTAATAACATAAGGCTTTTCATGACAGTGAAAATCACCTGCTCCTGGAAGCTGTATTCTGCTGCAGAGAAGATAACGAACATCAAAGAACCCCCACATTTGGAGTTTGCTTTCAATGTGGCAAAGCTAATCACTGGACAAGAAACTACCTTGCCTCAACTGTTGACTATTCACTGGGTAAGAAACTGCATTTACCTCAACAAAGGAAGTTGACTGCCCATTCCTGCTTCACAGAAAAGTCTGTCAGATATTCTAGGCCTGTAAGTCAAAAACAGATGCCCCAATATTGCAGATGAATCTTGGGTGATGATACGGACAGCCAGCAGTCTCTGTCATTTCCATAGTTTTGGAATATGCTTGCTCTGCATTTCTTGTTTACTCAGGTAATATTTTATCTTTCTTAGGTCTCTGATAGAGATTAGATTAGACAGTTATGGTTTTATGGCTTTCCTTGTTACCAAATTCAGAAAGGAAATTCACAAAAGAATTATAAAGTTTATAAAAGTTAAGAGATATAAAAACTTAAATTGTTTATTAAGAATGTTTTAAGGTCTAAAAACAAAACAATGCTTTGATCCTGCCTCAAAGATAGGTGCCATACTTTGTTGACTCCCCATGGGAAGCCTTGCCCTCTCTGAGGAGTGGATGGGGGGTGGAGTGGGGAAAGTAGGGGAAGCAGGAGGAGGAGAGGGAGTAGGAACTGAGATTGATATGGAAAATGAGAAAAGATTGTTTTAAAGTTTTTTTAAAAAAAATATAAGAATGTTTTAAGGTCTAAAAAGATACATTTAGGTTGCCAATACAAATTAAGATAGAAAGTGATTTAGGTAGAACTTTGGCTTTCCAAGATAGGATATATAGTATCTTTCTATCCAAAGTTATAAGAATTTGCCAAATACAAATAGACTAGACATTATGAATGTAATTATAACCTGATATGTATTTGTATAAACCTTTCCTATTTATTCAGACAAAAAAAGGGAAAATGTTTCAAGATCACACTGGGTAAGGATGTGTCTCTGTTCTTCCTCACTTACATAAGACACCTCCTGATTGGTTTAATAAAGAGCTGAACAGCCAATAGAGCCAATAAGTAGGTAAGAAATAATAGGCAGAACTTCAAGAACTTTCCAGAAATAGGAAATGTGGGAAGAATCTGAGACAGGAGAGAGTCAACTTCCAGACATGAAGAAAGTCAGACTTAAGGTACTGAGGAGAGGTAACAAGGCACATGGCAGAAATTTGTTTAACATAAACAGCTTAATTTAAGATTTAAGAGCTTGTTTGGAAGAAGCCTAACCTAAGGTCAAACGTTCATAATTAATAAGAAGTCTCCATGTCATTATTGGGGAGCTGATGGTCCAAAGAAAGCTTGGTTACATTTTCCCAAATGAGTGTCTTTTACCATGCAGAAGTTTTCCGTTTCCTGAGGTCCTATTTATTAATTGTTGATCTTAGTGCCTGTGCTAACAGTGTTCAGTTTAGAAAGTCTTTTTCTGTGTCAATGAGTTTAAGGCTATTCTTCAGTTTGTTTGCTATCAGGTTTAGTATATTTGGTTTCATACTGAGGTCTTTGATCCATTTGCAGTTGAATTTTGTGCAGCATGGTAAGTATGGGTCTATTTAGCTTCTTCTACATGCAGCCATCCAGTTTTGAAGGTGTTATCTTTCAACCAGGGTGTATTTCTGATTTTTTTATCCAAACTCAGGTGCTCATAGGTATGTGGGTTTATGTCTTGGTCTTAAATTTGAATCCATTGATCAATGTATCTGTTTTTGTGCTAATAGTATGTTGGTTTTATTGTTATAACTTTATAGTACAATTTGAGGTTAGGGATATTAATACTCTAGCAGCTCTTTTATTTTGGGGGATTTTGTGTGTGTGTGTGTGTGTGTGTGTGTGTGTGTGTGTGTGTATGTGTGTGTGTTTGTGTGTGTCATGTGCGTTTGTGTGTGTGTGAGAGAGAGCATGTGCGTGCGTGCGTTCGTACGTGTGTGTGTGTGTGTGTGTGTGTGTGTGTGTGTGTTATGTGTGTGTGTGTATGTGTGTGTGTTTCCATGTGAAACTTAAAATTTCTTTCAAGATCTATGACAAATTATGTTAGGGAATACATTGGATCTGTAGATTGTTTTTAGTAGGATGGCCATTTTTACTTCATTAATCCTACTGATCCATGAGCATGGAAGACCATTCCATCTTCTAGTACCTTCTAGTACTTTCTTTATTCAATTCTTTTTCTTTAAAGTTTTTTTACCACAGAAATTTTTCAATTGCCTGGTTAGAGTTACTACAAGAAACTTTATATTATTTGAGGCTATAGTGAAAGGTGATGTTTTCTCGATTTCTTTTTCAGTCTCTTTGTTGTTTGTGTATAGGAAGATATTGACTTTTGTGAGTTAATTTTGTACCTAGCTTCTTTGCTGAAAAAATTGTATCAGCTGTAGGAGTTTCCCAGTAGATTTTTAGGGTCATTTGTGTACACAATCATACCATCTGCAAATAAGGATACTTTGACTCCTTTCTTTCCACTTTGTATTATCTTGATCTCCTTCAATTGTCTGATCCCTCTAGCTAAGACTTCAATTACTATATTGAATAGATATGGAGAGCAGGCAACTTTGTCATGTTCCTGGTTTTTGTGGAATTCCTTTGAGTTTTTCTCAATTTAAGTTAATGTTGTCTATAGAGTTGATGTAAATTGCCTTTATTATGTCCCCTGTATCTTAAACTCTCTAGGACTTTTATCATGAAAGGCTATTAGATTTTGCCAAAGACCTTTCTGCCTTTAATAAGATAATCATGTGATTTTGTCTTTCAGTTTGTTTATATGGTGGATTACATTTATCTATTTACATATGCTGGAACATCCCTGAATCTCTAGAATGAAACTTACTTGATTATCCTGAATAATCTTTTTGATGTGTCCTTGGATTCTGTGTTTTATTTATTGAGTGCTTACATCTGTCACTGGGGCAGGGGGGAGCAAACTGGTTGTACTGAGTAAAATGCAGTTATGGCAGAGGCTGTTCAAATTCTATGCAGAGGAAGAGCTGGGATCACATATTAATGGAAATGTGGCTGGAAATGTTCTCTGAAGTATAACATGAAAGCCCTTGTCAGAACCCTTAGCAGCTGTGTCATTATCTCAATATGATAGGATTATAAGCGATTTCTATTTCCATCATTGTGCTTTTTTTTCATTTTTTAAATTTTTCAATGACTAAATTGCATTTGTAACAATAAAGGAAACAATTATATACCTTAAGAAGTTGAAAAGAGCAACTGGCAAACATTTTGCATACAATTAACCGCACTCTAAAGTAAGTAAGCATGTACATAAAACTGTGTTTAGGGAAAGCATCCAAATAAACAAAATCACATCAGCAATCATTCCTCGGTGAGAAATATTGTTTGTCTTTTTTGTTATTTTCCAACTTTATAATAATGAACATGTGGTACTTCTATAAGAATACCAATTAACTCTATTTGAGCATAAAACTGCAAGCAAATTTACCTTCGCAGCTTGAAAAACAAAGCTTGTTTTTCTTTTTTCCTAAAATAGATTTTAAATTTACTGAAAAATTCATTTCCTGATCAAACTAAAAATAAAGAGAGAGCAAGCAGGAGGAGAAAGAGGAGGCTAGAAAGAAAGCATGTGTTACTACGGTTTCCAACCTCTTCTAGGCTTTCAGAACTGTCCATCAACCTTTCTAGTTGTCTCTAGTCAGCTCCTTTTCCGGCA
Source organism: Cricetiscus sungorus (assembly GCA_030556225.1). Taxonomy (NCBI): domain Eukaryota; kingdom Metazoa; phylum Chordata; class Mammalia; order Rodentia; family Cricetidae; genus Cricetiscus; species Cricetiscus sungorus. The sequence continues at coordinate 54,045,171 of JANBXA010000007.1, read as the reverse complement.
CTCTAAGTGGTTATTGCAAACTCTCAGCATTCTCATCAAAATCCTGTCCTAGCCCATTCACTCTCTGCAGATGACTTTGCCTCATCAAGAAACAGATGAGATGACATACAATGTAAACTTCCTTTCCTTCTCCAGAATCTATCTATCTCCAAGTTCATCTCTATCTTACACAAGTTTTTGTATTGGCTTTTATTAGTTTTTAAAGCATATGCAATCATAGGCTTTATCATAGGATTTTCATACATCTTTTGCTTTTTATTCCTTCCCTTACCTGACTTACCTTCACTGGCCCTCTTGGTCCTTCCCTCTATCACTGTCTCTCTCCTGCATTCATGTCACTTGTGGTTCATTGTTTCTCCTCCTCTTTCTCCTCACTCTTGCCCTTTAAGATCTTTTGGTCCGCTTTGACTATTTATACACACACACACACACACACACACACACACACACACAAAGCATTTGTCTTTTTTCAGTCTGGCTTATTTTGCTTAACACAATTATTTCCATTTTCCTACATTGTCGTAATATAATTTTTCTTCATGGATGAATAAAATTCCATTGTATCTATGAACATTATCTTTATCCATCTGCTGATAGAAATATAGACTAGCTCTATTTATTAGCTATTGTGAATAGTACAGAAATAAACACGAGTTTTAAAGTATCTTGGTAGAATGTAAGAGTCCAGTAGATATATGAAAAAATGGTTACCTATTAAAAAAGTGTTCAACGTACTTTGCCATCACAAACAAAGTACTCTCACCCTAGTAAAAATGCTGAGTAGGAGAACAAAAAAAATTCTAGCCAAGAATGTAAGAAACTAATCTGTTGTTGAGAAAAATGTAAGCTACTTCAACCACTATGGAAACCAGTAAAGAGGTATCACGCATACAAAAATAAATCAGAATTATCATATGGCAAACTATGCCATATTTTAAGCTATTGAACCAAATATGTGTCTGTCAAGGAGATAGGTACATACTTCCTTATTTCCAACAGTAAAGTCGTTTTATGCACTAGGCTCCACCTGTGTATCTCCCTTAGGTTACTTTAGTTTCTTCCTCTGCAATGACACTCATCCTCTATAAGATCTTTGACTATTGCTTCCTTTTATTGTTCTGTCTTCTCTATTTTTCTCCCCCTTCTCTGTTTTTTAACTTTTCTTCTTTTTCCAGCATAAAACATTTGGCATTGGCTTAGATCATATATGCTGGTGTTACAAAGGTGTTCTCAAGCTGGATGGTAATGGCTAATATTAAAAATGTTGACCCCAGTACTCAGGAGGCAGAGATAGGCAGATGTCTGAGTTCAAGGCCAGTCTTGTCTACAGAGTAAATTCCAGTACAGCCAGGGATAAACATACACAGTGAAATATTGTCTCAAACAAAACAAAACAGCAACAACCACAAACAAACATACAAAATCAACAAAGGTACCTCTAATTTCCTGAAACGCTGGAAACTTCTTGCTCCTTACAAATTGTAGAAAAGCTTTGACCAAAGATTCTTAAAATCTAGGACTTAACTGGGTCATAAAACACTAGATTACCTGTGATAGCATAAAAATAAACCATGTGCACAGTAATTCAGTCTTTGGTTAATTAAATCTTCATGTCAGCTACTGCATTTGCCCAAATGACTTCCTCTTCACACTGATGCAAAGGATGGAATGGTGTTAAGGGAAAAAAGTTGGTATAGGAATGTCTAGAAGTTGAAACTATTCCAAGACATGCCCTGTCACAGAAGGACAAACAAAAATCTAGCAGCTGGAATAAAAGTTCTTCCATAAAATTCCCCCTCATCCCAAGGCTCAGAGAAGGAGCAGGAAGGTGTGAGAGCTCAAGGTGGTGAATGAAATATAAACTCACACAGCAGTTATGGGAGAATATTCATAAGATTGAGGCAAGCTAGAGCCAGACTACATCCCATCATAAAGTGGGGAAGTGAGCATGAAGTCCTCACTGTAAGGAACTATTGACAATTGATAGCTTCTAAGAGAGATAAAGAATCCATCTTTATTAAAGATATTGACTCTGGTAGATTGACCATGCTCCAGTTGAAAGCCAAATGTTCACAAATATATAGACAACAAAACTGGACTTGTTGAGGGAAAAAAGAATACACAACATTGAGAAGGTAGGGAAATGGGAAGATCTGAGAGGAGTTAGAGAAGAGGATTGACCATGATCAAAATACATCCATTCTACAATATTCTCAAAGAACTAATAAGAATGAAAGAAAGTTAGTCCATAAGAGAAAGGTTTCTGGATGGCACTTGTGAGAATCAGTCACTTAGGGAAATTACTGGCACTTTTGAAAATAGAAAAAATGATAACAAACTGTAGGCAAAATCATTTCATTTATAAATATTGCTCACATATCTTTAATCTGAAGTTAACAGGAAAAATAAAAAAATATTCTATTGTCCAGGTAAGTGGATATTTTGTTCTGTCTACTATTCATTAATCAAAAAGACACAATATTTATTTTATATAGTCACCAAGCAGATATACGACTATTTAAAAACAGACATTTCAATGGTTGAATGTCAATGATCTTGCTGAATATGTCAAGAGAACATTAAAATCCATTAGCACATAAATCCAGCATTAAGAGCAGGCCAATAAATCTGCAACAGTTTTTCTGTTTGACTAGAATAATTCCCTGTTAGCTATCACAAGAGATAAGAAAGTTAATCTCCACATTGCAGCCATGGTTATAACCATAAAATATGTCAGTTTTTTCTTCTTCTCTGTTTACTTGTTCCCCTTCCTTATTCCATATCTCATACAAGACAAATTCCTAGTCCATGTAGAGACTTTCAGTTTCCTACATGATGTCACTCTCTACTATCTCTGTGTCTTTATCTGCAACTATCACATCCCTCCCGCTCCCTCTATCCCATCTGTTTCACATACTTAGCACGAACACACTTTATTTTATGTGTTGTCTCTATCCAAGACAATTTTCCCATCTGTTTAAAAAAAGAGATATCTTCCTTCATTCAAAATAAGTGACATTTTTTCCAGAGAAGTTTTCTTAATACTTCTTATAATCATTACATATTCTACCTATATTGTTTTCTATTGCATTTATCATTACTTGGTATACTTCTTTTTTTCACTTAATTTCCCAGTGCTGAGCATTCAATTCACTATTGTACATTTACATGTAAAAAGGTGCTTAGTATAAACCACGTGGTGCATGCATTTATCCCAGCATGGCAAGATCAGGTGTTCAAGGTTATTCTCAATTACAGAGTTTTAGGCCAGTATGAACTACATGGTTCACTACCTCACACCTCTGCCTATAAGAGAAAGAAAAATCTTCAGTATACATTAGGGGATCAACAAATATTTATCAAAAGAGTAGCTAATGAAAGTTTAAATGTGATTTTGTGGGAGGAATAGAAAGATGACCACATAGCAAAGGATTTTCAAAGAGAGGAAAAATTAAAGCATTCCATACATGAGAACTACATGAGGCAAATCAGAGGGTAGGCATGAAAACATTTTACAATTCCGTGTTCAGAGGGCAGGAATCTCTGCTCTAAGTGCTTCCCATTAAACTCACATTTTAATCTTCTGAATCATTATTAGTGACTTTTTCCACTGACACTGGGATATCTGGAGTGTTTTAACCTTCCTTTATCAAATGAAAGTGGGAATGTTCAAGGGAATTTGCTGTAAAGAATCTTCCCTTTATCTTTATAAAATTTACTTCAGCATCCTTGGTGATATACTTTCTGTATTTAAATCTAATGTTTCTAATATTAACACAGCCAGTCAGCTTTCCTCTTTTGCTGTTGTTATTCATGGCCATTTTCATGAGTTTTTCTCATATACTTATGGTTATTCAGTGGGCATTTACCCTTTTCCCTCGCCTTATTTATTTTCCCCATATTGACTGTTTGATGTAAATAAGTTGTACAGCTTTCCTTGTAATTGCTTCAGTTCACTTAAATTTCCTTCAATATCATTTTCTACTCCTAAAAGTCCATTTAGTCATTTATTTTTTTCCACATAAAACATTGCACTTTCCATATCTAGGATGTGTATCTGATTCTTTTATACAGTTTCCTATTGCTGGAACAGCATTTTCCTCCCTATATTCATGCAAAAAATAGATACATATTTTATCAAGTAGATTTATAATTGTATCAACTATATTTATAATAGTATTCAAACAAGCTTGTTTGCTCATTCTAATGTCCCTGCAATGTGTTTCTATTAATTACTTCTTCCTGTCAGTTAATGGAGACTTAGGAATTCTTATGTTTTGGAGTTAATATCTACCTGCTACCCACCAAGTTTCAAGTATTGAAAAGGGTTGGTGTCCAGCTGGTGACACTATTGAAAAGCAGGGGAAAGTATGGAAAGCAGAACCTGGCTAGAGAAAGCAGGTGCCAGTCGCCATGGCTTTAAAGGAGATATAGACAACCCTACACACTACTGCTTCCTGACTGCCAAAAGGCAAGAAGATTTCTCTGGATTCCTCTTCACTGTTATATTCTGCCATGCCTTCAGAGACATGAAGACATGAAGCTATGGTGGAAACTTTGGAAACCTTGAGCCAAAACAATTAAAGTTAACCTCTTAGGTATCTTGCTCTGTTGCAGGATATTTGATCACACAGTGAACCCTGAGATTGAGTTACTTTCTGGAAAAACCTGTTTCTGGTTGTAGTGTAGCTCAGCCCCAGCCCATACCTTTAATCCACAAGCTTTCTGCTTGAATACTGTAATCAGGATTACATAAATCAACCATAGGTCAAGAGGCAGAGCAAGTAACCAGTTGACAGGAAGTGAACATAGGAAGAAAAAAAAAGCATAAAGAGTAAGAGGGGGTCAGGAGGAAAGATAGAAGGATACACAGGAAGTAGAAGGGAGGGACACCGAGTTGGAGGAGTCTTATTTGAGACAGTAGAGGTGAAAGGTCCTTCCTGGGACTTCAGAAAAGGAGGAAGGTCAACTGGGTGCTTCCTCTGCCTGTCTGAGCTAGCAGGCTTTCACCCCAGCATCTCTAAATAGTTCAATTTATTAGTAAAATTGAACTATTTAGTTCAATTTATTAGTAAAATTGAACTATTTAGATTTAGTTAAAAACAACATTCGGGAAATGGAAATCTCATTGTCATGATTGTGTAAAATGGCTGGACATTATTTCTGTATTTCAGAGGGTATAATTCTGTCTTCTTTTAAAGAGTGATAAATGTTGTTCCTGCAAGCAGCTAATTGAATGAAAAATTAGCTTTAAGTTATTTAGGCCTTTATTAACTAGAACATCTCCAATGTAGTTTGAGCATAAAAACTAGGGTGGCCCTCCTCTTTTTATTGGAGGGGGGTATCAGCCAAATGAATACAGTTTTAAGCTAGGTCCCTCTGCTCTAACTGGTAGAGACATCAATGTGCCTTAGTGCCGCTAACTCCTAGGTAGCTCATGAATAGTTGCTGCCCACTGCTAGGTCTCGTTAGATTTATTCTGTACTTATATAACTTCTTATTTATAAAGATGCAGAAATGTAGAATATTTACTATTCAGATTACTGATGTGCTTTCTCTGTGCTATTCCTAATTTCTGCCACCTCTGGAGCGGTGAAATCAGCATCTCTTCTCTCATCTAGTATGATATTTCCTGTACCATGTAAAAAAGCTAGGCCTCCAAGAAAGCTCACCTTGTGTATTTGACCTACATCAGGAAGCATAGTCTTCTGTAATCTGTTGTCCAATACCCCAACACAGTTTCCCTGTGACTTTTGTCCAGGTTGTAATTGTGATGCCTTTCACTCTTTCACACATGAATGAGAGACATTCATATATTTTATTAACATCAAAATTTTGTAATAGAAAAAATCCAACTCTACTTATTCATAAAACAACCTAAATGACAAACATAGTTAATATCAAACACATCATGTTTACTTTACAAAATTTGCTTCATTTTTTAAACCAAATAAAGGTATGGATATAACAAGTTCTGTTTATTAATTCAAAGATGAAGATGAGTTTATGATGGGTGGTGGATGGATATACATGAGTACCAGATTATAATAAGTATAAACACCTTGAATGGTTCCTATGGCCCCCTCTATTTTCCCTAATGATAGCAACTTGCTTTTTTTGTAATACTCAAAAGACAAAAGTAGAGAGGTCATTAAAGATGACTTTCATGTTATCAATCTCACTGATTACATAATACAATTAGACAAAATACACTTGATTACCCCCTGAAGTTTTTGCAAAAGAAGAAAAAAATATATTCAAGACATGAAAAGATAAGAAAGCCAATACGTGTCTATGAGTCCTTCATTAGTGTCACTTTTCAGCCATCAGTCTTTCCAAATGTACTTTTATTTGTGCCCCAGATGGATTTGACTCTCGAGCAACATATCACAGCATGTCTTTGGATGCCAGAAAGGTAAAACAAAAGTTTTAGTTGGAAAATCTTGATTCTATGTAGAATGAATGCATTTTAGTATGCAAGTTTGTTTGGGTTTTGTTATAGTAGTTTGGTAAATCACCATGATGTTTTTCTTTTCCATAAAAAATAAAAAGGCATAATGTCTAAGAAGTGGCTCTACTTTGAAAGGATGTGAGACTTCTTGAAGCAGTTTTTCCCCTACTACCATTTCCAGATATGGTTTATGGTATAGGCATTCCTTATTTGTTTTTTTTTTCTAAAACCCATCCATTTATCTTGCTTAGGTAAAGTTACAGGAGTATGTTGGTGTATTTACAAGTGGGTTTTTCCAGATATATTATAACTCAGTGTCTGAATTTAATATTAACAACCAAAAATATATAAATATCTTCCATCTATACACAGCAGGGCAGGAGTGTCCTTGTCTTCAGCAGCAAATTCTCAGCTTCAGAGGCCCTTCTCATGGTGATGTCTGGCCCTCAGTGCACAGGAGACTAGAACCTGGCATCCCAGTCTGTCCTTTCCTCTCTCCTCCCTGCACTCCAGTGCTTCCAACTGGTCTCAGGCAAGGAACGATTAATTCAGTGGTTAGGAAGGAAGAGATGGGAATGGGCGAATCCTAAAATAGAGCCTGACCCCTATGGTGGGGAGATCCAGGCCTGAAGAAGCTGGTGGCAGCAACCACCTCCCAGGGTAAAGCCTCATAGTTCATAGTTAGATTAGTGTGTCCTTAGTCATAGGTCCAGCCACAGGTTAGCTTGGTGAAGAAGGCAAGTGTCTGGACAGGGCTTGGTCCCTAGCCTTAGGCACTGAGTCAATCAAGGTAAAGACTAGGGTGTGAAGATAGGAGAGTGGCTGATAAAAAAAAATAATAAGGCATTCCATAGTCTTAATGGATAAAAGGGACAGAAAACAAACTAGCCTGAACAGACACCACACTGAGGCACTAATAAAATCTGACCACCCTTTTTTCTGAGACTCTGTAAGCATCTTGTTCTAGGATTGTATTGTTATGGTACTTTAGACTTCCCTAGGAACCCTCAGCTTCAAAAAGGGAGAGTTCCAGTCTAGTCTTAACATTTCAGCTATTTCTCCAGCAGCACTTCCTAACAGTCTTTTACAAGAAAAGGAAAGACATAAAGCTGGTCACTTGTTTGCAGCTCTCCCTGGGTTAGGCCATATTAGTAAGAATTCTAAAGGCTAGGACAAGTTACCAATTAAATTCTTACCAGAGGTAAGAGGGCTAGTGGGGGCAGGATAATAGGAAGTAGTAATTACCAAACCTCTCCCTACCATACCACTCTACATCTTTTATTTTCTCCAGTGTCACTAGATTTGTGCTTTTGATTGTTATTTTATTTTAAGGAATCTAATTTTCCCAACAATCTTCAGAAATTTTAGCTTTGCCATTTTAAGGTACAGTTAAATATGACTGAACACACATGCTATGCTTTAACAATTTTAACTGAACATCTATATTCTAAGCATTGTGCTTGGGTGGTGGAAACAGAGGTATGAACAAGAGAAATATGGCCTCTGTCCTCACAGTTTACTTCCAAATAGAGAAAATACACACATGAACCACTGGCTACAATAGACTAAAAATAAGTCTATGATAAAAGACAATTTTTCTGGAATCCAGATGTGGGGGGTAGGACAAGACCAGGCTACGGAAACACATAGAGGCAACTGATCTGAACAAGGAGGAGCTAATGGGCCCCCAGACTGATAGCTGGAAATCAGCTTTGGAACGACTCAGACCCCCTGTACATGAGTCTCAGCTAGAAGGCCTGGGTAGTCTAAGGGACCTCGGACCGTGGAACCAGGATGTATCACACAAAAAGACTTTGTGTGGGACAACATTCCCCATGGAGGGATACTCCTTTAACCTAGAGACAGGAGAGAAGGCCTAGACCCTACTCCAAATGACTTGACAGATTTAGATAACCCCTCCTGGGGAAGGCATTACCCTACATGTGGAGTGGGGAAGGGATGAGAGGGGAGGGTGGTCAGAGGACATGGAAGGGTGGGAGAGAGGGAAATAAGGAGAGAGTGAGAAGGAACTGGGATCAATATGTAAAATAAAATTATATATATATATATATATATATATATATATATGCTTCAGAATAAAATTTTTAAAAGAAAAAACAGACAGTTTTACTACTACATATCCATATCCATAATGTAGAGATGGTAAAATAATGTTAATTCTTTTTCCTTCCTATATCCATAAATAACTAGCATAATGGTAATTTATATCACCCAATTCCAGTATTTTTAGACACAGTATTAGATTGTCTGCAGATGTAAGAGTGCCTGTCATCTCCAAGTACAGCTTGGTGAGAATCAGAACATCTAAAGGAAAGCAGGGTTTTCTCAGTGTGAAATATTCTGCCACAAAGCTTTAGTGATGTTTCTGACAGAAGTAGGAAGAGACTAGTGGTCAATTCTGAGTAAACTTAAATGAGGTATTCAGTATAATAGAAGAGAACAAAAACAAAACTTTTTTCTTTATGTTTTGTCTAGCCATTAGAATCAGAAACCCTGAACTCTCTTTATGACATATGTACTTATGAAATGAAAATATATTCATCACAATATCTTGGGGTAAGGCATTTTCACTGAATACAGGACCTCAGAAATAAAATTCAATTCTATCCTTTACAAAACAGTTTTTAAGAACTGTAGCCACTGGTAATAAACAGTTTTTAAGAACTGTAGTCACTTTTCTTTTGAAGTAAATTCTTTTTCTGAATTCTGTATTTGCATAGTATCTTTTCATCAAGCATACAAATATCAGACACTATTTTGTCACCATTATTGTTGTTGTTGTTCTAAGACAGGACCTCTCTCCAGCCCTGGCTAGCCTAGAATTCTCTATGTAGACAAGGCTGACCTCAAACTCACAGAGATCTGCCTGCCTCTGCCTCCTTAGTTCTGGGATTGAAGTCATACTCCACCATACCTTGATCACAATACCAACTAACCTTTACAATATTCCCAACAGACAGGACATGTACATTGCTTCTTTATATTCACCCATACATGTAAATCTATATACTTGTTCACTTTCATAAATATTAGGGAAGACTAACCACTATTTGAGTTATAAAATAAAGGCAATCTTTTATATGAATTCTCAATTTTAACTCAGATATAGGTCTTTTGATAAATCAATTAAATTAACTTCAAAATCAATATTAGCCAGAATATTTTGGTAGAAAATAAAGAGAAAATTTCACCCTTCAAATATTTACTTTATTTTACTTATATGCATGTTGTGTGGGTATATCTAAGTTTGTGGATGAAGGAATGTGCTCATGGGGCCAGAGGTGTTAGATTTTCCTAGAGCTGACATTATGGGTGGGAGCTGCTGTATGTGGGTGCTGGGAACAGAAATTGGGTCTTCTCCAAGAACAGTACACACTCAGACACTGAGTCATCTCTCAGGTCCTGATTTTCTGGCTAAGATATTTCCTTTAATTTGCCTATGTATGTGTGTATGTGTTGGGTATATTAATGTCCACAGAGGGCAGAAAAGAGTGCCAACTGGAGTTACAGGTTATTGTGACCTGCCTACTGTCAGTGCTGGGAACTGAACTCTAGTCCTCTGCAAGAGTAGTATGACTTTTTGACCACTGAGCCATTCCTTCAACCCAGAGGAATTGCTGTGAAAATAAGTTGACTTATTCATTAATTTCAAAACTATGTAATTTCAAGTTTAGTAGCAAAGCAATAAGAATTGTTGCTGCCAACAAAGTAAGATATTCTTATTCATAGGCAATCCATGTTTGTGTCATATCTTTGGATTCTTGACATATCCTTTCATTTATTCATATTTTCAGTCATCTATCCAACCATCTACCTATGCATTTGTCATGTATCAATTCCTTAAAATCAATAATTTTATAATAACAAAAGTTTAGAAGTAAAAAAAAAATTCATTTTGTCAAAGGAAAACCTCATATGCTAAACTGAGGTCTTCGATGCATAGGTCTCTAGCAAGAAAAACACAGACAGAATTATATATAGTAGGAGAAGTCTGAGCTGCAGAATAGCAGTAGAAAAGAATATGCTTAGGAATGGATGGGTGCATAAATATAAATGAACATAGTCACATATGGCTTCTTTAAATATTTATGCATAATATAACCAAGATTTGGAGCAGAGAGCAGAGAAGCAAGAAATAAGGCTGGCTAGTTGGATAGGATAGACCTTTGAATCCTTAAAAGGCAGAATCAATAATACAGAAATTATTGCACTGTTAATGATGACCCACAAAATTCGTATGATAAAACAGGCAGACAGACAAGACTGAAACCCCCTCCTGGAAAATGTTCTTATAAAACATGGACTAAAAGTACATACAAGCAAGGGGGATCAACAGCATGATGTAGAAGCCCACAGAGAATGCTAGCAAGAACTCTTGGTAGTTCACAGACTCTAGACCAATAGCTGGGAAGGCTGCATGGGACTGAACCAGGCCCTCTGCATGTGGGTAACAGTTGAGTAGCCTGGTCTGTTTGTGGGAGCCTTGGCAGTAGGACCAGGATCTATCCTCTGGCACATGAGCTGGATTTTTGAAGCCCATTACATATGGTGAGATGCCTTGATCAGCCTTGATGCAGGAAAGAGGGGCTTGGTCCTTACTCAACGGAATGTGCAAGGCTTTGTTGACTGTCCATGGAAGGTCCTACCCTTTCTAAGGAGTAGAAGGGAGATGGGTTAGGAGAAGGTGGGGAGAAGAGGAGGAGAGAATGGAGGGGAACTGAAGTTGGTATGTAAAGTGAATAAAGATGCAGGGGCATCTTCAGTAGATGGAAAGATTATATGTACATTTATACTTGGAGATCAAGCCAAGTATAGTATGATGGGAGATTAAACAGCAGTGCAGTTTGTTTTCTGTTGTTGAGATAAACTCCATGAGCAGAAGAAACTTAAATGAAGACAAGTTTTATGTTTGCTTATCTTCCAGGTAATAGCCCATCACTAAGGGAAGTCAGGGCAGGAACTCTAGCATGAAACTAAAACAGAAACCACTGAAAAATGCTGCTTACTGTCTCTCTCATTGGCTTGTGCTCAGTTAGCTTTCTCACAGAGCTAAAGCTTAGGGATAATACCACCCACAATGGGCTGGGCTCTCCCATCTATCATCAATTCAGCCAATTCCTCACAGGCAAATCTGTAGCTATTCTCCATCTGAGGTCCTCCTCTTCCCACGTAACTCTAAGTTGTAATTAGTTGACAGTAGCAACTGACTAGTTTAAAAATGATCAAATCTGTATCCTAATATCATCACATATGTAAAGCCATTAAATCTTTATAAGAGGAGATACTATCCACTCCACTACACAAGGAAACAGAAGCATGGATTGTTTATGATAATAGCCTAAGTGCTATGAAAATGAGATCCCTAAATCTTCACCGACAAAAAGGAAATAGAACTCAATTGGTGAATTAAAATTTACTTGATGCATTTTGAATGTTTTCTAAGTACCTTGTAGATAGCATAAAGTTTAATGAGGCATTTTGACTTCTTGCTTTGTCTTTGAGGATGCCTGTCAGTCATACTCTTCTACATAAACAGTGCTACCATTATATTTACCAATTTCTACTTCCATCATCAAAGTTTGAGGCCCTTGATAAGGTAAGCTAACTTCTACTCATGGTTTTATTCCTGTTTACTTACTGTTTATAGAATATATGAACCAATATATGACTATGGTCACCATATTAAAGATTAACAGTCTTTTCTCAGGTGAAGACTGATTCATGATGTAATAGCACATCACTGTACAAAATATTTATCTCCCTCCCCCCAAAAACCAAGACTATAAGTCACTATAGACACTCTTAGACTCTAAGAGTGGTTCTCAACCTTCCTAATGCTGCAACAATTTAATTCAGTTAGTCATTAGTAGTTACCCCAACTATAAAATTATTTCATTGTTACTTCATAACTTTAATTTTGCTACTTTTATGAATCATAATGTAAATGTTCTATATGCAAGATATTTTATATGTGATGCAAAGGGGTCAAGACACACATGTTGGGAACCTCTGCTAGAGGTACTAACTGAAAGAGACATACTACATATTCAGTCAGAGTAAATCTTTTGTCAATGACAAAGGATAAGTATCTATAGGACCATTCTCTGGGCTGAAGTATTATCTTGTTGACTTGTGTCCTTTGTTACAGAAGCTTCTCAGTTTCAGGAGGTCTCATTTATTAATTGTTGATCTCAGTGTCTGTGCTACTGGTGTTATGTTCAGGAAGCAATCTCCTGTACCACTTTATTCAAGGGTACCTCCCACTTTCTCTTGTAAGAGGTACAGTGTGGCTGGATTTATGTTGAGGTCTTTGATCCATTTGAACTTAAGTTTTGTGCATGCTGATAGATATGGATCTACCTGCAGTCTCCTACATGCCAGCACCCAGTTCTGACAGCACCATTGTATAATTTTAGCTTCTTTGTGTGTGGGTTAATATTGGGATTTTCAGTTTGATTTCATTGATTTTCCCATCTATTTTTGTGCCAATACCAATCTGTTTTCAGGATTATAGCTCTTTAACTGAGCTTGAAGTCAGGAATAGTGATGCCTCCAGAAGTTCCCTTATTGTACAGGGTTGTTTTGTCTAACCTGAGTTTTTCGTATTTCCATTGAGTATTGTTCTTTCAAGGTCAATGAAGAGTTGTGCTGAGATTTTGATGGGGATTTCACTGAATCTGTAGATTGCTTTTTTGCAAATTGCCATTTTTACTATGTTGATCCAACCTATCAAGATCCCATTTTCTGGTATCTTCTTTAATATCTTTATTTAAAGACACAAAGTTCTTGTTGTACAGGTCTTTCACTTGTTTGGTTAGCGCTACCCTGAGATATTTTATGTTGTATGTGGCTATTGTAAAGGGTGATGTTTCTCTGATTTCTTTCTCAGCCCCTTTCTTGTCTATATATAGTAGGGCTATGTTAAGAGTATTTTTCCCTTGCTGTTCTGGCCCCAGAGCTGTGCAAGCCCCAAATAACACACAGAGACACTATATTACATATAATTCTGTTAGCCTGTTACTAGCATTTCTTATTGGCTAGCTCTGTATTAAATATTAACCCATTTCTATTAATCTAAGTATTTCCATGTGGTTTCATCTTACACGAGAGAGGGCCTGGATGTCTGTTCTCTCAAGTCTCTACATGTTGACTCCTCCCTACTACTTCCTCAAATTCTCTTGTCTCCTTGTCCCACTGATCTTGCTTTTCTATTGGCCAACAGTGCGTTATTCATTAACCAAAATGAGAAACATATTTACAGAATGACATATACTGATTTTTTGAGTTAATCTTGTATCCAGCCACTTTGCTGAAGGTATTTATCAGTGTAAGAGTTGCCTGGTAGAGTTTTTCAGGTCACTTACATAAACTATCATATAATCTGCAAATAGTGACAGTTTGACTTCTTACTTTCCAATTTGTATCCCCTTGATCTCCTTTTGTTGTCTTATTGCTCTAGCTACAACTTCAAGTACAATATTGAAGAGATATGGAGAGAGTGGATAGCCTTGTCTTTTTCTTGATTTTATATGAATCATGTTGAGTTTCTCTTCATTTAGTTTGATGTTGGCTATTGGTTTGCTGTATGTTGCTCTTATTATGGTTAGTTATGTTCCTGTTATCCATGATCTCTCCAAGACCTTTATCATGAAGGGGTGTTAGATTTTGTTAAAGGCTTTTTCAGTATCTAGTGAGATGACCATGTGTTTTTTCTTTTTCAGTTTGTTTATATGGTTGATTACATTGATGGATTTTAATATGTTGAACCATCCCTGCACACCTAAGATGAAGGCTACTTGATCATGGTGGATGATTTTTCTGATGTGTTCTTGGATTTGATTTGCCAGTATTTTATTGAGTATTTTGCATCAATGTTCATGAGAGATATTGGTCTGCAGTTCTCTTTCTTAATTGTGTCTTTCTGTAGCTTGGGTACCAAATTAATTGTAGCCTCATAAAGAGTTTGGCAAGGACCCTTCTGCTTCTATTTTGTAGAACACTTTGAGGAGTATTGGTATTAACTGTTCTTTGAATTTCTGGTAGAATTCTGCACTGAAACCATCTGGCCCTGGTTTTTTTTTTTTTTTTTTTTTTTTTTTTTTGGGAGACTTTTTATTACTGCTTCTATTTTATTAGGGGTTACAGGGCTAGTTAAATTGCTTATCTACTCTTGATTTAATTTTGGTAAGTGGTATCTATCCAAAAAAAAAATGTCCCTTTCCTTTTATGTCAACCTTAAGCCTTCATCCAGTAGCTGACAGAAGCAGAAGCAGACACCCACAGCTAAACACAGAGCCAACTCCTGGAATCCAGTTGCAAAAAGGGAGAAGTGTTGAGAAAAGGGATCAAGACCAGGCCGAGAATACCCACAAAAACAGGTCACCTGAACAAGGGGGACCTGATGGACTCCAGACAGACAGCTAGGAAATAGCATAAGACCAAATCAGGCCCCTGAATGTGGGTGTCAGTTGAGAGGACTGGGCAGTCTATGGGGCCTCTGGTAGTGGATCAGTATTTATCCCTGGTGTATAAATGGACTTTGGGAGCCTATGCCACATAGAGGGATACTCTCTCAGCCTAGACACACTGTAGAGGGCCTAGGCCCTGCTCCAAATGATGTGACAGACTTTAATGATCCCCCAATGGAAGGTCCCACTCTCCCTGAAGAACAAAAAGGGAATGGTATAGAGAGAGGTTTGGTGGGAGACAGGGGAGGGGGAGGGAAAAGGGGAGGAGAGAGTACTGGGATAAAACAAGATTTTTTTCTAGCTTAAATTTTAAAAAAATCATAAAAAAAAAAATCAGTAGGTTCATGATATTATCCAGGTACACGAGTTAATGTCACCTGCTGTCCACTGGGTATTATTGGTCTTTTAACTTTTTAGCCAAATAAATAATTTTAAAATAGTAATTCATCCCAGTTCTCCTTTCCCCCAGTGCTGAGGATCAAGCATAATGTGCTATTCATGGCACACTAGTAGTCCACCAGTAACCTAAATTCCTATTCCTCATCTTAGCCTTGGTTTGTTTTTGCTCAATTACTAATAAACTTGAATGTTTCTTCACATATTCATTGCCCTATATAATTTAATTTTCTACTTGCAAAAAAATTAATTGTTTTATTTCAGGTCATTCAGCATTTATTCATGTGTGTGCATTATATATTTATAATATGAGTCATAGGTTGACCATATATATATATATATATATATTATAAACTATTAGTATATATATATATATACTATAAACTATTAGTATAACATGTTTTTATCTATCTTAAAATGAAGGAAAGTTCTTATGTTTTAAGGTCAACTTTATCATTTGCTTATGGTTGGCTGTGTTCATATTTTAAGAATCTATTTCTTACCTCTTGTAAACCAAAGAATACCATTCCAATATATATATATATATTTTTAAGTCTTCAAACTTGCTTTCGATATTTATGTCCTTTATCTCCAGCTGATTTTGTACTTGGTATAAAATGAACATATCATTTTATTTTTCTATACATTTGGTGAATGTATTAAATAGGTTCCCTTTCTCCAACAATCTGTCATATGCAACATTCATATCAAAGTTTCACATACCTAAGTCTATTTTTGGGTTATCTTTCTGAGAATAATTTTTTCTACCAATGCAACACCCATTATAAAGGCAACTTATAAGAGAAAATATTAATGGGTTTACTGTCTCAGAAGATTAGAGTCTGTGATACTGAAGCAAAAGCATAATGGCAGGACCAGAAACAACTCACAGCTTGATCCCTAAGTAGGAGAGAGAGACACACTGGGAATGATGCAAGTCTTTTGTAACCTCAAAAGTGACTTTGAGCAACATACTGCCTCCCAAAAGGCCACATCTCCTAATCCTTCCAGAATAGTTTCATCAAGTGGAGACTTAATATTCAAATATAAGAGCTTTTGGGGGCCATTCTCATTTAAACCACCACACTTTCATGCCTTGTCAATTTATAAATACCAAGGCCAACAGCAGATTGTCTTGATTAGCATAATTTTCTCTTAATGCTTGATGCCTGGTGGTGTCAGCCCTCTTTATTCTACTTTGTAAACATTTTGACTGTTTCTGACATCAATATTTTATTACACTTGAAGTTATCAAGTTTCAAAGAAAATTCTCCTGAGATGTTTGCAAATGCCATTGAATATACAAATAAACTAGGGAAGAACTTGATATTTAATTATATTATGTTTATTTATGTCCTAATGTTTCTTAAGGTTTTAATTTTTTAACGCTCTTATACATTCTTGATAGATTCATTACTGTAATGTTGGATTTTGAATTTTGTAAGTATTACCTATTAAGATTATGTCCTCTGAACCAGACTCCCTGAACATGGGTGTTAGTTAGGAGAACTGGACAGTCTATGGGGCCTCTGGTAATGGATCAGTATTTATCCACAGTATACGAATGGACTTTGGGAACCCATTCCCCATAGAGAGCTACTCTCTGTCGCGTGTATGTTTCCTCCAGCCCGCCAGCCCGCCAGTCTGGGCCCACTACCTCGCCAGCCCTAAGTAACACTCAGAGACTCTGTATTTGATGCAATCCTGTTGGCCAGTTACCATTACTGTTTATGGGCTAGCTCTGTCTTAATTATTAACCCATTTCTACTTATCTAAGTATTTCCACGTGGTCGTCTTATCGGGGAGCCGCGGCAGGCGTCCTCCTTCCTCCCTGGGCTACATCTCAACTCCTTCTTCCCAACTACTTCCTCTTTCCTCCTCCTGGTCTCCTAGCCCCACCTATCTTGTTTCCTATTGGCCACAGGGTTTTATTAACCGGTATGAGAAACATATATACAGAATAACATCTCCCATCAACTCTCACAACCTAGACACATGGGGGAGGCCCTAGGCCCTACTCCAAATGATATGACAGACTTTGAACACTCTTTATGGAAGTCTGCTCCCTGGGGATCAGAAAGGGGATGCGATGGGGGTTGGTGGAGAGAAAGGGAGAACAGGAGGGTGCAGGAACTGAGATTGACATGTAAAACAAGCTTGTTTCAAATTTAAATTTAAAAAAATAAGCAAAAAAGATTATGTCTTCAAGTTATTTGTTATTAATGTGTACTTATAAAGTCTATTATTTTCATTAACTTATTTATAGATTTTTATATGGATAAAATTAATAGACACTCTTATCATCTAACAAAAACTAGGACTTTAACTGCTTTTCCAAGTTTTATATGACTTCAACTAGGACTAACACATTTCTACATATACATACACATATATATACATATATATATATACACTATATATATGAATTCATGTTCTATATACTAATATATCACTAATAAGAATTGGGTATCGTGGTCATCTCGCTCTAATCTTGATAGGGCATAATAATATAGATTTCTGAGTTACAAATTTGAATTGATTCTTCTAATATTTATGTTTAATGGTTCATATATATGCATGTGTGTATATAAATTGGTTCTTATCAGACAGATTGCTCACATTTATTTTTGTATTTTCATATGATTTGGTTAGGTGTGAAATTGTAAGTTCAGTGCTAAGTTCAGTCAGTTTGTCAAATAAAAGGTACATGACTCTAAGACATTACCCAGTATTATGCTTTGCTACTAATTTCAAGGATGGAAACAATCAAGGGGCACAAATCAATAAGAGATCTACAACATCCATTGTGGCTCTGCAAATTAATTCTTTTTATGTTGAGCATGCTGTCTGCCAAATGATAAATGGGCTCTCTGAGGGTTGGCAATCTATTTCTCCCAGGATTCTGATTTAAAACATCTCTTTTTATAAAATAATTATCTAGCTCACATGACATTTCTTAATAAATCACTTCTACATAATCCATAAATTACAGGTTTGCTCAGAATAAGTGACCCTAACCCAAATATATCCTAAAAGGATCTTTCCACCAGTAAGATTCTTTTCTAAGTTAATGCCATCTGTATGTCTACCAGTCAAATAGTTAATCTATATCTAACCATTAGAATAAGCCACCTGACTCTGTCTCAAAGAGCATGCCATCTGCAGGAGCAGAAGTGGATTGCAAGCCAGTGCTGTAACTTCTGTATTTACAGACCTGCTGTTTTCCTGTAGAAACTGAAAATTGTTAAACCTTGTCTCCCTTTGTGTTCAATGTTGCTGTTAACAGATTTGATGTCAAACTCGTGCTCTTGTCTTTAGGACCAGTAGTTGTTTTTTTTCACTTCACATATTTTCTAAAAGTTTGTTTTTCTTCATAATTACTTTTGTAAAGAGAAAAACATTTATTTACTTATTCTCGCTCTCCCCTCCTCTGTTCTGTGTGTGTGTGTGGAGGGGCGTGAATATAGGTCATAAGACAACTTGGTTCTCGTCTTCTGTCACGTAAGTCCCAGGAAAGGAACTCATGTCTAGAAGCTTAGCAACAGGAGAATCTTAGCCATCCAAGTCTTTCTAAGTCTTATTTTCTAGATGTTGGCATTCAGTTCTCTTTCATCTCCTTGCCATATACACATATGAAAAAATTTGACACCCCTGTTTCCTCCTAGAAGAATTCTGATATCTTCAGTGACTTAATCTGTTTTGGTAAGTTCATTTAAAATATTAAGTTATAATACCAATGACCAGCTCTTTATATAGTAGTCTCCTTTACTTGCAATGCTAATATTTTACCTTAACTTTTTGCTATATTTTTAGATTTATCTGAAACTCTCTTCCCCCTAACTCCCATGACTTACATAGTATCTATCATCTCTATGATTTTTTTCTTTTTCCTTTATTAAGTGATTATTCTACTAAGTCTTATGTCATTATCTTGGACTGTAAATTTATATTGCTGCTGCTGCTGCTGCCACTCCTGCAACTACTGCTGCTGTTGTGGATATCTAGAAATTATCCAAGACTCATTGAGATATGGAACCAGAATTTTGTGCATGGTGTGGATGCCAATTCCCATGGTAACCAAATAGGCTTTGGATGTCATTTCCATCTGCAAAGGCAGAGAAAATTTAAGAGTTAAGTCAACCTACTTTTTTTCCATACCTTGACCCCTCATGGTCTCAATGCTGGTGCCTAGCCCAAGCTAACAATGTCTAAACAATCCTCTGTCCACCCATGGATTTTTTTAAAATATATATTTCCTTATTTTCTTTTACATTTCCACCCATTATTGGCTTTAAGAGAGGAAGCTGCTGTGTTTATTTTGATTTTTTGAAGAATTAGAATTTACTTGTATGAGCTTTCCACTCTGACTAACTACAAAGCATCTAAAATTCAGATGTTCTATTTCACTCAATTTTGCATCTCTAGATCTTTATAATATCTGACATGTGGCTGGCAATCCCTATATAATCCCATGCTGAGAGACTAACTTCTCTATGGAAATTTTGAAATATTCCACCAAAACATTTTTATCATGATCATGTTATTATACTGTTTTGTCCTTCTAAAGGCCATGTAGCAGAAAGTATTACCAACATACTGGTCTTAACTTGTAAGCCGAACAACAAAGGAGCATATACACAAAACAAATAAAGAAAATACTGACAGAGTTAATTTTCCTTACTTTTAAAACCTGGATGGGGCCAGATTTTCCAAAGGAAAATGAAGTTATTAAATTTCCCATAATTTCAAAATGTTGCAAAACACTAAGTCTGGCAAACTCTCAGCAATACTGAGAGGAAAGAGTAAAGGTGTCTGGAGAGGCCAGGAGTTCTAACTCCCACTCTTGCCATCAACTGCCTCCCTGACAGGGATAGTTATCTCAGTTATAAAATGAGAGAATTGAGGATGAATAATAAGGAAGAGAAATGGGAGCAGAATATTAAGTATTCTGCTTTCTCGTTATGACACTCAGATCATGCCCACTGCTGTCACAGCTTCTGCACATGGTCTTGGCACTAAAGCTTTTATTGCCTTCATTGGGGTGCTCTCGAAAATCAGTAAATAGATACTCATAAGGTATGTCACATCAGCTACATCCCAAGTGTTCCAAAAATGTTTTTCCTTCTTCCAGCTTTCTGTAGTTAAGAATCCAGATGGTTTATTGGAAGCAAATCCAACATGGGTCTGATCTCTATTCTAAAATGTCTATCTACCAAAGTT
The DNA here is from genome assembly GCA_030556225.1 of Cricetiscus sungorus. Lineage (NCBI taxonomy): Eukaryota > Metazoa > Chordata > Mammalia > Rodentia > Cricetidae > Cricetiscus > Cricetiscus sungorus. The sequence goes on along the minus strand of JANBXA010000007.1, from coordinate 54,024,615 downwards.
TCCACACTGTATTATTTCTCCTACAAGTTAAAAGATTTTCTTTTAGATGTTAACTTTTAGTCATAAATTATTTAGAAGTTAAGTAAATATACTTCTGTGTTTCCCAGTGTTAAATACTTAGTCATCATTGGCCAGTGGTGGAAGTATATGCAAGGAGAGGAAAAACAAAGTGTGGTATGCATATGATTTATACCTAAGCATTAGCAACTGCTCAAGTGAAATATTCATGCACAACAACATACTAAGGAAGTGCGTATGCATTAGGTAACAAAATGGGAATTGACTTCTTTAGCCTAAAAAGATGTCTGTCACTCTTTTATCTGTAAAATGAAGGAGCAAATCACAATGAAATGTGTAATACAGTTGTCACAAGGGCCAGGAGGGAGATAATGATCATAATCAGAACACTGTGGGTGTCCTTGTTCAAAGCAACTTAGATAAATCTTTATTAATTAATAGAATGGAATATGTCCAGTGTCTAAATAGTTTGCTTCAACTACATTATTACATATTCTAATGATGAAAAGTAAGTGCATAAGAGTCAAGACGTTTCTGCAAAACAATTTATGTAATAGAGCTTTCCAATAAGTTATACAGTTCAATAGTTTCTTTGAAATTGAGCACCCTTTTGTGGTACTTGTATTGCTATAGAACAAGAAGAGTCACTCATGGCAGTCACGTACTCTATCACAATGAAACTTGAGTAAAAATATCTCTCTCAAGAAGCCATCCATTCACCCATTTTACCTTGAAAAGTGTATTAGAGTATCATAGATACCCTTGAGTGTTCAAAGTTATATAGATTGTGCCTCAGAAGGAGAGAGAGCACCTACCTGTCACCACAGGTAAGAATGAAACTACTCTGATGGATGCATGTAGGGGAACTGACTCTATCACCACACACAAGGTAAGTGGCTGCAGTGACTAGATCTTACCTGTCTGGTTAACACCTAGCCCTTGGCTTGACCTGCACTAGTATCTATCCCATCTAGGTGTTGCAGGAGCTCATTCAGAATGCTCCTTCAGAATGATACTTACAATATCTCCAAAATACGGGATACCCCAAGAAGATCTCCAGTGAAGATCCAGTAAGGTTGGTGTACCAAAAACCAGAGGCCTTGAACCAAATAACTAATTTCAATGTCAAGCTGATGGGCCAAAGGGGTATACTGTATGAAATACTGAAGCCTCCAATGCCACCAGGACAGAAGAGATAAAGAGGCAGAAGAGAAGATGAAGCAGAGATTTTTCTGTTTCTGGCAGTGATTTATTCTGTTTTCATTTGTTGGCGGGGAGGGTTATTGTTGTTCTTGCTTGCTTACTTTGTTTTGTTTTCTTTTGTGGTAGAATGCAACAGGGATGAGAGGGGAATTATGGTGGACTGTGAGGAATAGAATTGGAGTGAATGATGTGAAACACCCAAAAATTCAATAAAGCAATTTTAAAAGTTTATTATAAAAGAAAATTCTTAATTCATTCATTTTTGTAGTGTAACAGGATGCTACATTAGGAATAAGATGCAAATAATGCTGCTATGAACATAGTTGAACAGATGGCCCATGTGGTTTGAGTCTGCATCCTTTGGGTATATGCCCAAGAGTGGTATTGCTGGGTCTTAATGTAGATCAAGTCCCAATTTTCTGAGACACTACCTACTGATTTCCAAAGTTTGCACTCCCACCAGCAATGGAGGAGTGTTCCCTTTACTCTACATCCTCCCTAGTATAAGCTTTGTTAAGTGTTTTTTATCTTAGCCATTCTGACAGGAATGAGATGCTAACTCAGAGTTGTTTTGATCTGCATTTCCCTGATGGTTAAAGATGTTGAGCAACTCCTTAAGTGGTTTTCAGCCATTTGAGATTATTCTGTTGAGAATTTTCTATTTAGAGATTTACCCCATTTTTTAATTGGATTATTTAGTGTTTTGGTGTCTAGCTTCTTGAGTTCTTTGTATATCTTGGAGATCACCCTCTGTCAGATGTGAGGTTTATGAAGATCTTTTCCTATTCTGTAGGCTGCCATTTTGTCTTGTTGACTGTGTCCTTTGTCTTACAGAAGCTTCTCAGTTTCAAAAGGTTCCCTTTATTAATTGTCAATCTCAGTTTCTGTGCTACTAGTGTTATGCTCAGAAAGTGGTCTCCTGTGCCAATGCATTCTAGGGGAGCATTGTTTGTAATAGCCAGAACCTGAAAGCAACCTAGAGGACCCTCAACCAAAGAATGGATAAAGAAAATGTGGTACATATATACAATGGAGTACTACTTAGCAGTAAACAAACGATTACATCTTGAAATTTGCAGGCAAATGGATGGAACTAGAAGAAATCATCCTGATTGAGCTAACCCAGACAAAGAAAGACGGAATGATATATACTCACACTTAAATACACATTAGACATAGAGCAAAGGATAATCCACAAACCCAGAGAATCTAGGAAACAAGGAGAACCCTAAGAGAATATGCATGGATCCCCTTAGAAGGGAAAGAGACAAGATCTCCTGAGTAATTTGGGAACATGGGGGATGGGGAGGGATGTACGAAAGAGGAGAGGAGAAGGGGAGGGAGAAAGTGAACATACAGGATCAGAAAGGCTGAGTTGGGGGAAGAACAGAGGAGAGCAAAGAAAGAGATACCTTAATAGAGGGACCCATTATAAGGTTAATGAGAAATGTGGCACTAACAGAAATTCCCAAGAATCCATAAGGATGATCATTAACTAAGAATCTAAACAATAGTGGAGAGGGTACCATAAATGCCCTTCCCCTATAATAAAAGTGATGACTACGTCAAATGCCATTATAGAGCCTTCATCAGTAGTTGATGGAAGCAGAAACAGAGATTCACAGCTAAACACTGAGCTGGACTCTTGGAGTCCAGTTGTAGAGAGGGAGGAGAATGAGCAAAGGGGTCAAGACTATGCTGGAAAACCCACAGAAAAAGCTGTCCTGAGCAACTGGTAGCTCATGAGCACCAGACTGACAGCTGGGGAACCTACATAAGACGAAACTACCCCCCCCCGAATGTGGGTATCAGTTGGGGGACTTGGGCAGTCTATGGGGCCACTGGCAATGCAACCAGTATTTATCCCTAGTAAATGTACTGGGCTTTTGGAGCCCATTCCCTATATAGAAATACCTTGCTCAGCCTAGGGATACAAGGGGTGGGGATTGGGGGAGGACCTTGGTTCTGCCCCAAATGATGTAACAGATTTTGACAAACTCCCATGGGAGACCTCATTCTCTCTGAGGAGTGGATGAGGGGTATGGGGGAGCAGTCATTGGATTGGAGGGATAAGGAACTGGGGTTGGTATGTAAAATAATATTGTTTATAATTTTTAAAAATAAAATAATAAAAAAATAAGATTCAAATTTCCAGATATGAAAATGGATCATGAAGAAAATTATCAACTGATTTCCAATGTTCCATATTATTATTGAACAGTAGTTTGGCAGATATATACAACTATATTTTAACATCTTCCATGGATGAACAATGGCCATTACAAGATCATCCTATAGAAACTTGAATGCCAGAACCTTCCCTTGTCCAAACTTGCTCTGCTTGTAGTGTCTTTCATTTTCTGGTGTCTACTTCATTCATACTCATCATGAAAAGCCCAAGGACATTCTTGCCTTCACACTTTCTTTCGTATTCCAGGACTAAGGTTCCACAGTTTTATTTGCCTTAACATTCATACACATTGAGAATCCCACTTTCATTGCTACTGTCTTGGTATGAACCACTACCATTTCTTACCTTGATTCTGCAGTGGTCTCTATTGTCTTTGCTTTTACCACTTGCCTCTAGGGACTATTTTAACAGTAGGTAATAACAATGTTCTACACAACTCCCTGTGGTAAATATGCCTTCTACTCTGGACAAAAGTCAAGATTTTTTAAATAACCAACAAAATCTCAGATGCACTGGCTTTCTATTCTTTCTTTAACTTCATTTTTGTATGTTCAGAATTTACTGATCATCTACTCCAATCTCATTGACCTATGAGCATTTATGAAACACATAAAGCCACACACATATGTGAGGCATTTAGACTGGCCATTTTCAAATATACACACAAATAATTTCTACTTATTTTACATTTTCACATTCTTTAAAGTGTCTAGTAGAACTACCATACTTAAAACAGTTGTCCTTTGTCACTTCAATCTCTATCACCCTTAGATACCCTTATCTCCTCACATACTGTAAAATATTTATTCACTGGTTGTTTTTATTGTATTCCACTCCACCACCACCCTTTTCTGCTAGAATACAAACTCAAAAGTGTAGCAATCTTTATTTGTTTTGTTCATGAACAAATCATGAAAGCTCATAATATATCCTCCCTGGGGAGTGGATGGAAGGTGAAATGGGGGTTGGGTGGGGCATAGGAGGATGGGAAGGGGAGGGAACTGGGATTGATATGTAAAATAAGAATGTTTCTAAATTAGATAAATATTTTTTAAAAAAGTAAAAACAAAAAAAAGCCCATAATAGAATGACAAATATAGAAAAACTACAAACTACCTAACAAAGATGCAAATAATCCCTTGATGAATAAATAATAAGATGCATATACAGGGCCGCCATGGAGCGGGCAGAGGCCAAGGCAAGGAGCTGGGGTGGAGAGGCACCCTCTGGCTAGGGCTGAGCTGGCAGGGAGCACTGCAAGCCATGTCACCAGTGGCCCTGTGGGCGGCCTCGGGGGACAGCAGAGTGTTTGGGATTCCGCATGTTTTTGTTGAACTTGTAAAAGAGATACCTGGATGGTGGATGAACAGGAACACTGACCTGTGGGAAGCTTCATACCTGAAAATACTGGATGTTCACCCTAGTCCCGCAGCTCTGCTGCTCACATAAATACAGATGAATGAAGATCCAATTCGGGAAGACAAAAAAAAAAAAAAAAAAAAAAAACATCGAACCAGTGTGGGGCCAAGCAAGCCTGTGTCCCAGACCCGGCGGAACATCGTAGGCTGCAGAATTCAGCATGGGTGTAGAGAGGGCAAAGCCCCTGTCACCCAGTGGAAAGGAACTGTCCTGGACCATGTGCCTGCGAATCCTTCCCTGTTTCTTATAAAGTTTGATGGATTTGACTGTGTTTATGGACTAGACCTTAATAAAGATGAAAGTTTCCGCACTTGAAGTCTTTCCTGATAGAGTTGCCACATCTGGGATCAGCTGTGCATACTTAGCAGACACAATGATTGGTAAAGCAGTGGAGCACTTGTTTGAAACAGAGGGGGGCTCTAAAGATGAGTGGAGGGGGATGGTCTTGGCACGAGCACCTGTCATGAACACATGGTTTTACATCACCTATGAGAAAAACTCTGTCTTGTACATGTACCAGCTCCTAGATGATTACAAAGAAGGCGAACTCCACATTATGCCCAATTCTAATGATTTGTTTCCAGCAGAAAGAGCTCCAGGAGAAGTTGTGGACAGCCTGGTAGGCAAGCAAGTGGAATATGCCAAAGAAGATGGCTCGAAAAGGACTGGCATGGTCATCCACCAAGTAGAGGCCAAATCCTCTGTCTATTTCATCAAGTTTGATGATGGCTTCCATATTTATGTCTACTGTTTGGTGAAAACATCCTAGATGCCATCACAAACTTTGCCAAATTTGTGGAATTAAATGTATAATTTGTAGACATAAAGACTTGATTGCTTTCCAATTTAATGAAAGCTTAGATGTTCCTGCAAACCTACAAGCTCCACCAGCAGAGTTGGTGTTGTTCTGCACAGTGCAGACTGATTCAAACACAAGGCATCTGGGAGGGGAGCCCTCTCTCTTAGGAGCATCTGTTGGGGGGAGGTCCTCCCTCCAAAGCACCTGTGAGGGGGGTCTTCTCTCTTACAAGAAGGCTGTCTGTTGGAGGTTACAAGCAAGGAGGTAAAAGTTTTAAGCTAGTATCATAGTCATTTAAATCTGGATAAGTTGTAACCATTTTCCCCATCACTCTGACACAATGTCTTATTCTGCTACCACAGTGCAAGCATAGTTAGTTATTTTTGTTACTGCCTTTTTTGAGAGATTATGTATCTATAGCTGCCTGTCTAGATCTGCATTTGTGTGCTTATTATATATTATACACACACACACACAGGCATTCACCACTGGCACTCCTTTCCTTGTGGGGTGGGGTGTTGGGTGATAATGTTTTCTCCAGTTCAACAGGAGAACCCAAGTCAGTCATATTTATAATACACCTGCTCTTTGTTTAAGATTAAATTTGGGCACGGGAAGCACACAGGGACATTTAAGTTTTTTCAAAGGTCAGAATTCAGAGTACCATTTCGATCTGGGGACTTTTAGCTATGAATCCAGGTATAAATTAGCCATAATGACCCACAGTAGAATTTAGTAAACTGTTGAGAATCTGGTTAAAAGGCCATCTTCAATTCTAAGCTTTGTTTTCTGTGTTTTGGTTTTATTGTTTGATTGTTGTTTGTTGTTGTTGATTATTCTTAATCATAAGTACTTTTAAAATAAAACCCAGGTTCTTGGTTCACATGGAATAATGTAGATATGTTTTGGGGTAACACGCTTGTAGGCATCCAGCTATCAGGATTTTAGTACATGGATTTTAAAGGCAACAAGGTATCAGTGGTTTGTATGTGGAAAATTCCTGCAAGAACAGTGCATTGGTATTAGAAATGTAAGTTTTAAATATAGCATTGTTGCCTTCTGTTAAGTTTTCTGGGGCTTTTAAATCGTTATTACTAATATCGTTGATGTATGATTATGGTCAGAAGGCCTCTTCTCCCCTTCCCTACCTGCCCCCCACCTTGTTGCACAAATAGGGTTTTTTGCCCTGACCCTTTTGTGGCAGTGTCTGTTCTTGCTCCAGGTGTGCTGTGCTGCTCATGTGGGTTTGTTCCCTCCATGACCCTGGGCTTTGAATGTGCATTATGTGTTACTGAGGAAGGCTGTAATGCCAGCCAGCTTCTGGGTGAATAGCAGCTATTGGCCACTGAGTGTGTTTGTGGATTATTCCAATAAGACTGTTTGAAGCTGAGATGGAACTAAAACTGTGGTTTGTTGACTAGCCAAGCATGTGTTTGCTCTCACTTGGTTTTAGAGGGACCCTGGTGGCCAGTCAGCTGGGAGAAAGATGTTTTGTAATACCAGTCTCTTGTGGAGATTAGAAATCCTTTCTGTAGCTGGACAGATTTGGATACTGTCAAGCATACACTGGAGCTTTGGCCTAGTTTAGGTCTGCTTACCTTGTTGGGGCTCTTCTGATGAAAGAATCATTCCATGGTTCAAGGAGCATGTTACTGGATACCCATTTAGTCTTCACAGAGGCTGACTGCCTCATGCTTCTGGATGGTCACAGCTGCTCACCATGTGAACACCATACCTCAGTTCCATCCCTGGCTGCAATCACCCAAAGGGACCCACGGACAAGCTTCTCAATGTAGTGTGATATACCCTAGTGTTCGGTGCTTCTAGTGTCTGTGACCAGGTGTCATCCTGCATGTAAATCTCAGAGCTGAGTCTTGATTCCCAAAGCCCACAATGACATCTGTGACACAAGTGGGAGAGTGTGTTCTGCATGGACTGACAGTGCAGAACATGGCATGGTGACTGGAAAGTAAAGTTCCTTTTGAAATGTTCCAAGGGCTGGATCTATTAAGACGTGTCTGCCATTATCTGATGCTTTGCATTGTGGTTTTCTGCAAGCAGCCAGCATTACATTGGTTACCCATGAACTTCTGGTCCAGAGGAATGTAATGTGGCAATGGTGATGACTTTGACCACTATTCCATTTATTGCCTTTATGTAAGGCTGAGGGAAGGGGAAGGTTTTTATTTGTTTGTATTTGTATTGTTTTTCCATTCCCTCCCCCACTCTTTTCTTTTGGTGGCTTCCATCACCTATAATGGTGACTGACTCTCCTCCTGAGCCTGCCTCCTTGGACTTCCCTTAGGCTCACAGTTCAGATCTGCATGCATTGCTTATATTGTTCTGGTATCTGAATGTCTGGTATCTAGTATCTGAACTCCTCATTTAGGAGTTCAACATTAATTTCCAAAATTATCATAGGGCTTGTGTCAACACAAGGCATGAATCCATGTATAAAATTTATTGGCCTTCCTCACTTACCTGCTCTAGTATCGTATCGTATGTGCATGGGTATGTGATTATCAGGCTGCCACATAAACTTCAGAGAACCTTAAAGCAGACCATCCGTTTTTGCATGCTCTCTTGTAAGTAGAATATTCAACGTAACTAAGTAAAATTGAATGTTAAAAAACTTAGGTTCTTTCTATCTTTTGTTCCATTTGCTTTTGGTACATTTGCTTATTGTGTTGTTGTAGTGGTTGTAGGGTAAAGACACACTGGTGAAGGAAGCCATCGTAGCTGACAGAAGGTGACCCCAGTTGTCTATGTCATTCAGCATTCTAAGGGACTGTGCACACTCGAAAATTCACAGTTGCTTCTAAGCCAGATTTCATTTCTTTTCTTGTTTTATGTGCCAAAACCCCGAAGTGCATTGGGCCTGAATCTCTGAACACTGTAGACCCATCCAAACGAAGGCTGCTCTGACTGTCACAAATTGTAGTGCCTGAAAACTCTTATGCTGACTATTGAAGAAAATCCTCCAAAGATAACACAGGAAAAGTTATTCACAAAATAATCACAGCCAAAACTTCTATGTTCCTTGGGGGATGGCTGTGCTCTCCGTATTCTCCATCATTGGTGCAGTTTGAATGAAAGAGTAGAGTTCAGAGGTCTTTGTGTTCACGTTTAAAACTAGATAAATAACCTCATTTTTTGAGCTTGAATTTATTTTTAATTTTAATTTTATTTTATGCAATGTGTAGACAGTTCGCTGTTCTCTGCATTTAAAATTATACACAGTACAGCTGTTAATTCTGTAATTTTTATAATTATGATGTAACTCTATCCTTCCTTAAAACATTTCAAATAAACCCTTTATGTGCAAAAATAAGATGCATAAACAGTTTAAGATTAACCTATAGAAAATACATATGCAGTAAAAAATGGTTAAAAGTCATTAACTTCTAATAAAGTCATCATATAAACACTTCATTTGAATAATTGCCTAAATAAGACCATAACAATGACAATACTAGTTGGAATGGGAAATGTGGGGGCATAAATCTCATGAGGCCCAATTCCTAGATGAAAACCTACAGAAAATTAATGACTTCTGAGAGTGGTGAAGTTAGTCTTTCTCAGAGATGAGGCTTCAGATTAATTATCCAACACCAAATGATCAGACCTAAAACATTTATATAAAACAACATTATGTGTGTGTAACAATAATAATAACAACAATAATAAATAGAGATCATGAAATTGAAAGAGAGTATAAGGGGAACACAAGAAGAGTTTTAAGGAGGATAGTAGGGGTACTATAATACCTATAGAAAATGCAACAAAAAATACAATGAATTCTCATATACTTTTCACGTGTTCATTAAATGTCAACATTTTATCCTTTCTCTCCCTTTTTCCCTTTCTCCTTCTTACTACTCATCCTAGTACAGTCTCCCAGTTAATAGGTAACTATGTAAATAATCCAAATACTGCAAACACATGGATCTTATAGTGCAATTAAGTTTCATTCTTCATAAATAAATCTCTGATGTATCTTCATGCAGACGGCTGTCAATATTGGGTAGTGATGGGAGATGTTAGTCTGTATATATGTTTCTCATACTGGTTAATAAAGCTCTGTGGCCAATGAGATAGCAAGATAGGCGGGGCTAGGAGACCAGGAGGAGGAGAGAGGAAGTAGTGGAGTCGAGATGTAGCCATGGAAGAAGCAGGATGCTTGCCGCGGCTCCCCAATAAGACGACCACGTGGAAATACTTAGATAAGTAGAAATGGGTTAATAATTAAGACAGAGCTAGCCCATAAACAATAATGGCAACTGGCCAACAGGATTATATCAAATACAGAGTCTCTAAGTGTTATTTGGGGCACATGTGGTTGTGGGACCATGGCATGGCGGCAGGTCCGGGAGGCCGGCGGAGAAACCTGCCGTAACATAATGGTGTCAGGAGTGGGATTTGGGGCTGGCGTGGCTGTGGGCCCAGACTGGCGGGCTGGTGGAAACATACACGCTACAGATGGCGCCCAACGTGGCAATAAGAACTTTCACTTAAAACTAATAAAAGCTTAAGAAATGTTTTAGAAACAAAGGAACAGAGACTAGCAAGACTTCTTAGTAGCAGCATTTTCTCAGTTGGATTTGTTTTGCTGTAGACAGAGAGTTGCATGGCTCTTTTAAGGGAGGTTTCCATAATTAGCATAAGCGGCAAAAAAGCCACCTTGCTTTTAAAGAGCTCTGCTAACAATTCATTGGTGTGTATGAGAGCTGCAATGAAGGTTTACACTGTGTTTTAAAAAGTACGTTGGCTTGGGAGAGGAAAACAAACAGGATATAATGGTTTAAAAAGAAAAAAGGAGATAAAATGGATGGCTATGATGGCGCATGCCATTAATCCCAGCACTTGGGAGGCAGAGGCAAATGGATCTCTGTGATTTCTAAGCAAACCTGGTATGCAGTGAATTCCAAGACAGATAAAAGTTACACAGAGAAACCCTGTCTCAAAATATGTAAAAATAGAAGTAGAATAAATAGAGTAATAAAAAAGCCACGTAAAAATGGAAAGCACAGAGAAATTTTGGATACTATACGCGCTTCTGTTGTCTTTAAATTATTTGATTGCTGAGAAAATAACAACTACTAATAAAAGAAATGCTGCTGGATTAATTCAATTTATATATTTTAAAAATGCTTTGACTCCAAAATTTAAGCCTAAGGACAAGCTACTGGGGAAAAGGATTTTTATTTTTGTTTCCACAGAAAATGAAAACCTATGGATTCTTTCCAGACTTATGTGGTTTGATCAAGCCAGACCCCCTGAAACAGCACCCCAGGTGATACAACATTCAAAGCAATTGAGACAAAGCCTTGCAGACTACAGCCAAGATTTCTGCATCTTCTTTGGACCCCTATGACAGCGCCCTCTACCAGCAGGAAGTAGTTTGGAAAGAATGACGCCCAAATTCCCAAATATTGTTTATAAATGTTTGTTTTCATTTAAATAGGCTTGATTATAAATGGCTATAACCACAAGCAATCTTTCTAAAGGTAAAAAGGGAATTATGGTATAGATATGAATACTTTGCTTTGGGATGGATTTTCATTTATTGATACAATTTAAGGTCAATTTTGTGATATGTATATATTTCTCCTCTTGTTTAGTTATTGTGTTTATATAGCTCATTGGAAAAATGTAATGTATAATTTAGTACAGATTATAGAGAGTTACCTATGATAAGCAAAACTTAGAGTTAAGTTAGTTAGGATTTCTAGATATGCAGAGATGTATTTGAGATAAATAGGCATTCTTCAAAACTTTCAAAGACCTACAGAATATGGCATTTAAAATGGTTTAGGGATTTTCTTGACAGTGAGGCACAACTGCTCCTGGTAACACCACCTGTGTCAAAAAGGAAGATGGACATAGAAGAAACACATTATGGAGTTTGCTTCTAATATGGCAAGACTAGCCATTTGGGCAAGGTACTGCTCTTCTGGACTGTTTGACTTTATGTTGTAGAAACTGGACATGCGGGACCCAGAAAAAGGTGACTGCTGATTCAAGATGGACATTGCTACAGGATTCCTGCTTCATGGAAGAGGCTGCCAGACAGCCAGACAGTCTACAGGACACAGAGAAAAGTTTCCTGCCTTGTTGAGGAGTCTGGACACACACTATGGCCTATGGGCTGAAGATGGAAAATTACAGAAGAACTTCGGGTGACTGACCAGGCAATGAGTTGTCTCTGTCATTTCTAGAGTTTATATATTATCCTTCTGTGGTCTTTGAAGGAGTTGAAGACAGATAGTTATGGTTATAGTTTTCCTTAGTTAGGTTTAAAGATAAGTTACATATAGGACTTTAGACTCACAAAGATAGAATAGATGATATTTTCTTTAAGTCTTACAAAATGTTTATGAACTAAATATTGTTAACTGTGATTCTCATTTGATAACTGTTGTATGTTATATTTTGCTACGTTAAGGTTAAACCCCTTCTTTTACTTTAGACAGAAAAGAGGAGATGATGGGAGATGTTACTCTGTATATATGTTTCTCATACTGGTTAATAAAGCTCTGTGGCCAATGAGATAGCAAAATAGGCGGGGCTAGGAGACCAGGAGGAGGAGAGAGGAAGTAGTGGAGTCGAGATGTAGCCATGGAAGAAGCAGGACGCTTGCCGCGGCTCCCCAATAAGACGACCACATGGAAATACTTAGATAAGTAGAAATGGGTTAATAATTAAGACAGAGCTAGCCCATAAACAATAATGGTAACTGGCCAACAGGATTATATCAAATACAGAGTCTCTGAGTGTTATTTGGGGCACATGTGGTTGTGGGACCATGGCGGCAGGTCCGGGAGGCCAGCGGAGAAACCTGCCGTAATAGGGTAGTGGTCATATAATTAAACAATGGTTGCATAATTATGCTATTTTGTACAATTGACCTATTGTAGAATTGTATACTTATGCTAGCATCATTTTATAATAATGATAACATGAGAACATTCAGTCTGAAGAGAGAAGATGAAGCAAGGTAATAATCACTAACCTATGCACCCAACTAGTACTATATAGTACTATATGGCATGATTTAAAAACATCACTCTTTGGTTGGGAAATCAGTTATACCAGCATTCTTCTAAAAACATGTAAGCTGAAATGCCATCTTAAGGTTTTAATGTTTCAGTGAAAAAATGAAAAGTCAGAGACAAATATCAGAGACAAATCTCAGTTTCCCCCACTACACTCCATTCAGTGTCACCCACCCTCCACCTCTCCTCTTCCCCAAATCCATTCCTCCTCCATTTTACTTCAGAAGACAGCAGGGATATCAAATGAACATGGCATAACAAGTTACAATAAGATAGGCACATATCCTCATATAAAAGTTGGACAAGGCAACCAAGTAGGAAAAAACAGGGTCCCAAATAGCAGGTGTCAGATTCCCACTGTTAGCTGTCCCACAATAACACCAAGCTACACAACCATAATATACAAGCAGAGGACCTGTCTTATACATATGGGCTCCCTGATTGTTGCTTCAGCCTGTTAGCACCTATAAGCCCTGCTTAATTGATTTTGTTGACCTTGTTCTCATGGTGTCCTTGATCTGTCTGGCTCCTACTATCCTTTCTCCCCTTTTCAGCTTGGTCCTCAAGAACCACCTAATGTTTGACTGTGGGTCTCTGCATCTGCTCCTATCAGTTGCTAGAAGGAGCCTCTCTGATGAAGATTATTCTAGGCTCTCGTCTATGATTATAGCAGAATAGCTTTAGGAATCATTGCATTGATTCTTTTCTTTCTGGACAGTTGTGCTTAGTTCTATCCTATGTCTTTGAGCTATCAAACCTCTGATTCTTGGCTGCCCAGTTATTGTCAAGTGTGAGCTCCCTCTCATAGCATGAGTCTTATCACACTTCTTAAAATGTATGTATAAGATGATTCTACTTATACTAGATAGATTATAAGGAAATGATATTTTTGTTGATGTTATTGGCAATATTTGGAAAATACTAGAATAAATGATGAGATAAAATAAACAAAACTCTTTTCTTCATTTATAATTTAAAAATATGTGGCTCAATGATAAGTACACCAGCTGAATCCATCTATACCTCCCTGTGATTTGGTTCTGTGGTTACACTCCCTGGTGCCAGACATGCCCACTAGCCTCTTCCTGCTTCTATCTTCTTTATTGCTCACAACTAAGAGCAATATTGCTCATCTCTTTTTTCCATAACTCCTGACACTGTGCCATAGATGACAGAGAGGCTTTTCAGAAAAATGCACTATACAAGAAGTTATCAAGGAAGCTTTTGCTGAATATCTTGAGTGAGAACCTTAATAGACTCACTAATCATCTTTCTAAATCACAGGACTGTGTATTATATTAGATACTCCAGATGGTCCTTCTATTTCAATGTCTCAGCAACTTAGAACCACATTTTCCACTTATTGGTCTGGTCTTCTTCCAAATACAATTGTCTTGACAACATACATCATTTTCTGTAAACTGTCACCCTAAAGAAACTTAGGACCTTATTTATTTCAGCTCCCTGATCTACGATGTCAACCTTTAATACATTACTGCCAGTGAGCTCCTTTGCCTTTCCACCCCAAGAATTTACATTAAACTAAATGCGCACTCATCATCCCTCAAGTCTGTATAGTACATTTTACCTTCCCGAACACTTTTGGTCTCAGCATCTAGTTGAGACAGCTAAAGCCAGTGCCCCTGTGCATTTTATACTCAAGGTAAGAGAGGCCTCAAGGCACTGCCTCACTGTTTAGATATGAATACAGAAGCTTTTCGTTTTTTATAATCGTCTTTATAAAGAATGTAAACATGTTTATTTTAAAGATGATACATGTTTCCATTCTTCCCTTTTTGTATTTAAATTTGAAACAAGGTTGTTTTACACGTCAATCCCAGTTCCCTCATCCTCCCATCCTACCATCCTCCCCTATCACCCCCACCAAACCCCAGCCCACCCCCTTTCTGCTCCCCAGGGAGGGTGAGGCCTTCTATGGGGAGTCTTCAAAGTCTGTCACATCATTCTTGAGGTCATTCGATAAAATGTTCTCATGTGACAGACATTTTTAATATTAGAGCATTTTGTTTAGCTTTAAAAGCTTCAGAGTGTTGGTGAGATGGCCCAATTGGTGAAGATGGAGCATGGAGATGACAGAGAATAGGGAAGGCTGCAAGTAGAAACAGGAAATAGAATAAACAGGGCAAATTCCTTAGTAAGAGTGCTGAGTGAAAATATACATTCCATTAAAACCAGGCAGGCCTGAGCAGAACTTCTGATCTAAAGAGGAAAAGTTGTGAGTAAGTGCTACTGTGAGGATGTTGAGCTGATCATAGAATGTCACCAATCCAAGAGTTTGCAGCTACAGCATCACTTCATATCTTTCTTGAGACCTCATGGATGGGCCTAAATATTAAGGATGGCTATCCTGTTGCTGTGATAATCACCTTAGAAACTACTGGAGGAAGGAAAATTTTATTTAGGTTCATAGTTTCAAAGGTTGAAGTTGGTGGCCCCTGGCTATGGGCCTAAGGGAAGCTGAGCACTGTGATGGAGTGGGCATGTGATGAAGCAAAGTGTCTCATTCAAGGAGAAGGCATGGAGGAAGAAGACCTGAAGGAGGAAGAAGAGGGAGAGGAGGATGAAGAGGAGAAACCACACAGACATGGAATATTATTTTGAGGCATGCTTCCTCCAGTGACATAATTCATCCCTCTAGGCACTAACTCCTCAAGGTTGAGACACCTCTAAAATAGTGCCACCAGTTGGGAACTGAGTCTTCACATGTGATAGGGCATTTCACACTTAAACCATAATAGGCAGGTGCCACTGATTCAGATGTTGAAAAAGTTTAACTAGTGTAGAAGTTTAGGGGATAATTTTCAGATACATAGATTTGTCAGTGGCAGCAGAGGAAATTTCAAAGTCCAAATTACTGGATTAAATTAGAACATTTGGGCAAAGATGATACAACATAGATGTAAGCATCTGTGTTTAAAAAGTGCAACCACAGTACTTAGTGTTAGTGTTAGTATAAAATGTTTTGTGAATACCTCAGGTCAGACACAACTACTTGGTATTATTTTTTTCAATTTATTTCTGATGTCTTAGTATATTCAAAAGTAACCCTAAAGAACTTTCTTCTGAACCATTATAATTGATGGTCATGTTCCCTTGTATTGAAAACTAAAATTACTAATGCACATTAATTAACTATGATTTCTGTCCTAAAAATATCTCCCAGCATTATGGATATAGTTCAAGGAATTGTGTAAATGGTATTTTTACCTATTACACTTTTAGCCTACATGTGTATATGTATGTGAATACATATTGTGGAAATAAAATAAATGTTTCATAAGCTAAATGCCTTATTGATACTTAGTGTATATCAGACCCATAAGTCTGTATTACTCTATATAACAGTATGAATTGTCTGTGTGAAGAAGTCATAAAAATGAACAGTGGGCAGAGAATAGAGTTCTAAAAGAGCATAGTCAGAATTGAAAAACAAAATTAATGATGGATAGAAGTCATTTATCAAGTACCTATATGTGCTGTGACTATCACAATGAGAACACAGCTGATCAAGATCAAATCAGGGGAGAGGAGGGAAGGAATAAAAGAAGGAACCAGATTACTCTTGCAGTAGTCAAGATGGATCTGCTTATCTTTTTGTAGCAGGAACTCATGCCTTATGCAATTGAGACTTTGTTTGTTTGTTTATTTGTTTGTTTTGAAAACACGGTTTCTCTGTGTAGCCCTGTATGTCCTGGAATTTTTATCTCAGGCAAAATGAGAGAGAATATGGAAACCTAAATGAGAGAAGGAGAGTGTGGAAGATATATATATATATATATATATATATATATATATATCATATATATATATATATATATATAGAGAGAGAGAGAGAGAGAGAGGGAGAGAGAGAGAGAGAGAGAGGAGAGAGGGAGAGAGAGAGACAGAGAAAATCTGAATGAGAATTTCTCAATCTAAAAGAGCTGAGATGAAACTGCAATAGGTCATGGGTTTTCCATTAATAAATGACTGAGATAGACATTAATGCAGTAGCTAAAAGAGGACGGAATGTCATGCTTACATGAGATAAAAGGAATAATAAAATTACCAACGAGCAAGAGATATGTTCTTCATATACCATTTATGGTTTTTAAACAAAAGAACTCTTCTAGT
Organism: Cricetiscus sungorus; assembly: GCA_030556225.1. Taxonomy (NCBI): domain Eukaryota; kingdom Metazoa; phylum Chordata; class Mammalia; order Rodentia; family Cricetidae; genus Cricetiscus; species Cricetiscus sungorus. Next base: position 54,007,796 of record JANBXA010000007.1, on the reverse strand, counting down.
AGCCCATAATCACCAATTTACCTACTCAGATATATAGAGTGCACCAAACAATTAACCATACATCAGTTTTATTCAGTCATTTGTCAGGCATTTATTACCTGTCTGCTATGTTACCAGTCACTGTACTGGCTTAATATACAACATCTTATGCATTTTTATTGTGTTTAGCAAAGTATCATGCTAGTATACCTGCTTTAGAATTTACATTAAATTAATTCACTGTCTTTTAGTAAAATTGTGCATAAATTAATCCTTTAAAAATATTTATGTATTTCTTTAGGGATAATATGATTTAAATTATGGCTCAGTTTTGGGGAAAGGTTTTGCTCACTGTATCTTTTTTTTTTTTTTTTTTTTTTGCAAAGATACCATTACACATTTTTTTTTCAGTCCTTTTAAGTCTTACTTTCTCTTTAAGATCCTTGAAAATATCAAAGTGAGCAGGCCATGGAATTGCTTTAAAAACCAAGCAATAATTATAATTAAAGTTAAAGGCAATAATAAAAGGCAAATCTAGTAGGTCTACTAAATGCTAAGCTTTAGAGCCTCTTAGACCAAACCCTATATGCCCTAGAAAGAGCCTTAAGATGATGTCAAATGTCTATGCTTTTGCGATTGAAATGTACATTTTGATCACGTGTTTATAATATGCATCTTCTCTATTCTATTCTACAGGATGTTACTGAACTAAATGAGGCCCTTTGTAGAACCAGAAAAGAGTTATGGAGAAGAAAAACACATTTGCTTTGAGATATTTATTACATTACTAGCTACTTTTGTCAGTGGATACACTTTCTACATTCCTCATGTAAAACAATTATCTTTTTGTCCGTTTCTGCCATGCACTACAGCAGATCATGAGGTGTCATTATGACATAGCCATGTTCTGTAATGCCTGTAACAATAAGCATCATAAAAAGATAGCCTGAGTATGCATTGTCAAAATCAGTCTGGAAATTCCTCATTTCAAAATACATAGTATTGTTGGAAGAATTTTCAGTTTTCCTTAAACCCCAGTCAAAATGAATTTCTTGCCTACTGGAATTTTATTTGATGATATACTCCAATATATTATAAATACCCCACACAATTTTCTTATTTTATTAAAAACCAATGAAATACTTTGTCAGAGGCATTGTTCAGCCCCTCCGCTCTCCTCTTCTCTCCCCATCAAATTCATGATCTCATCATTAATTATTAATATTACATACACATACACACACACACACACACACACACACACAACCAAACCTACTGAGTTCATTTAGCATTGCTCTTATGTATTTGTATTTCTGTCCATTGATCTGACCACTTGGTCAATAAGGGAGCCTGTTCTTGGAGGAAGCTTATTTTCCCTTTCCTGGCAACTATAGCTCTTCAATAGATATGAAATTTAAATCTTAAATGTAAGACCTGAAACTATAAGACTAATTTTTTTAAAGGACATGCTTTTTCACACAGTGACATAAGTAACACTTTTTGGAAAAGAACCATGAGAAACATGAGAAGTAAACATGAAAAGAAAACGAGAAATAAAATTTAAAATGTGACTGTATCTAGTTAAGGTTCCACACAGGGAGGGAGCAATTGTGATACAAACAAGACAAACCACAGAACAGGAGAAATACTTACAAAGTAAACAACTGACAATGGATAGGAAGCTAAAATCTGCACTGAACTGAGTAGGCATCACAGAAAACAACTCAATTTTAAAAGTCCAATAGATTGAAATAGTTCTCAAAAGGAGACATAGAAGTGGCTAAACGGTGCATGAAAATGCTCTACATCATTAATCATTAAAGCAAATGTAAATCAAAACCACAAAGATTTGTTGCCTCATTCCAGTAAAAGTTACCATGATGCATGATTTATGATAGCTGTGGTTACTTTTTATTATTTATAACTTGTTAGATGTATGTTTTCATAGAGACAATTTATATTCTTATCTAATTTTTATTATTGTGCTTTTCCTATAAGAGGAGCTTTCAAATTGTAAAAATTCAGATCATAAAAAACCTGAATATGGTATAATAATCATTCCTCTTGCTCAAATAATACAAATATAAGATAAAAAATATTTGTAAATGTCAATGTTCATTAATGAAAGGTCCCCTTGGGCCAAGAGTGATGGAGGAAAAAATGTCAAAAAGAGACAAAAAAATTAAAAAACAAAACTGAAATCTGAACTTGTCACTTAACTGAGGAAGAAAACTAAACTTTACAATGAACCCAAGAAAGTATTCACACTGGTACAGTGCCTGAGTATTTCGGAACAGAGATATCACAGTAGGAAACACTGGTTTTAGGAAAGAAAGTGTTCTTTGATGAGGATCTACAGCAACTTTTGTAGAACTTCATGCTGTGGTATAAGGGATGGTTGTCTAAAGGATAACAATGATACAATGATGCTGATATTATGATATGTTTTGGGTGGAGGGGGTTTTTGAGACAGAGTTTCTTTGTGGGACCTTCACTGTACTGGAACTTGCTCAGTAGAATGAGCTGGACTCAAACTCTCAGAGATCCGTCTGCCTCCCAAGTTCTGGGATTAAAGGCATGTGCCACCACTACCACTACTATCAGGCTCTGGTACATGTTCTTAAAAGTGAATTTTCAAGAGATGTTTGTGAACAATGTTTGCTGTGACAATGCCATAAGAAATGTAAAGAATCAGAATACATGTTAGGAAAATAAAAAGCATACTGGTAGACAGGTTAAAGGGACATGAGTATTAAAGGCATCTGTAAATACCTTTGTTTGAATATTTATGACAATCTACTGAGTATACCCCTCTAGTAATTAAACAAACAAAATCAGTATTTCTAATATTTAAACTAGTGAATGTAATGTCATTTCGTCAGTTCCAATTTTTAGATATTTGTCATCTCTTGGTGAATACATTCAAATATAATTCTCTTGTGATGAACAGATTTCTTTTATCTGTGTTACAATCTAGCAAAAATTATTTTTTAGATCTAAAACCTTAGCTTTCTATAACGTACCATGAAATGCACAAACAAAAATACATTAACGTGTTATCTAATTGGTTGCCTAATGCCAACTAGTCAATTCTAAAAACATAAATACTGGTAGCTAATATAAATGGATGTTGCTATATTCCAGAAAAATATAGAAGATAGATAGAGAGATGACAGATAGATAGATAGATAGATAGATAGATAGATAGATAGATACAGACAGACAGAATAGATGGGATACAATACAAATTAGTGGGGAAATGAGGCAATGGAATTAAAGAGAAGTGTATGAAAGGGTTTGGAGGGAGGAAATGGACAAATGTAATTAAATTATCATCTCAAAAATAAAAAAACATAAAATATCCAAGTATAGTGGAATGAGTCTGTATCCCAACTGTGGGGAAGCTGACAAAGAGAACTGGCCAGCCTGGGCTACATAGAAAGTTCCATACTAATCTTAGCTACACAAGATTCATCCCAAAAATAAGAGTTATAGTTTCTGTTTTCATGATTTATCTTTCAATCACTGGGTTTATAAAGATATCTTTTTTACCAAAGGCCTCAGGAGCATTGATTGCCATGTTAAAACATCAAAGGTTCTGCTTGGGAGTCTGAAAGAGTAAAAGTATAAATGCAAGGCCTGCTTGAACTCAGAGAGAGCTCAAGGACAACCTGGGAAACATAGTATGAACCTGCATCCAGCTCAAAATAAGAAGTAAACACAGAGGGTTGGTCATATCTCAACAGTACAGGGTTTGCCTAGTAAGTGTGCAGTCCCAGGTTCAATCCTCAGTATCAAAAATAAATAAATAGTACAGATTCATATTTACTTAACTCAAAAGTATACACAGAATTCAGATGTTCTCTCCTACTTAAAGAACACTACAACAGCATCAGGAGAGTTTTAAAATGTGAAAATATATTATCATGTGCATTGGTCGAACTTTCTGTTGCTATGAAGCTTGTCTGTGAGAAACACCTTAAAAGGAAAACCATTTGTATAGCTATAGGTGCCAACCATGGTCATCAGTTCTGTTGTTTCTGCTCTGTGGAGAGATAGAACATGCCAGTGGAAACACACAGGAACAAAAGTGCTCACTTTTGGGGTGGGGGTGGGAGCAAGAAGCAGAGAATGAGCTTGTCCATGCTAGCGATGGTGCCCACATTTCAAGGAAGGTCTTGTCCCCTTCATAGCTCTGGAACTATCCTCACAAGCACACATTGTATTGTTTCACATTCCAATCATGTGAACAATCTAAATGACCCACCCTAGCTCAATTCCTATACGGAGGTGTAGAGGAAACAGTATAAACCATGTAGTGATGGAAGTAAAAAATAAAAGCTCAGACAATTCAACACATCCACTTCCAGGTAATATATTCACAGAAAAGAATCACAGGAAAATGAAGTGTGAGTGTGTAAGAGAATGTGTGACAGTATTTATGAAAATAGAAACTATCAGGATGTTAAATGTAAAAAATATCAACTGTCAAGTAAGTGGCTATTCATGAAGTGATGGTCCTCAGAAGCTGAAATTGTAAATTCCTTCCTGTGAGTAAGGGAAGAGGGGAAGCACATAGAAAGACTCTATGAAAACATTGAGTCTTACTCAGGAAGATCTCTGCAGTCAAAATTGTAGCTCAAAAGATGTAACTCATTTTCTTTTCAATTTTCCTGGACTATGGCAGATGACACAGGGGCACAATCAGCTCCAATCTATATGGATTGGCTTGGAAAGTTGGATAACAGTACCAAAAGAGATCATAGTCAACCAAAAATCCCTAGAATAAAAATAGGAAACCATACAAAGCAGATCAAGGGAGAGGAACCAGAGTCTGTCTTGGAGAGATTGAGAGATCTGGAGAACACTCTGCCTCTGAGTGACAGGAAGTGATTAGGACCTAACTACAGAGAACTTCAGGACACTGGCTTGGTGATCACAGACTTGAGAGGGAGTGTGGGGAGAGGGAGAGAGGGAGAGGGAGAGAGAGAGAGAGAGAGAGAGAGAGAGAGAGAGAGAGAGAGAGAGAGAGAGCTGGAGGAAATGGAGGGAGAGTGGAGCTGACTCAAGGCGTTGAGGTCCCACTTGAGACACCACAAGGGTATGAGCTGTGCCTAGCAAACAGTGAGAGACAACCCAACCCTGCACCCTGCTCAGTGTTGCACCAGAACATCAGTAACAGCATGCCAAATAATGTGAAACAACAGCTGTGTAAAATGACCCCTGCTGAATTGGCAATTAGCTGGTCTCAGATCGTCCATAAACTTTGGAAATAGACAGTGTCTCAGAAAAGTGCTGAAAATGGGCCTGAAGATTACCATCAGACTGTAGGGGAAAATCCTGTGATCAGAGATATTTATTATCCAGTGAAGCAAAAACCTGGTTGAAGCCAGTCTACAAGGACACATCTACTTGAGCTCTAACAGTACATCCAACGTCAAGATACCCAGAGGTGTAACCTTCATCTGTGAAACAACCTGTGAAGGACCACCCACAGACAGGGCCAGCATCTGTCACCTAACCTCACAAAAGTATGACCAGAGAAAATCACTGAGCCTGATCACAATCTACAGGTAAGATCAGAACTGGTAACCAAATCCATGAAGGACCACCTTCTAATGAGACTATGAGACTATCATCAATGCCTGACATCAAAACAGACAATGCAGAGTGTAATAGGCATCTGAGAATCCAAGTTGGAACAGCAAGAGTCAAGACACAGCCATTCAGACTCTATACCCATGAGCATTTTTCTTTATTTAATGCCCAATGTCATTTAGAACAAACCATCTTGTACTCTTGTGTTCATGTTCTCTCTCTCTCTCTCTCTCTCTCTCTCTCTCTCTCTCTCTCTCTCTCTCTCAACCTCAATCTCTTTCAATCTCTCTCTCCCTCCCTCCCTCCCTCCTCCTTCCCTTCTTCCTTCCCTTCCTCCATTCCTCCCTCTCTCCCTGCCTTTTTCCCTTCTTCCTTCCCTCCCACCCTCATACTTTTCTTTCGTATTTTACTTTTGATACACTGTCCTACTGAACTCAGATAGCCTGAAAGCTGGCACTATTTTAGATTTTCTGATAGCATTTCTTTTCCTCTACTTTTTATTTTACCATTATCCATAACTTCTTCAACTCCATGCCCCCTCTTCTCTAGTGATCCCTTTTCTATTTACCATTTCTCTATTAACTCCATACTAATGATGGTTCTAACCCAAATTTGTTTCTTTCCACTCATACCCACGATAACTAATATGCCAGTATACATAATGCTAGTTGTGTTCTTTTACTTCTTACAATGATTAGTGCTTAAGGGTTGGCTTTTTATTTAACTGTGATGGTATTTTTCACAATGAAACTACTCTTTGACTATTGACATTTTTCAGAGCATGTGTCACTCCTATGGGAGGATTGGAGATTGATCCTAGTCTTCCTAGAACCAGAAACAAAGCCTCAACCCAACCACATCTTAGTCCATCTTGGATATTACAAACATTTCCACTGAAAAAGAAATAGTTATTTTCCTTAAAACTAAAAGACAAATCAGCTAGGGAACCTGCATAGGACCAAACTAGGACCTCTGAATGTGACAGTTGTGTGGCAGTGGGACTAGGACTTATTCCTAGTGCAATAACCGGCTTTTTGGAGCCCATTCTCTATGGAGGAATACATTGCTCAGGCTAGATACAGTGGGGAGTACCTTGATCCTGCCTCAACTTGATGTGACAGGCTTTGTTGACTATCTATGGGAGATCTCACCCTCTCTGAAGAATGGATAGGGGGTGAGGTGGCAGGAAGGTGGGGAGAGTGTGAGGAAGGGAGGGAGGGGAATCTATGATTGGTATGTAAAATTTTAAAAAGATTGTTTATAAAAAAGATGTTTTAAAAATAGATAAATCCTATATGTACAAGTTCCAATGCAAAAACACAAAAAACACCATGAAAAAATGCAATCTGAAAATATATAATCCCACTGTAATGACCTCCAATAAGAATTTAGATGATCTCTCATACAGGAAATTCAAAAGGACAATTTTAAGTTTATCCAAAGAAATCAAGAGCACATGAACTCCTGAATAAATTCCAAGAGAACTCAAACAACTGAACGAAGTAGTGAAGTCAATACAATATATGAAAGTGGAATTCAATAAATGCATAGACATACTGAAGAAAGTAGCAAACTGTAAAACTGGAAATAAAAGGTTCCCTGAGATAAATAAAAACTCAGTGAGCAGCCTCACCTAGAGAACGAGGATCAAAGGGAGGAAACAACATTAGGTATTACAGATAAATAAAGAAACTGGAACATTTGGGCAATGAAAGATAAATTAATAGTAAGGTATGAACAGAATGTTCAACATCTATGGAATACTATGAAAAATCTAAATTTATGATTCATAGGCATAGAAGAGGAAGAATTTCATACCAAAGCCATAGAAATCATTTGTAATAAAATCACAACAATTTTCCAAATGTACAGAAAGGGATGACAGTATACAAGGTAAGTAGAATACTCTAAAGACATGATCATAGAAACATTAGAGATCACATCATAGTCAAAACACTGAATGCACAGAACAAATAAAATGTGCTGAGAGAGAAATAAAGAGGCTGAGAGAGAAACAATATGTCATACGCAAAAGCAGGCACATCAGATTAACAGCAAACTTCACCACAGAAACTGTGAAAGTCAGGAGAGCAAAGGAAGATATATACAATGTTATAGAAGACAACGAATACCCTCAACTACTATACCCAACAAAACTACCTTCTGTACATCTCTCACAGGGCCCACCTTTTCTACTACTATTTATCCGAAAGATTCCAAATCAAATGTCATTAATAACTGTGCATCAATATTTATTGCAGCATTATTCATAATAGACATGTTGTGGAATAAATCAGAGTAGCCAATAGATGAAAATAAATAACAAAAATTTGCTATGTGTATACAGCAAAATTTATTCAGCCATAAAGAATAAAGTTACAAGGCTTGCATCTTGCAGGAAACTAGATGCAGCAGCAGCAAATTAAATCAGTCTCAGAAAGACAGTATCATATGTTCTCTCGTTTGTGGTTCCTAGATTTTATATAGCTACATAAAAACCATATGTATGTGATATAAAAGTTGAAGTGAAATAAACAAAAGGTACCATGCAAATGGGACAGATGCAAAGGGGAGCCATGAGGCATAAGCTTAATATACAATATCTGCTTACATGACAATAACCTTATGTAACATTTCTGTAACACATTTCCATGTGCAGTAAATGCATAAAATGAAATGAATATATATGTCATATTCTAGTCTGTTATTATGTATCAAAACAAGTTTAATAATATTCAAAAGAAGCTGGGTGGTGGTGGTGGTGGTGGCACAGGCCTTTAGTCCTAGTACTTGGGAAGCAGAAGCTGGTGGATTTCTATGAGTTTGAGGACATCCTGGTCTATAGAGAAAAGAATTCTACAGAGAGAATTCTAGGACAGCCAGAGCTGTTACACAGAAAAACCCTATCTCAGAGAGAGAGAGAGAGAGAGAGAGAGAGAGAGAGAGAGAGAGAGAGAGAGAGAGAGAGAGAGAGAGAGAAGAATATTAAGTAAACTAAACTTTTTGTTAGTGTGATTATAAATATTTCATTAAAATCAAATGGGAAAGAATATTTATAAAGATGGAAAATATCTATTACATATTGCTGAGTTAAAACAGACCACACTGCAGTATGGTAGCACGTATCTGTGTTGTATAGCAATTTCCTCAGAACTAAAGCACTCTCTCTAGGAGGAAATGCAAAGGCTCAAGAGACTCAGGAAGTAAACAGCTCACAAGTCTCAAGAAGTTTCTGAAACTGACAAGCTCCAAAAGATCCCTTCCCAAGGTTATGACTGCTTTAAACAGCTGCTATGGAAATATGGAGAGTGGTATTCCCAACCTGACCTATGAAAGTGACTGTAAATCATTCCAGTAGCGCCAAGGTTGAACCTTCTACAGTCATTGCCACCCAAACTGTAGGGGCTTCCAGTGACACAGCTGTCTTTGGGTCAAGTTACATGCTCCCTCAAGTAACCACAGTGAATTCACTGGTTTGCAAAGTTGGACTCTGGTGGGAATGTGACTTTGTTCTATCATTAGCTCCATATACTGTGTAAGGAAGTGTTTATTCCTGTCTCCCAGGGATATATCACATTAAAACCTATAATCCTAGCATAGGGGAGGCTGCAGTGTGAGGACCCTGAGCTTGAGATCAACCTGGACCATACAGAAAGACTCTGTTTCAAAATAAAAACTCACAAATTTACCACAGGAACACTCTCTAGAAGCCTGACATTTTACTTTTATAATTATGAATTATATTTACCAGATTTTCACTTTTTAAAATTTAGGTACATTTTATTTACTTTATCTTCTATATTAATCATTTGAAACATATAGAACTTGTCAGAAAAGTTATGAATAATGAAATAGAAAACATCTCTAACTAGAGATCAGCACTGAGAGTTTTTTCAGAAATAATTCCTACATGCACATTGTCATTGCTATTTATAATAATCATAATTATTTCATGCCATTTAGTTGAAAAATTGAAACCATTATGAAATTGAATTAAAAAATTAAAAATCACAAAAGTAGCTATTATTTTGTTTTGTAAGTCAGCCACTTCAATGACTAAATGCCTCAGGTACATTTTTCATACTGCAGTGCTTAAAGCAAAATTGCCAACATATCCACCTGTGGACTAATCATTGAAAAGACTCCTCTTAACTCCACTGATGTCACACTATAACAGACACTTAACTGTCTAAAATGTAGCAATGTTTATGTTATAATTTGGTAGTTACGTTGAACTTTCATATTGAGTGGACATCACACATGTACACAAACACATATACAGCTATCCATACTCACATTCACACATGTAAGTACTATGTGTTACTTTATATTCTATATTAGAGAATGTTCAATATTTATTAAAATATGTTAGGCATGTGTAACAACAATTAAAGAAAAGGAGGCCTGACATCATGGATCTGAAAGTGATTAAGAGAGGTAGGGTGCATGGTAGGATTTGGGGGGTAAGAAAGAGAAAAGGGGGAAATGAAACAATTATATTTTAATTTCAAATGGTATTTTTAACTCTTAAAATAACAAAAAATACTTTAGTCATTTAAATTAATTTTAATTAATTCCAAGTATTTAATTTTTAAATAACTCAGAAAAATTTTAAAGTTATTATTCCTGAATAGGTACTTCAACTCTGCCACTCAGCTATTTGGTAACATTTTCATTACTGCGGGCTCTGATGAGGCAAGCACTCTAAATTAATAGAATCTGAAGTACATCTGAAGAGTAATATTAAATACTTAGGATGCAGACATAAGTGTTATCTTTCTAAATATATAAAAGTATGTATAATTACATCATATAGTACTTGCATTGGAAAACTAATTTTAAAAATGATATTTGTTCATCGCCGGAAGAGGGAAGAAAAGCAGATAGAAAAAAAAAAAAAAAGAACAGCAGTCAGTTACAAAAGAAAGAAAATGCACTCCAACTAAGTTGTAACCTGAAGAGGTAGCCAGGCTGCCATTGCCTTTAACAAGCCCTTGGGACACTAGTTTAAACTAGTGGCAAGAGCTAAAGACATGAAATCTTTAGTGTAAAAATAGGGAGAGTACTGGAGGGCACTTTATAATTCTGGCCATAATAAGAAATTCTGAAGTCTTTAAAACAGATCTGATTTATCACTGCCATCAATATGTTGCAATGGATGAAAGGTAATCAGAAAAAAATAATGTGTTCAGATGAGCAATCTAATATAGAATGATTATAACAACCTGAACTAAATTTATTCAGATGTTCAAATAAACTACATATTGTGTAAAGATGAATCATTCAGACCGGAAAAACCTCTGTAAATATACACATAAAAAGACAATAAAACAGAGCAGAAAATTAACAACTTGTATCACTGAAGACAAAGACGAGGGCGCACTATCTTAACAGAGAAAGAACATTTTTTATATCTAGTGATAAGCTAGTCTTAGGAACACGAACTCATCATTGCTCTAAAAGTAGCCACAGGAACAAATCAGATTCCATTTAATGACAATACAAATGTGTGTATCAATCCAACGATGGGTGATACTTGGTCAAATGAAATCTGTTTAAATTCCTGGGTCCAAGTTTTTAACTATGACACATGATATTATCATCTACAAAGTTCCAACGTGAGAATCAACCAACAAAATTACAACAACAACAACAAAAAAAAAACCCAAACAAGCAACATAATGTTTTAAATAGTAAATTCACATGAACTTCCCCCTCTTTGCTTTTATAGGCACATTCAACACAATTCTTGAGCAATTAGGAATATGAATACACTGAAGTTAGGAATAATTTTGTACCCAATCACATGGCCACTGTAATTGACACAATATCTGTTAAAGGCAGGTCCACAGGTTCATTCTTTAAACTATTAAATAGGTGGCAAGTAAAGGAATACCCCCCTCTGAACACTGGCTAAGGGGTCTGAGGTTGTCATTATGAGAGTTGACAAGTCTGAATATTATCCATTCCCAGTTGTCTAAACTTCTGGCAAGTTACTATTTCTTTGCTTCAGATTCTTTATTATCTAAAGGGGAACAATGACAGAATTCCCTTCATGAATAGCTAGCTGTGAGGATAACACAAGGGCCAATGTGATATCCTTGTTAAACCTTGCACTATCTAAGCAGGCCCTTAGAGGCATCACTCTTTACCTTACATCTCACATAATTGGGAAAACTGTGAAAAGATTTCCATATCTTGACTTTTATTCAACACTTTTGGGCATGAAATACATGACTATCATATGAGGATCTTGTTAAATAATCACTGCTTTGGTTAGATCTATTGTCCTCCCTTATTGCTTCAACTCTTGATCTCTTTTCTGAGAATCTTCTCCCTCATATGTCTCAAATGTTCGCTGTCATTACTTTTCAGTTTGTTTATCTTTAATTTAAATTCTAATTACATATAAATATACATACAGAAATGCATATTCAGTCATTGATTTGTTCATTCATTCATTAAACTACATCTGTTAAGTTCCTACAATATGTAGACACTCTCCCTGAGAAGCAAAAAGCAGAGATAAAGCAGAATATAATCCTCCAAGACACACAACTTTCATAAAGGAAATGAGCATGTTTGGTATCTCTTGGTCATTCTATTTGGTCACTTTCCTTTGAAAACCCTCTATATTAATTGGGAAATCTTAAGTATCTAAAAATGAGTGGAACACCTGACCACAACGAAGGGCAGCAAAACCCAATCATGTTTTCATTTATCTGCAGTGTGCTGGGGTCACATGATAGGAAGAGGTATTTCTCAATTCCAGATATATTCCCTCTACCTCAGAAGCCACAATAATGGTGGGGTATAAGGGTTAAGAGATGTTGCATCCAATTTCTGACTGGTCTTTTATTTGCAGTATCTCTAAGATTTTCATTTGTGGATGAATATTGCTTCACAATCTTTTACCCATATACTTAAGGCAGCAAGAAAAACCTTTAATCTACAAAAACAAAAAAGAAATTCTGACTCTTCTCATCATCAAACATGTAATATTTCAACGACTAAAAGAAGAATGAAGTCCTAAAATGAAGGCACCACTGTGGAAGCTCAGCTTTCACATATGCTTCTCTATTTGTCAATTTTCTTGTTACTAAGACAATATATACAACAGAAGAAACTTAACAAGTAAGTTTGCTTTGGTGCATGGTTTCAAAGGAACAACAATCCATACTGGTAGAGAAGGTGCAGGAGTTTGCATGGCTCCTGTCTGTAGGGGCAGAGATGTAAAGTTTCTCACATTTTGGTTCAGACAGCAGAGGACACAGGACTGGAAGTACTGCTGGACTATAAGCATCATGCTCTGCCCTTATACACCCTACATGCCAAAGTTCTCAGTCTACCAATATAGCACCACCAGCTGGAGAACAATGTTCAAATGTATAACTCTGTAAAATATTTCTCATTCAAGTCTGAACATTCACTCTTTGGCTTCTAGAGGCATGTACCATTATATAATGCAAAATGACATACTTCAGGAGATCCTGTAGTTGTAACAATCCCAACATCCCAAATTCCAAAAGTCTCAGGGAGACTCATACAGTCTCTTTGCTGTGAACCCTGTAAAAGTCAAACACCAAGCCATGTGTTTCCAATACCCAGTATCAAAGACTAAACACTCCCACCCCAAAAGAGAAAAGAGAAACACCAGACCATATCAAAATTAGAACAAAGCAGGGCCAATACCAAATTCTATAGCTCTTATGTCTATCTTCTGGAGCACATGGTAGCATCATCAGGTCTCCAGGAGGTTTGAGTTTCCCTATCCCTTTGGGCCTGCTGATTTCAGCACACATGGGCTCTCTTTTAAGGCTGGCTACATAGGAGCAGATTTCCATTGCCCTTATCTCATATCCTGAGGATTCTCCAACACCTTGAAGTCACCACGGTATCTTAGTAGCTTCACAGAGCTACTCTGCAGAGAACATAATCCTGCCACAAACTGCCTGAGTTCATATGCTTTTAAAATAGAATATCTTTTAATAATTCTATGGCAATTTCATATGGCTAAATAACTTAGGCTTTTTTTAAAAAATCTGGAGCCCTGGCACAAATATCCATAACCCAATACCTCTTAACATACCTACAAAGCTAATGCAACATGGGTGAAATCAATCCTGCTGACAACTCAAAATGTACCTGGGCTCCTTGAAACACTGTTTCTGTGGCAGCTTCTGACAATCTGCATTGCTGAGCCTGAGAATATTCCCCTAAGTGGCGTGCCTATTCAAGCACAGTGCTCAAAACACATCATTCTGTTCAGTTGTTCTTTTTTATTTAAAGTATTGTTGTATCAAATTAATTTCAATCTTTATGCATTGAAGCCTTTGGTGGGTGGGGGCTTGCCCTCAAGACACCATGACTATTGTCTCGGTATAAAATATTCTGGCTCTTCTATAATTATACCAATCTCTTTAGCAACCACAACTGCCTTGTCATATCTACTTTTTCTACAATTTTAAGTTTTAAAAGAGATCATACTCCTTCCCTCAAAATTTCCACATTTTCATTTCTTTCTCCACTGACTTTTTGACCTGAATCCTCATTATACATCTGGCTAACAGCAGCGAGAAATAACCTAATATAGTGCTATTAGAAATTGGGGACTTTGGGAGGTAATTAATGGTTGACACTTGAATCAACAAATTCTCTTCACCAAGGACCCCCAAAAAATGTTCTATCCTATCTCAGATTTTCAGACTCTAGAACTTTGAGAAGTAACCATTTTGTTGCCATTGTTTTTAAACCACCCACCCATGATTTATGACTAGAGCAGCCCAAATGAACCAAGACCCATTCAGAGGCTTGACTATGTGCCTGTCTTTTGTTACTTCCTTGAAAGCAAGGATCTAGCATCATTCATCTCTACCCTCTCACTCTACACACACAACAACAATCAGATACATTGACAGAAGACAGTTAACTCAGGATGCCTGTGGAATATGTGTTAGGACATAATTTGACACAAAAACCAAAATTCAAGTAAAACATAATTTATCTAAAACTATAAAAAGATAAATTTTTCACAACCATCAGTTATCTATACAAAATGGTCAGCCCTGAATACAGTATGTGTGAATAACATTATCCAGATGGTGCAGGTTATATTTAGAAATATATGCATGTAACAATTAATGAAAAAGGGTGTGAATTTGAAAGATTAGAAAAGGGCTTTATTGGGAGGCTTACAGAGGAAGAAAAAGAAGTAAAATTTGTTATATGTTATAATCTCATAAATAATAAATAAATCTAAAAGACATGTTTTCACATAAAAGTATCTAAAGTATAAATTATATAAACATTTCTAAAATAAATTGTATAAATTCTTAAGGGAATCTTACAATAAGTTAAACTACTTTTAAAAGTATGTGTTTATTGGGGGCGGGGGAGCACATGATACAGCTTGTGTAAGAGTCAAAAGATAACTTGCAGAATTCAGTTCTCACTTCCCATCATACAGATCTGGGGATAGAACTCAGGTCATCAGGTTTTACTCACTCAGCTATTTTGCAGGCCTGCAACTACCCTGAATAACAAAACAATTACTTTAGAATGTTGAGCTAATGCAGCATGGTTTCAAACTGTGGTGCCTTTTTGGTGTTTGTGTGTTGGTGTGTGTGTGTGTGTGTGTGTGTGTGTGTGTGTGTGTGTGTGTGTGTGTGTGTTCTGTCCTACATGTTACCTATGAAGTTGTCAGAGTTCATTCCCCAGACTATGAATATGCCTGCCAACAGCAATCATTCCCTGTATGTAATACCTTTTATTTGAAGAACATTTATGAACAAACACTGTACTGAGCATTTTATTTATATTATTCTATTTAACCCTGACAAAATTCTGAAAGTATTTTTCTGACTCCTTGGAGCTCTTTTCTTGCTTTTATTGACATATTCCTCATGAGTGAACCTTGTTTGATCTTTATGTTTGGGCTATAACTAAATTAAATAATCATCTCCTCTTTGGAAATCTTTGGCCCAGTGATTTTGTTTCAGACAGCATGATTACAATAAAGATGCGTATCTCACAGCTCCTTATTTTATCCATGTAGTTTTGAAAACAACACATAATTGTGATTGATAATACCTCTTAAAAATGCACTCGTGATATCTATATCAGATGAAGGCTTTGTAAGAAAGGTTGAAAAAAAGAGCAAAGAAAGATGTTTTTAAACTAGAAAATTAGGTCTATCTGTCCTATGATTCAGAATCAAAACTGGTGGATAGAATTTTGAGAAACTATATGCTTTATTTCATTTTAGGAAGAACTGCAATAAATGGAAGATTCCCACTATGGAAATAATAAACTATGTCATACTACTAAAAGAGCCAGACACTACTCATATGGTTACTACCTTGCTAATATTTCCAGCCAAGTATTTAATTAAATCTAGGTCTTATCCAGATCCTTCACTTTATAAGCCCAGAACATATTTGTTGAAATTATTATTATCCCCATGTTGTTATCTACTCTTCCCATTTTCACCTTAAACTTGTTGGCTTCACCTTGAACCTATCCCCACTACTTTCTCTACTTCTGAGTCTAAGTGAATATGTCTAGCCTTTTCCCTGATCTACAGATAACATTTGGCTAGCCTGATCACATCATTTGCAAAGGTCAAAAGACTCCGGATGAAGATGGGTGAGGATCAGATAAATGCAAGGCATAAGTCCTCAGACTTTTAGATCAGTCGTGTTTCTCAAAATTCTTGACATCATGATAGCCTTAGAAGCAAATACATGGGGAGCATACATTGTGAAGGAAGAGAAAACTGAGTTTTAATTCTCTGTCTTCTACTATATTGTGAAAGATAGTAAGTGAAGAATGACCTTTGTGGGATTACTGAATAAAAGAAATCAAACAGAGTATATAACTTGTCATACAGTTAAAATGCTTAACAAATATTAGCTGCTCATAACAGTGTTAATATTAGGCTAGCAGCAAGTGTGGTTATAATAATTTAATCACAATGAAAAGGGAGAATTAATGAAAATCCAATCTTGTTCTATTTTGGTTTATGAACTGAGTCCAAGAACACAATCTACCATTTGTACAGTATGTGTCGCACTGGATAATTATGTAAAATTTCTGTACTCTGGTTTATTCATCTATAAAATAACAGCTTAATTATTGTTATAATTAAATGAGAATAAATGTAAACTGTTCAGACAACATACTGAAATATAAGAATCACATTAGGATGAGATACTATCAAGTATGTTAGTACTTATATTAGAGTTTTCCAGAAATTTAAAATGGTATATGGATACATTGATCATTTGTTCAATGAATTGATGGGATGATGAGTTAACTGATGGATGTATGGGTTGAGTATGTGGGTTGATAGATGGATAATGAGGAATTGCCTTCATAATTGTCAAAATCTGTAAAGCAGGTTGACAGTCTGAAAAATATGTTGGAATGACACTTTAGTCTTAAGCAAAATGCTTACTCTGGACAACTGGTTTTGTTCTTAAGGGTTTCATTTAATCCCACAATGCCTGTGCATACATGCAGTAACAGACTTCAGTTAAAGATGTCTTGATTATAAGGTTATTCAGTGTAACTTCACAACAGCACCTTGCTTATATACTTAAATAACAGGGAGGCAATAACATAGACAAATTTGCACACAAGACTATCATAATACTCTGAAGACAGACATCTCATTAAATTGATTCATATTATAGACTAGATTTAGGGAACTCACTTAGACATTAACTAATCATATCTATTTAAATTTATGGCTCACTCGGAAAAAGAACTCAGATTTTCCTGCTACTGAGATTTCTTATATTATAAAAATTGATTTATTTTTTAATCAGGCTATGCAGGATGACCACAAAAGACTTTAAAATAAAACAACTATCTCCTAAGTAAATAAGATGTGGTCATTCACATGCTGAGTCATAATCTTGTGTTATTTATTGTCAATCTTAGCTATATATCTACATAATAGTCATATCTACAAACATGAATTATCTCTTAAAATTCATAAAAGATTTAGGTAATAGTACAATAAGGTGAATTCTCAAGCCCCCAAGTCCTAGAATTACTTTGATTCAGTTCTTGGACAATACAATCAGTTGCATAATTATATGTGTGAAGTTTTCAGAAAATTCTCAATTCTAATTATCCTGCCTTATTTCTACTCATTTATGTAATTTTAGATAACATAATACTATAACTCATTTATTGAGCTGTTACAACACATCAATGGAAGAGTTTCTCTCTGCTGCTTATTTGACTAAATTTAGAATAATCTCACTCTTGAGCTATCCTTGCCACCATGCTTTGTCTCTCAGAAGTTGCAGTATCCACACACTGCAAGGCACAATAATACTTCCCTTCTATTGTTACTTTTGCCATACACTTAGTCACAGCACAGAGTACCCAGTGCTGCAGGGATCTGGATTAGTGCCAGGGGTAAAAAGTATACACATAAGGTCAACTCTGAAGTGCTATTGGGCAGGTTTGGCCAACTCATATATTTTACAGTGTGAGGAGTGATAACACTTATTGGCAAAAACATATGTGTATTCTAAGTGAAAACAGCATAATTTTAAATAAAATTACCATGTCTTCTTGAGGATTTAATATAAACCTTCAGTGGTTTTTGAGGTGAGATGACTTCCTTAACCATCTACTGGGTTCTACAGGCAATACTATATCAAGCCTATAGAGTGGAAACATGTTGCAACATTCTACTTATCAAATTATTGTTAATTCTATCTACTATGCAAGCCTTAATCCCTTCACCATAATAATTTCAAAGCAAGATTGACCTGTATAGAATCAGTTCCTTTCAATGGGGGAGAGTAGTCTTAGCTGTGTGAATCTTTACCTTTTTTGCAGTCTATTTTTCTACTAAGAAGTATAATTGAATAATTGACAAAATACAAAAATATAACTTAAAAAATTAAGTTGTTACAATGGGTAAAAAATACCAATGCAAAATCTGCAATATGATTACATTCACTGCAACTTACTCATGTTCTTGACTGCCAATGACCTAGTCTTGGAAAGACCATGATATCTCTGACTCTGACAGCAATACAACCTGCTGGAACTTGACTATATGCAAGGAAGGATGTAGAACTGCAACACATTACTTTATCTCAAAGTTTTCCCATTATTCTACCACTTAAATACTGACCATATACTCAGCAGCATAGAAAACCTCAACAGACACAAAAAATTGAAATAACCCCCTGTATCTTACCAGATAACCATCATTTAAAGTTAGAATTTAACAATAACACAAATTGCAGAAACTCTACAAACTCATGGAAATGGAACAATGTGCAATTGCACCATTTCTGGGTCAAGGAAGAAATAAAAGAAGAAATTTAAAGAATTCCTAGAAATTAATGAAAATGAAGACAAAATATACCCAGACTTATGGGATACTTTGAAAGCAGTACTAAGAGGAAAGTTCACAGCACCAAGTGCCACACTAGTCACACTAGAGAATAGTCACACTAGAGAATTAACAGTACACCTGAAGGCTCTAGAACAAAAAGAAGCAAACTCACCCAGAAGGAGTAGACGCCAGGAAATAAACAACTTGAGAGTTGAAATCAATAAAGTAGAAACAAAGAAAACAGTACAAAGAATCAATGAAACAGAGTTGGTTTTTCAAGAAAATCAACAAAATAGAAAAACTTTTATCCAAACTAACCAAAAAACATAAAGAGGACTTGCTAATTAACAAAAATAAGAAATGAAAATGGGTACTTAACAACAAACACTGAGGAAATCCAGAAAAACTTCAGGTCATACTTTGAAAACCCCACAAAATTCAAAAATCTAAAGAAAATTAACAATTTTCTAGATAGCTATCACTTACCAAATTAAGTCAAGAATAGGAAAACAATTTAAATAGACCTATAACCCCAATGAAATAGAAGCAGTCATCAAAAGTCTTTCAACTATAAAACAGCCCAGGGCGAGAGAGTTTCAGTGCAGAATTCTGCCAAAAATTCAAAGAGCTAAAAACAATACTCCTCAAACTGTTCCACACAATAAAAGCAGAAGAGTCATTGCCAAACTCTTTCTACTAGGCTATAATTACCTTAGTACCCAAACCACACAAAGACACAACTAAGAAAGAGAACTACAGATCAATATCCCTCATGAACATTGATGCAAAAATACTCAACAAAATACTGGAAAATCGAATCCAAGAACACATCAGAAAAATCATCCACCATGATCAAGTAGGCTTCATCCCTGGGTTGCAGGGATGGTTCAACATACAAAAGTTCATCAATATAATCCACCATATAAACAAACCAATAAAGAAAATCCACATGATCATCTCACTAGATGCTGAAAAAGCCTTTAACAAAATCAAACATCCCTTTATGATAAAGGTCTTGGAGAGGTCGGGAATAACAGGAACATACTTAAACATAATAAAAGCAAGATACAACAAACCAACAGCCAACATCAAACTAAATGGAGAGAAACTAAACACGATTCCTCTAAAATCAGGACTAACACAAGGCTGTTCACTTTCTCCATATCTCTTTAATGTGGTACTAGAAGTTTTAGCTAGAGCAATAAAGAGATCAAAAAAATACAAATTGAAAAGGAAGAAATCAAGCTTTCACTATTTGCAGATGATATGATAGTTTACATGACTGACCTGAAAAATTTTCTACAAGGGAAATTGTACTATATACTCCTATGGCTAAAAAAAAAACACCTTCACCAAAGTGGTAGGATACAAGATTAACTAAAAATCAACAGTACCCAACTATATATAGATGATAAATGGGCTGAGAAAGAAATCAGAGAAACATCACCCTTTATAATAGTCACAAACAATATAAAATATCTTGGGGTAACTCTAACCAAACAAGTGAAAGACAAGAATAACAAAAATCTTGTGTCTTTAAAGAAAGAAATTAAAGAAGATATCAGAAAATACCAGAAAATGGAAAAATCTCCCATGCTCTTGGATAGGTAGGATAAACATAGTAAAAATGGCAATCTTTCCAAGAGCAATCTATAGATTCAACGCAATTTCCATCAAAATCCCAGCATAATTCTTTACTCTATGGAAAAACAAAAGACCCAGGATAGCCAAAAACAACCCTGTACAATAAAGGAACTTCAAGGGGTATCATCATCCCTGACTGCAATCTCTACTATAGAGCTATAGACCTGAAAAATAGCTTGGTATTGGCACAAAAATAGAGAGGAAGACCAATGGAATATAAACCCACACACCTATGAACACCTAATTTTTGACAAAATAAAATGCTAAAATTATACAAATTGGGTTGGCATACTGGATGCTGGCATGTAGAAGATTGCAGGTAGATCCATATCTATCACAATGCATAAAACTTAAGTCCAAATGAATCATAGACTTCAACATAAACCCAGCCACACTGAACCTCTTAGGAGAGAAAGTGAGAGGCAGTCTATGGGGTCTCTGGTAGTGGATCAGTATTTATCTAGTGTATATATCTAGTGTATAGACTTGGGAGTCCACTTCTCATAGAGGAATACTTTCTCCACCTAAACACATGGGGGAGAGCCTTGGCCCTGCCCCAAATGATGTGACATTTGATGATCCCCCTTGGAAGGACTCACTCTCCCTGGGGGTCAGAAAGCGGATGGGATAGGGGATTAGTGGGGTGTATGGAAGTATGGGAGGGAGAAGGAACTGGAATTGATATTTAAATAAGATTGTTTCTAATTTAAATTTTAAAAAATTACTAAAAAAATAGTACTTGCTGTCATGTCTCTCATCATTATGTAGGGAAAACACTTGGGCATCTTGTTTCTATACAGTGTGCTCAACAGATGTCCTGGATAGCCCAGAGAGAAGAATTTGTTGTTTACAATCAAGCAAATTGTTGATTGACAAGTAGGACTTTAAAAGATTAGCTAAAATATGTTAAGAAAATAGATAAAACAATGCTCAGTGATCATTGAGGATTCTTAGGCAGTTTTTATATATTGCTAAAGGTTATTAGCTTGAGAGATTCTATTGTAAAGGCAAGGTAGAAATCTATTACAATTATTTATAACATGTCTATTAGTATGTATGGTATGACATGGCTATAATATAAGCACTTGAAAGACTGATGCAGAATGATCACAAGTTCAAGGTCAGCCTAGGCTACATAGGGACACCTAAGCCACCATGGGCTACATGAGGACATCCTCTTTCAAAACAAATTTTAAATGCAAATAATAGTCTATGGATCTGGAGAAACAGATCAGTATTTAAGAGCACATACAATGTTATAGAGGACCCAATTTTGTTTCCAGCATCCGTATCAGATTACTTACAACCACCTGGAACTCTAGTTTAGGGATTCTACACCACCTTTTGGACACTGTGGACATACACATGCTTAAAGTTTTAATTAAAAATAACATTCTATGGAAGCCTCTTATTAAAAATAGAGATAAAATTGAACAGGGATATTTCAAAATTACTAACACTGGTGGTGTTTTACACTTAAATGTATTTATCCCATCTCAATCAGGGATCTATTGATATATCTTTTAATATTTACAGTTGAGTATGAACATAATCTTTTTGTTAGACTTGAATGGTATCAAGTAGAAAATTAAAGCATTCTTTCTATTTTTGAGGACTGTTTTGAAAATCTAGCTTGAGCATACCACAAAGAATTTTACTATAAATTACCCATAGTCAATGCTGAACTAACCTCAGCCTCAGCAAGTTTAGACACATCTTTAGGAAAGACTTTCAGGCTTCCTGGATCATCCTAATATAAAAATCACCCTTTATTTTACAAGTTAGTTTAAGTTATTTTCTAAATTTAATATGATTTTATTATTTATATAAATCTCTAGAATCTTTGAAAAAAACTATGCTTCATAGAAGGAAAGCTCACCATCCATTATCCTCTAGAAAAGAAATAGAGCTCTCCAGGTACCTTGTTGAATATTTCCTGGTTTGACAGCCTCCTAATTTATCTCCCTGCCACCAGTAACTATCTGTGGTCTATCATGCATGATGCTGTCATCTTAGACTTCCTCAGCAGAGCAGATGGTAGTACACTCTTGCATTAAATCCTTCTATGGAGCACAAACCCCTAAAGAAAAAACCCAAACTCTACAGTCTTACCTCAATCAAAATTTAATACTATATGAGTACAGTCACATTTCCAATAGTTGCATAAAGCCTTTCCCATATCTTTTATGAAAGGTATGAAATGTCAGGCCCATGTCTTATTAGTCTCTGATACATCACATTTTATTGTGTATCTTAATCCAGTCCTTTGACATTTTTAAGGCTTAGTTTCATCTTTCATAAACCTGTAATATTTATGCACTCATACAAATTCTATTTAAAACAGAAAGAGCAACCAATAAAATATCTACCTACCTTCACCTCTCTAGATTGTCCAAAATAACATATAAAAGGTGCCTAATCAAGCCTTTCTTTATAAATTAGCAGGTTTTTATTAGTACCATGCCTTTGCTCACTTATTTTCCTCTACATGAAATGCCTGGTTTTCCAATCTTAATTATCCCCAAAATTTCAGAGCAATTGAAATTGCACTGAAATTGCACTGAAATTGGCTCATTGTCAGATCAGATTCCTTACTGCCAATTTCTAATAATGTGAACCTGGAGAAGTTACAGTTCACAACCCTCTCGTTGCTTACATGGATAGTGACAGTAAATCTACCTGGCTAGCTGGCTATTATGAAAACTAAGAAAACAAGTCAAAACATTTATCTATAAAAATGCATAGACACATGAGTTTGCTATCTCTGCAAAACTGTAAGATTAAGAATATTAGTTTACCTTACCTTAGTCACTGGTGGCAAAATCATCAAGAAAATACCTATGATCTAAATTATGTACTCCAAGATTGAAGCTACAGAGTTAAGTAGAAGAGTCTGCATTGATGAAGCCTGGGCAGAACTGATACTAGGAAAGATACTCATAGGGCCAGCTTTGCATAGCAACCAGTGAGTACAAAGGACAAAGGACAGCTTAGAGAAGATACACAAAGATGAAAAACACAAAGCATTAAGTGATTAGGGAAGGGGAAGAAGGGAACCCTGTCCTACCAGGGTACTGCCTGAGTGCATTCTGCCAGGTGACAGGGGCAGGCCAGCATAGTGCCTGAATCCTTACGAAAGTGTCAATATGGAGTTCTGGCAAGTTTACTCAATGCTACAGACAGTATGTCACCCTACAACAGCATGTGTAAGGGACTACCCTGTCTCCCTATTATTCTCTGGCCACACCAAAATATCCCTAGTTTCAAAATCCATCAATAGACAAATGAGTAGACACCTCTGTACTCTGTAGATATGATGACAGGATTTTACATTCAGATCATTTTTCTTTGCAAAATCCTGTTTAATCATTATCAGATTCGAATTCCCAAATAGGAGTGACAAAATTGGGGGAAGGTGATCAATTACATTCTGATATAATGTAGTTTTACAGAATTCTTTTCTTCCAAACTTTTTAAAGTATTTATAAGTTTTCACTTGCTTCACCTGAACAAATCATTTTATTTCTATTTACTAACGAGGACAGTGATAGCTTTGAAGATAAGAAAACACTTTCTGTTACAATCACGATTGATACAGGCACTGTTGTAGGGTGTTTATCGGCTTCAGGGGCTATGCTGGGCCCGACATGACTCATATCTTACTGACCCCACACATCAGCCTCACAGGTGGATGTGATCACTATTTTGGCACTTTATAAGTAAGAGACATAAAGTGCAGAGATTAAATAATTTATCCTTGGCCACATAACTGGCAAAAGGCAAAACCAAAATCCAAACACAAGGCTCCCACATGACTCTTGATGGCTTTTCTATGCCAACTTTCTCCTTTATAGTGCCCAAAGTAATGCTAAAAGACAGCAGGAGGTTGCTCAACAATGTAACCATACTTTCCTTTACCAAATAACAATTGCAAAGTTTAGCTCAGCAGCTCAAACTCTGTGGAAGAAAACAAATGATTGATAGATAGATAGATAGATAGATGATAGATAGATAGATAGATAGATAGATAGACAGATATAGATATCATACACACACACAGATTATATATATATATATATATATATATATATATATATATATATATATATATAGAGAGAGAGAGAGAGAGAGAGAGAGAGAGAGAGCACATAAAATTGAAAGTGAAGTTTGCATGGAACTAACCATAATTATGAGCTGAAAATTGGTTAATATAATGCCAGTAAATCAGAGGTGGATCACATGTTCAATGTAGAAGAATATGGAGAGAGAAATGAATTATATACAGCATAGAAAAAGCACCCAAAGAAGGCCAACAAAAATCAAATCGATTGACCATTTTCTGAATTGTTTTTTTTTTAATAAAGTGTTTCTAGGTTGTCTTCCTAAAACAAGACTGAGTAATTTGCTCATTTCAAAACACCACCATCACCAGCATAGCCCAGAATGGCTCTACTCTGACTCTGCTACTGCCCTCTTGTGATAGCAATGGCATATTACAGGCTGAAGTCCTAACTGATGAAAAGAGTGAGAGTAGACTTATATTGTCCAAATTTCATATAAAACAGAGTTTAAACTGCATAGCTAGAATTATATAATTATATGCTACACATGTTAAGGGGGTGAAATGACAGATCTCTTTGAGATTAAATCCCAAGACCTAGTAGGTGACATATATTTAAGATCTTTACAGGCTGAACACACATCCAAAAAAAAAAAAGTGCATTGTTTGTTTTTGTTTGTTTTGAGGTAAGAAAAATCTATTTCTTCTTTACTTCAAGGAACTTCAAGATTATGCACTACTTAAAAGCCATTTGGCTTTGTGACCCACCTGATTTCGTTAAAAAAAAAAAAAAAAAAAAAAGCAGGGGGACTGCATATATCAGAGACACCATAGCATCAGAAACAATAGCATCTTTGCTCTGACTGTCAACCCCTATACACACTAAACACAAACATGAAAAAAAAAGCCATGGACACTAATAACAGGGAAACCAGAACCAGATAAACAAATGTTCTCTGATTCTGTGCATCTTTAGGGCAATGGAGAACAGGTCATTCCTGACCCCTCTCTCTCTCTCTCTCTTAATTTGTTTTATTTATTTTACATACCAACATCAGTTTCTCCTCCCTCCTATCCTCTTGTTCCCTCCCCCACCTCCTTTCTTCATCCCCATATCCACTATTAAAAAAAAAAAAAAAACAAAAAACAAAAAAAAAAAAGGCCTCCCTTGGGAGTTAACAGAACATGGCCTATCAAGTTGAAGCAGGAACAAGCCCCTCCTTCTTGTATCAAGGGAATAGGTTCCAAAAAGGCAGCTCATACATCAGGGACACATCCTGGTCCCAGCGCTAGGGGCCCCACAAACAAACTTAGCTACAAAACTGTCACTCACATGCAGAGGGCCTAGGTTGGTTCCATGCAGGCTCCCTAGTCATCCATTTAGAGTCTGTGAGCTCCTATGAGCTCAGCTGTCTATGTGGATTTCTCCCTCATGATCTTGATCACCTTGCTCGCATAATCCCTCCCCCTTCTCCTCAACTAGTCTCCCAGAACTCAGCTCAGTGTTTAGCTGTGGATCTCTGCATCTACTTCCATCAGTTACTGGGTGAAGGCCAGTTCTATGAGAACTATTTAAGTAGTCACCAATCTGATTATAGTGGATGGCCAGTTCAGGCACACTCTCCACTATTGCTAAGAGTATTAGTTGGGATCATCCTTGTGGATTCCTGGAAGTTTCCCTGGCACCAGATTTCTCTGTAACCTCATAATGGTCCCCTCCATTAAGATATCTTTTATTGCTCTCCCTCTCAAACCCTCCCCCAACTAGGCCATCCTGATCCTTCATGTTTCTATCCTCCATCTCCCCCACTCTCTCCCCTTCTTCTCCCAGTTTATCCAGGAGATTTCATCTATTTCCCCTTCCTACAGCAATCCATGTGTCCTCCTTGTTACTGAACTTCTCCAGGGCTGTGGATTGTAACCTGGTTATCCCACTTTACATCTAATATTCACTTATGAGTGAATAAATACTGTGTTTGTACTTTTGGGTCTGAGTTATTTCACTCAGGATGATATTTTCTAGTTCCATCCAATTGCCCGCAATTTTCATTGTCATTTTTTTAAATGCTGAGTAATAATTCTTTGTATAAATGTAACAAATTTTCTTTATCCATTCTTCAGTTGAAGGACATCTAGGTTGTTTCCACAGTCTGGCTATTATGAACAATGCTACTGTAAACATAGTTGAGCAAACATCCTTGTGGTATGATTGTGTATCTTTTAGGTATATTCCAAAGAGTAGATTTTGTGGTAGATTTGTTGCAAGCAGTTTCCCACCAGCCTGGTCCCAGAGTCGCATCAGCCCCAAATAACACACAGAGATTTCTATTGGGTTGGCCTTTTACTAGCATTTCTTATTGGTTAGCTCTGCCTTAAATATTAACCCATTTCTATTAATTTAAGTGTTTCCATGTGGTCCTTTCTTACTTGAGAGAAAGTCTGGATCTCTTCTCTCAAGTCCCTACATCTTGACTCCTCCCTACTACATCTCCCAGAATCCTCCTTGTCTCTCAATCCTGCCTATCTTTCCTTACTATTTGCCAACAGTGCTTTATTCATTAAACAATAAAAGAACCATATTTTCAGAATGATATCTCCCATCATAGATTGATTCCCAATTTACTGAGAAATGACCATACTAATTTACAAAGTGGCTATACAAGTTTGCACTTCCACCAGCAGTAGAGGAGTGTTCCCCTTACTCTACATCTTCTCCAAGATAAGTTGTCATCAGTGTTTTTGATCTTAGCCATTCTGAAAGGTATAAAGTGGTACCTCAGAGTCATTTTCATCTGCATTTCCCTGATGACTAAGGATGTGGACCAATTCTTTAAATGTCTTTTGGCTAGTTGAAATTCTTCTGGTGAGAATTCTCTATTTAGATCTGTACTCCATTTTTAATTGGATTATTTGGTACATTGTTTTCTAGTTTCTTCAGTTATTTATACATTTTGGAAATCAGCCCTCTGTCAGATGTGGGGTTGGTGAAGATCTTTTCCCTTCCTGTAGGCTCCCAGTTTTTCTCATTGACAGTGTTCTTTGCCTTACAGAAGCTTTTTCATTTCAGGAGGTACCATTTATTAATGTTGATCTCAGTGTCTGTGCTACTGATATTATATTCAGTGGTCTTCTGTGCCAATTTGTTCAAAGTTACTTTCCATTTTCTCTTCTAATAGGTTTAGTGTAACTGGATTTATGTTGATGTCTTTGATCCACTTGAACTTGTGTTTTGAGCATGGTGATATGGATATATCTGCAGTATTCTACATGTTGACATCCAGTTATGCCAGCACCATTTTTTAAAATGCTTTATTTCTTCCATTGAATCATTTTGACTTCTTTGACAAAAAAAATAGGTGTTCATGAATCTGTGGATTTATACCAGGGTCTTTAATTTAATTACATTGGTCCACATGTCTGTTTTTATGCCAATACCAATGTGTTTTTATTACTATGTCTCTATAGTAGATCTTGAAGTCAGGGATGGTAATGCCTCCAGAGTTCTTTATTGTACAGAATTGCTTTAGATATTCTGGGTTTTTTTGTTATTCCATATGAACTTGAGGATTGTTCTTTTGATGTTTGTGAAGAATTGTGTTGGGATTTTGATGGTGATTGCACTGAATCTGTAGATTGCTTTGGGTAAGATGAACAGATCATTTGTCAAGGTAAAATTCCCCCTGAAGTGTCTACACTGGTGACTTTTCCACCCACCTTTTCCTGTTCACCACTACTTTTGCTTTTTCTTCCTTTTTCTTGCTCATTCAGTTCCATCCAAATAGGCCCACCCTGTTATTCCTTATTTTCATATATATGTATGTGTATATATGTATATATATGTATGTGTATACATATATATGTAGAGAGAGAGAGAGAGAGAGAGAGAGAGAGAGAGAGAGAGCAAGAGAGAGAGAGAGAAAGAGTGTAAGACTACCATATTGGATAAAGGAGCCTATCTAGGGAATCAAATAGTTTCCCCAAAGTCCCAATATAAAGCAAGGAGAGATTAATTCAAACACTTTTAACCACTAGGCTAAAATGTACATGTTGGGTGATATTTTGCTATAAACAAATGCAAAACAACAAAGAATAACAGCACTGTTAGTTCAGGAAGAATCTATCTAGATAGAATGTGGCCAAAAGCAGTGAAATGATTCATTAGAAATTTGAAAGCTGATATCTGAAGATCAAAGCAAATACAAAGATTCAGGGTTCATGGCCGAAATAGACACTAGCAGAGCTAGAGAGGAGTGAGTGGAGGGTAGGGTAGCATGACATAAATCAGAGATGTTGATCTCAGTTTGTAGAGCTCTGTAGATACTTTGAAGAATTTGGTTTATTCTATGTGTAAAGGTATTGGGAGAATTTTACAGAAGACTAGCATGATATGATTCATGTTTCAGTAAAAATGCTAAAGACCTCACCACTGTGAAACATCTAGAATGTATGTGCATTATTAGAAAATAGAGTCACTTAAATAATCTTTACTATTATTTGGGATCAAAGTGCATGCTTCAAAATTGCCATCTTGTTTCTCAGTCATTTATGACACATTTTATAATAAAAAATGATGGGACAGAAATACCACTTCACAGTCAAAACTGTCACAGAGCTATTGGGTAGGGCTGGGGAGGTAATGTGTGCTGTATCTTTGTCAAGTATCTTTAAAAGACAACTTTTGTGCAATTTATGTTTCAGTTTACTTATTAGTTATTTGTTGCTGTTTTAGATCTAGATTAAGGTTATCTAGTATCCTTTTATACTCACAACAAAATTTTAAGAAGCCATATATTAGAATTCATATTGAACAGTATTTGTTACTCTCAATACACCAAACACGTCTTCATCTGAAAACAAAAGGACTGTATGAGTAGTTAGTGTGTCTATTGTCATAAAATGGGATTTCTATTTCTATCGTGTTTTGCCCTGACCATCTTGGGACACATGGAGAATCTCAAGAAAACACAGGAACATAAAGTAGAGATTTCATATGCCACTTTCTAATTATAGAAGCTATAGTTCAAAGGAATACTAGGGATATTTATAAGAACATGCATTCAGATGGAATCACTCCCTGAAATGAAAAACTAAAACTCAATTTAAAGAGAGAGAGAGAGAGCAGCAATGGATTTAAAAAGTGGTGGTGGGCAGGATTTCTAATGAGGATCACTTCAGTTTATAGCTTCAGCATGCTGAGACCCTCTCTTTGTCCATTTCCACCTTGATGGTAACAGGGTGGGAAGCCTCTGCACCTTGCTCCATGCAGTACATAAAGAGAAAACAACCAGACTCTCTGAAGAAGCAAACTTGCTGGAGGAGATATTCATGATCTAATGTTAAAGACAGAGCTGGTCAGAGCACAGCACTGTAACAGTAAGAGTGGAATAGTCACACACATGTGTATGTATGTATCAACAGCTCCCTAATTAGTCCTAAAGCCCATTGAACAAGAGTGAAGGCATGACTAGCACTGTAAACCTAACCAATGACCCAGGGCTGGTGAAGTCATGAGTCTTGGGATAACCTACAACTGCCACTTTACTAAGCCAACATAACTACATTCTAAGTATTTGTCCTTATACCTACAGATAGTGTAGGTCTCACTCCCCATTAAAGAAACTTCTCTTTGCAAGGCATGCAAACCATTGCAGAAAATCACAACCAATCAAAATGCATTAAAAAAAAGACCATAGAGTGCCCTATCCCCAAAGATACATCAACACAATTCCTGCACCCAAGACTCAGGGATTGTTGTGGAAGAGGAAGCAGAAAATTATAAGAGCCAAAGAAGCAGGAAACAAGCTGTGAAACTATATCTCCTAGAAATCTCATCAACCTTCCTGACTAAACAATACTTGAACAACCATGACACCAATGGACATGGTAACATGGAAGGGGAAAATCTCCTGGAGCCCAAACTCTAGACAAAGAATATGTAAAACTGAGGACTGCTGAGAGTGAAAGAAATGGGCTTCTGCAGGGAAGAGACCCCAGTTGGTTATCTGACACTAAGTAATAAATTATGAAACCACATAAGTAAAAATAACATTATATGCATTTAGCATGTTGTAGTTATGTATTTATTGATATATATGTGTGAATTTAAGGGAGATATCAAAGGGTGCTTGAGAGGTGAAATAGGGAAGAAAAATCATGTAATTATAATTTGAAAATATGAGCATGGTATATAAAAACAAGAAAATATGGCTGCTCTATGTGGAAATCACCATAGGCCAATGTCTCCTTATGTGGTCAAGAACATGAAAAAAAGTTAAAAAAATAAAACTCTAAAATTGCATCAGAAGTGTGTGTGTGTGTGTGTGTGTGTGTGTGTGTGTGTGTGTGTGTACTAATTTTGATACAGAATAGCAAATGAGTGCAAATAATTCTCATGTATTAATTCTTATATTGGTGACATCTATTTACCAAGAAATAAAGAGCTCCAATGCATATGGAATCAGATAATTTTTTAGTGAATGACTATAAATAGCCTAAATTTTAAAAAAATTATTTAGTTAGTTAGTGTGTATGGAGAATGCATGTGAAGATCAGAGGACAACTTTTTATACATCAGCTATATTTTGAGGTCTTGATTTTGAGGAAAAGTATCTCCTATTGTTTTTGACACCATACTACATAAGTAAAATTCCAGCCAATTCTGTCACTGCTTCCCATCTGGCCATCAGAGTGCTAGGATTGCAGATAGGAGGCACCACAATGTACTTAATGCACACAGGTCTCAGGTCATTTGGCTTTCAAGCAAGGTGCTTGTTTGCTTGTTTTTGTCTGCTTGGTTTTTAATACTTAGCCTTGACAACTTCATATATGTATACAGTAAATATGAAAATATACACTCCCATTTCCCTACTGCAACTACTCCTATATTTCTCTGAGCACACTCCTTTCCCAACTTCATAGCTTTTATAACCCACTGAGTACAGCTCTGAGAAAAGATTTTTACATACTGATACATTGCCCTGTCCTACCCTAAAGTTTTAATGATCATTTTTCTAAGCAATAAATTAGAAGAAATGATATCAATAGAACAAAGGCACTACATGTGTGTGAATTTATTAAAAAAATAATTTTCCTTAAGAAAGTCTGTATACAAAATAAATACATAAACTGGATAATTTAAGTACACAAAATGGCCAAGTTAAATGACAAACAAAAGAGTACAGATAGAGAAATAGGTCAAGAATAGAAAAGTTGGCAGACAGGCACATTCACAGTCAACAGCCTCATGAACCGTGCTAAAGTTCACTAAGAGTCTGCAATCCAGAACTGAAGTAAAGCTGGATATCATGATGCCTACAAAACTGGCAAAAATTCAGAGGTCCTGGTGCACTGTGAGGTAAGAGCCATGTCTCCACGCATTATGGTTGAATTGTGACAAGTGAAATCATTCTGAAAAGCCTTATTCAAATTAAAATCATGCATACTTCAGAGCCAAGAATTCCACCCCTGAGTTTATACTATAGAACAAAAGCACCAGTCAACTCTGATGCACATATAAGGATGAGGGCGGCATTACTCATGCAGGAAGGACATTGAAAACAGAAAATCCACACCACCGGGTATGGCTGAGCCTGTTATTATACACCTACACTATGAAATTACACATTCATCAAAAGAACTAAAACTACCAGACAACTTGAGAAAAAGCCATGGATGTTTCACTCACACCTCAAAATTACTTATGTGTGTACAAATGTATGTCTAATATGGATTACTATTTAAAAACCCATACATATATGTATAGTTTGTATATTGCTGGAAGCCTTGTTCCAAATGGGTCTGATGACCTCAGACAAATGTATGAAATCTGCACAACGAAGCAACTGTGACCTGTTTCAAACAAGTGGCCAGTATAGCCTGGACCATCTTTATTTATATAATTTCAATGGTTTGCTTAAACCATTACAGTCAGATTTGTTCCTTTAAGTTTCTAAAAATAGTTACAATAATTAACAGTTTGTTCCTTTACTTCTTCCCCCTTTGGACCCCTAGCTTTCCCACTGGTAAAAATTACGTATTTGATCCATAGCTCTAATGTTAGAAGCATAAGCCGTGTTGCAAGACACAAAGGAAGTTTTCTAACTAGACACACCTACAGGTAGAACAGTGTACCTAGTTGACGTACCCAGTTGACAGCGTCGTGCAGAGTGAGAAACCATTTTGTTTCTAGAGATTAATATTTACATTTGGTAGGGTCTGGGTTCTCACAATCAACTCACCAGCTAAAGCTGAATCAATTCATTCTACTTTCTGTACTACTTCATCTCCATAGGAGATATACCAGGCTTTTCCATTTATCCTAAAGGCAACATAACTTGGAAACTTACCTTTAATAGTTGGCACTGTTTATCCCCTGTCCTTATGACCATCTCCTTGTGGTATTGGCACAGTTATTGGAAATGGGAGAGCTGTGGGTTTCTATGATTGTGCTTCAGTCCCTGTCTCCAGACTGCTCCCATTAACTCCTGATATCATCTATTTGTTAGCATTTCTCAAAAGATTCTTCTGGTTAAAATTATTCTCTCCAGAACATTTATGCAAATATGTAATGTTAAACTTCATGAACTACTGTGACTCTTTCAGGCTAGTAACAGATTGTGTTGGAGGGGCAACATCCTGTTCTTGAGAAGCCTGAATACATGGTCACACTTGAAACATCAAAGACCTTAGGGGCTGAATCGGGTCCACTGTATATTTTTAACAACATTCCCTCTAGCTGATCGAGAGGAGAGTCATCAGGCAGAAGTTTTCATTTTGAAATAGACATTTTATCAGTGACTGAGAAAGCAAAAGGAAAGGAAGCCTGCAGTATGGCTGGCATACTGAAAGCAAGGAAAGCAGGGAGCACATATGCTCCAGGGGTCATGCCCAGAATCATGCAGCAAATTGTCCACAGGTCTCTGGCAAATGGGTCAGGGTCTCCAGGGCCTTGTCACAAGGAGAGATTGTACCTGTTATTCTCAGGCCTTGTTCCCAAAAGAAGTCACCTGGCTCCCACTAGTATATGAATGCATATTATATTAGTATTGACAAAAACACACTAAGTTATTAACAAGAGTTATCTTCTACGTCAAAGCTAATGTAGTATCGGCAGAAAGTGAAAGAGATATGAAAAACTAAAAATTTCAGAGAATTGAATTAGAACAAATATACATGTGAATTTATGTAAAATTACATAGTATATGACACTATGCACCTAGAAATTGAATAAACATAAGTTTTTGAACATTTACAAAGGCAAAATTCCAAGTCAATAAAGGACTGGTAAAGTATAGGAGAGTGCTTAATTAATTGGGAATGAATAATGACAAAGTAAAGAATAAAAGGAAAGAATCAAAAAGCAAAATTCAGTAAGAGAAGTTATATAGCACAGTGAATAGAGTACTTGCACCATCTCTGGGCTTGGTTCTAGCACCTTACAAACCACATGGAGATGTGCACCCTTAGCTCCAGCTCCATGAAGGGGAGGCTGCAGGATCAGAAACTGGCCATCTTCAACAATAAAGTGAATATGATGCCAGATTGAACTACATGAGAGCCTGTTTTGATAAAAATGCAAAGGTAATAACCTCTAACACATAAAAGTTATATATATATATATATATATATATGTATATATATATACATATATTATATGTATTGAACATTAAACAAGACCATAAACAAAATCCTTATCAACAAAGTGGAAAATGTAATAATTCTAACAGGATGGCTTGCTTCATTAAAATCACTTACAAAATAATGTAGATTCTAACATCACCTAATAATAAATAGTTTTACTGAATTACAAGAGAAATTGATAGTTAATAGTTGATTCACAATAAGGAACAAATAATTGCAGCATAAAGACATTAAGCAAAAAACGGCCTCCATTAATTTTATAAATGATTTTAAATAATGAATAATAAGCTAGTCTTTATACACACAGATAAACATTAAAAAGAAATATTTGTAAGTATGTTTTGCTGGTAAGACCTATCTGCAAACACTTTGACAATTTGAGTTAACATTCTTAAAATATACTTAGATTTAATAATATCTTTCATAAAATCAACCTGATATAAATTAGAACATGTATATACATGGGGATCTCAATCACAATAGAAAAATTTTGTGATGACCTAAACACTGAGTCATGGACTACTTAAGTTTTAAATAATCAATATTTATACCTATTAAAATAGTTTCAAAATCTAAAACATTTAAAAAAAATGCCCTACAATTGAGTTGGAGGCATGGCTCAGTGGCTATGAGAATTGAGCTGCACTTCCAGAGGACCGGGTTTAATTCCCAGCACCCACAAGTCAGGTCACAGCTGTCTGCAACTCCAGTTCCAGGGGATCAATACTCTCACACAAACATGCGTGCAAGCAGAACAGCAATACACATAAAATAAACAAGTAAATCTTTTTTAATACTAAAAAATGCCGTATAAGCTATGGAATGTAAATCTGTCTGTCCATTTGAGCAGAGTATTTCAATGGTTTTCCTTTATACTCACCTTCCCCAGACACCCTCGCCCGACTTTCTACACCCCCCCTGTAAAATGCCACCAGTCTCTTTTTCTCGTTTTTGTCCCATATATCCTTTTGCCACCCTTCCTCATCACACTGTTACTTTATTCTGGTTTTCTTTCTACTTATCTAACACATTGTAATCTAATTTTAAAAGAAAAATAAATAAAAATATATAATAAAAGAAATGCAATATATACCTACATACCTATAGTATATAACTATATACCTATAGTTATATAATATTGTTTATTTTAATTATATAAATAAATATTCACATATGAATTTTACAAAATAAAATAAATATGTCTGTATAGAAAAGGTTTTTAAAAGTCAAAATAATTATTTCTAGCTGTTGAAACTAGAACACAATGTATTTTGTGCTTCATGTGCTGGCTATCTACTGATTTATTATTCTCAAAGTAACTAAGATGATAATCAGGCTCCATTCTACCCAATTTCCAAATCAATTCTAAGTTGTACAAGAAACTTTAATTTAACAAATAAAAATTTTAGTAACCAAGGCCCATGCTATTGATTGACAACAGAATTCTTATAGCTTCTGAGACATGGTAGGAGCTATAAAGCACCAAACTTGAGAAATGATGTGCATGTTTTACATCCCTCATCCCTTTGAAGTACTGAGTGTGTGTCTGTGTGTGTGTGTGTGTGTGTGTGGTTACATTGTGTTTATTTTTTAGAATTTTATAAATGTATCTGATGTATTTCAATTATATGTATATCTTACTCTCCCATCAAACTCATGCTGGACTACCACCTACAACACATCACCTCTTAACTTCATGCAAGTCCAATGAATGTGGTACATATGTGCATGTGTATGAGACTATCCACTGGACCCCACCAGGAGCCACATTCCTAAAGAAGAATGGCTTCCCCTCTTAACAACAGCCTTCAAATGCTAAGAGCTCCTCCAATACATGAAGGATCATTGCTCTGTCTCCGGTTTCATAGTTCTTCAGCTATGAACCCGAAACACAAATTGATTTTCTTCTCCTTTTGGTAACTTTAAACTCTATTGTCTGCAAACTGTTGTTGGCTTAATCCTAGCTCTTAACATTGTTTGCATGTGCTAAGTTATACTTCAAACGCATATGTACTGCCACCAATATATGTGTATTAAGAATTATAAATTTTTTCAAAAAATTCAATTTAGATAATTCAAAGACAAAGAGAAATGGAACTAGTAACTTCTATTATTTAGCTCCTATATACGAAAGGATCATGATATCCACACTCTGGAATAAATCTCTCTGCAATGAAATCATGGACTTAGCACACTCTATTTTCCCACTAGTCAATTCCAATTCTCCATTGCACACACAACCACATTTTGAAATCAAGTGTCTTTGAAGGAAAATTATTGTCTTGGCCATGTGAATGTTCAAGCCTGAGTCACCTCAAATTAAGACAATTGTCCTAACAGAATTCACTTGTTTAAATGGTAAACCATATTCACAAATATGCAAACTGTGTCCTTCTTGTACTCTAAATTACCTCTAAGAAAAATCCAGATTTCCCTGGATTAAGACTGCAAGCATAATACTGCTGCCATTCAATAGGAACAATGACTATACTACTCTAATGATGGCCCGTGCCTTTATAAACATGCCTCTCCATCTCCCTGGCTCTCTGAGGAGTTTCAGTACCATACCTCTACAGACTTTTGCAGACCATCACTGCACTGATCATGGATGAGAGTCTTCTCCCATTTCTGTACAACTTGGTTGGCTTCTTCTATCTTCTGCTCACAGCTTTTATGAGAATTTAATAATGTCACCTCATAAAATTCTTGAATATCTGTAAAGAATATATCAGGAAAGAATCAAAATGTCATATAGCACCTCATAAATAGCTTATGTGTATACATACATATAGTATGTATATGAAAATGTGTCTAATTAAAATAATTGTATTTCAAACTAAAACAATCAGAAACAGAAAATCCTGAGAATTGACCTTTTTACCAGCACCAGAATAAATAGAACAATTCCATTCATAATTATAAGCACAGGAAGCAAGAAAGATGTTTAATCATTGAACAGGAAAACTGTAGTAAGTCCATGAATCAGGGTATCATTGAGACATAAGAGATAATAAGCTATGAAACCATCTTAAAACATGGATGAATTTCAAAAGAGCATATCGGTAAGTGAAAAAATCCAGTCTGAAAGAAATAAATACTGCATCTCACATCCGGGAGGGGATAAAAGCAAAACTAAAGAAATGCAAAAAGATTAATTTTTGGTAAGACTAAATAGATAAACCAAAAACAATGGTATTTATTCTATTTGCAGTGATCCATAGTGAGGAAGATAAAACCTAAAGCATGTATCAAGGCTTTGGGAGACTGTCATGGCCTAAAAGAGTGCAAGGAAACAGAGACGTGAAAGACATACAGTGTGCTGTCCCCATTAGGCTCCTGTAACACAGACAGCCTGAGCTAAAACCTAAAGAAATTTGATCAAGATATGACAACTAACTCATGACCACATGGTAATATGTTATTGATACAACACTGACGAAAGGTGTTGGTAGTAGGAGAAACAGAAAGGGGATCTATGTCAAGTCCCTGTCCCATCTTTGTAACTTTCTCTAAGTATAAAACTACTCCAAAGGAAACATAACACTGATTAAACCGTCATTTTAAAGAGCATTGCAAATCACAATTAGATCTACAAATGATCCCTAAAATACTTTTTTTTTTTTTTATAAACCCATTTTCAGTTTTAGGATGAATGGGAATAGAATTAATATTCTATCAGGTTACATTTTCTAACTATAAGGGAAGAGTGTTTTGAGGACTGTTTTTAACACTAAAGAAGATTGAGTGACCTTCAAATCAGCTATGCACTGACTAGATCACATACTTTAAAGTAGAATATATAAGGGAGATCTCAAAGCATTATCTTTTACACACACACACACACACAACCAAGACAAAGTAGGTGTGCTACTATGAAAGAGATTCAGAAGAAAGAACAACAGCTAGAAACAATAGACTTAAGTGTCTAGTTATTATTGTTCCATTAGTTACCTGACACAGAATATAGTAGATCTATATACAACACTTTCAATTTTGTAATTGTTAAAACAAACACATACACACATGTGCACGCACGCACACACACACACACACACACACACACACACAAAGAGAAAATAACAAGGGTCAGGAAGAATGGGGCAGAACCAAAGTATTAAATTCCAAGTATTAAAAATGTAATTACTTTAAGATGCACTGATGGATGTTGCTCAGGTATGGATTGGTGAGGTATGTACAAAGTGCAATGAAATCTATACACAAAGTATACAGGTGCTCATTTTAATGTTCTTATAACCTTGAGAATTTACCATTTTTTTAGTAAGAAAGTTCAGGGAAATGTTATGGCTAGTAGGAAGTATATTAAAATGGAATTCTATAGTACCAAAGACAGAAAATCTTAACATAATCAAAGAAAGGAAAAATATGAGTTTCAAAGAAGACAATAGAGTGAGAACTTCAAATTTTTTAGATAGAATAACCATTATCATCAGATTGATTTACTTTGATTAAAATAGTGTAGTAGAATATTTTTTAAAAACTCACAAAATATGAGAAATCAAGAAATCTAATACCAAACTTGGTGAAAATTAGAACATACACTTCACAAATGGAAATAATATTCAACATCATTGGAGGAATGAAAATTAAAATCACAATGAGATAATACCACATATTCAATAGAAGACATACAGTCAGGGCTGAGTATCGTGAGCACTGACAGGAAAGATGGGAAAATGGGACTCCTGTATATTAGCAGAAAAGTGTAAAATTATAAAACTCTGAAAATAAGTTGTTTAAAGAGCTAGATGTATGATTACCAATCCATCTAGACATTCATGTTTTGCCTGTTAATCTAAAATAAAAGGAAATATATATATATATATATATCCTTGCCAGTTTGAAAATTGATACATGAAAATAAACCAAATGTCTATGAATAGATGATCAACCACACAATAAAATATCACAGCAATAGAAAGGGGAAACTCTCCAATTTTAGTGTATATTCTTTCTATTATGGCTATGCTAGTAAGGTGAACAAAAAGCCACATATTAAATTATGTGCCTCACACATGCACAGCTTGTTACACTTTCAGATACATCTCAAAAAAAATGAAGCAATATTATAAAGTGCAAACTAAGGAAACTTAATTTTACAACATGGAGGAAAATGAACAGTACCCAGGGAAGAGGGGCACAAATAAAAAAGAATACACATAAAACCAAAGAAAAATAATAGCAAAAATCTGAACAAGCATGTCATAATTAAAGATAAACATATAACCGATGAGATGGGGAAAGGATCCCAACTTGTAGTGGGACAAATATAAAATAATATTATAATATAATTCCATTTAAAACCAAAATAATAAAGTCTGACAATGCAATGACAAGGATAAAAGGATATGCATAACTGCTAAATTGCTGTGAGTACTCCAAAACACAGTTTTTATTCCCAGAAAATTGGTCAAGTGTTTCTGCTACAAGCAGCTCTTCCTGCTCTCAGCATGTATTCTAGTTAAGCCCTGCACTTAACAGAACCCAACAGCATTCACAGCCACATAAGCCATCAATGTAACATGTTAGGGACAACTCAGTGCTCATCAAAAAGAAAGTGGATTGACTCTGTCGTGTTCTCAAAGTGGAGTCTATGAAGAAGTGAAATAAATTGTAATATGAAATCACATGGATAAGCCTTACAAACATAATAGTGAGTGAAGAAAATTAACTCTCAAAATGAAAATTGCTTTTTAAAATGCAGAATTATATAAAAGTAAACTATATGTCTAGGCATCCATATGTACATATGTGTCAAAACAAAAACAAAGAAATGCGTGAAAATGAAGAACAATTTTCCTGGACTTACAATGGCGCTATGTGCACAATGTACGTTGAAAACTCCAAAGTCGGAATATTGCATAATGCACCTAACCTAGAAAACAGCACAGCTTAGCAGCACAAAACATTGAGCCTAACAAATGTTTACTCCAGGGACAGCTTGACTGACTCACAGTTTGAGCTCACTGTTGTGGCCCAGCATCATAAACTTATTTTCTTCATTTTATATTCAAAAAATGTATTTTTCATTTTGTATACTAAACCCAGTACCTCCTCCCTCCCCTTCTCCCGCTCCTCTACCTCCCTCCTTCCCACCCTCTCCTCAGAACAGTAAGGCCTTTCTTGGGAAGTCAACAAAGTCTAGCACACCAAATTGAGGCAGGACATAGCCCTACCACCACCCCTTGTAGTGAGCAAGGTATCACTCCATAGAAATGGGCTCCAAAAATCCAGTTCATGTACCTGGGATAGGTCATTTTGCCACTACCAGACCTCCCACTCCAACAGATCAAGCCATATAACTGTCATCCACAAAAGAGGGCTACTTTGGTCCTATGCAGGTTTTCCAGCTGTAGTCCACAGTCTGTGAGCTTCAAAGGACTATGGTGGTGCATGCCAGTAGGATTTGCTGAAGAAATTGGAGGCAAGAAGACCATGAGTTGTAAACTTATTTTTTCAAATATCACTACCCTAGGATATATATGAATAAAAGCATGAGATAAAGTTTCCACTAAGTGTGTATAACTTAGCAGTCATGTCATCATCATGCTGGGGCTGCCTATGGCTACTTCAGTGGACAGGCTGGGTGGGACAGGCAAAGAAATGAGACAAGTGTAAAACAACAAGGTAGAAAAGGAATTAAGGGGCAGGATCTACCTCTGTATTTGCGAGGGTCAGTTTGCAATATCTTTTGTTTTCAGGATGTAACACGAATATATACTTATTACGTATCAACTACTGATTTTTTAATTAATTAAAAGTATTGAGGCCTCATCCTCTCTGAGGAGTGGGTGTGGGTGGAATGGGGAGATGGTGGGGGGAGGACAGGAGGGAGAGGGAACTGGAATTGGTATGTAAAATAAGACTGTTTTTCATTTTAAAAAATTAATTTAAAAAGGATGGAATGTTTCATGACTATAAGAATGACATGCTCAGTAGACTTCATTTTTTTTTTTTTTTTTTGCTTAACAAATTACTAGGAGGATGAATGCAAGCACAACTAAGTCAATACCAAATATAAGTATAAAGGTGTGGGGCACACCTTTAATGCTACCACTTCAGAGGCAGAGGCAGGTGGATCTCTGTGAGTTTGGGGCCAGCCTGGTTTACAAAGTGAATTCCAGACAAGCAAAGGCAAAAAAAAAAAAAAAAATCCAAAGTTTAAATTTTTTTAAATTTTACACATGGCTACAATTTTATTGCCTCTCTTAATAAAGTATCTGTGAAGTCAGGTTTGAAAATGTATGAGAACAGAAGGGAAATCTTCAAAGATTAAAAAAAAAACAATAAAAAACTTGGAATGTTTAATACTGTAAGGCTTGTATTATAAGCCTTTATACTATATTACGTTAGTATGATATAATGCTCTATAAGAATTATAAGGTATTGAGTTTGCAAAAATCAAAGGGATAAAGATTAAAAAAAAAGAAAACAACAAAAAATATTCAGAAAGCAAGTTGCATTTTTAACATTAGGTCCCCAATATTAGTTTAAAAAGAGTTTCTGCAATGATCCATAGCTACAGTCCCTTTAAAGGATAATGAAGTACAAATAAAATGATTTTTATAAATAAAATTTCAGTTTTTTCCCCTATATCACTCTAAGGGTACAAATATGGTTTTCTACATGGCATTCTAAAGTTCCAAATTTTGAGTACTAGATCGATCTGTTACCCAGCAGAGAAACTATAGTCCTTATCTTACCAGTGCTAAGGACTCA
The DNA here is from genome assembly GCA_030556225.1 of Cricetiscus sungorus. Taxonomy (NCBI): domain Eukaryota; kingdom Metazoa; phylum Chordata; class Mammalia; order Rodentia; family Cricetidae; genus Cricetiscus; species Cricetiscus sungorus. Next base: position 53,965,773 of record JANBXA010000007.1, on the reverse strand, counting down.
TATTAACTAGACAGACTTGCACTAGAGAGAGCACTGACATGGCCACATAGGGATAATCACAGAGAAGATACTTCACATTGAATGTGCAACTTATTTGATTTGTATCTTCCAAAATGACAGAATGTTCATAGTATACTTCATTCCTTTGCTTAACAAACTACTGGGGAAGATGAAGGTAAACTCAGTTAAGTCAATGATTACTTAAATTTGAAAGTTATTCAATTATCAATGTCAAATTCCTCTTATAGTTAGCAAGCATTATTTTTAATGCCAGCATATATTCACTATGTTTCTCTCATTAGCAACCTTTCATATTACTACTCCTCTCTGTCACCATAATTCCTACCACCAGAGTTCAGGCCCTTGCCATGGCCTTATCACACTCTTCCTCTAGACTCAAATATCCTACACACACACACACACACACACACACACACACACACACACACACACACACACACACACAAAGAAAGCCTCCTACCCCTTCTGTTTAGTCTGTAAAGGCAAAGATATAAATATGAAATGGCATCAGCATAAGAATTCCCTTACCAGAACTCAGGTCAACTGAGTGGAAAGTAGTAACACCCACGTAGCTATCATGAGAAGAAAAGTGTTGGTGTGGGGAGAAGTGGAGGAGGTAGGGAAAGAATCCTGCTACCTTTGCTCTCATTCTAATAGATTGCTTCAAACTATTTAATACTTACAATCCTGGCATATATCAGAAGAAATTTTTTACTCACCTTTCTTCATTTTAATTAAATAAGCCATTCTCCAAGTATAAAGCAAAGCCCCGCCAGTAATGAAGGCATTGTCCTATACAGACACTCATTCTCTATTGTCAAACCCTGCCATGCTTGCTGTTAGCAAGACAGAGATTGCTGAACTTAGTTTATTTACATTTTCTCCCTAAGACTCAAATACAAGAAAAACTATTGAGAAAAGTCAAATGTCCTCTCACTTGAGACTTCAGGAATCCTGCATAGCATTTAGATGACACTTGTATGACCTGTATAGATCTTAGTTGTTCCAACATTGTATTGTGCATACTCTTCTTTCAGACGAAAATGATTTACAGTCTCTGAAAAAGATTTAAAATAAATTGCTCTAAGAATTTCAGACCTATTCATGTTACACTCACAATATTCTTGAAAACCAGTCTATAAATAGTTGCCAAATTAATATGTGAACCTTTTTCAAACTAGTATTCCACATGAGTCCTCTGGGGGTATTTGGGTCTGGATCTGCATTTCTAACAAACCCATGGTAATGCCCATGTCTCCTGACATAGTGATAACACTAGACCTAAGAAAGAGTCGCTGGGCGTTAGAAAACAACACCCCTCACCCTCCTTTCACACAGCTCTCCTCACTTACTGCAACATCTTCTGAGTAAAGAGAAAGGGAAATCTGTATAGAAGAAGCAAATTGATGAAAGGGAAACCACGACGTGATTGAAAATAATATTTCTAACTACTTATGGGGTATTGCTGACTAAATTGGTTTAGATTAAGTCAAACTGTCAGATGAAAAGACCCACAATCATTTCTCTGCCATCAGGTCACAGAAACAAAACCTTCACTTACATAAGATGTCTGAAACAGTTCCTTCCCAGGCCAATCTCATTTATGTTTTCAACCCAAGTTCCTTACAAATAAGATCTGGCCTTGACAATGATGATTTTGAAACAGTTAGGTCTTTAACTGTCACATGGTTTGTTCAAGGGAATCTATAAGAAATGGGACAATCTTTGTAAGGACTTCCTTAAAAACTAGTGGGCTAGAACTGTCTCATCTACTTTCAAATAGACACAGCATGACACATTTCCTCAAATATGTCTTAGTGCTCCTGCTTGAAATACTTATAAGAAGCTGATAAATTCTCAATATCCTCTAAAGTGACAATCTTTTACACTTACAATTACTTATTTTAAATAAGCAAATACATCAGACAAACTGAATATATGTGGTTAAAGGGGGGAGGGATAATTCACCTGAATTAGTGTGTGTGTGTGTGAGTGTGTGTGTGTGTGTGTGTGTGTGTGTGTGTGTGTGTGTGTGTCCTTTAAAATTATGTTATGTGACTCACTAATTTCTCTGTAATTATCTGTTTAAACATATTAAAACAAAAAATAAACAATGTAGAAAGTACACTGTATTTATATACTTTTTCACCTGTTATCACAGATAGGAATAAAAATTATGTCATAAGGTATAATACTATAGGAATAATTACAGTTGCCTTTCTTTATCAAGAGAAACCTCTGTGGTGGTTGTTACCATTGGTTTATTTTGGCATTATTACATTTAGCTATCAGTTACCAACACTGTTAGCTGCCAAAAATGCAATTTTTTGAGGATTTTGTTACAGCCTTGAGAGCATCTTGGTAGATGTGCTTCCTCCTCAAACTAATGCCTTCCTTGTTCTTTGGCAAACATACTGTGTTCTATAAGGCATTCTCAGTGCCAGGAACCTGATTAAGAAATATAGCACCATTGTTTTTAACTGTATCTAATGATGTTAGAAACTACAAACTTAAGGTCTCATTCCCATCCCTAAACACTTGGTTTTGTCTGGGGAAACATATTCAGTTTCCTTACACTGCACATTGATCTCATCCTTTCTCTTCTACAAAATAAAATGTCGTCATTGGGTCCCAGACTACCATACGCCAATGCACTGTAGTAGACTATGCAATAAAAGATTTATCGGTACAGTAAGTGTCTATCTTATGCTTTGCAACCAGACAGTTTTCTTAAAAGGATTTATCTGGGAGTAGAGGAATGCAGTTTAATATGAGGTATTCTAGTGTTTTTCCTGTTACTGTGACAGACACCTATGACAAAGAAAACTTAGGGAAGAATAGGGTTTTTGTTTACTGACTAGGTCATAGTCCATCACTAAGCCAAGGAAAGACAGGTACTCAAAGCACAAATCATAGCAACATACTGCTTGAGGGCTTGCTCATTCATAGGTTCCTGCTTGCTTAACATACAGCTCAAAACCACCTACCTAGGGATGGAGCCACCCATCTTAAGCTGGGCCTTCCTGTATTAATTAATAATCAAGACAAGTCCAAACAGGTATGCCCATAGGCTGATCTTATCTGGAAAATTGCTGACTTGTGGCTTTCTTATCAGACGACTCTAGTCTATGTCAACTGGATAATTACAGGTAAGAATATGAAGAATAAATTAAAGGTGAATGTAAATGAAAAGAAACTATAGTTTGAATTTCACACCCAAGAATGGAGTGAAAAGAAGGTCTCTGATTGATATAAATTGACTATCCCATAGACAAAGACAGGAAGCAAAGCGGGAATGAGTGCAAAGGACACAGGCAAGATGTAACTCTGTAGATATTAAAGATGCATGATCAGAGCAGGAAGAAATATTTAGCAATGCTCAAAAGGTTTTAGAAATTTCCAGTTTTCTGATATGTCCAGGTGGCCTCTGTTCATTGACAAAGCTCAGGTAGGAAGGAATAAAAGGAGTAGAATGCAGGAACAATGAAAAGCCAGGGGGAAAAGGGAAGAAAATAGGGAGGAAGAGAGGGAGGGTAGAAGGGACAGAAAGAAAAGAGGGAAGCATAGAAATAGGGCTCAAGGAGGGAATCTGGAAGAAACTTCAGTTTCAAAATGCTTTCTTCGACTAAGAGGAAGGGGAACAGCATGGAAATTATGAGCCAGCAGACAAAGATTTTTGTTTTGTTTTTGTATCAGAAAGTAACAAAATTCACACAAAAAGAAATCTTATCAAAATGGCATGGAATTCTTTCTGAAAGGGCTCCTGGCTGTAAAATCTGGATCAGTTCTAGAATTGAAAAATAGCTGATGGAAGCAGAAGCAGACACCCACAGCTAAACACTGAGCCAAACTCTTGGAATCCAGTTGCATACAGGGAGGGGTGATGAGCAAAAGGGCCAAGACCAGGCTGGAGAAACCCACAGAAACTGCTGACCTGCACAAGTGGGAGCTCATGGACTCTAGTCTGATAGCTGGGAAAACCGCGTAGGACTGACCCAGATTCCCTGAATGTGGTGTTAGTTGGGAGGACTGGGCAGTCTATGGGGGCTCTGATAGTGAATCAGTATTTATCCCTAGTATACAAATGGACTTTGGAAGCCAGTTCCACATAGAGAGACACTCTTTCAGTGTACACACATGGGGACGGGCCTAGACCCTGCTCCAAATGATATGACAGATTTGAAGACTCCCCATGGAAGGCCTCATCCTCCCTGGGGAGCAGAAAGAGGATTGGATGGAAGTTGGTGGTGGAACAGGGGAGGACAGGAAGGTGTGGGACCTGGGATTGATATGTAAAACAAGCTTGTTTCAAAATTAAATTTAAAAAACTATTTTAAAAAATAAGTAACAACATGGATTATAAACAATTTGATAAAATCACAACCCATGAATGGGTGACAAATGAAGGAGGAAAACTACCTGTTCCTTAGCTAATAGAATTATGGCTAATAAAAATGAAGACATGAAAAAATAAGAAAATCATCAGTTATCCACCAATGGGTGAGAATTTGACAAGGAGTTTGGCACTGTTTAAATTCATTTTGTCTCCCCCACAAATTAGAATTGGCACCCAGAGACTCTTATCACCACGTATCAAGAAGGACATAGAATAATCTATTTGATACATTTTTGCCAAAACTTTAGGCAAATGTCAATTGCAGAAGATTCTACCAAACACCTGGTCAATACTCTTCCATCATGCCACAATAATTAAGACAAGCTATTGAATTACTGAAGATTAAAGGCAATTGAAAAGGAATATAACAACTAAATATAATGTAGTCTCTTAGAAAGATCTTGGGCTGAGAAAAAAAACATTACTATAAATTACATAATGGAAAAAAATCCTAAAATTGTACAGAAACTGTACATTTTATTATCATGATAAACTAATGGGAAATTATATGGATTTTAATAATTGCACTATTTATAAGAGAATAGTTTGCTTCTATGAAATTTATGCTAAGGTATTCAGTGATAAAGGTGTTTGATATCCCCAACACACTTTCATGTCTCATTACAGATATTTTATAGATGCATATATGTGTGCATATAGGAATACAAAGAGATTTATGCAGAGAATATAAGGCAGACATCTTAGATTCTGTTCTATTGTTGTGAGGAAACACCATGACCAAGGCAGAGAGAGAGAGAGAAAGAGAGAGAGAGAGAGAGAGGTGGAGAGAGAGGTGGGGAGAGACAGAGACACACACACACAGAAAGACAGAAAAAAGAGAACACCAGGGGCCTAGTGTATGCTTTTGAAACCTCAAAGTTCCCAGTGACACACCTCCTCCAATAAAGACACACCTCCTAATCCTTCTCAAACAGTTCTACTAACTGGAGACAAAATATTCAAACCTGTGTATCTATGGGAGCTATTTTTCTTTCAAACCATCACAGGAAATAAAATATAAAAATTGAAGCTCAATAAATGAATATGCAGAAGTCTCTAATGCTAGTTATAAATTTTCTGTAGGCTTTAAGTTATATCAGAGTACATAGCTTTTTTAAAAAATAAAGTAAGAATAATTGTAGAATTTAGATCTCTCCAGTGACACATAAAGGGAATACCTAGAAGAAAGGATACTTGAGAAGAACTAAGTACGAAGAGAAGAATATGATTTTTAAAGACAGACAGAAAATCAGCATGGTATAAATGAAGCAATATGTGTTGAGAACCCTTTATTCAAAAAGCTTGGGACCAGATGAGAAAGTTTTCATGGATTTTTTTTGGACTTTTTAAATATCTGCATATCCATAATGAGATATCTTGGGAATAAGACCTAAGTCAGAATGCAAATTTGTTAATGTTTGAAGGTAACTTTATTCAGTACTGTTAGTGCACCCATATTTCCACTCTAACCCTAGGTTAATTGTAGAATTTGCCACAGACATCACATCAGCAATTAAAACATTCTACACTTTGGAGAATTTCAAGTTTCAGATTCTTGAATTAGAGATGCTCAATCTAAATAAACTGGAAGTTAAAATGTAAACTCTGAATTTGGGTTCTCGTGCTGCTTCTTACTAAACATGTCACCTTTGGCAAAGTTATTTAATTTCTCCATTCCTCCATTTCTTCACCTGTGAAAGTTGCATACATAAGATTCCCACTTAGTTAATTACATAGAACATGCTCAATAAAAGTCAACTATTATTCCTTGGTCCATTTGATAATGTATACACAAGTGTTCTCATTAAATATCGGATACAGCATATATTTAACTAGGAGTCATTTTTCCAGAAACAAGAAGAGTTGGGAAACTTGGAACAATAATAATACTTGCAGAGGAAAAAATTTATCTACAAATTTTAAAAAGTTGGCTACTTGAAGTGAAAATCCTCAATGAAATGCATGAAAATGGGCAGTAAGCAACACATGGCATTTCATGCTTCAGATAATGATGTTACAAATATAATGTCTAGCCAGGTGGTGGTGGTACACGCCTTCATTCCCAGCACTCGGGAGGCAAAGCAGCCTAGTCTAGTTCCAGGACAGCCTCCAAAGCCATAGAGAAACCCTGTCTCAAAAAACGTATGTATGTATGTATGTATGTATGTATGTATGTATGTATGTATGTATGTATGTAGAAAGAAAGTCTAAAATAGCTTTTAATTAAAATATCTTTAATGAATAAGAGTGATACTTTGATTTTCTCAAAAGCAGGCACTAAATTCCAGTTATTTTTGATGCAGATATGTACCACTTATCAACACTTAGGTTCCCAAGCAACCACTAGATGTGACTTATTCTATATTTAAGAGAAAATGTTCAACCCCACCTCAATATCTCAAGGTATGGTAATGTTAGGAACTCGTTGTTTCCTACAAAAATTTATTATATTAACCCTATAAATCTTGGAAATATAAATATAGAATTTTGTATGGAACTAGTTTTAAATTCCATTTTTCTTCATGTTCCTCACCCCTAAAAAAATAAATCTTAAATGTTATCTAATCCATGATTAAATAGTGGTATCAATCATGGAAAGAGAGAGAAGAAATCAATTAGCACTATGAATATCCAGTGTGATCACTAATATTGAAGTATCTATTTGTCTTGGATAGATAAGTAAATCGCCCTTGGGAGTATCTGTGATGCATGGATGAATTGAAGTGGGAAGATCTGAGCCGAACATGGACAGCAGAAGCCAGTAGGTTTGGGGCTGAATGGAATAAAAGGAGAAGGACCAGGAAGCTGGCTAGCATGGGTACGCTCTCCCTCTTTCCTTCAAGGTGTCACGACGTGGGCAGCCTCCTCCTCCACACACCATCATGTGTGGAAGTACCATTGAGATATCCTGCCATGCTTTGGGCCCAAGGTAATCAAATCCATCTGAAGTCATGATCCCACACCAAATTTTCGTCCCTGAGGTTTTTATTCCAGATATTTAATAACAGCAACAAAAAGTCTGAGTAACACACCTACTATGTATTGGGCAGTCAGAGTTTGGAATCACCATTCTCTGCAGTTGGTCTGTTTAATTGTTGTTACAGTTATGTTATAAATAGAGAAACTGAAATGTTCTCCAAGCTTTGTGGTGGTGTCTAGATCAGTGTGTAACCTACACTTGATAGTAAACTGGTTACAATGTACTCTAAGAAAACACAGAACAGAACATTTAATGTGCACTGGATGCTATCTATGCTAAATAAATAAATAAATAATAAATAAATAAATAAATAAATAAATAAATAAATAAATAAAACTACAATGTCATTTCAGAAAATCCTCTGTGGTAGGCAAACTGTCACACACCAAAATCCTAACTAACACTTGGGAAGAGGCAAGGAGAACCAGAGTTCAAGGTCATCTTAAGTTACATAGCAAGGCCAAAGTTAGTCTTGGCTACATAAGGCCCTGTCTCACACAATCAAAAAGAACAAGCAAACAAATAAAGAAAGAAAACATAATGATGAAAAGTAAAGAAAGTCTGCAAATCACAGAAGGAAGGAAAGTAAACCAGGGAAGCTTATTCTAAAGCGTTCCAGCACCTGTTACCAAGGATGTTTTAACTAAGCTCAACTGAACAGTGCTGAGCTGCAGCTATTTCATTTATCTCTCCATCAGCAAAATCTCCAACAGAATGAGGACTTAGACTCCAGGGACCATATCTTCCTAGCAGATGACTGCCAGAGGGAGGCAAAAGGATCCTGTGGGGAGGTAGCTGCAGACTGCCAGTAGAGTTATAAAACATGGAGACAAATAAATGTTTTTTTTTAAAAGAGGAAGTTGTAGATTATTGGCTTTTCAGAATTTCTTTAAACTCCACAAAGAAAGGAACCAATACATATTGCTTACTGTACAACAGTGTAGAATAATTTCCGGGGAATCATAGCTAAGTTTCCCATAAAATCAACAGCAAAATATAGCAGTGTAGATAAGAAATCAAACTCATACTTTAAAAGAAAACCACTAGGCACATAAACTATAAATTTACTTCATATTATGCTTAGTAATAAGTAAGTAATCCCCACCTTTTGCCCAGATGAGGCCAGTGCTATTCAGTACAGATAAACATGTCATCTCTAGAGATGTGTACTATATAGAAAAAAAAAAAAACATTTTTACTTGCTAAACCACATTTCCAACCCAATTCCTCAAATCTAATATTCAGAGACTTGGTATAATTTTCTAAAACGAAGACTGTTGCTTTGGTTTTCACTATTTCACTTTGTCCCTATTTTAAACTTATTTATAATAAACAGTTCTAATCACAAGACTGTATTGATCTCTACAAGTTCCAGATGCTTAGTCCTGTACCATATAGAGTGTTGTGTCTTGGCAGATTAAAACTCCTAATGTCAACCACCACTTGAAAAAAGTGTCACATCTACTGACCCAAAAGGATGGATTCAAATAGCAGAATGTAATCACTTCATTTGAAATTAACCCAAACATGATAGCTGGTGGCTAATCTCAAAAAGTATTGCTTCTACATATACACATTCAAATTATCTGGAAAATCAATTTCAGACTCTAGCAATGATTTAAAATATGCTCCTATAAAGTGTGATATAATCCTATTATAATTATTATGTAATTCACATTACATATAACTATATTATTGTACAATAATGACATAATTTCATAATGTATGGTGTTTAGTACACTGTATTGTAATTATAATGTATAGTAATTATATAATCTACAATTACAAAAGTCATAATCATGCCTATTATATTATAGAACAGTTACAATTATACCTATTATAGTAAACTCATTTCTACTATGCTAAGTAACCTAATCAAAGTTTATTGCTTAAATGTAATTGTAGAAAAATAAACTCTAGAGCCATTAAATTCAACATTTCTTTCCCCACTCCATAACCTCTCCAAAAATCTGAAGACTATAAAATAAAAAGCTATGCCTAAATATATAAGTACAGATTATAAAATATCCCATGTCCCATGTTTATTCTATCATCAGCTTACTTTATTGTGGGTTAAATAAAGTATACTACCTTGTTCCAAACTAAGTAGAAAGCAAACCTGTGGTTGCACACCCTGTAGGACACCTAAGCTGTCCCATCCACTGCAGCCCTTGGGTATCTCAGGGAAGTGATGTTCTCCTTTATAAACAAAAGATTGTTATAAAACAATCTTTACACAGCTGGCAAGCCACAGCAGATCCTGTAATCAAACCAATCAAATCAAATTGTACCACCTGAAAAAAAATTTCCAGATTGGTAGTTTCACTAATAATTTTTACAAAACAACAATTCTTGCTCTCACTTAACCAAGGATACCACCTATGAATGAGCTAGCATATGTCTCAAAGGTAAAAGGCTATGTGCTGCTCCTCCAGAGCACAGGAGTGTAGATCTCAACACCCAGTGTCAATGTCACCTATACCTCTGGTTCCAGAGGATCCATTGTTCTCTTCTGTCTTTCTCAGGCACCAACCCATATGAGCTATGCACTCACACAAACACACATAAATACACATAAGAAAAGATAAAAATCTCTAAAAAGAAAAATATGTCTATTAATTCCTCTTTTTATTTTTCCTTCCCCACCATTTCATTATGTTCTCCTTTCCCTTTCTTTTCATTTTTTCTCAAAATCACAACCATACAACCACCAGAAGGAACAGCAAGGCCTATTCCAGCAGACAACAGCCATGGCAACCCAGAACAGAAAATGAAGAAGTAAAGAGGGCATCTACCAGTGGAAATGGTCCACTGTACATTTACAGAGACCAACTGTGGGGTCAGAGCTGGAGCAGTACTTACAGGGCACTCATGGATTAAGAAAGTGACAGAGTACTTTGTCATAGCTGAGTAGGGTGAGCATGTCATCCATGCAGGAACATCTAAACCATAATGAGAACTTATGTTCCATGTGGAAGGTATATAATAGGGCAGAAGTGGCAACTGGATGTTGATTATATACAGGGGAGTCAGCCAAGTTAGTTGACAAAACAAAGATGAAAAGACTCAAAATCCATTTTTGTGCTGACAATATGTTCCATTTCTTAATACTTTACCAAGGCACCTTAAATTCTGGCTATAGAGAGACTCATTTACAATCTCTCAACAACCCTATGTGCCTTGCTATTGTACCAATTTTACAAAGGCAGAAATTCACAAAGGGTTTCTAAAATTTGACCAGTTTATTTGTTCCATGACCATTAGAGCTGGGATAGGAACTGGGCTGCTCTTAATTATTACTGCCTTTTTGTGTTTACAATAAATGTCAGACTTTTTTTGTTTTTTGTTTTGTTTGAGTTTATAGGGATTTCAGTTTTTAATTGTGTTTTCCTTTTCAGCTAGAACTCAGCAGTTCCAACTCAAAGATCCTTCTCTGTGTAGACTCTTTCACTAAAGCCATTGCTCCCTCTCCTACCCTGTGAACTGTGTGCTTTCTGTCTTGAGTCTTCTGGCCCCAGGTCAATTTTTTATGCTTCCTCTCCCTATTTACAAGCTTTGTAATGTGAAGGGCCACATCGTATTACATTTTTTCTTCCTCATAAACAGTACTTGCCAAATTTGATCCTGCACCAATGAGCATGTCAGAAAGCAAGCTATACCTCCAGCTGTAAATCAGCAGCCGAGATTTGGGGCCATAATTTTCTTTTCTAGTAAATCCCCATGCAGTGATGACCTCGCTCTGAGATCTGTTATGCAGAGCTTTCCAGTGCCTTCCAATGTAGCAATACATTTTATGATTTATAAAACTACAACATATATTTTACATAATATATACAATTATGCATAAAACATACCTACATTATAGGATGTCTTATATGGTACAGTTTGTTGGCTTATCTTTCCTTCCTTTTATTCATTTCTTCAACAAAGGTTTAGTAAGCATGTATTTTAATCCTGCCATTGAGGTACAACACTGAGTAAGATACATTGCTCTTTAGAGAGGGAGGAGTGATGAGCAAAGGGGTCAAGACCAGACTGGAGAAACCCACAGAAACAGATGGTCTAAACAAGGGGAAGATCATGAACCCCAGACTGATAGCTGGGAAACCAGTATAAGACTGACACAGACCGCCTGAACGTGGGTGTCAGTTAGGAGGTCTGGGAAATCTATGAGGCCTCTGGTAGTGGATGAGTACGTATCCTAGTATATGAATGGAGTTTTGGGAGCCCATTCCAACAGATGGATATTCTCTCAGGCTAGATACACAGGGGAGGGCCTAGGCCCTGATCCAAATCATATGACAGAGTTTGAAGATCCCCCATGGAAGGACCCACATCCCTGGGGAACAGAAAGGAAATGGGAATGGGGGATTTGGAGACAAGGGAGGAGGGGAGAGAGAAGGAACTGGAATTGACATGTTACAAAAGCTTTTTTCTAATTTAAATTTTAAAATATAATAGTGACTTCATTAAAAAAAAAAAAAGATACATTGCTCTTTGGTCTGAATAAAGTCAGCCAGCCAGCAGGAAAGGGGAGTCTGTATTTCATAGAATCCCTGGGAATGCATATTTCATTTACATTTTCTAAAAGTCAAAATTCTTTCTGGTTATATTATAAATATATGCAATGGTTGAAGTAAGTTACCATGATACTGTTGAGAGGCTAAAAGTAAAGGGCATATTGAAAACAAGTGATGGAAAGACTATTATTCTACAATTATTTCCTAAAGGAAGGAGAATATTCAGAGGTGTCAATCCACCAAGGTGGGCAGGACATGGCAGAGGAGAGCAGGTCACATCCTGGGAACACTGGAATGAACCAGGATAACATATAGTTTTCAAAGATATCAGCACCAGTGATTCACTTCCTGTACTTTAACCCCACCCCCTACCTTTCCTGAAATTAATGGAAAGTCATGAAGAAGATGATGAATGAACAAAATTGTGTGTGTGTGTGTAATGTGTGTACATGTGCGAGCGCAGCGCATGCGCACATGTACACATATTACACACACACACACACACACACACACACACACACACACACACGGTGCAAAAAGCCAGCATAAAATTACATGGTATGATATAGACAACATAGTGAATGACCAATATTAAAGAGGAGCTGTGAACCACAAGAAGACAGGGCTAGAACTGAAAATGCTAAGAACCATCCTCCCCACCACTCTACTATACTTATGAAACCAGATGGCTAACTAGGGTGACACAACCAAGAACATGAAGGTAGCAGTGGCTAAATTTGGGCTTGAATTTCCTCTTTTGCAAACTAAGAAGCTTTCCAATCCAGGCATAGCTTATTCTGAACTGAAAAGCATGACAATAAGCCTCTAAGAGTTACTATGCAAGCAGATGCCAAGCACATCAGAATTCATCCCTGGAGGGCTCAGAACAACATCAGCTGTCACTAGTTTTTCACTTGGAGATTTTGGACTTGACTAGGAATGAAACAAGAAATTCAGTTATCCTTCCCTGGCATAAAACTGACTCATTAAAGAAAACAGAAACAAAATACTATAGGTCCTTTTCTGCCTTTAGCCTAAATCAATTAATATTTTAAATGTTATAAAGGCAACAGCACAAAATTATCTTGAGGGCACTTGAGGCCAGACTGTTAAAGGAGAAAAAAAAATCTCTCCAGGCAATTGTATAACACTATTATCCACAGGCAGCTGAAGTCAATAGGATTTGAAAAGCTGACTCCACTTTCCGCTCCTTCTTAGGTAACTGCTATTTGCCAGGAACTTGGATAAAGTTTTCAAAGACCCCACTTGCTCTGAGTGAACTTTCTCATCTGTTGTTTTACTTCCAAGATTCCTTTGTTCTGCTAAGTGCTCCAACAATACTGTTACCTAAACAACAATATACATAAACAAAAATACATATGTCTGAATCATGTTAATCATCACACTGTTATCACTATGAGTACTGCAGATGGCAGGATGATCTGGAACACACATATGCTTTAGGAAGGTCAGGTGACTGTAATGCCTACAGTTCCCATCTGAAGGTCTCACACACATAAACGATTCCAGCCTGCAGAGTGATGGCTTAGCACATAACACATGATCAATCAGACTCTAGGTGATCGAACTGCATCTTCTCACTCAAGGAGATTTTTTTAAGCAGAATCAATTAACAGAAGCCGAAAAGGAGTAATGCATTTAACATGCAGTAGAGATTAGAATTGAGAATGGCTGTTAAGGGTATAACAGAATAATTTAGCAGCTAATTATAAAACAGCAGCTACGATAGCATAGCATTAGAATGATGAACTTGATGTAGGCCTGTACTACTGAGCTCTCACTAAATGACTACTCCACCTGAACGCCGTAACTAACCTTGGAGTCAGTCTTCTGCTGTGAACTCCATTTTACAGATGAAAAAAATGAGGCAGAGAGATGCTAATGAAGTATACAAAAATCAAATCCTTAGTACTTAAAAAAAGAGATAATCTAACCTCAGTCTAGATCTGTAACTCCTCTTGTCCACTGTCCTGAGTCAAAGCTCATTATATGTCTACTAGGACATTTCTAGAAAGTATCGTAGGTATTTAGCATCCCCACACACTTTACTTCCACCTGAATTTATATACCCCAAATCAGAAAATATGTATTTGAATATCTATCATAGTAAAGAGAGTCACAAATCTGAATTCTATCCCCCACTGCCACTGACTAGTTACCTGCCATTACAAAGGTTTTATCATCTCCCTGACCCCAGTTCTTAAGTCTTGGAAAACTGGATAACAGAATAAATTCTAATTTCCTAATAAAACCAAATGGAAATTTAGCTTATTTTATTTATTAAATTTATTTATTCCATTTGGTTTTATTAACCAGATGTAAACTTTGTTTATTTAATTTGTTAACTTTGGTTACTTATATAACTAAAATTATTATTAAATTATTTAATTTATTAAATAAGAGAAAAAATGGCTTCTCCTTGATGACTTGTATGTACTTGTAATATCTAAGTACATACTGGCTACTTGTCTTGATTTCATAACATGATGCCCCTACTACTTCCCTCATGGTCCTTAAATACAATTTTTACAAAGGTTTGGAATTAGACTATGTGTCAAACAAAATCTAATCAAAATATAGTTAAAAACAAAGCCATGTTGAATATATCTATTGCTTCATCAGGCCATACCTTAACCCATACATAGCAATTGTTCAGTGTGCACTTTATTGCCATATGTCTGTTTATGTATTCCTCATCTCCCCTCAGTTAGAATGTAAGTTCCCAAGAGCCTTTTGTAAGTCACAATTACTGCTCTATGCTCAGAACCTAAAGCAGTGCCTAGAATTACAACTACCTGTACATAGTTGTTTTCTAATTGAGTGACCATGAACTGTGGCAGGGATTAGGAAGTGAAGTTGTAGATTATGCAATGCCGTGCTATGCTTTCTGTTTTCAAGAACTTCATAATCTTGCAATAAATATGCAGTAATGATGAAGCAACTGCACCAGTTTCTTAAATGTGTGCATTTGTTTTGAAAGAAAAAAAATTAAAATGTGGAGTAATCTCTGTTGGAAAAACATTTTATTACAAAATCACTCAACAACTGAGAATATGAAGCTAGATGTGACCTACTTCTGCTGCTGTTATTATACTGCTAAAAGAGAAACAAATACACAAATTGAATACATTAAAACTAAAAACCAATAAACTTCAAATTAGCATTAATACAAGTTCCAATGACATTTTCCTGAAGCCACAAAGTGACTTGAAACATAAAGGATACTGACGGGTTTTGTTAACAATGCCATGATGTCAGCTGGCCTTGCTTGCTGCACAGCAATGATTATAGATTAAGTCTACCTTGGCTCTCTTTACAATAGCCTGTGACATTTAAAGAGTACAACTTGTCTCAAATGAAACGGTAAACACAAGCGCCGGTAATGGCCTTCTGGGAAACTGCAGGAGAGCTCACTTATAAAGTGGTTATCTAGAACATCCCAGATAGGCTTTAGATTCGTATCTTTTATTATGTGACAGGAAAACAGGAGTGATTTTACTGTCATAGAAAATATGCAGTCTTTAACATGTATCTGACTCCTCCCATGAGCCACTCTCGGTGTTGTGCATGTTTCTTAGACACAGATAAGGAGAGGAGAGGAAAGGAGCTAACACATTAGAGACAGACACAGAGGTTTGAAACCCCATTCTGCTACCAAGCAGCTATGGATTTGGGAAAGTCTCTTCTATTGGATTCAGTTTTCTCACATAAAATATGTAAACAATGCCTATCTCACAGAGTTATTGTAAGAGTAAATTAAATTATATGAAAAATGACATCTAGCATACTGAACATATTCATTAAGCATATATTTGATTTCTTTTTTCTGGGTTCCTGCCCCTTCTACAGTTCTCGGCTGTGTTATTCCACAAACAGTTACTGAGTACTTCTGTGCTGTACCTGTTATAATTCTATATACAATAGACTTGGGGGCAACCCACATAGGCATGCCTTTATGAAACTTACATTCTGTAGAATGTATGGCCTACGAAGAACAATGGAGACAAACATGTAAAAAGGATGTTAAAGAAATATACTTAGAAAATGAAGCTGGTCCCAGGAGCTGGGCTTCCAGGCTAACTGCAGTCTATCTAGATTTACTTGTTGCCAGATGGGTGAGTCCAAACAGTTCTTTTAACACCTTACAAATTTTGAATGAAGATTTTGGCAAATGAAGGCTAGTACTTGATCCCTTTTCTCTTTTTTATGTTTTATTTTAATTTTTAATTGAAAATAATTTTATACAATGTATTCTGACCCCCCATCTTCTCCCAGACCTCCCCCATCCCCACCTGTAAAACTCTGTGCCCTCTTTCTCTAACAGTCAAATAAGAAAAACAACACAAAACAGAATAAAAGAAAAAAAAGCACAAAACACACACACAAAAAAACTCCACAGAAAAATTTACAGAATTAACATCGAGTTTGTTTTGTTAGGCTACCTGTTGCTAGGCATGGTTTATATAACCACTGAAACTTCTGTGTTAGGATTTCTATTGTGGCAACTCCTTTTTATTTATTATTTTCTTATTTTACATATAAATTCCAGTTCCTTCTCCCTCCCTCCCATGCCTCCTGACCCCCTCTCCTGTCCTATTCCCCACTCACTCCACTGGGAGGGTGATGCCTTCCAAGAGGAATCATCAAAATCTGTCAAGTCATTTGGAGTAGGGGCTAGGCCCTCCCTCCTATCTCTAGGATAAGGGAGTATCCCTCCATAGGAAATGTGCTCCCAATGTCTGATCCTTTTTCAATGTAACCTGTACGGTGAATGTTTTCATAGCTCCAAATACTATTATCAAAGAAATGTTAGAATAGGAAGATGGCCTACTTAGTAAGAGCACTTGCTAGTCAAGCATAAAGACTTGATTTTGAACTTCCAGAACTCATTCAAAAAAAGTCAAGCATTGCTATGTGTGCCAGTAACCCCAGTATTGTAGGGCAGAAACAGAAAGATTCTAGGTGATTCCTGGTCAAAACCTGACCAAAATGTTGATCTTCCAAGGTCTCAAGGGAATAAAGTGGAGATCAACATAAAAAAGACACCTAATATTTTATCTTGATCTCTGAATACACACACACACACACACACACACACACACACACACACACACATCTGCATACCCCTATACACACGTGCAAGCATGTACACACAGAGGTACATATATCTATACACATATCTACATATCCCTATGCACACATTCACAAACACATATACCTGTATGTCACACCACTAGAAACATGCACACACACAGACATATACTTACCTGCACACACCTATGAATATACATAAACACACAGACACATAGATACACACACACACACACACACACACACACAATGCTAGTGAAAGTTATGTGTCAGAAAATTTATGATAAAGTTACTATCAGAAAAAAATTAAAAAATTGAAAAGGATACTGTTTGAGAGAAAACAAGACAGTATGATCAAAATGGACACTGAACAAACCCCTGAAGGCAAGGCAGGTTGGCCATTCATACACTATAATAAAAGCTGACCTGTCTCCAAGGCACAAGACTTGTGCTCCCATAAATATTCGTTAAGTGGGTGAATGAATACCTGTGACTGAGCTGTCAGAATGACCCACCTAAAATGGGACAAAAGAAAACTGGAGAGACTTAAAGTACTGAAATCTAAGACACAGAATAAAGACTTGGGACAAAGAAAGAATTTAAGGGCTCTATAAAAAAAAATAACAAGGTTTCACAGAAAGAGATGGTGAAAAAAGAGAGAGGGAGCCAGAACTGCTGCCCAAATTCTAAGCATGTTGTAAAGTTCCATTTTTAGTTAGCATGGGAGTCAATTATGAAGAGAACTACTTTAAATGGAAATAAGTTTTCTAGCATCTTTTAGGACACTGGCTAGTTGACAGTGATGAAGGAAGCTCAGTCATTCTCCTCTAAACCACAATGGTTCCCTCCTTAGATTTCGCATGCACATTAAATGACCCTGCAGAATAATTTCCAAAGACAATGAGGATGAGGTATTTTCTAGTTCTACTACATCATTTACTCAACTTCAAAACTATGAAAATGGTTTCTCTACTAATGAGTTAACCTTGTCTCCTAATTGAGATACAATTTAATTGGATAATGAAACTACTGACATTTAGCCTGTAATGATTTTTGATAACATGTATTGGAAACAAACTAAAAGAAGGAACAAAAATGAAAGTAAAAAAGGACCCTTTTGCAAATCTACTTTATAATCTCTAAAAATGCTAAAAGGAAGAAATTTGTTTTAAAATTGACTCACAAAATGAGCTAATTATCTTGTTTACCCCTTCAACTCTGTTCTCCATCTTTCTCCCACAGGCTCTGCTACCCTGGATGCTAGCCTTTGCAGATAAGGGCACTAACATTCTTTACTTGGCGCCTCTGATGGGAATCTCACAGTATGAGGCTCTGGCAGGGCATCAGAGAGAATGAGATCTATTTTGTCAGCTTCTCCCTCAGCAGCCAAGGTTTTACTACTGGCTGTGTTTGTCTCTTTAAGGTCACAGCTTTTATCAGGCTCCCCCATTTGGAGAGCTGAATTCTAATAAAATTCACTAAATTCTAATAAAATTTCCCTTTGTCACTCCAGCCTAGAGATGGTGATGATGCCCAGAGTGACTAAAAAGAAAGTTAGAGAGGGAAAAGGGATTTGATCTCAGGTTATAGGTTGTATCCATCTTTGAAGGAAGTCAGAGGGGGAACTCAAGCAGAAACCACGGAGGATGCTGCTTGCTGGTGAAGTCACAGGCTTATGCTTAGCATGATCCTTTCTTTCTATGGCCCCTGACTACCCACCAAAGAAGGGATGCCACCCAAAGTGGTCTTTGTTCCCTCACATCCACTGACAGTGATGACAGTAGCCTCATAAACATTCTCACAAGTCAATCTGATCTAAACAATTATTCAAAAGTTTCTTCTCCAATGATACTAGGCTACATCAAATGGACAGTTAAAGCTAATCAGGACACAGAGCCACATCTCAGTCAATAATCTCACTAAATAATCACTCAAACACTGGAAATGCCTTTCAATTCTTTGAGGGCTCCTTTGCACTACTTACTTAGTTTTACTATATAAACAATAAAGTATTAAATAAGTAATAGTATTTATTCAGTATATGTATTATGGTAGCCTCTATGATAAATCTTCATATGGATTATTTCATCATTTAACCTTTAAACAAAAATATTATTAATGATACTATTGTTATCCCTTTGTTATCCCTATCATTATTACCTATAGGTTTATTTTATCCTTCTCACTTCCACTGATGTTGAGTTTACCCATAGAGTTTCTCTGAGCCTGTAGAACAGGGAAGAAGTAAAGATATGTCTGTTCTAAGCCTAACTTTAAGAAGTTGCCCCCTTTCAAACATCTCTAACATCATCAAAAAAGAGATAAATCCAGGTAAAATTCCTAGTCCCAAAAGAAAGCTCATAGACAAGTATAACAGTCACCATTGTCAAACTTAGCACATATTAACCCACTCTCAGAGAAATGCATGTGAGCCTTGTCAAGACCCATAGAACATCACAGCCAACCTAAAACAAGGTAAGACAATCCCAAGATGACAAATAGATATATGAAAATAAAAGATTGTTATCTTAAAATGTGTGTTTTGTATGTCTCAACATGTAGGAATTCAATAGAAATAGCAAACTGACATAATTTCAATTATGTATATGACTATAGATTTCATGTGAGGTTTTCTATCAATGTAATTTAGCATAAATTAGTCTAATCCAATTAAATCAATCTGTATAAACAAGTTGCCCTAGCAGGAGATTTCCAGTTGCCATCTAGTCAACCATTACTCTAAAGCAAAAGGCCCTTTATAACCAGTTTACTTTTTATCCTTTCAACTATATACCTGTCCTACTCCATCACTAGAGAGAGCAACACAGGTTTATAGGCAGCGACCTGATCAGCCTATATAATATCTCATATCTGTCCCTTTAAACAAAGGGTTCTGTAGACTTAAGAGGAGTTTTTGCCACCCTCTTCCTCAACTCTGATCTTATTTTACCTCGATTCCTGCAAGCTGAGCCATGGCCCTTCTATACGTTCTGTTTGAGCAGATTTGCCTTTTTAAGAAATTATTTTATCACTGAATTTTAATTTTGGATCTTTTATAGACTAGGATCCCACTTTCTAGTTCTTACATGTTAATTTTACCAAGCACACAATAGGCTCCAGAATATTGCCACAATCATTTTGCATTAGAGGAGATGCTGCTTTGGTGCCTGATAGAAAAGGGCATTGAGAAGGAAGACTTTGCCAGTCTTAATTCAGCACCATCTCAGAGGAAAGACACATTGCTTCCTGGCTCCTGATACCAATGTCCCTAGAGCAGGAGAAGGTGACTTCCTGGGCTTGAGATGCATAGACACCTAGCTCCCTTTGTCTAATTCTTTGCTCACTAAGCACTTTCACTCAAGCAAAGTGGATTTGCTAAGCAGGAAATTTGGGAGAGATGAGGAAAAGAAGAAAATGGTGAAGACAATCCCATATTCAGGAGCCAACAATAAATTACAGAAATAGTTTCGCAGCAATCTATTTTCAGAAGTTAATCCACTATGAATGAACTAAAAATTAATTGTAGGATTTCCAAAGCTAGAGCCAAATTTTGACTTATAAGGAACTCAACATGGGACTGTGCCCTCATCCCAGGAGAACTGGTCTAAAACAACCAGCAGATGTCTTTGGAAAATTCTTTTCCTACAGCTCTCTACAGGGGTAGCAACTGCTAGAGGGGAGAAAACTAGAAAATTCAGACTGGCAGGCTAGCAAACCCAGATGCTTTCCTCCTTGTTGCTAATAGAAACAAGATTAGACTAGATGGGGAACTGTAATTAGGCTCTTGGCTTTTATATCTGACATGTTTACAGCCATCATGCTATTCTGGGGCTCTTACATAACATTTATATCTGATGCTATAATAGGCATTTTGTGATCCTACTTTCCTCTTCTAAGTGGCTCTGACATGCAAGCACTCTTTCTCTTCCAGGTCTGGACCTGAAATGCCACATGTACACATATGTGAACTGTAAATATTTTTGCCTCTTCACCTTACAGTCTTCAACAGTTGATCTACACTGCTTTGGGGTAATTTCTCTACTTGTGTCTATCAGAGGTCAGTAAACAATTGCCCACATGCCCAACCTGCCTCAAAACCTATTTCATGTCATCTGTGAGCCAAGGATGATCTTAATTTTATAAAGTATTACAAAAACTACAAATGAAAACACAGAATAAAAGCTAACACATGTGCTATGCAAACCATTATAGAAAATGTGTGTCAATCCTTTATCTATATCAATATATTCCATTGTAGATCACAAATGAAGCTAATAATTCTAGTATCACATGATGATGGAGATAAGGATGCATACTAATAGGATCTTGTTAGTACACCAAAAATTACAATAAATATTTTACATAGATGATTTCATTTAACTTCAAAGATGTTCTTTGAAAACATCTCTGTTATTACCATTATTTACAGCTATACAGAGCTTAAATAGCTTCCAAGTGGTGACACAGGATTAGCAGAGAAGTGCATACTAAAAACTCACACATTCTAATTACAGAGTCTATACTATAATACCTCCATGAATTAACAGAATCATTTCTTCAAGACCCATCTCATAACAGATTGAGAAATGATTTCTGGTATCTGGTATCCACACTAAAGTGAACGGTCCTATTGCTGGGCATCTGAATATTTTCTTTGTTTCCTCTGGATGATGTAAACTTAAATCACCTCACTTTTTAAACATACCACCAAGTGTTTGAATTAATTTCATATGGTCCAAAGTCTTCTTCCTTCTTCCCCATCCTTCCAGAACTGTTCAAGGATTCTTCATCACTTTTCATTTAGTGAAATTTCAAAGCTTTCTTACCACTATAAAGTATTTCTTGTTAAACTATAAAGCAAAACTAAAACACATTGGTGGACACCATCATAAAATGTCACATATCTCTCTTACTCTCTAATTACATAGTCCTGGTCAATGTTCACTAATTACATCCTTTCATGACTCTGACATTTTTCATACAATGCCTCCATGAGAGATAGACTTCCTGTAAGCAGTCAAACTTCAAAGGATTTTTACAACTAAATTGTCTCTTTGTTTTCTTCTGAGTATTCCTATGCCAGCCTGGTCCCATAGCTGCTGTTAGCCCCAAATAACACACAGAGACACTGTATTAGGTATAAAGCTGTTGGCCAGTTACTAGCATTTCTTATTGGCTAGCTCTACCTTAAATATTAACCCATTTCTATTAATCTAAGTATTTCTATGTGGACTTACCTTACCAGAGAGAGGGTCCGGACTTTCCTCTCAAGTTCCTAGATCTTGACTCTCCCCCACTACATCTCCCAGAATCCTCCTTGTCTCCTACTCCTGCCTATCTTGCTTTCCTATAAGACAACAGGGCTTTATTTTGTTAACCAATAAGAAAAAAATATTTATAGAATGACATGTCCCATCAAGCCCCCACAAAAAAGAGGGGGGGAAGGGAGGAAAGTTCTATCTGGGCTAAGAGTTGTCACAGAAGCCTTCTGTGTACCTCTTTCTTAACTGTAAGTCTGAAGTCATCAATACAATGCAAAGATAGCTTCCTTGCCCTTTATAGTCAGTGGGAGTATAGATCATGCACTTCCACATGGTTTCTGGTAACAGTATGAACTACGGACATCCACATAGTGTCCAGTGTCAGCATATGTCACAGACCTCAGCATGGTCTCCAGTGGCTGCACAGACCACAAACATTAACACAGCACTTGGCCATAGCATGGGTCATGAACACCATTATAGCCCTTAGTGGCAGCTCAGGCCAAGAACATCAACATGGTGTCTGGAGCAATGCAGGTTATAAACGCCAATATGGTATCCAGCAGCAGCCTAGCCCATGAACATCCACATGGCTTCAGGCTGTTACACAGACCACAAACATCCACAAGGCCTTCAGCAATAACACAGGCCACAGATATCAACTTGGCCCTGCAGCAGGACCATGGAGCTCAACATGGACCCTGCTGTAGCACAGATCACAGATACCAACATGGCCCCAGGCAGCAGCACTGGACACTCACAATCAACACAGCCTCAATGGCAACCGGAACCACAGATACTAATATGGCCTCTTACAATAGCAGACTATGGGCATCTACATGAACCTCAGGTTTCAACATGTACTGGAACACCAGACCACAGATACCAACATGGTTTCCAGGAACAGCATGGACCATAGAGTTTTTTTTTTTGAGGTGGCCCAGTCCAGAAAATGAACTGTACCTCATCTCAAACATCCTGTTGTTGCTCAGAACCAGTGTGATTATACAATGAATGTTCCCCTGTCCACCAAAGCCATCTAGCACACCTGTCATCACTGAGTCTCTAGTTCCACATCTCACCATCACACTGTTCACTCCATTCCTCCATCTTTCCCACTTATGGCTATATTCTTTGTCTTAGTGGCATGGGAAACTGTTGTGTGTCCCACAGCATTTTTTTTTTGCCAAATAGCTATGAATGTAAATACTTAGTGCAATAGATTTCTGGTTTCTGAAACACCATTAATACTTCAGCATTGCCAAGACTCATCTCAGCTATTCTGCTGTTGACCAAAGTCAGAACAATACTGTGGTTAGGCAGGGCATCCAGCTTTTTACTTGTAGCCTACATGCAGTACCACTGTCCTGCACTCTCCATCTCCCAGCAGGGCAAGCTACCCAAGCTGCAGCTGCAGCAGCTGCATGGTGGGGGCCAGCCAGCTGGTATAGGACCAACCCTATTCAGTAATGACATCTGGTTCTGAAGAATGGCTCCTCCATTTTCTCCATCAACATGCAGATGGAGAAGATAGTGAACCCATTTAAAGTGCTGGATCTGGGCCTGAACTGTGGTCAAGTTGGTCATCCCAGGGCTCCACCATATGTGAGGAGCCATAATTCAAGAGCCATAATTTATCTTTTAAAATCTCCTGAAACTCCTTAGCACTATAAAACTCTTTAAGGGCCATAACTAGTCATGATCAAAATTATTTTAGACACTGTAATTGTTTATATTGTCACCATCACCGTGACTAGACCTAGAAACACCTAGGTAAGGAGCCTCTGGGATTATCTATGGGCATTATCTATTTATGCTCCTTTCCCTGAATTTTGGAATGGTAATGTATATACTGTGCCCTTAAATGTTGGGAGTATATGATCTGTTTGATTTTTATTTTTACAGGTGATTACAGTTAAGAGATTGCATGAATAACAGAAAAGACTTTGGACTTTAAAACATTATTGAGACTGTGATAGACACTGAGGACTTTTGAAATTGGACTAAATGCATTTTGCATTATGATATTGTTACAAGTTTATAGGGGCAAGAAGTGGAATGGTGTAGTTTGAATGTAATTGGCCCCCATAATCTCATAGGGAGTAACATGGCACTATTAGGAAGTGTGGCTTTGTTAAAGTAGGTATGGCCTTGTTGGAGGAAGTGTGTCACTGAGTGGGTGGGCTTTGAAGTTCCCTGTACTCAGGATACCACCCAGTGAGTCAGTTGACTTCCTGATGCCTGCAAGATGTAGGAATCTCAGTTATTCCTTCAGCACCACATCTGCTCCATGACGATAAAGGACTGAACCTCTGAAACGATAAATGAGCCACCCCAGTTAAATGTTTTTATTATAAAAGTTGCCATGGTCATTGTATTTTTTTCATAGTAATATGAACCCAACCAAGCCAGCTATCTAATCCTTTTAGAACTCAAATGATTTCATCATGAATCCCAGCTACTGGTCATGAAATGGAAGGATTTTATGTTGCCTCATAAGTTTTGCTCCTGTTTTGGTCTGGTGATTCTTTACCAGCTCTCCTTCCTCCCACTTGGAATAGAAATGTTTACTTTGGATCAATTGTGTTAGGTATATGTACTTGTTTATTGATTGCACTGGGGTTCAGAGTTAAGATAATAATTTGGGTCCCAGAAGAGATATTGTTAAACACTGTTGAAATTGTTAAAGGGTGTGAGTACTCTTGAAGCATATTTTGCATTATAAGATGGGGCAGAAGGTTGACTCAAAAGTTATATGCTTGATAGCCCTACATGTGGAATGGGGGTGGGGGTATGGGAGGGGAGGGTGGTCAGGGAGCACGTGAGGGGGGGAAAGAGGGTAAGTGGGAAGGAGGGAGGGCACGAGGGAGGAAGGGAAGGAGAGGAAACTGGGATTGACGTGTAAAATTTTAAAATTATATTATTAATAAAAAAAGTTATATGCTTGAATATCCAGTTTGCAAGGAAAGGATTTGTGATGATTTATAATGACTTTCAATGTGGCAGGCCAGATAATCATCCAGGATAAGAACCTCTGGGCATGCTCATGATGGATTATCTAGGTCATGTTAGCCTCTGAGCATGCCCAGGAGGGATTATCTAAGTTAGGTTAGCATCTGAACATGCCAGTGAGTGATTATCTAGGTTAAGTTAGCCTCTGAACATGCTTAGGAGGGATTGAATGAGGTTGAGATAGGAAGATATACCCTAAACAATGGTGGGATCATTTTTAGGGCTGAGTCTTGAACTGAATAAAAAAGAGAAAGCTAACAGCAATGAGTGGCAGCCATCACTCTCTTCTTTCTGAATATGGACACAATATAACCAGCCATTCCAAGTTCCTGACTTCATCTTCATGATGTACTATACCCTTGAAACATAAGCCAAAATAAACTTTTTCTCCCTAAAGTTGATTCATTGGGGTATTTTATTACTGCAACAGGAAAGGTAACTAATACAGACATGTAAATATGCCACAATTGGTTGCTTCCCTTGCATGTGTCTGTGATCATAAAACTAAACCATAGCTTTTATAATGGGAACTAAGAGAACTACTGAGAAGCAAGATATGTTCTATCTTGATCTTGCTAGTAAATGCATCTTTTGTAGTTAGACATTTTTCTATTATCCTTTTGTCTTGCTGGTATAGATGCTTTAAATGATGAGCCTATGGCAAGTTATAGATGAACAAGAGTAAAATCTTGAGTCACTTCCGAAGGGAAAGTCATCTGGCCATTTGAACTAATGTTAGGCTTTAATATAAACAATAAAAATGCTTCTTTTAGTATATCTGTTATAATAGCTAGTGTTAATTGTACCAGTAGAATAGGTTTTAATCAAATGAAACATTTCTTTTTTTAAGGAATATAAAACTATTTATTGACCACTGTTCACTATTATTTACAATAAAGTAAATACACAGTTAGATGACATTCTGATATTACAAAGTTAATTTTCTGGCACATTGAACCAGAACCCAAATACTTAAAATATTGATCATACTAGTAAGGAATGAGTCAGGGTAAAGAAAAAGCATGCAAGTCATTCATTTATACAACCAAATTTTGTCCATTTATGTCAGGGGGTTTGAATTTGCCAACATCTTCTCTAACTGTATTACATTTCTACAGCAAATAGATATTCCATGAATCATAACCTTTTAATAGATTTCAACTCTCCACATTTCTTATATTCAAAGATTCTGTGTTATTCAAATGTTCTGTAACTTTTTTTCAAGTTTATCCTCTGGAAATTTCAAAAATCCATATAATAAAATATGACTTATTAATCCCCCTGGATCCCTCCTAATTTACCTCCCTCCCAACCTCATGTCACTTCTCTTTCTTAAAAACATAACACACTAAGCCCAATTAGTGTTGTTCCTATATGCATGGGTGCAGGGCCATCCACTGGCGCATGGACAACCTGTGATCACAAACACAAGAAAGAATGAGTCTTCCTTCCCAACAACTGTAAGCATCAATATTTCCTCAGTTAGGGATGAGACTTTATGAGCTACTCACCACTATCCATGCTGGACTTCTATCTGGCTTGATCTTATGCATCATATTACTTCATGAATACTTCAGTATAATGAGAAGCAAAGATGCCATACTATAGCTTATGTCAAATAGAGAATGTTTATGCTGTTTTCACATAAAAGCATTCGCACAGAAGTGCTGAGTAAAAAGATGCATGAAAAAAATGTTATAGATGCCATTAAATGGTTGATATTTAAAGGAGAATGACTATTGACTCATCATTATAAGTTGAGGTATCATCAACGTGTACAAACTTCTTGCATGATGTTTGTTGATATAGCACTGCTTATTCATCTCTCTCTTGCTCACACTGTTTCCCTGTCTCCTTTTAATATTCTGCAGCTGAAAAATCTTGCAATTACTATCCTCCTACTGAGTTAATACCTCCCTGAGAATATATGACCTCAATTGCAAAGCACATTGGGTCTCTCTAAAGTAATTTTAAAATAAATCTGATCCCATAATAAGAAGGCCACAGAATTCTTGAAAATCTTGAGTAACACAAATACTCCATTTCTGTTAATTTTTTCAGCAACAAGGGTTATGTCTAAGGAAGAAGTTTATAGAATGATTTTTAAATGACCTAAAGTGAGGAAAATAAAGAAAAACTGAACTGTTCCTACATTTTAATGACCTAACATTTGCATCATTACTTTATTCAGTAAGTACTTCTCGAAAGGCAAGTAAAATGGCTTGGTGGGTAAAGACTCAAAGTGCAAAGACAGACCAAATTTCCATAAGCTATACACTGACCTACATGCATGTGCCATGGCATGCACTTGTTACATATCCAACACACACACGTTAAATGGCATAGGAGATGAGAGTGCAGGGTACAGGTCATAGTACGGGATAGAGAACTAATACTAAAAACCTTTGAAAGCATCTTGTAGAAATATACTAATGTAGAAGTGTAGTGTGTATGTTTCCGCCAGCCTGCCAGTCTGGGCCCACAGCCGCACCAGCCCCAAATAACACTCAGAGACTCTGTATTTGATACAATCCTGTTGGCCAATTACCATTATTGTTAATGAGCTAGCTCTGTCTTAATTATTAACCCATTTCTACTTATCTAAGTATTTCCACATGGTCGTCTTATCGGGGAGCCGCGGCGGGCGTCTTCCTTCCTCCCCCGGGCTACATCTCGACTCCTCCCTACTACTTCCTCTTTCCTCCTCCTGGTCTCCTAGCCCCGCCTATCTTGTTTCCTATTGGCCACAGGGCTTTATTAACCAGTATGAGAAATATATATACAGAATAACATCTCCCATCATAGAAGCTTTCTAAATTATATACATATGCATAGACAGATACATATGCACAAATAACAGAACTCTAAATAAGTTAAACTACAATAGGGGAACAATGTCTCTCTCAGAGAGACACCATAGGCTATCAAGTAAAAACCTCAGTGTCAGGAATGAATTACCTCTTTTTGAGTTATTGGTCCATAAATCACCCACCAACATTGTAGGCTATTGCCACTGGTCTTGGTTACCCTTCAGAACTTAATAGTAAGGCTCTGTCTCTGGAGACCACATAGAGAATTAAGGTGTCTACATAAAGCCTCGTCCCTACTGGCTATTTCTCATGGACTGAAGGCTTCTGTGCATGCTACTAAAAATGAAAATTAATTATCATCCTCAGTAAGAAGGAAACCCTGCAAGTTACAGTAACTTCATATGGCCTAGAAATGTATGCTCACTGTGCAATAATGGAACAAATGTTATAGGCATAACCAATAACTTTCTGATTTTCCTAAGCCTATTCCAAAAGGTAAAACATATGTCTGGTACAATTAACCCATGGCAGGCTAAGGTCAAAGGCCCTATGGGTGACATTTTACCATAGGATATAAGAAGTCCTTTATTCAGGAAGACCCATGAAACTGTCATGGGTAGGAGAACAAAAGGATGAGAACAAAAAAAAAAACAACAACAACAACAAAAAGTGCAAATAAAAGCCAAATAATGCATAGTAACACTGGATTCATGAGTAAATATGAAGAGCCCTACTAGGTCTCCCAGTTTGGGGATTTCTTTGGAAGGTTTTCAAAGAGAAATTTTAAATTTGGGTAATTTACAACAATTTGAAAAGATGAATACAATACCCCAGGCTCCCATATCACTTTCATGGAAAGCCAACAACTCCCCATGTTCCCACACTGAATCATCCATCCATGTGATGATTACAGCAGAAACCACATTCTATACATTCCATGTCACTACATGCAGGACTGGAGAGTAAAAGGTAAGCTAAGAACATGAGATATGAGACTGGCACTAACAATTTATGTGGCATGTAGACATGAGACTCCAAACTACTAGGATTGTTGAGAGGATTTGAGACAACTTATAAGGTGTCTGTCATTAAAAAAAAAGTGAGATAAAAATAAGACCACCATTCTGGGAAAGAAAATTAAAGGGATAGCAACAACTTAGTACCCACAAGGCAATAGGCCCCTGACAGGTTTATCCCTTAGCTTGGTCTCCTCAAGTGCTTTTTATCTTGAGTGACCCAAAAGGGCATCATTGATTCAGTCTGTATTGATAGTTTCTGTTATACTACATGCAACTTTTCTCCACACAATGCTGCCTTACCATCTGTAATTCCTAGCAGTGTCTCCAGACATGGTGACAAATAAGCATCCTGGATGCACTGAATAAGGATGATTGCTTCTGAAATGTAATATTTAAGGCTTAATTTTGAGGAGTGTGCACAGTAGAAGCTTGACAAAGCCAGTCTGTCATAGTTTAGATATTAAATGTGTGCTAAAAATTCATACACCAAAGGTTTGGCTACCAGTTTTGGTATAACTGGGAGGCAGCTGCTAGTAGAACATTAACAAGTAGAGCCTAGTAGATGGTAGTCAAGACATAGGCTGTGTCCTTTAAGACCCTTGTCCCTTCCTCTCTCTATCACATCCTGTCCTAGTCTCCATGGGGTGAGCAGATTTGTTCTACATCTTCCCTACCATGATGTTCTGTCTTAACACAAGTTCAAAAGCAACAGAACCTACCCCAACAGTGGACTGAAGCCAATGGATCTGTAAACCAAAGTAAGCCTTCCCTCTCTATAAGTTAACTTATCTCATATACTTTATATTGACAAAAAGTGAATAGATACAACTCTGAAAGCTTAGTAGTAGCCTAAAACCTTATAACATGCTACTATTCATCTCTGGATTTCTTGTCATGTCACAATGGTACAGATATTCTCTCTGATGAAGAGGCTAACCTGAGTATCACATCTCAGGCCATATCCAAAGACACCTCAACATTACAACCCAAGATAGAAACACATCACCTCTTAAATAATCTATAGTGTAAGCAGCAGCTGAGCTAGCAATTTTGCCATTGAAGGATACAAGAGCTTGTCCTCTTATGTCTTCCAGCAGGCTATGCAGGAAGCAGTTCTTGATTTGGGGGAGCTTATGGACTCCCTACCTCCTCTGTTCTATCTTCCAGTCATAAAAGTTTCTCCCAATTCTCCTCTACCCACAACCCTTGACTTGTCTCCCAATATAAAAATCCCTGAAGGAGATTTGGTCCCAGTTCATATGCAAAGAAAATAAATAAATAAAACAAAGGATCAGTTAACTGAACTGTTTAGTACCTATTACCTGAGCTGGAGTTACAATCAAGTCTAATAAAATAGGGTAAAGTAGAGAAAAGAAAAAAGAAAAAAATCTATAGGTCTGGAAAATGTACTTACAAATGTGACAAACTACTGCTATTTAACAGATTAGTGTTTCTAAACAGCAATTTTTGTTTTAAAATAGTTATTCTCAATCAGGTAATTTAAAATACTATTTCCACTGAAACTCTTCATGACCTACAAAGATTCTATCTAATTAATTACATATTTAAGCTAGCCTAAAATTTCATCACTTTGGCCTGATGTGCCAGAATTATAGGACTTATACCTCAAAATATCCATCATGTGGGAATAATATTGAGACTGAGAAATTATCTCCAAATCTCAGAATGGCATGCTAGTGGATAAAGGTGAGAATATAGATACTAGAAAGAAAAAAAAAAGAGACAACAATGACTATCACAGATGAAGCACACTTCATACACTTATCAAATGTGTCTAATGTGAAAAGGCTAAAGCAGCTGAGTATTTGAACAGAGGGTCCAGATTGAACTAAGAAGCTATAGAGCATCATGACTTCTCCACCAACTATATCTACAGAAAACTGATAATACAATTTTCCATATTAAGGATAGAACACAATGTACTTTTACTTCAATAAAATTTGGATTAAATCCTTTTCCTGTGCAAGGACCACATAGGACACTAAGAGCAAAATGGTTAAAATAATTAGTGTCCTTTCCTCTCTTGAATGTATAGAACTGTAGGAGAAAAAAATAATCAATAAATAAACAAAAATTACTATAAAACAAAAAAAATGTTGATAATGCGACTTTGGGCATAAGCTACAATGAAGTGCTGAGAATAGCTTTCCTCTTGTGAGATTTAACCCAAAGAATTTGGATTATCAAGGTAAACAGTGGTGGAAAGGAACTGTAACCCAGACAGACAAAAAGAGTACATGTTCAAAGCAGGATAAATCATGGGTGCTTAGGGACCTGAAAGGCCAGTAGTCTGACAGCAAGGAAAGGAGCACATGGCAGAGCTTCAGAAAGGGACTGCACCTGGGACACTTCTGAATTTTTTTTACTGTAAAGTGATATTAAGCCACTGCAAGATATACTAGTTGGTAATGTTAACTTATCACAATTTAGAACTACCTGAATACCAGGTTTCAACTGCAAAATTTTCTAGATCAAGTTAGCTTATTTATATGCCTGTGGAATATGGCCCTGATTATTAATTGATGTAGGAACACCCTGAACATTGTGGGTAGCATCATTCCCTAGGCAATAGACCCTAAACTACATAAGAAAGAAGAAAAATAATTAAGCATAAGAAGAGGGTAAGAAATCAAGAGTCCACACATCTATTCTTTCCCTGCTCTTGATTGTGGACATAATGCACCTAACTACTTGAGGTTTTGCCTTTACTTCTGTAAAATGAGTTACTGTATCCTGAAACCATAAGTTGAATAAACCCTTTCCTCCACCAAGATGCTTTAGTGGAAGTATTTTATCCCAGCATCAGAAATAAAACTAAAACACAAGAGCTGTATGTTAATCCCTTATTGAAACTTAAAACACATTAAACAACCAGCTTGTCACCTCTAGCTATGAATAACAGGAACTCCAAAGATTTGAAAAGGAACAATAACCATGTTAGGAATCGGAAGGAATGACCATTATTCTGAAGACAGCATGATGATAATATAACATTAAAGTCCAAATAAAAATCATGTCTCTAGTACACAGCAGGCTCTATTATACAGAAAGGCTCTGCTCTCAAGGATTTCATCATCTAGTGGCTTTTATTTGAAGAAAATATGATGAGTGCTAAAATAGAACCAATGTACTGCGTACAGTAGGAAAAAACTCCTTTTCCACCCTTTCTCTAAGAGAGAGATTGAGCATGTAAGAGGATCTAATTAACTTCTTCAGTTCGACAATGAACAAAGAAACAAGTAAATAAACAAGAGTAAAAGTACTATTTAAATTGTGTAAAATGCATTTTTATTTAAATTAGAAACAATCTTATTTTATATATCAATTCCAGTTCCCTCTCCTCCCCATTCTCCCATGCCCCCCACTGGACCCCATCCCATCCCTCTTCTGCTCCATAGAAAACAGTGAGGCCTTCTACAGGAGATCATCAAAGATTGTCACATCATTTGAGGCAGGGCCTAGGCCCTTCCTTGTGTGTCTAGGCAGAGAGATATCCCTCTACCAGGAGTGGGCTCCCAATGTCCATTTGGACACTAGGTATAAATGTTGTTCCATTACCTGGGGCCCATAGACTGCCCAGGCCTCCTAACTGTCACCCACATACAGGGAGCCTGGTTCTCTCCTATGCAAAACATAATGTTTAAGTGAACTGTATGTGAAATAAGAAAGCATATTGCCATCCCTAAATGATAATTAGAAAAAAGAACTAATTTTTTCCATGTTAAAAAGGACTTCATGTTGAAGATACCCCATGGAAAGCCTCACCATCCCTGGGGAGCAGATAGGGGATGGAATGGGAGTTGGGGAGGAGGAGAAGGTGAGAGAACTGGGATTGACATGTAAAACAAGCTTGTTTCAAATTTAAATAAAAAAATTATTAAAGGGGGGGCTTCAGAAAGAATCGAAGGCTAATAACAATTTTTTCCAGATAGAAAACTGAGTCTCCAGAAATTATAGTTTGAAATCTAGAAGTTCCTGATCAATATTTATCAAATCCTAATAAAACAGAATCAAGCACCAGCAGCCCATTAGATTCTTGATATCAAGAGCTTTCAGTGCCAACGCCTGGGAATAGTTGTGCATTCTACACATACTGAGAAATCAGTACAGGAAAGAAATGAGGCAGCCTTAACTTGGCCAGAACTCTCATCTTTCATCATCTTTAAGCTGATAAAATGTTTCATGAAAGGCTTTGCAGTCTCCACTTGGATGAAATATTTGGAGAGAGAAAGGGGAAATAAATATGAAGCCAAATGGACTAGAAAATATTAGAGAGGAGAAATGTTGGCAAGAAGCAAATGCAAGAAAAAATATAAGAAAACATAGTTCTAAGATTCAAAAGCAAAAAGAGGCAATAAGAAAACATGAAATATAGGCTTGGAGCCTCCTGAGTACTGGGGACTGGGTGCAAGGGAGCCCATCCTGGCGGACCAGCCCATTCAGTCTGCCAGTGTCCTAGTCCCAACTCCACCCACGGAAGGAGCCCGCCTTCCAGTGCCCTGCTAGGAGCCTACTGAGGACTAGGGACTCGGTGTGGGTCTATAAGGGTATTTACAGAAAGAGTCAACTGAGGAAAGAAGACCCTCCCTCAGAGTGGACTGGTCAACGGGTAGCCCAGACAAAAAGAACTCTAAGGAAAAAGCAATACTACCTGCCTGCTGAACACTATTATTCTTTTTTATATACATTTTATTTAAATTTTAAAAAGTCTTATTTTATATACCAATCCCAGTTCCCTCTCCCTCCCATCTTCCCAAACCAACCATCAACCCCCATTCCAACCCCCATCCATTCACCAGGGAGGGTGAGGCCTTCCTTGGGGGATCATCAAATGCTGTCACATCATTTGGAGTGGGGCCTAGGCCCTCCCCTGTGTATCTAGGCTGAGAGAGTATCCCTCCATAGGAATGGGCTCCCAAAGCCCATTCGTGCACTAGGGATAAATACTGGTTCTACTGCCAGAGGCCCCATAAACTGCCCAGGCCTCCCAACTGACACCCACATTCAGGGAGCCTCATTTGGTCCTATGTTGGTTCCCAGCTATCAGACTGGGGTCCACGAGCTCCCACTTGGTCAGGTCTCCTGTTTCTGTGGGTTTCCCCAGCCTGGTTTTGACCCCTTTGCTCATCACACCTCCCTCTCTACAACTGGATTCACCAGTTCAACTCAGTGCTTAGCTGTGGGTGACTGCTTCTGCTTCCATCAGCTACTACATGAAGGCTCCAGGATGGCATTTAAGGTAGTCATCAATCTCATTATAGGGGAAGGGTATTTAAGGTAGTGTCTCTACTATTTCTTAGATTCTTAGTTGGGGTCATCCTTGTGGATTTCTGGATGTTTCCCTGGTGACAGATTTCTCTTTAAACCTATAATAGAGTGGGAGAGATGGCTCAGAGGCTAAGAGCACTGACTGCTCTTCCAGAGGTCCTGAGTTCAATTCCCAGCAACCACACGGTGACTCACAACCATCTGTAATGAGTTCTGGTGCTCTCTTCTGGCCTGCATACACTGTATGCATAGTTAATAAATAAATCTTTTTTTTAAGTATAATAGCTTCCTCTATTAAGGATCTCCTTCTTTATTCTCCCCTCAACTCAATCTTCCTGAACCATCATGTTTTCCCCCCACCAAACAAGGAAGACCCTAAAAGAGACATGCACAGCCCCCAGAAAAGGGGAAAGGGACAAGATCTCCCAAACACTATTATTCTTGCTGTGACTGCTGCTGTTGCTGCGGCTGCTGCTGCTGCTGCTGCTGCTGCTGCGCTGCTGATGATGATGATGATGATGATGATGATGGTAATGCTAATGCTGCTGATGCTGCTGATGCTGCTGATGCTGATGCTGCTGTGGCTGCTGCTGTGGCTGCGATGTTTGCTCTCTGCTAACCTCAGACCCCATCTCCTTTAGTTTTCCAATGAATACTAAAGACTGATGGATCTCTAGGAATATTCTAGCAGTTGGGTGGGGGAATCATAAAGATCACTAGGTCAGGGTCATCCTTGGCTATGTAACATGTTCTAGGAGGGCATGGGCTACCTGGAATCCTGTCTCAAAAAAAAAGTAAATATTAAAAGTAAAGTGTTCCTGTAGTACTGTATGAAAACTAGGAAAGTATTGAACACTATAAGCAAGAGATGATAAAGATATTTTATTGATGGGTTAAACAAAGATAATAATGTAAAATAGCAATGTTTTTGCCTGAGAAACTAGAAAAATGAAGTTGCTCTCTATTAACACAGAGAAAGGAATTGGAAAGCATAGTATTGGGGGTTTTAGCGCTAGGGCTAAATTTGAAATACTTTAAAAGATCATAGTAGTAATGTTGACTTACTAGTCTAGAGTTCAAAGGAAAAATCACAACTATTGAAACAAATTGAGAACTAGAGTTATATAGGTGGCATTTAGGCAAAGGGACAGAAAGAAAAAATTCCAGAACTGATTCCAGGCACACTATATCTAGTGTGATCATAATGAGAAAGGTAGGGTACAGAACATAATGAGCACTGCTTGAGGCCTAAGTCCTAGGAAACACCACTATAAAGATAAAAACAAAATGGGAAGAAAAATCTAGATAAAAGAGTTAAGAAGGAGCATCTGTTGAGATATAGGATGATTGAAATGCTGTGGAATCAAGGAAGCCAACCAAACCAACCAGAGTTAAGCATTCCAAGGTGAAAAAATTAACTACCACAAAAAGGCTGTTGGCCTATCAAGTAAGTGAAGTCAGGGACTATATCAATGTGTGGCCAATAGTCACAATGGCAGGATCCTGACAGGAAAGATTTCATGGAGTAGTAGGTAAGAGATTGTGTTCAGAAGACAAGAGGAAATGAGGTGTAGATGATAAATATCTACTCTTTACATGCATTTTAAGAAAATGTGAACAATGAGGGAGGGAAGTAGTGAGAGAAGAAAAGGGATAAAAAGATTTTTTTTCATCAATATTATAAAAGTCAACCAAAAAGATATTAAACAAGATTCTTTGCAGAAATGGAAACAATGCAATGCATATATCATAAAAAATGTATTTACTGGGTTGACTTACATGTTAGGGGTTGAAGAACACAATATGTGTTTACATGCTGAAGAGGCGGAGAACCCGGTTATTAGGAGTAAGGTTTTCCCCACCAGCCAGTCTGGTCCCACCACCACGCCAGCCCCCAATAACACACAGACTCTCTGTATGAGATATAATGCTGTTGGACAGTTACTAATTTCTTATCGGCTAGCTCTGTCTTAATGATTAACCCATTTCTATTAATCTAAGTATTTCCACGTAGTCTCATTTTACTGGAGAGAAGGCCTGGACCTCTGTTTTCTCCAGACTCTACATGTTGACTCCTCTCTTTCCTACTACTTCCTTTTTCCTCCTAGTCTCCTAGTCCTGCCTATCTAGCTTTTCTATTGGCCAACAGTGTTTTATTCATCAACCAATACGAGAAACATATTTACAGAATGACATCTCTCATCACCCAGTAGCTACTTAATCCATGAAGCTGAGTGCCTCAACAGTCCCAAAACAGTGCTACAGGTCTTCAAGCTCCCTACAGAGCTGCTTTCTCGGGTAAAATAAGCCAATCAGAATCTTTAAGTTCAATGTCCTCAATCTTATCTGGTTCTTCTGACACATCTTCATCCAAAGTTATAGGTTCCCACTCTTTTATTACAATCAATATCTTACTTTACTTGAAGACAATATTTGAGGCTAAGGCATAAACTTTAATTGTAATTTGAGCATGATGAGGACTCATGGGTTGTTCTGTTTTTTGTTTTGTTTTGTTTTGTTTTGTTTTGTTGGAAGTTTGGGCCTTATGGTTGCTAGAAAGAATTGTCTCTCTTATGGCACATAGAAGTTTTCAGAGTATTTATGCACACCTGAAACTTGGAAATAGCATCTGAGCTCATTTGTTCCTTTGTGATTTTACTTAAAGGTTCTAAATTCAACCAGCCTATACTATTATTTCCCTTAATTTTCTAGAAATCATTATGTAAGTAGTCACTAAATTCCTTGCTTCTCACAAGTGCTGAATCAAGAATATTAAGTGCATTCATCTTGTATAATCCTTCAAGCAGTTCACACTATGGATTATCAGTGATCTCCATACAACCAGGAGAGTATTAGCAACTTTAAGTGCATTCAAATTAGAGTGCAGGCTCTAGATATTATGAAGCCCATGAGAGAAATCCATCCTGCCAATTCTGATTCTTTACTACTACCCCATTTCTGTTACTAAAGTTTATATGAGTCAGTTTTCTTTAAAGGAACAAAATAAAACAATACATATTATGAAAAGGAACTTATTAGAATTTGAAAACAGTACAGGCAAAGTAGTTTAACAATGATAGGGAAATATTGAGAACTCAGTGGCTATTCAATCCAAAAAGCTGGAAGCCATCACAATACAAAAACTGTGTTAATAGACTAGAAATTTCCCAACAAGCTTCTTGTATTCAGGACATATTTAAAGACCAAAGATGCTGGAGTCTGATATCCACAGAGCATTACCAAGAGACACATATGTTCAAGAACATAGGAAGGCAAACAAGAAACACATTTTCCTCAGATTATGAAAATGTACTTTGAAGGCCTACCTTCCTACCTCAGATACTCCTTTCTGGAAATGCCCTTACACACACTTCCAAAGGCATATATAATAGTTTGATTCCATATCCTATCAAGCAGACAATGAAGAAGAACCATCACAGTGATCTGCCAGTGTTTCCTATATTCATAAATGCTGTCTTGAACACAGTTCAGTGTGTCCTGCAAGGCTTCAGGCTTTGTGTATTAAAATTAACTCCTCACTCTAAGGTTTTAAGAGGGTATAAATGCAACTGACTATTGTGTTTAAAATTTGAACCTTTGGGAAGTTATTGGGATTAGACAATGTCATTAAGATGATCTCCTACAACTGAATCTCACTAATGCATAAAAGAGAGACTAGATTAGAAATACATATTACTTGTGTTCTATCATCTCCCCAACCAATCATCAAACTATAGATTCTATATAATATCTATGTTTATTGTTTGTTTTAAGTAAAGGTGTTTCTTACAACTCACAGTGGCCTCAAACTTGTCAGGATTCCTCTTTCTCAGCTTCCCTAGTACTGGAATTACTGATATGCATGACTACATCCACCTTACAGTAAATACTTCTTGATTGGACAATGTTTTCCTACTCTTGCTTTCATTACACAAACCTAAATAAACACCTTCTGACACTACAAAAGTCTAGGCTTCTTGTTTTTATATTTTAATCAAAACGACCTTTTCAAAGAATAAATCTAGCACACACTTAATTCCCCTGGACTTAGCCTTCTAATGACTTGTCCATTGCATTTAGTAGGAAATTTAATGAAGCCTCTATGCCCCCAGTAATCGATGTCCCCCCCTTTTTTTCTTAACACTTTCTCTATTACTCTATACATACTGGGTCATTATCAGTTGCTGGAGAAAGCCTTTCTCTCATGACTACAAGCTTTTGACATAATATCATCTTACCCTTTCTGTGCTAACGCCACAAATTCCAGTTTTAAATTTTTAAGTGGGTCCTTATAAAAGAAAATAGAGTCAGAGAAATGGAACAGTAGAAAAAAATGGTTTTGTAGGAAAAATGTGTGG
This sequence comes from Cricetiscus sungorus, assembly GCA_030556225.1. Classification (NCBI taxonomy): domain Eukaryota; kingdom Metazoa; phylum Chordata; class Mammalia; order Rodentia; family Cricetidae; genus Cricetiscus; species Cricetiscus sungorus. The sequence continues at coordinate 53,926,995 of JANBXA010000007.1, read as the reverse complement.
ATTCAGACAAAGAATTACTTTAAGTTAAGCTACTTAAGAGTCCCAAGGGTACTAGCTCAAAAATGCGACATTAGCTCACTATATCTATATCAGGTGGGGATCAGGCAAAGCAATCAAATTGTTAAAGAATCCCCAGCATGCTGTAATTATGGCTCAGTGTTTAAGAATATCAGTTACTCTTTCAGAGGACTAGAATTTGATTCTAAGCACCCACATTAGACAGGTTCCAACATCCTATTCTGGCTTCTTTGGGCACCCATAAACATGTGAAAACAAACACACAGACACTCAAATTAAAACAAATCAAAAAAGAACTCCCAGAGAATCTTGGTGGAGCAGGAATAAACAAACATTTTTTATCTGACTTCCATCAACACAATGTATCCAGCAGACACTCAGCAAAAACCGGTCTCTCATGATCAACCTAAAACCAATCAAGCTTTGGCTAATAAAATAGTGTGACCCTATATAACTAGTTTTTAATTTGCTTCCACTAGATATATCTAAGAGCTAAAACCAGGTAAGATAACTTTGAGATTTAAATAACCTTTGTGATGCAAAAGGACTCAATGATGTAGATACCATAGATATCTTCTCTAATATATTTTACATGTAAACATAAAGAGTAAATGTCCTCAAAATATCTCCACCTATAGCTATATAAGTTATAGAGTTAAATTCACTTAAGAAAACTTTATTCTCAATATAATAAAAATTCTGAACTTTAATAGACAGAAAATATGAAGAATTTAAGTGAATTTGGAATCATAAATTGTGCTTTACTAAAATAAAGATGCAAATAAAGTTTCAAATAACCTTAGTTATATGCTAGAATTTATTTCTAATTCATCCTCATAATTTTCTTATATTTACTCTGTAAACTGAAGATACATTTCTTATATTGCCAAATTGTAATCAGCTCAGAAGAATAGTAAAATACTTTCATTGTCTTGTCATGTATTATTGTATGAATTAAATATTATTTTATTCATTTACATGCCAAAAGATTCTAATTAAAGTGACAATTAACTAAAATGATGCCTCAAGAAAAGGCAATATGTCCCTATTGATGAATAAATAGAAGTAAAATGATCTCCTCAAACTGCAAGAAAATGTGTAAATCAGAACTTGGATGTAGTTATTAAAGATGTAACCAGTGAATTTAATTTTAGATACATGAGAATTTTAGTGCTGTGCCCCTTAGATGAGCAGAGACTGTTCTCACTTATTTGCCACCTGCTTTCTAGAATCCACCATTGCCTGGCACATAATGGTAGCTCTCTACATTTGTTTAGTCCATGTTATAAAAAGCAAATATATATTTTCAAATTATAATATAATCACATAATTTTCTCTTTTTCCTTTCCTCTCTCCAACCCCTCCCATGTACTACATAATGCTCTCTCAGATCAATGTCATCTTTTAATTTCAAAAATATTTAAAAGAAAAAAGGAAAAGGGAAAAAGTGTTTTCATTGTTTACCAGATATCTTCTTACAAATGTATTTGTATTTAATCAAGTATTATATATGATGATATAAAGCAATAAAGAGCAGAATTCAGATTTTAAAAAGCAAATATATTGAATCACACTGAACCCAATCTTTGAGGCATTTGAAAACTTGTTAAAAGGGTATATCAGAATATATAAACAAAGAAAATAAGTTCAACCTAAAAATTACATATAATGTATGATTTGCATCTTAAGAGCCAAAGGAACAAGAAGAGAAGCATGTGCTGAAACAAGTAACAGGGCTTCAATGAAAGGATGAGGTATGTAGGAACCCAAAGGGTAGGACAGATGTGGAATAAGAGAAGGGAATGTGTAGGCATCTCAGACACTCAGAATTATAACATACTGCCTGCTAAGAGCCCTCTTCCGATCTGCCCTCCTAACTTCTATGAGAATGATGTATCTAGAGTATAAATATCTGATATCTGCCCACAAGAGCCTGACCATCATTTTGATCCAGTGTTTCCCCTAGTACACCTACCTGTACCCATGGACTCTCTCACCAGGCTGAAACAATGTAACCTTCTTGGTTAGTCTGTTCAGTCCAAATTCTAAGGCCTCCTATAAATTTAAGCCAAACATCTTTTGAAAGATATTTAGACTCTCTTCTTTCTTTGTGTGTGTGTGTATGTATGTATGTATGTATGTATGTATGTATGTATGTAGCAACAATAATTAAAAAATAAAAGACAAATTTGAGAGGGAGAATGGACTGGGAAAAACTAGGGGTAAAAATGATATTAATATGGTATACTCTTGTGTGAAAAATATCAAAAATAAAAAATTCAAGTTAAAAAATGCTAACCATTTCCAAAAGTGAATCCAATTTAAAATAATTTTTTAACTTTATTATAAAAACAACATTGCAAATTAAAGAAAAAAAATCACACACCAAAATTAACCTTACCCAAAGACTATACAGCTCTGTGAACTTCTATATAGTTAGAGCAGCTATTTGGAACCTTACACTGGATTTCATACTGACTCCATTTTTATCGGTGAGAATTATATACCATCAATACCATGTCACAGTACTACATTATAAAATCTAAATCCCTATTAGATTGCATGTATGTAAAGGGAGAAGGGGTATTCTATTGAGCTTGGCATCTTGAACACTGGATTTATAACAAGATGGTATAAATGTTTGATAACACAAATTTGAGAAAAATGAAGTGCTGGAAGGAGGAAAGTCAGACTACTAATAGAAGCAGAGATGAGAAATATGGAGCAACAATAAATATTAAAGAGAGCCTTAAATGGCAAACTCCAATTTTTGGTCTATTTTAGTCTATTAATAAAGGGTCTAAAATGACAAAGAGAGAGATGTAAAAGTATAGCAACACTCTGTGTGTCTGATTTAAGGATTCTATTGCTGTGACAAAACACCGTGACCAAAAAAAGCAAGTTGGGAAGAAAAAGTTTATTTGGCTTATACTTCCATATTGCTGTTCATCACCCAAAGGAAGTCAAAACAGGAACTCAAATAGGGCTGGAACCTAATGCAGGAACTGATGCAGAAGCCAAGGAGGAGTACTGCTTACTGTCTCGAGAAAAGGAAAAAGAAAAAAATAAGGAAAGAAAAGAAAAGAAAGAGAAGAGAAGAGATGAAAAGGAAAGCCAGCTATACGGTCCAATGCTGGTTTCCCAGCATAAGTCTGGGGGTCTATTAGTTCCCCCTTGTTCAAGTCAGCTGTCTCTGTGGGCTTCTGTAGCCTGGTCTTGCCCCCATTTTCTTATAACTCCTAGCTCTTACCTATAAGTCAGACAGAAAGGGTGATCTGGCTAGCTCCATGAATCCTCAGACTACAATCCTAGACTTCTGCTTCTCCACAATGTGGCTGGTTTGAGACTAAATCTTCACATGAGGCCCTTTGATTTTTTCCTTCTATACCTCTCAAATCCTGGGATTAAAGACATGTGGTCCCAAGTGTTAAGATCACCTTTGTGTGAGCTGTTTCTCTTTAGGACTGGATCAATTTCATGTAGCTCAGTGTGGCCTTGAACTAACTGAGATCCATCTACTTGTCTCTTGAGTCCTGGGATTAAAGGTGTGTGCCACCACCGCCTGGCTCTATGGCTAGCTAGTATGGCTTCTGGGAATAAAAGTGTGTAACACCGTTGCCTGGCTCTGTGGCTTGTGGCTAGCTTTACTTTCTATACCCTCAGGCAAGCATTAATAATTCATAAATAATATATCACTGCAATGGACTAGATTAACATTTACACAATGATATATTACTCAGCTTTTTTAATAAAAATGAAATTTGCAGGTAAATGGATGGAGCTAGGGAAAAACAAAAACAAAAACAAAAGAACCTTACCCTGGGTAAGGTAACCCAGACCCAAAAAGTCGTCAGATATTGTATGTTTCTCTTATATGTAGATGGTAGCTTTTAAGACTTCAATAGATATGCTACAACCCACATAATCACAGAGGCTATAAAATATACAGTTATGGAGGGATGGAGGTAGTTTGAAGAGGGAGGATTAAATGGGGAGATGGATGAGAAGGGAATATGGATGAGGAGGGTATATGGATAAGGACAACAAACACTAAGGACCATTTGAGGAATCATATGGAAACCTACTACTGTACAATATATGCCTAAAATATATACATATATGAAAGTAGGGTAAATGGAGTCACCAATTAACAGGACCCCAACTATATTTATCTTGCTCCACGAAGTGAAACCTTCAGTGCCTGTAATAGATTACATCTAGTCAAGTTGTTGGCCTCAGTTAGAACTCCCAAACATTTCAGACTATCGGCAAGAATATTGATTTCTCTCCATGAGCTGAAGACAAGACCTTGTAACATGATTAACAAAATTCTAGACACAGATATTGGGGTTCGAGCTGAAGATCAGGAAAGCAAAGCAGCTAAGCCACTCAAGAGTTCTTACCTCTAACAAGGCTCAGACCAAAGAGAGGTGATCCTGTCTTCAGCATGACTACAGATGGAATGCTCTCTGCCAAACCTCAGACTGCCATGGGACTGCACTGAGCTTATGCCTCATACTCCTCTCTAGTGCTAGAATTAAAGGTGGGTCATCCCAAATGCTGAGATCAATGGTGTGCTCATATAGCCCAGGGTGGACTTGAACTCACAGAGATCCATCTGCCTCTGTCTCCTGAGTGGTCGGTTTGAAGCACTTGGCCACCACTACCTGTCTTCTCTAGCTAACTAGTGGTTTAGTGTGTGTGTACCTAACATGTACCTTAGCTCTTAACTAGGTGTGTGGTTAACTAGTAGCTTAGCTCTGCATCCTGATCTTCAGAAAATCTTTTATTAGATCATAAATGAAATATCACCACAGACCCTATTGCTGAAGACAGCACTTAACATATTTCATTGAACACAGAGATGTAGAGCTGATGCCTGACTACTGACTAATGTTCATGGAACTGGAGGGTATTCTGCACGCTACCATAGAAGAAAAGTAACCATCCACCCAGTTCCGAAACCTGGGATCTACAACAGTGATCTGCCGACAAGATTACTGCTTCAACGGTGACGCGAATGTTGTAGGAGTAAGTAACCACTCTGTGATTCGATTTAAGTCCCAGCCCATGAGATGGAACCCATGCTTGACATTGTTCAGGTGATCAAAAATGTTAGACTGAATAAGCCATGGCAGTACAGGAAAAGCAAATATTGTTGTTCTGCTAAAGGATCATAGCAAGAAAGTGACTCCTAGCAACATTCTGCTCTATACATAGAAAGTGCCTCACTCAACTGTTATCACAGAAGCTTCCTCCTGCAGTGGATGGGAACTACAACAGAGATCCACAACATGCAGAGAATTGGAGATTTTTGAATGCTCAGTCCTAAATGGGATATCTTCATCAAATCTCTCCCATGAGGATTCAAGGAACTATCACAAAAGGGGGGATGAAAGAATGTAAGAATCAGAAGTGTCATATGACTCCAAGGAAACAATGTTTTTCAGGTTCAACAGGACTGATGCACATATGAACTCACAGAGACTGCAGCCACACATATAAAGCCTGAACAGGTACAAGCCGCATGGGGTCCTAGCACAGAGGGAGAGAGTGGACACAGGCTCCCACTGCTAATCAAGAAGCAATCTGCAACTGACACTCACAAAGGAAAAATTAGTTTTCTCTAATGATGAATCTCATTGAGTATATTAACCAACTTAAAGGCAGGCCCTGTGTCCAACAGAAGATGGTCAACACAAAATGAACTCAATGTTTTGTGAGCTTTTGTCTCATATTGGTTTGTTTGGGCATTTTTTAACTTACTGGTCTTTTGTTTATATATTAGTTTCTGATTCTATCTCTCTCTCTCTCTCTTTCTGTGTGTGTGTGTGTGTGTGTGTGTGTGTGTGTGTGTGTGTGTGTGTGTGTGTGTTTTGTGTTGTGTTTTTCTTGTGCTTTTTTCTTCTCTTTTAAGAAAATTCTTGCTTGGTTGATTTTGTTTGCCTGGTTTTTTTTTTTTGCTAAAGAGAGAAAGAAGACACATGAAAGTGGATGAGTACAGACATGGGGAGGCTCTTGTGGGAATTGAGGAAGAAAAACCATGATTAGAATACATTGCATTTTAAAATGTTTCAATTAAAAGAAGAAAAAGAAAAATGGAAGCCAAAATTAATACGTGTATATTTGGAGATAAGTGATCTATGAAAGACAGCAAAACCTCCACATCTTCCAGGGTGGAAATTAACACATATGGTCCTTTAAAATGTTTAAAAAGAAAAACTAAATGAATAAAGTTTGCCTCCTACTTATAAAGGCACAGATACAAAAACTTAAATAGCCTAGAATAATGGAATATGGCTACTTCTTCCAAATAATAATTGGCAGGGAAAGTAAAATGTTCACAGGAAACCTGAAATTGCAGAAATGACTGCCATATATATATATATATATATATATATATATATATATATATATATACACTGTAGAGTATTTCTATACTTATATATGATTGTTAAATTCAAGATAGATGAGGGTACTGTCCTATATCCACCACCATGTTGCTGTTCTTTTATTTCTACATGGCACCCCATGTCTCCACCTTGTCTAATTCCTAGGTTTCATTACATTAAGGCACAAACACTTCTATATTTTTGTAATAGTCATGCGCCATATATATCACTTAATTTGGATTTAATTTCTCTATGAGTTGAATACCATATCGGTATTTAGCTAAATCTTTAATATTCTGGCATATTTATTATTCAACAACCACTAAATTATTTCTAGAATGCCACATTTTGGTAGTTTTTTAGGTTCTCTCTCTCTCTTTCTCTCTCTCTCTCTCTCTCTCTCTCTCTCTCTCTCTCTCTCTCTCTCTCTCTCTGTGTGTGTGTGTGTGTGTGTGTGTGTATCTCTGTCTTTCTCTGTCTTTATCTCTATCCCTCTCACATACACATAGTGCCATTCTTATGAATATTCATTTCTTAAAAGCTTTTGAAACACTTTCTTCTACATCTTACACATGCCCCTGTAATCCCAGTGTTTAGACGGCACCAGGAGAATTTCTGGAAGTCTGATGCAAGCTTGGGCTGCTCAGAGAGATCCAGGCTCAAAATTCAAGCAATGAACAGCTGTTACAAAAATGAAAAATAATTGATTTTTGTCTTCACAAATGATAAAATCAAAATATTGATAGACTTCCTCATCTATCTGACTGATCTTAGTTTTTTTGTCTAACCCTCTTACTATCATAGTATTGAGTTATGAGCACATTTTCAGCAGATTTGACAATATGCTATATATATATGAGAGATATACTATTGAGTAAATCAGCTCTTTACTGTTGTTCATTATAGATCATGTTTTTGTAGAATACATGTCCTACATACCAAATACCAGTGTCCTGCACACATGAAAGGTCAATATATATTGATTAAATGAAAATGAAACATTTATTGGGTTTCTCTGATGTGCAAGGGATTTCTTTAGACATACATATTTGTCCTTTGCTGTATGTGGAATTATGATCCAATGTGTGAAAGATGATTTCTCATTATTTTATAATACACTGAAATGAGTTAGGGGGTTTCAACTTTTGCCTAAAATTATCATTATTTTATAAATACCTTCAAATATAATCCATGTGAATTTAATAAATTAAGAAATACACAGCAATAATCTTTCCAAGTTTGGGTCACATAGCAGCTTGTGTTATACAAAAACTACATTGGGCATCTCAAAGCACAGCTGCTGGTATGGTGGGAGCTGATTTTGTGATGGAATTTGATAGCCAGAGTTTCAAAGTGTTTGGTTTGTTTTTTTGAAACTTGACCTTACTATATAGACCAGGTTGGCCTTCAACCCATGATTTTGTCTAATTCTCCAGAGCACTCTGTTAAGTGTGTACATATGTGTTTGTACGTGTGAATGTCCAAATCAAGGCATGCCTGTGTAGGACAAAGGACAGTTTGCTGGGTCATTCCTCTCCTTTTGCAATACAGATCACAGAGATGGAACTCAGGTCATCAGATTTGCAGCAGGCACTTTCACTCACTGAACCATCCTCCCTCCATGCTTCTGCTTTTAGATAAAATATTTGTGAAAATTCTTGAATGATCCAATATAAACCATCCCAAAGCTCAGCTAAAATAGTAACATGATAGCAATTTCTCCTTATTCCTTATTAATGTGGCCAGTTTGCTATTCATCAGAGTTTAATCTCTCTGTGCAGTCATCCATGGATTTCTTTTAAAACAAAATATTAACAAGCTAACTACCATGTCTTTTCCTAGCACTTGTCAGCTTTTTACTCAGTCAGCTGCCTGTCTTTTTTTGAGAAGCTATGCTGTGACCCATTTTGCACAGATCACCAAACACCCATCAGAGGGTAATAGCATTGTATTTTTAAAACCAGAAGCTTAGAGAAGAAAAGACATGAATCTCAGTACAAACTGCTCGAACCATCCCTAATCACACCAAAGATGACTTCGTATTATAGAAAAGTTACAAGAAAAGGAGGAAGGAGGGCCACAGATGTCCTATTTTATACCCTTTTCTGGGAGATCATGGGCTTTTGTTTTTATCTGCTGTAGTTCACAATACATTCATATTCCTTTTCATTCTTGTTTACACAGTGTTCCTGCTGAATATTTTTTCCCCTTCAGAGGCATTTTTTGCCTCTAACACAGCATGGTATTTTGTAGTCTGTTTGCTTCAAACTGAAAAATAACAGAATCTTTCCTTTTACATAATAATGAGAAAAGGCAATCACATTTGATACTGATAAACGAAAATTCAAAATGAGAATGTAGGCTCCAGAGTGGAAAGAAATATTCAGACAGCTATTTTGAGACACAGGTCAGACATGCACCTATTAGAGTTAGCCATTCAGAGCAAGAGAAGCACAAATTGTTTACTCATGACAATCAAGCATGTGAATTTCACCAGAAGCAATGTGTTCCTTGAGCATGCCACAGTCCATTGAGCAATCAATGATCTCAAGCTTTCACTTTCTTATAGCTGTAAGTGTGCGTGTGTACTTTGCAGGGGCAGGGCATGCATTTATTTATTTTGTTCAGCATGGTGTGTCCTACATTTAGCACAGCTTTTGACACACTCATGCATAGGTTTGAGAGAAAAGTATTGTTAGGTAAGTCTGCTGTTGTGCAAATATATCAGAGTAGAGTAATTACCATATGATCTGGGATAGTCTTACTTGACTTGAATCTGAGTGTTGGTTTTGACCTTCCTGCACCTTGATATTAGTACTTTTAGCCAAGGTTGGAAACTTACATGATGTTATTACTTTGAATAATCTTCCTCTTTTTTTAATCCCTTCAATCTTTCTTCCTTCTTTCTTTGGGTTTCCCCTCCTTCTTCATTAATTCTCATTCATTCCACTACAGTATGTATTTTCAAATTTCATGTCTTCAATTTCATTTTTTCTTCCTGCTCAATCAATGCTACTTTTTTTTCTTATATAATCTTAATGTCATTCATTTTGTTTTTTAGCTCTGAGACTGCTGTTTGTTTATTAATTCTGATAAGTCTATAAATTACATCTGTATTTTCTTCAAATATGATAAGTTGTCTTGTATATTTAGGTTTATAGTCACTTATGCCTGATTTTCATCTTGGGTAAAACCTTAATTCCTTGATTGTTCTTGATTTCCTTGGAGGTACATTAATTTCTTTATTTCTGACCATTTTTTCACAGTAGACCTGTGTTGTGTGTCTAAATTTTTCCTGTGGTGATACAGCACATACACAGGCCAATATGGATATCACCAAAGTCCAGCTTTGGTGAACCATAAGTTTTATTGGGGTTACTTACAGGAATATGGGTAAGGGGTTACTTACATGAATAGATATGACTTGAAGGCAGTGGCATCACCAAAGCCTACCCCATCATGATGACAGCTCACAAACCTGGAACACACTACATAGGTTACAGGCAGTTGGAGAGTGTCCTTCCCAGGTGTCTCAGTTTTAGGCAGCTCAGATGGTTTCTGCTTTTTCAAGGTCAAGTGTCAGAGTTTTCTTTGCACCTTGGCTTGTCTGAAAATTTTGTTTGTAGCTCCACTTCATCTGAGACCTCTCAGCTTTTATTGCTTACTCTGGCAGAGAGTGCCTAGTAAATCTGGTCAGTTCCAGGGACTTCCTAGAGTTATTTTAAATTGTTCACCTTTCTGCTTAAGGAGCTTCCTTTCCTGTAGGATGGAATGTTTTTGTTGGTTTGTTTGTTTTTTATGTTTTAGCTAATTTATTAAGTGGAGAAGAAGTCCAAAGCAAAAATGGAGTGGGACAGAGGTCACAGATAATTTTAAGGGTTTTTTGGTTTTGTTTTGTTTGTTGTTTTGTTTTGTTTTGGGTGTGTGTCAAATATTTTCTAAGTTTAACAACAGGAAAAGTGTCAAATGAAAAGGCTCTTGTTCAAATGAAGTCTCTAGACACTTGAGAGGAAAACCACCTTTCTGTAGAAATACACAGCATCTACAGCAGCCATAGCTTAGAAAAGAACAAACAGCTTCCTCATGAACACACCCAGTCTCTCGCGCACTTAGGAACCTCAAGTGAGTGAGTTTTAAAAATCTCTTCCACTACACCAACCATCAGGAATCTGCTCTGGGATAGTGACACCGCCATCAGGGTGCACTGGCATGTCACCCAGCTTCCCGACTTGCAGCTTAAAAACCAGAGAAGGTTCAAAACAGCTCCATACAGCCGGCTGCTAGAGAATGACCTGTCGCAATACCCCACACCTTTCCATCCACAGTAGACATCCGCAGTCTCTCGCTCGCTTCTACTTACTGATACCGTTCTGGTCCCACCCACACCTAGAATGTTCTGCCTGAACTTAACATGATCCTACCTAAGACCAAAGGGAGAGAAAGAAGGGGGACACTTTTGAAGGTACCATTCTAAACCAAAACAAGTGTCTTCAAAGAGGCAAAGCAAAGCCTTGGTGATTTTCCTAATTTAAAAACTGTATTTGCGACAGGGTGGGAGTGGGGCTGGGGGTGGTGCACACCATTAATCCCAATCCTTGGGAGACAGGCAGGCATATTTCTGAGAGTTAGACCAGCCTGGTCTACAGAGCAAGTTCCAGGGCAGCCAGAACTGTTACACAGAGAAACTCTATCTCGAAAAACAAAACAAAACAAAACAAACAAGGTATCCAAAAGACAAAAACACCCTGTATTTGCAAAAAGAAATTAAGAAACTATATTTTCCACTTCAGTGACATTATAAAGTTAGATAAAAAATCCACTTTTGCCGATAAATGCTTTTCCAAAGCCAAGTAGCATTTGTCACTCTGAGTTCGACTGAGGAGCTTGTGTGCCCCAGTGTGTCCCCAACTGAGCTGTTCCCTAGTTAGCTGGGACCATGAAGCCAGCAATCTCTCTGCCAAGGGGGATGAGTTAAAAGTACAACAGACCAGCAAGCATTGCTGCCAGCAGTGGATATGGACTAGGTGGTATGGCTCTTAACAGTGCCACAGTCTTCAGATGAGAGACATCATCTTTACACCTTTTTTCCAAAACAGGTCTCTGCTGTGGCCCCCGGGGAGCCAGCATGTTGTCAGTTCTGATTCCTAGACAGATGGAAGCCATCTTCACAGACCCAGAGACTTCACAGAAGGCCGAGGCTCTGTAACCCACTTGACATGGTTTGGATGTATTTGGAGGAAATATGTACAACTTGTTCTTTCCAATGCTAGAATAAAAATCAGTTTGCCATGTTCTTTTGTCCAACACTGTGGGGCCTGGCAGGGGGTTCTAAGAAGCAAGGCCCAGGCCTGGGATAGGAGCAGAGGAGCAGGGGCAGCCTGGTGCACAGCACACACTGGGCCAGCATTGTCACTGCTATGGTGGCTGGCTCAACTGGGAAACACATTTGATTCGTACTCAAGTCCACCATAGTCACTTCCGTGTATACAATAGCACAAAAGAAATGTTTCCCCCATCACCACAGAGGCAAGGCTGTGGTAGTTGAATTATCATTCCCTATTCCTGAACTCAGCTTAACATGGATGGTAACCAATAGTCCTTGCTTTCTGGGGTTAAACCCAATTCCCCCCAGTTATGATGCTATCAAAGTCCTAAGAATCGGTCCATCAAGACATTTGATCACGGTGATGCGAGTCGCATCCCAATCTGCCTCCTCGGAGGTGCCTGTCTGCTTCCCATCATAATGTTAATGAACCAACCCTCTGAAACTATAAGCAAGCTTCAACTAAACGCTTTTTTATGAGAGTTTTCTTGTTCATGGTGTCTCTTCCCAGCAATAGAATAGTAACTAGGATAGGATTCTATGAAATTAAAAGCTCTTGCATAACACTAAGTCAGCAGAGTGAATGTACAGCCTACAAAACTGGAGAAAATTTTTGCTAACTATATATCTGACTATGGATTAATATCTAATATCAAAAATCTACAAATAACACAAAACATTAAATACAAAGTCCAAATCATCTAATTGATAGATTAATTAAAAGATGTTCAAAATAATATAGAAATCCAATAGATATATTAAAGTGATATAAAAATGTTCAAGATCCTTAGCCATCAGTAAAAAGCAGATTAAAACTACATTGAAACTTCTTCTCACCCAATTCATAATGACTATCATCAAGGAAACAACAATAACTAATTCTGAAATGGATGTAGTATAAACACAACATTTTAGCACAACTAGTGGTAATATAACTATCTATATCCACCCACTATGGATATCAACATGGCCATTCCTCCAGAAACCAGAAATAGAACTACCATATGCTCTAGCTGTACAACTTATGGGCATGTATCCAATATAATCTAAATCAGCATAACACAGAGATTTGTAGCATTCAAACTAAGGAACCAAGCTAGCTGTCCGCCTGTGAATGAACAGATAAATAAAATGTGTTACTGGTTCCCTACCTATAAGATATTCTAGGGCAATGGCAGCACAAAGTATTTTTTCTTTTTTAAGAATTAAATATTAGGTGTCTCTGTCTGTATGGATGCCCATCCCATCCTTACCTTCTTGAATCTGAATATTAGAAAGTAGAAAGTCTAACAGTAATGGTCCTCCTCCTGCATATTGGGAATTTAAGCATTTAAAGTACAAGAATATATCTTAAGTTGAAAGTAACACCTGTTTAGCTAGCAAACATGACAATATTTTTTATGTATATAGTGATTCTAATGTAATTTAATCAACGTAGTGATGATGTTATTAAGTGTGGAAACAAATGCAATATATTAAAATTGAATACCACACTGAAACTCCAACTCCTAATAACATAACCAGGCTCTTGATTTAGATCGTGTGCTAGGTGAAAAATAAATGTTAAGAGAAAGAAGAATTAAAAATGTGTATGTTATTTGATTTTCTAATGAGAGATGGGAAGGGAGAAGATCAAAATAGGAGGGAATGTAGGGAGGAGTGGAAGGAGGAGAAACCAAGTCAAGATATATTATGTGAAAAATCTATTTTCAATAAAAGTAAAATTTTTAAAAAGAAAGAAAATATGGTACATGGATTAAATGAAACCCCATTCCTCTATTGCACAGAAGATAAAAAAGACAATCTCAACCTTGTAATAAAGGAAAAGAATAAGCAAAGCAGGATGTGGCAGGGTGCTAGGAGGGAGAAGGAGTCTAAGTAAGGGAGAAACAAGAGAGAACAGTGGGAAGAAAGAGAAAAACAGAGATTTAACTTTACATGTATAAAACACAGCAGAAGGGGACTACTTGCAAGAGAAAGGGAACCTGAACAGTAGAGAAGAAAGGATGGGTTAGAGAAGAACAGAGGATTCACTAATACAAGCAAAATACAATGACATACATTTATGAAAACATCATAATGAAACTGATTGTTTTTACATATCTAGATGAGTTAATGTAAATTAACAAAGTCTATGGGACAAAAAGAAACATACTGTCCAGTAAATGACAGAAGTATTTATTAATTGAAAGCAATTATTCAAATAACAGTAACTGAAACATAGAGGGTCATCACACTAAATTAATAAAACATGTTGGCAAATGGATAGAAAATTGTCACTTTTTAAAATGTTAAGCTGAAAAGTTTAACAATAACACAGAGCCTTAATAAACAGATCAGATTTGTTTAGAATTAGCATTTGCCAGATAAGTTTTTCAGATCACTTGAATTATTAAACAGTTTTTAGTGTTTGTCAAAAATCTCTTTTCTGATGTTTCAAAATGTCATATTTAGACAATGTTCTGAAAACAGAATAAATACAGCCTCACTATCTACAGCTTCCCTGGTACTAGAAAGAGATACACCCTCCACTGTCTAAATTTGCTCTTTCTATGGGTTTCCCATGTGGATTTTGACTTAATAATACCTTCTGTGGGCAGAATTCGCTGAACACTCCCGATCTCTTTTAACTTCTCTAGTATTTTGATTTTAGCTATTTGTTTATTTATTCCATGAGACAATAAATAATTAAGAACTAGACATTACTGCAATATTTTAAGTCAGAAACAATGAGATATTGAACCAATACAGTGAAAGGAACCAATTCTGGGAGAGGGAGAAGCATGTTATTCAGTGGTATACCCACTGATGAGCCCATTCTCAATCATGGAGATGGCCCTGATTAATCTCTTACAAACACTAAACAAAATGAAAACCAGTAAACACAGACTTATATGGTAGAGGGCAGGGGCTGAAAGGAGTAAGAGGAAAATGGAAGGGGACCTAGGGAGAAGAACCAAAACACATAGTGTGCATGCATGGAAAAATAAAATTTACTAATAAAGAAAAATATTTTAAACTCACAAAATCCACTATTATGTAATTATTTAGTGAGAAACAGGTGAAGCTTTGGTCTTCTCCAGGCTGTGTATAGATGCTATCACATTCATGACTAACAAAATCTCAGTAAGTTGGCCTCTATCCAGTTTCCCAAAAAACAAAGTTCATTCTAGAATCTCTTCAATGAATAAGTATCCATGCCCTAGATATTTCAATGATAGGTAACAGCTGACATTAGATGAACCAAAAGAATCCTCTACACTTAACAAATGGGTCTTAATACATAACCAAGTACATTAGTGTAAGCAGATTAATTTAAGCCTTTTTCAACAAGCAATTAAGAAACACAAACTAAGTCATCAAACTCAGAGGAAAATAACTGTTCTTTTTATCAATGAGTGAATAGAAAAGTACTTTGCTAAAATCCATGGCTTTCAATATCAAGCTGACCATTATAACTTGCTCTCAGAAGCAGTTGATCATATGGGTAATGCAAACACAGTGTTGTGTTGAGCCATGTGGGAAAATCAGAGATCAGTAAGACATGGCTTCTGCCCATAAGCACCTCACAACCAACTAGAGGTGACATGTACAACAAATAATTGATTAACATGCTTGTAATTATGCTGTGTCATAATTGGAAAGCTGGCAGCTTAGGCGATGATCTTCACTAATAAGGAATGTGGTATGACAGGAAGTAGCATGGTGAGGTGAACATAACAATAAGAAATGTCAGTGACTTTTGAACTGGTGTGAAAGAGAAGTAATACAGATAAATAGGGTAGATTAGTAGAGTAGATTGCAGCAGTAATGAAGAAAAGAAGCAATCAATCAATCACACACACACACACACACCTCCTTTTTTACTGTATAAGTATATGGACAGAAGATGTCATATATATGTACAGAGAAAATTACCCATACTCCTGATTTCTAGCTATCTCTGTGTTCTGTGTATCAATGCACATCTGAATACTGGGGAAGGATGAGAAGTTCAAGGCAAATGCCAGCTGGCCATAGCAGAGGCCAGTGGGGAAGCAGAGCAAGAAGAAGGCATCTTGTCTTGTAGCCTTAAATGAGATTTCTCAGAAACAGGCCCTATGGATCCTAATTCATATGAAAATCGTTTGCTATGAAATATATTCCTAGAAAAAAGAATACATGAATGAGAACATTTGACTTAACCTTCTAAATCTCCACCTTGTAGTAAGCTAAAGGTATAAAATTTAGCACAGGAAACCACATGTCAGAACTATCAAACTGATCCTATCAAAAGTCCATAGTGCTAGAGAATCCTATGCCCACTGAGTCACTGGACAAGAGTTTCCACCATGGGATGGGGGGCCAAAAGGGAATTTCCAACAGCTCATGGACTCCAACTAAGCCAAGAGCAATGACTGTTGGAAGTGAAATGACAGTTGCATGTGTTTTCCTTTTTAACTACTGTAGGTGATAAGGACAGCCACAGAGGAAGGACAAGGATGGAATGAACAATCAGTTCCAGTGTTCAGTCTTGCTACCTAAACATACTAATATCCATGTTCATATTTTTTCTTGTGTTAAATCCTATTGTAATGATGGTATTAATAGAATTTTGACATCCCTAGAAGGATGGAGAGATAGCAAGCTAGTGAAGATAGTAGCTGGAGACTTTTTTCTGTCCTGCCCAGTCCAATTGGATGTATTTCTCTCCCACCTGTTGGTCCCTGAAGTCATTTCTAAATAATCACTCGAAGTCATTTCTAAATAATCACTCAAAGGCTTAATTACATACTCTTTGGCTTATCAGTTCAGGCTTATTATTAGTAGTAACTAGTTCTTACAACTTAAATGAACATATTTCTATTACTCTATATTTCATCACAAGGCTCACGGCTTATTACCTCACATCTTGCTTCTTTAGTGACTGCTGGCAGCTACCTGATTCTACCTTCTTTCTCCTTGTTTTCAATTTATTTGATCCAACCATATTAACTTGCAAGTATCCATAGCTTTTCATCTTCTGTGGAAATGAGAGCAGAACCTCTTTTCCAAAGCAACATATTGTTAGACCCAAATTTTGAAGTCAAGATAACTTTATATTGATTTACCTGAGCAGCCCCCATAATTAAGTGTCTCTCTGTAGTCATATCTTTAACAGTCAAAATTTTCAAAGAAACACAATAGTATACATGATTCAGACTCTTTATGTATTTCTCATCTTTACATGACTTTTTTTTTTAACTTTCACTGTCTTTTTAAAGACTTTGTTTTATTTTTTGAAACTCTGTAACTGTCTGCACCCATTTTCTTTCTTAAGCCTACATAATTTTTTAACATACTGTGACCTGTTTAAAGGCTTCTTTTTGTGTAAATATGTTTTTATTGTGGCTCTGTAATCAGTTTTTGATCACTGTTTTAAACTGGTCAGTGGGCATGGCTAGGACCAAAGCACTGGCTTTCGCTATTGGCACCACCCTGTTTGGCTTCCCAACATAAAGGAGGAGGTACAACAAGCTGTGGGAGTCATGCTTACTGCCCCACCTCTGGGAAGCTGCAGGTCCATACTGCCACCAAGCAACATGTAGAAAGCTACTGGTACATAAACCCTTTTTAGTTGTATGTGTAAAGGCTAAACCCACCATGCTGTATGGCTTGGAGATGCCTCTGTACTGTGGCAAAAATCTACCATGCTATGCTCAAACCCCTTCCTTTTTATTTAAGCTTTTTCAGGTCTTATGTGGAAATCCAAGAGTCCCACCTTGGTATGCCAAATGTAGCTGAAGACTTTTCATTGTCCTGCTGAGTCCTGCTGGATAGGTTTCTCTCCCACCTACCATAGTCCACAGCCATTTCTAAATAACCACTCAGAGGCTTAATATTAATTACAAACTGTTTGGCCTATTAGCTCAGGCTTATTATTAACTACCTACTATTTACAACTTAAATTAACCCATTTCTATTATTCTATATTTTACCATGAGGCTCATGACTTGTTAACTCACATCTTGCTTCTCTGGTGGCTGCCTGACTCTGCCTTCTTTCTCCCGGTATTCAATTTGGCTTTCCCACCTAGCTATATTAAGCCCTGCCATATGCCAAAGCAGTTTCCTTATTAACCAATGATAATAAAATATATTCACAGCATACAGACATCCCACATCAAAAGACAATTATATTAACACATTTTAACATATATTTACTGAACACCGGCTAAATGCCACATTTTCCAGGAAGAATAATTTAGCCATGAGCCTAAGAGACACTATTCCTATCCTCCTGAACCCTTCTTTTCCATTTGTGAGAAAAGCAGTATGCATACAAATGATATATAATACAGTACCATATACTCATAGAAATGTGGTTTTTGTTTTGGGGTTTTTTAGTGTTTTATATAGTGTTCTTTGATGAAACTAAATTGAGTTTATTTATGCTTTCTTCAAATTCTGTTTTTGTAGATTTCTAATTTTTTTGTATTTTAGCTCCTATTAGTTTAAAGTTTTTTTAGTTATTTGGAAGAAACAGATTGTTGTTCTTCCTTGCCTAGAGGTTAAAGCAACAAGACTGTGTATTTGCTATGTGGTTTTGACTAGAGAAAAATATTTGAAATGGATGCTATGATGCCCACCTCGTAAGGTGTTCACACAAAGCCTCTCTGAAAGCTAACACTTAGAGATAACTTTCAGTAAAATTAGAGAACAAGTCAAAAGCTGCCTGGAGGAAAAGTGTGACAACAAATAAAAGTCCTTAAGAAATGATAAGCATGCTAGTAAGTGCAAGTCCTTGAGTCAGAATATGTGCTGTGTTCATAAAGCAGAAAGAAAACAAGAGAGGTTGGAAGGCAGTCAGATGTGAAGTATAAAGAAGACACAGACATGGTGCAAAAACCAGTGGGGCTCAAAGTAAAAGTTATTGAGGTAGAACATTTCAATAGATGAATGCCATAGGACTCTCTACTGACCGATTCTAAATCCTTATTCATCAGGGTCCTCTAGAGACATAGAACTAATAGGACACATACACACACACATACACACACCTACCTCCTCAATCAAATAATTAAATACATCCAAAAACTTGACATTACTCTTGCTTTACAACACAAAAAAAATTGAATCAAGTGGGCTACACACTTAAAAATAACCCCCTAGAGGAAAACATACATGAAAAAGCTCCTTCACATTTAAGTTAGCAATGGTTTCTTTAGATTTGACAAGAAAAGAAAAAGAACAAACAAAACATTCTAATAACCATGTATTATTGATGTTTACTAAGGATCAGGAGAAACAAATAGGACGAATAGATGTTTATTCAAGGAGAAATAACTCACAACATAGACAGATGAACACCAGCAGGTTCCTGGTCCCAAGGATGCCTCCAGATGTCCTCCTGTCCCCGTGCTGCAAGCAAGAGAGCTCTTTGAGCCCCCTCCTCAGCCTTAGTTCCCCCAGATCATGTCTGGCCCTGTCTCTACCCCCAATGGGCATGGTCTATGCCACAGGTGCAGACATATCTCACTACAATGTACCACCAAATAATTGTGGCATATTCTAAAACTTGCAAATACGTGATCTCATCACTGTGCAAATACTCTAGTAGATATTTACACATAGATTAAATAGCTTTCTGGACACCTGGCTACTTAGTGCTGAAATGCTTGAGGCCTTGGGATGTTCATTATGCCAGAAAACAAACAAGTAGAATTGAATTTATGATCTTCAACAGTACTCTCAAACAATATTCTTATCTTGTCTTTAAAAGACATAAAGCCTGACCTTGAAGTTTGGTCTCCTTATGGATAGAAGTCTGTTTAGACATCATTGTTCAGCGCAAGGACTTTATATTCATAATGAAGATTTTTCTCTGGCATGCATTTTTCCATAATCAGCTTGTGTAGAGTTTCAAAACATTCTTCATATGCCTCCACACTCACAGACAAACCACTCACTTTATATTATATATGAAAGAATGATTACTGGGTCATTTAAAATATCTATAGCTAGCAGTAAACTCCAGACCATAGTCAAGACCAGTCTTCTTTTCATCATCCTCAAATATTTTGCTCTAGCTTTGCTTGTTATGGTTCTGAAAAAGATATACTTCTCTGTCTGGTCTTCAGTGCAGAACATCATGAATTTCTCCATATATGACACACTCCCTTCTTCAACTTTATCAGTCCTGTGTCTTCCATGAAGCCAATCTTCAAACAGCATCCATCAGTTTGTTCTTATCCTTTAAGAGTTTAAGCCTAGTGGCAATGTTTTTGCATGTATCCATTGCTTTTCTGTTGCTGTGATGAAACACTATGAGCAAGGCAACTTACAGAAGAGTTTATTTTGTCTTCTGGTTCCACAGGGTCAGAGTCCATCATGGAAGGACAGCATCACATCAGGTTGCAGGCATGGTGTCAGAAACAAAAGGCTGAGAGCTCATGTCTTGAACCACAAACACAAAGAACAGAGAGAAAACTGGAAATGGCCTGAGTCTTAACTCAGAGCTAGCCTTCAGTGACATACTTACTCCACAACAAGACCACACCTGCTAAACCTCCCCCCAAAACACCACCTACTGGGGACTAAGTGCTCAAATATGTGAGCTTGCTGGGGCATCATCACTGAAAGTACCACTAGATAGCAATAACCATCTGTTATAGTTTGGCTATGAAATGCTCTCCACAGACTCATGTGTTTGAACACTTGGACACCAGCTGGTGACACTGTTTTGTAAGGTTGTAGAGGTTCTTTTGGGAGGTATGGCAAGCACAGGCCACTAAAGGGGGGCATTTAGGGGCTCTATTTCTAGTCTTGCCCACTGCTTCCTATCTGCCACAGTAACACGAGCAATTGCAGCAAGCTCCTATCACCAAGGATATATTACTTCATAGATTATACTTCCTAAATGTGAAAAACTATGCCCCAAGAACTACTAGACAAAAGAAAAGCCTTTTTTTCCCATTAAGTTGCGTCTGTCAGGTATTTTATCTTAGCAACAAAAAAAGTAACTAATATACCATGACTGATTTTCCACCTTCATTGCTCTTAGTCACTTAAAGTTGTATTTTCAAATCACTTGTCAAGGCCTTCTACTGGTAATATTAGCAATGGGTTTTGTATTTAGCAACTATGATAGGAAAGAGCTCCAGTAGAATCAATCAAATTCAAGACAAAGTAATGCAGTCTAGGGAGGCAGTAAACCCAAGATCTATGTGACTGTTGACAGTATTATGCAGTATACTGGTCTATGGTAAACTTTTTTTATTATAAGGGGAAAAATACATTCTCAAATAATGACAAGAAATTACAGTGTAGTAAGATATAAATAAGAAACATGGTCATTTATCATGGTCAAGTATTAAGCATTATGTGTAATTACATACCTTTTATGACTTCCCATGCAGGAATCTTGCTTACACCAGCATCACAAGAAGAACATGAATAATGAATTATGCTATGATGTTATAACAACTACATCACTAGGGGATGGGAAATTTGGGGATCCATTATAATCTCATGGGGACAGTATAGTGTACACAATCTGCTAATAGCAGAAAAGACAGTCTATGGGACAAAACTAACCCAATTAGAAATGAGAAAAATAACTATATACATATTTTGTGGAGAGAGCGTACAAATGACCAACAGATACAAACACATTCAGTTGCTCTATACATCAGGGAAATGCAATCAAAACCACAATGAAATATCACTTCATTCATGTTAGAATGGTATTATCAAAAAGACAAGAAGATAAATGCTAGTAATGGTTTGGGGAAAAATAAGTCCTGGCATTGTTAATGACAATATAAATATTTAGTCATCATTGGTAATAATGTGAAGATTCTCACACCTCAATTAAAAATGTAGCCACCATAGTATTGGATATATCTCCAAAGGTACTAGAAGTCAGATTTTCATATACATAGCTGCACTCCTATATCTGTGGTGGCATTACTCAAGTGGTCAATATTTGAAAACTAATTTTTGGTCGTCCAAAGAAAACATATTTTATAATGGAATATATACATTCCACCTTTAAGGAAGAGATTTCTGCCATTTGCAACAACATGGAAGAACATGGATGACATTAGGCTAATGAAATAAGCCAGACACAGATCAATAATGCATATGTTGCTGACATGTAAAATATCAAAAAAATAATAATTTTAACTCTTCATAGTTAACAAAGAGCAAAATGGTAATTTGTACTATGTAAAGTGAAGTAAAATGGGAGATATTGATTAAGCAGCACATTTTTGAGCCCTAATATACAACTTGATAGTTATAGTTAGTGTTATTTTGTTGTATATTTGAACTTTGCTAAGAGGGTGGATCAGAAGTGTTCACACCACAAAATGTGGATAAATAAGCAAGATGATGCATGTGTTAACTCAGCTGTTAAGATTATTTCAGCCATCTCCATCCAGGATACTGTGACCTGGGCAGGAAATAGCCATCCCACCAACACCTTACATACATAAAAGATGAAGAATTTATGAGAACAGATGCCAAAGAAAAGGGAAGAACATGAAAAAATAAAGGGTTTGTGTCTCAAAAAATAAACAAAAAAAAAGATTATTTCAGAATGTGAGTTTGTATCTGAAGAGCTACCATGGAGAGAAAATGTTTATCCCATTACCTGTTCTCCAGATGACACAGCTTAAAACAAGAGGGACACATCAGCTCCATAAGAGGAAAATACCAGAGACCCCTTCTCCACTAGAGTGAGCTAAAGAACAAAATTTGGGTGTCACACAACAGTCTCTGTCCTGGACAAAAGGTAGATGAACAGTCTAACACCAAACACAACTGTCAGCAATTTACAAGTATAGAAAACAAGATGCTTACAACAAAAATATGCAGTTCAACAGAGTGTTTGAGAGCAGAGAACATAAAGTCTGAAAGGCTTCCTCCCACCCACTTAGGTGTATAAATGTGGATGCTTGTTTAATCTTTCTGAGCTTGTTTCTTCACCTGCAACTTGAGGGTAATATTAGGGCTGAATTGACATAATTATTCATAGTACTAAATGGCATTAGGCTTGTAAAAGGCTTGGCACAGTATCTGATAAGCATTTAGTACATAGTAAATATTGTTATTAACTAGGTATTACATTCACTAGTACTCTGCTATGGTTTAGGCTATACTCTGCCATGACCCAGCCCACTAGCCCATCCTCTGCCATGACATAGCCAATCCTCTACTATGACCTACCCAATCTTCCTCATAACTGTCTTTTTTTTTTCTAGTGATCAGTCGGGCTCTAAAGAATGCAGCCTTCATTGCCTAGTTTACTCTAATATTCCCTATGAAGTTTAAAGACTCAGGACTGGAGATATGACTCCGTGGATGAGAGTTCTTACTGATCTTAGGGTAGGACACATGTTCAGTTCCCAATACCCACATCAAATGACTCACAACCACCTATAATTATAGCTGCAGGGGGTCCAACACACTCTGGCATCCTACATGAACATTACTCACATAACATAAACTCATGCAAACCTACATATACATAAATGAAAAATAAAAGTATGTTTTAAAAGAGGCACATCTCACCACAGAGTAGGCTCCTGAAAAAAAAATTCTTAAAAAAATTCTTTCATACATTTTGATCATGTTTCCCCTCTTCCAACTCCTTTCAAATCCTATCACCTCCTGACCCACCTTACTTCATATTCTTTCTCTCATTCTCCAAAAGAAAGAGAAAGGAGAAAAGAGAAAGGGAAAGGAAGAGAGAAAGAAAGAGAGAGAGAGAGAGAGAGAGAGAGAGAGAGAGAGAGAGAGAGAGAGAGAGAGAAGAAAGAAACAAAATCAAAAATCCAATAAGGCAAAAAAAAAAAAAAAAAAAAAAAAGAACTGACAGAAAAAAAGGCCTCCCCTCAAAATGGAGTTTATTTTTTGTTACCCAACTACTCCTTGACCTGGGGCCTACCCTACAATGTAGTCAATTTACCCAATGACATTTCACTAGAGAAAACTGATTTTCCCTTTCCCAGAAGCTATCAATTACAATTTCTTAATTAATGGTAGAACTTTGTATCCACCCCCCCCTTCTTGTTGCTGACATTTTGTATGGCTTAAACCTGTGAAGGTCTTGAGCATGACAAAATTTGTATAATTCTTCATCACCAGACTACTTCAAGCTTTGCTCAAAATCCAAACTTCACCATCAATATTACCTTTCTTTGAAGTTGAGAGTGACTCATATTCAAAATATTCTTCTAAGATATTCTCTACAGTAAAAATCTCTCCTGATGCCAAGGCTTAACCCAGTAAGAAGCTGTCTCAATAATACTATGGAAATATGTTAATTTAATCAATATAAGCAACTATTAGATGGATATGGTATGACCAATAGTAGTCACACAATATAATAATGTATAGTCAAGAGTAATTGCAGTGCCTTAATACACAGGGTGCCTTAATGACTTCAAAGTTTTTTTTTTAACTAGAGCAACTCATATGAAACAAAATACTTTTCTTTATTTGTATGATCAAAAAACTAAACAAAGATAATCTTAATAACCTTTACAAAGACACCCAACTTATATAGTTGAAGGTTTAGTCATGCCTGATCCAAGATCCCACATTCTATCATTTGAATCCTCAACTTTTCTTTACAGAACATTGTAGTTAGTGAAGAAACGAATTATTGAATAAATAAAATAAATGAAGTGACTTTGGATGTATTTATTGATACTACATATCTCTTTCTAAAACTCTGGGTATGGTAAAAATGGCAATAATTCTGAGTAGCAACAATAACTCAAAGGAAAATCTATCTACAGATTACTGAGCCAAATTGCATGGGAACAAGTTACTTGAAAGAGTTGATTTAATGATAAAATTGACACAAAATTGACACACATTCACAGTGTGAATAGTTCCTAATTAAAGTGAGACCCAAGTAATTAATGAACAACAGATTTTTGTGATTTTTCAGAACACTGAAGTCAGGTGTCCTTGGCAGGTATGAAATCACCCACACAATTTACACATCTCAGGATTCCTAAAGAATGAGTGAAACTGTGACATTACTCACTGTGCTCAAACTTATCAATTAAACATGGTGTTCTACTGAAAATGAAGACAGGAAATTTGGAAATTGCCCCTCTGTGTAATTGTCTTTAAATTTCCCAGGAGTCTTAGTGATCTGATTTCCTATTAAGGAGGCTGTCAGAGAGCTAGAATAATGAAGGGGAAAGCTAGAGGAAAGGAGGCTTGAAGGAGACTAGGAAGAGCTCTAGAAAGGCAAACAAATCTCTAAAAGTTATATTATGTATAAAGATTTCCTGTGCATTGGTGAAGACTCCTAAGACTCTTCGTGCATAACATTATTGAGACCTGAGGGGTTTGGGTTTTTGTTTTGCTTTTGTCTCCTAAACACAATATACAGGCATCTGGCTATTCAAAATCTCAAATGAGCAGTGTCCAACAGTAACAAATGCATAAAAATCAATTTAGTTCTAAAAATTCACTAGTAATAACTGAGTTTCAAAATTGTATTTTGAGTACTTACAGTGTAACAGACACCATGCTAGGAACTAGCCATTTGGAACAATTTTTAAGTGCTTTGATATTTTAATGTTTTTTAAAAACGTGGAAATGTTCATTTATCTTCTTATGTGGTTGTCAGAATGTAACAATAGTAGTTAAAGATGAATTCAGAGCCCCTCTTCCTTTGCAATAAAGGGAAATTATAGTTTGTACATTACAAGTTGACAGCATCATTTCTCACTGGGTTTGCAGGATGGTTGGTTCATAGGATTAAAATTAATCTAGTTCCTTCCGGTCTTAAAGTGGCAGTTGAGTTCTCCATTATTAATATAAGACTTGTTGCCAACAAGCAGATGTAATTGTATCAGCAATTTCCACTAAAAAACTGCATTTTATAAGTGAATTGAGATAAAGTTCTTTTCTCTTTTTCCAGTAAGTAAGCATACTCGTTGAAGACCAACTAAGCTGTTATCTCCAACTTCTCTTGAAAAAGTCTTAGAAAAAAATTTATTACTATCTTACAGGAAAAAAATTGCCCCTACCTAAATATGTGAATGGAGGTGCCAGTATTAGGAGGATATCAGAATGACCCAGCAGATAATACCACTAACCCAACCATAGACCCCAGCCTTCACCACCGTGAAGCCAGCCAGACCTCCACTCACTTTGGGGCTTCTTGGCATGTACTAGAAAATTCTGCTAGTACATGGTTCAGACTGCAAGTGCCAGAGAGTTCATAGACACTTGCTCTCACAAAGCAACAGTTCCTAACTGTCAAAGATAGGCATATAAATGTTCTAGCTCCTTTGTCAGCTGGGAGACTGAGCTTAATGAGGGCTGTGAATCTGCACTGATTGGAGGAGTTTCATAAGGCTTAAGTTACTGGCTTTAATGTCTCTTTATTAGGTACTGTGCCTTCCTGTCTTTTGTTTTTACCCACTGTCTTTCTGATACTTTGTGTGATCTTTATCCAAATAAACTACTTAAATGTGAATCCATGTTTTACGACTTTTCCCCGGGAATAATATGCTAAAAATTGTTAGCCTTATGAAATATTCATTTCATAACCTCACCTTTACAAAAGCTAGTCATCACATTTTATTCTATTTTAGCCTACTTCGTTTCATACTATAACCAATATGAATTAAGTTTGCTTTTGCAAAAATATAAATAATCAAACCAAAATTATTAATGTATTCCATCAAAATAGACTAAAAAAAAAGGAAAGGAATTGGTATGGGAGAAATTCAAAAATGAAGTCCAGCTTCAGAGTTAATACACCTTCAATAGTTTCCTAAAAGCTGGATGGATGTATCCTATTAAAGAACATAATTTAAAATTTAAAAACATAATTTAAAATTTAATATTCTCCATTCAGGTTTCTATATTTACTGTTAAGAATATGTAGGAATAAACTTTCTTATGTAGACATCTTTGTCACTGTCTCATCTGAAAAGAAGATTATAAATTCCCAGAGAAACTGGCTATTTTTAAGAGATTTAAAGTTCTTTTTCTTTTCTTGTTTACATTATCAAATAACCATAGTTGTTAAACTCATGTTCCTTCCCACCAGCCAGAATAAATGATGTTATTAACACACATTCTTCTCACTTGGGTACCACTATTACAACCTTTACAATAAATATTATAAAGCCTGTATTACATGACCACTTTTCAGTGTTTTAACTGGAACCATTAGTAACATTTTATGAATTCCATGGTCGGTGCTTCATCTCAATTACACATGATAATGGGAATCTGTATTTCACATTGAACTGTTTTCACAGCTCTGTAAAAGCTTTATTAAAGAATGTTGCTTTCAGACACCCACAGCTAAACACTGAGCCAAACTCCTGGAATCCAGTTGCAGAGAGGGAGGAGTGCTAAGAAAAGGGGTCAAGACCAGGGTGGGGAAACCCACAGAGACAGCTGACTTGAACAAGAAGGAGCTCATGGACCCCCAGACTGATAGCTGGGAATTCATCATTGGACTGACTCAGACCCCCTGAACATGGGTCTCAGTTAGAAGGCCTGGGCAGTCTAAGTAACCTCTGACAGTGGAAACATCCCTGATACATGAAAGGACTTTGGGAACCCATTCCCCATGGAAGGATATTCCCTTAACCTAAAGGCAGGAGGGAGGGCCTAGACCATACTCCAAATGACTTGACAGATTTTGATGATCCTTCCTGGAAGGCATCACTCTCCCTGTGGAGTGGTGGGGGGAATGGAAGGAATGAGAGGGGGGGGTCAGGAGGCATATATATATATATATATATATATATATAATGTTGCTTTTGAGTCTATCCAAATTCTGTTACTATTATGTTACTTCCATAACTACAACATGAAATGTGGTTTAAAATATGCCCTCAAAATAATTTCAGGGAACATCTTTTAAAATTTACTTTAATAATGCTTTAATTTACTTATCTTTATAGTCAGGAATGGATATTCTAACACTTTGAAAGCAATGCATTTTCTTTTTCGAAAGCAGAGTCCCTGAATCCAAATATTAACTGACCATTTAGACCTATCTGGTCTTGAGGCATTTACTAGACAATTTCTACCTTACTTTTCTTATCTGTGAAAAAGAAATAGTGAAAATGTTGACACCATGTGTTCATAGTAAAAATTGGGTGATTCATTTAAAGAACTTAGTGTCTGTTACAGAGAAAACATTTAATACATGTTAATCAACTATAAATATTACAGAGAGTGGTTTCACATTGCAAGACATCCTAAATTTGTATCTTAGCTCTCCTGTGCACAAATTGTGTGTATTTGAGCAAATTAGTTAAGCTGTATTTGTGTGTTTTTGTTTTTATCATGTAAAAGGTGAAGACAAAAATGCATCCATCATGGGATTTCTAATGAATTAATTATACATGCATATATATGGAACAAAGTTAATGATATAGACCAACACTGCGAACTATCATCTATTGCAGTTCTAACTTTCATTTTCTTTGAATTAGTAGTTTCTCCAAGAGCTATGCATACTCAATGTATAGTACTATTCTTCCTTGGTGTTCTAAATATAGCCTTAACTAAAATTCATTAGTACTTTAAATAGGACATTTAACCCATAATCATAAGTGAGAATAAGCTGTATTTTCTTTTGGTGCTATCTGCATTTAGGTTTTTATGCCCACTTTAAAAGGTTAAAAGGTTTCTTGTTACTCCAGTATTTAAGAAATGGCTACTTACCAATCACTTAATTATGTATGTTTTTAAATATTAGGCTTTAATCCCACATGAGTTAATTTCATTAAAAATGATTCTTTGACAGCACTTTAATTTATTCCAAGACCTATTCAAATTCTCAACTTTAAATTGGACAAATTTTGACAATTTGTGTTATACAAACAAAATTATAAGCTCATATTTTTTAATTCAGCCAAAAAATTTAAATGAAATAGTAGATTATATTCTTCAGTAAGTATGGCTAATTACAAGACAAATCCCTGAGCTAGCCCTCAGTTCTTAGACAATAGGTGAGGTCACTTCCATCTTCCATGTGTTCAGAACATGATCTTTAAAGACACATAGGCTGTTCTCTCTACTTCACATTTAACATATGAGCAAATCCTTTGAAATAATCTAAAGTCTACCTCCACTGTTCTTTTAGTTACTAAAATGTCATTATTTCTCAACAAGATAATTTCATTAACTTGCTTCAACTTAGTTTTATTTATTGATTTTTTTTCACAAATCCATATACATATAAAATAGTTTGACCACATTCCCTTCATTGTCCTCTCTTATTTCCCTCCCCATCTGGCCAAACCCCTTTTTTGACCCCAAAGCCACCCCCAAACTTTGATGGTGTGTGTGTGTAGCTCATTATATTTAATTAAGGCCATTTGCATGCCTATGGATGTGGGTTATTTAGTTGAGCAAGGGCAATTTATTAATGGCTCTCCTACTAAGTATGACTCCCTTCTTCCCTTGGCAACTTGTGGTTTCATGGGAAGAAATGGAGCCTTGTGAGCCCCTTCCCTATCCATGATAGAATATCAGATAGTATCAGATGGGATCCATCTTGTGCATATCCCTACCGCTGCTGTGATTTATGGGTTGCAAAGGCCATGTCAAGTTGTGAAGGCAGTGTTTCACAGCACTTCTTCTCATCCTAGGCTCTTACACTCTTCCCATCACTTTTCCAAAATGCTTCTTGAGACTTGGGGTAGGAAGTGATATAGATTTAAGTTTGAGTGCTGAGTAGTCATTATCAGCACTTTGGCTAGTTGTGAGTTAGCATTAACACAACCTACTGTAAACAAAATCTTCTCTGAGACTTGAAGCAGCACTTATCAGGTCATATAAGCATAAATGTTTAGAAAGCAGTTTAATAAGATAACCACTTAGCAAAGCAGCAGTAGTAAGCACTCCTCTAGAGTCTATAATTTCTCAGCCATGGGTTTTTGACCAGGTGTACATTACCAGACACAAATTCTTTCCTGTAGGGCAAACCTCAAATCCAATTGGAAAGTAGTTGGTTACCCCCATAACAGTCATACCTTTATTGCGACAGTGGTTATGCCATACCTGGTAGGTTTTGCAGTTCATGGAGTTTACAATTGGGTAAGATCTAACAGTCGGTAAAGCATCTTCCAGCATTACTAAAGATACCCAACAGAGATGAACCTACCAGCTAAGTTACAACATCATTTTCATTAACTTACTGAAAGGATTTCCTATTTTTACTCTTGCCTCTGGTGGTATCACCTGAGATGAATCATCCAGTTCTCCTAATCTGGATGGAGGTCTTCAAATCTCTAACTTCCAGCATTTCTGAATGCTGGCAGCATTATGCCTTGTACTTCCCTAGAAATTGCTGTCAGTTAGGAAACAGCCATCTCACTCAAATTTACAATGTTTTCCCAAAAGTAACCAGAATGTTACTAATGTTTGATCAATGTGAGAACTGATCCCTGACCCTAATTTAAGGACATTTGTTTCTAGAAATCCTGTGAGAAGACCCTTTAGTCCACAGTTAAGTGCTTTGTAACCAATACTTCATGTTCTACTCATTACTGGATCAGTCCTTGTTTCATTGGTTTTTAGTTTTTGGAGGCAGGGTCCCACTATGTAGACTTGGCTGACCTGGAACCTCTCTATGCAAACCAGTTTGTCCTTGATGAACTCAGAAATCTGCTTGCCTCCGCCTCCTGAGTGCTGGTATTTAAATTGTGCACCAATAAAATAGGCTAATCTTGTGTTAGTCCCACACAGTTTTTCCTCAGACACTTCAAAATAAATGTCCTATATACAAGTTTTCCAGCTGTGATTTTGTTTCCCAAGGGTGCTGAACCTGGAAGGAAGGAAGGAAGGAAGGAAGGAAGGAAGGAAGGAAGGAAGGAACTTTAAAATGGAGTTATTGAGATTTATCGTCCACCACTGTCAAGTAATAAGAAGTCATAATAGATAGGAAAGAGATGCTGATCACTCTAGATGTGTTATACAGAGACAGTTATGAAAAAAAAATGCTCAACAGTTATGCTTTAAAGCCCTAAAGGAAATGGATAGAATGCCAGGTGTGGTGTGATATGGAAGAGGTTTAGAGAAAATAATTACACTAAAGACAAGGGGTTAGAACAAAATCTTGTTGAATGTGATATATACTCTAGAGAAAGACAATGTGAATTTAAAAGTGATTAATCACAAGTTTCAGGCAAAATGTATGAGTCATTGAACTCTCTAGCAGTATACAAAACACTCATCTCCTGTACCTGAGAGAGTCAGAGTCAAGAACGAATTATATGAATAGTAGAACTTGGAACTACAGTGACAAGAACAGCATGATATTGACACAAAACACACACACACACATTAATCAACAGAATCAAACTGAAGACCCAGTCATAAATACACATACCTATGAACACTTGATTTTTTTATAAAGAAGCCAGAAATACACACTGGAAAAAAATACAGTGTCTTCTACAAACAATGCTTGTCAAAACTGGGTGGCTGCATGTAAGAAAATTCAAATACATCCATATTTATCACCCTACACAAAATGTAACTCCAAATGGATCAAAAATCTCAACATAAAACCAGATACACCAAACCTAATAAAAAAGAAAATGGATAATGTAACTTACTCTTAGTACAGGCATCAAGATCAACAATTAATAAATGGGACTTGATGAAGCAGAAAAGCTTCTGCATGGCAAAGAACACCATTGCTGGTGGCCATGTCAGAGGAGCAGCAGGAGGCAATTGAAATTCAGGAGGTCAGCCCACCAGGAAGCAGAGCTGTGAGGGGTGAATCCCAGATAAACAAGATCCCCAAGGGCTTCAGCTCCAGAATGTCTTTTGTTACTGCTGTGCCTTTACATGTTTGTTGCTGCCATTTTTTTCTCTGGTATTTGACATGGTGTGAATGGGTGTGGGGGGAAATCCCCATTTCCTTTAAAGTGGTATGATTATCTCATGGAAATATCCCATTCTCCTGTGGAATATCCCATCTACCTGTGGATTATCATGAAGATGATCTCTTCTTAAGTTATACTGTTTAACTGAAACAATGATTCTATACAATAATATTGTTAGTTTAAATAAAATTTTAATGAATAAGAGTTTTTAACAAATATTGTAAGAGATTATGATAGAAGTTAGTTTAGTGGAAACATTAATATGGGTGAAGGTGGGATAAAGTGTTATCCTTGTCCCTCATAAAGCAGGGACTGAAATGGATAGAAAACAAGAACAAAGAAGTAGAACTCAGCAGCTTCTCCTGAGGAACTGTGTAGACTGTGGTTTAGGTTAAGGATTAAGAAAAACAATAGAGTCCCAGAAGCCCAGCTAGCTCAAATTCTTTTAATCTCAATATTGGAA
Source organism: Cricetiscus sungorus (assembly GCA_030556225.1). Taxonomy (NCBI): domain Eukaryota; kingdom Metazoa; phylum Chordata; class Mammalia; order Rodentia; family Cricetidae; genus Cricetiscus; species Cricetiscus sungorus. The sequence goes on along the minus strand of JANBXA010000007.1, from coordinate 53,894,941 downwards.
GGTATGCTCACAGGTTTCCCTGTGCATCATAGCTAAAACAAAGCTTTAAATAATGATTTGAGGTAAAGCTAAGATGTTTTTATCAATGGCTATGAGGTAGAAAATCTAAAAAAAATAATTAAGATTTAGAAAGGCATACTTTTAATAGTTGAACAAGGAACTCATTGAGATCAGGAAACAGAACAATGGTAGCCTGGCTATTGCTGGCTGATGTGACTTTGGGTTGGTGATCAAAAGTGATGATTAATTCCTTGTAAATATTTCTGCCCTCAGCTTCCTGATACAAAAAAAAAACTGTTGATGAATGGATATGCATCCTGAGGATTTAAAGTAGAGCTGATTGTTTATCATATATAGAAATTTAGATTTATAATTATTTTAAGGTGTTTCATAAGATTACCTTTTGAGATAAATAATAAAATTTTTGATCCTTTCTTTTAACCACAAAATGCTGCATGCTAGCAAAAGAACTGACTGAGAAAAATACCTTGCTTTTTTAATCTTTGTTAATCTATAACAAGTTGCTTGGGCATGAATGTATGTAGTTTCATAGGGCAACTTGTTTTTTACCTGTAATATATAAAATGTTCAATCATGTAAAAAATATGGAAAACATGTTGCTATTTTTACTTGTATCCATTGTAATCATTCACTTAAAAATAGAATTTAACCATATTGTAATTTTTATTTTGCTTGAAAGATTCTGCTGGGGTATATAAACTGTAAAGGAAAAGATAAAATTAGAAGAAAGACATCAGGAAAGAGTGAGAATATAAACATCAGGGTAGAAGAACAGAACAAAATAATAGAGTAGAACAAGCAACAGAAAGAGTAAATAGAACAAGCAACAGAAAGAATAATAAAAGTGAAGAGAAACTTTTATCCCTCAGAAAAAAAAAGTCTATGCATTGTTTTTCACTGAGTCTGGACCTCATTCCCAGTGTCTCTGACCTGCAGAAGGTTGGTCCCTCTACACACCATCATATGGGCAAAATGTCAGCCTACAGAATGGGATAAGATTCAACCAACTACACATCCATCAAAGGGTTAATATACAAAATATCTGAAGAACTCAAAAAGCTGGATACCAAAAAAAAAAAAAACAAATAATTCAATTAAAAATTGGTATACAAATCCAAAGAGCCAAGTTTTTAAAAAACAAACTCAAATGACTGAGAAACATTTCAAGAATTGTTCAACATTCTTAGTCATCAGGGAAAAGCAAAACAAAGCTACTTTGAGGTTTTAATCTTACACCTCCCAAAATGACTAAGATCAAAAACACAAGTGACAGCTCATTCTAGTGAGGATGTACAGTAAGAAGAACACTCATCCATTGCTGATGGGAGAGCAAACTTTTATAGCCACTATAGAATCAATGTAACAGTTCCTCAGAAAGATAAGAATCAATCTACCTTAAGAACCAGCTATACAGGACCCCCATCGCCTGGCCTTTTCAGCTGGAGAGTGCCAGGCCCCAGCTAGATCTGCCTATGCATGCAGAAGCATCCTGAGTCTCAGCCTAGTCTTTGACCCCCATCTCCAGGCCTCTGCTAGAGGTGAGTCTGGGACCAATTTGGGTGGAACACCCCTACCCCTACCCTTACCCCCCACTCCCCTCATCCCCCACAACCTTCTCTGGGAACTCCCTGGATTGGCCCCAGATCTTGCTTCCCATGTGTCCTGTCCCCATCCAGCACTCCAGGTGCTCTGATACACACCAAGCCACACCCACCAAGAGCCTGCCCTCCCCCTACCCTGTGCCCTACCCTGTCCATTGTCCCACCACTCTGGTTGAGCACTGGGACAGAGGATGGAGCCAAAAAACCTGCCACCTTTGGGGAACTTCCTGGAACTGTTCTGAGCATACTAGACCTGCCTGTCCATGCAGGACCATACAGAATTCCCACCTGCCTGGTCTCTGATCGCCACCTCTGGTCTTCTACTGGAGTTCCGGGCCCCTCCCAAAGATCTGCCTATCCCTGAAGGGCTACTCTGAGTCCTCCCAAGCTGGATCCTTAACCCCCATTGATGGACCTCTATTAAAGAGGCCTCAGCTGGAGAGTGCCAGGCCCAGGTTAGATCCCCCTATCTGAGCTGGGAATATTATAAGTCTCAGCCTTCTGGATCTTTGAGCCCCCCATTGCCAGAGCCCATGCCTGAGGAGAGACCTCCTAGAGAGCTTGGACCACTCAGAGCTACAAACATCGAACCTCTGACCCACCTAAGCCCCCCTGGGGAGTACCAGATAGAGAAGAGGAGGGAGAGGGACAGAGAGAGAGAGAGAGAGAGAGAGAGAGAGAGAGAGAGAGAGACAGACAGACAGACAGACAGACAGACAGACAGACAGACAGACAGACGGACGGACAGAGACAGAGAGACCCCACCTACATCTACTGGAAGAATCTATGGGAAGACAGTAATACAAGACAACACCTAACAATAGAAAGACAAGCATAACACCACCAGAATCTAAGGACTCTACACCAACTAGACCTGAACACGCCAAGGCAGATGAAGCAGAAGAGAATGACTTAAAAATTATCATCATAAAAATGATAGAGGACCTCAAAGACAATGTGAGAAAATACCTTAAAGAAATGGAAGAAAAAATAAACAAAAAAAAATGAACAAATTTCTTAAAGAAAGTACAGAAAGCCAAGAAAAAAAAAAAAAACAATTAAACAGGTAAAGGAAACGGTTCAAGACTTGAAAACTGAAATAGAGACAATAAAGAAAACACAAACTGAAGGAATGCTGGAAATAGAAAAACTGGGCAAACGATCAAGAACTGTAGATGCAAGCATAATCAATAGAATACAAGAGATGGAAGAGAGAATCTCAGATGCTGAAGATAAACTAGAGGAAATAGATTCATCAACCAAAGAAAATCATAAATCCAACAAATCCTTAACACAAAACATTCAGGAAATGTGGGACACCATGAAAAGGCCAAACCTAAGAATAATAGGCATACAGGAAGGCAAACAATCCCAGCTCAAAGGTACAGAAAATATATTCAACAAAATCATTGAGGAAAACTTTCCCAATCTGAAGAAAGGCATACCCATGAAAGTACAAGAAGCATACCGAACACCAAATAGACTGGACCAAAGGGGGAAAAAACCCGACACATAATTATCAAAACACTTAACATACAGAATAAAGAAAGAATATTAAGAGCATAGAAAGAAAAGGGACAAGTAACATAAAAAGGTAGACCTACCAAAATTACAACTATACCCAGGAAAACTCTCAATCAGTATAGACAGAGAAAACAAGATATTTAATGACAAAGCCAGATTTTCACAATATGTATCTACAAATCCAGCCCTACATAAAGTTCTGGTAGGAAAACTCCAATCCAAGGAAGTTAATTATGCTCACAAAGATATAGGCAATAGATAATCCCACTTCAGCAGAACCCAAGTGTAAAGCAGGACAAATATATTCACAATACCACTGCCAACAGCAAATCTAAAACAAACAAGCACTAACAATCAATGGTCCTTCCTCTCCCTCAACATTAATGGTTTTAACTCACCCATAAAAAGACACAGGCTAACAGAATGGATCCAAACACAGAATACATCCTTCTGCTGCATACAAGAAACACATCTAAACTTCAAAGATAGACACTATCTCAGGGTAAGGGCTGGGAAAAAGATCTTTCAATCAAATGGTCCCAAGAAGCAAGCAGGTGTGGCTATCCTAATATCTAACAATTTAGACTTCAAACCAAAATTAATCAAAAGAGATGAGGACAGTCATTTCTTATTCATCACAGGAAAAATCCATCAGCACAAAGTCTCAATTCTGAACATCTATGCCCCAAATACAAAGGTACCCACATTGGTAAAAGAAATGCTACTAAAATTCAAAGCTCACATAAAACCTCACACACTTATAGTGGGAGATTTCAACACACCACTCTCACCACAAGACAGGACCACCAGTCAGAAACTTAACAAAGAAACAAAAGAACTAACAGAAGTTATGTCTCAATTGGGTTTAACAGACATCTATAGAGCATTCCATCCAAACACAAAAGAATATACCTCCTTCTCTGCTCCACATAGAACCTTCTCTAAAATCAACCACATACTAGGCAATATAACAAACCTCAACAGATACAAAAAATTGGAATACTCCCCTGTATCTTATCAGGGTAGTGTCTATCTTTGAAGTTTGGATGTGTTTCTTGTATGCAGCAGAAGGATGTATTCTGTGTTTGGATCCATTCTGTTAGCCTGTGTCTTTATGGGCAAGTTAAAACCATGCTTTAAACCACCATGCTTTAAAATTGGAATTCAACAACACAAATCACAGAAATCCTACAAACTCATGAAAACAGAACAATGCGCAATTGCACTATACCTAGGTCAAAAAAGAAATAAAGAGAACTTAAGGACTTCCTAACTTCAACGAGAATGAAGACACAACATGCCCAAACTTATGGGATACCTTGAAAGCAGTGTTACAAGGGAACATATGAAGTGTTACAAGTGCCCATATGAAGAAAACAGAGGATAGTCCCATTAGAGAATTAACAGCACAACTGAAAGCCTTAGAACAAAAAGAAGCAAACTCACCCCAGAGGAGCAGATGCCAGAAAATAATCAATTAGAGGGCTGAAATCAATAAAATAGAAACCAGAAAAACAATACAAAAAAATCAAAGCAACAAAGACTTGGTTTTTCGAAAAAATCAACAAGATAGACAAACCTTTATCCAAACTAACAAAAAAAGCAGAGACAACATGCAAATTAACAAAATCAGAAACAAAAAGGGGGACATTACAATGGACATAGTGGAAATCCAGACAATTTTCAGGTCATACTTTGAAAACCTGTACTCCACAAAGTTTGAAAATTCAAAGGAAATTTACAAACTTCTAGACAAATATCACTTACCAAAATTAAACCAAGAACAGAAAAACAACTTAAATAGTCCTATGACACCTAATGAAATAGAAGCAGTCATCAAAAGCTTTCCAACCAAAAAAAGCCCAGGGCCAGATGTCTTCAGTGCAGAATTCTACCAGAAATTCAAGGAATAGCTAATACCAATACTCCTCAAATTGTTCCACACAATAGAAACAGAAGATTCATTACCAAACACTTTTTACAAGGTCACAATCACCTTGGTACAAAAGCCATACAAAGACACAACTAAGAAAGAAAACTACAGACAAATATCCCTCATGAACATTGATGCAAAAATACTCAATAAAATACTGGCAAACAATATCCAAGAATACATCAGAAAAATCATCCACCATGACCAAGTAGGCTTCATCATGGGTTGCAGGGATGGTTTAACATATGAACATCTATCAACGTGATCCACCATATAAACTAACTAAAAAGGAAATCCCTAGATGCTGAAAAAGCCTTCGACAAAATTCAACACCTTTTCATTATAAAGGCCTTAAATCAAGGATAACAGGAACATACCTAAATATAATAAAAACAATATACAGCAAACCAACAGCCAACATCATACTGAATGGAGATAAACTTAAAGCAATACCTCTAAAATTAGGAACAAGACAAAGTGCCCTCTCCATATTTCTTCAATAATGTACTTGACAACAAAAAAAAAGATCAAGGGGATACTAATTGGAAAGGAAGAAGTCAAACTATTACTATTTGCAGTTGATATGATAGTTTACATAGGCAACCCAAAAAACTCTACCAAGGAACTACTACTGCTGATAAACACCTTCAGCAAATTAGCAGGATACAAGATAAACTAAAAAAAAATTCAGTAGCTCTACTTTATACAGACAACAAAGGGTCTGAGAAAGAAATCAGATTATCATCACCCTTTACAATAGCCACAAACAACATAAAGTATCTTGCCATAATGCTTACCAAACAAATGAAAGACCTATTAATAAGAACTTTGTGTTTTTAAAGAAAGAAATTAAAGAACATACCAGAAAATGGAAAGATCTCCCATACTCTTGGATAGGTAGGATAAACACTGGCAATCTTGCCAAAAGCAATCTACACTTTCAATGCAATCCCCATTAAAATCTCAGCACAATTCTTCACTGACCTTGAAAGGATAATAATTGACTTTGTATGAAAAAACAAAAGACACAGGATAGCCAAAACAACCCTGTACAATAAAAGAACTTCAGGAGGTATCACCATTCCCGACTTTAAGCTTTACTACAGAGCTACAGTCCTGAAAACAGCGTGGTACTGGCACAAAAATAGACAAGTAGACCAATGGAATTGAATCAAAAATCCTGATATTAACCCACACATCCATGAACACCTGATTTTTGTCAAAACAGCTAAAAGCATACAATGTGGGGACAAAAGCATCTTCAACAAATGGTGCTGGCACAATTGGATGGTAGTGTGTACAAGAATGCAGAATGGATCAAAGACCTCAACATAAACTCAGCCACACTGAACCTCTTAGAAGAGAAAGTGGAAGGTACCCTTAAACAAATTGGTACAGGGGACTGCTTCCTGAATATAACTCCAGTAGCAGACACTGAGATTAACAATTAATAAATGGGACCTCCTCAAACTTAGAAGCTTCTGTAAGAGAAAGGATGCAGTTAACAAGACCAAATGGTAGCCCAGAGACTGGGAAAAGATTTTCACCAATCCTTCATCTGACATAGGGCTGATGATCTCCAAAATATGCAAAGAACTCAAGAAACTAGTCAACAAAATAGCAAATATCCCTATTAAAAATGGGGCACAAAACTGAAGAGAGAATTCTCAATAGAGGAAATAAAAAAGGCTGAAAGACACTTAAGAAAGTACTCAACATCCTTAGCTATCAGGGAAATGCAAATCCAAACCACTTTGAGATACCATCTTACTCCTGCCAGAATGGCTAAAATAGAAACACCAATGACAACTTATGCTGGAGAGGATATGGAGGAGGGGGAACATTCTTCCACTGCTGGTGGGAGTGCAAACTTGTACAGCCATTTTGGATATCAGTATGGTGGTTCCTAGCGAAAATGGGAATCAGTTTACCACAGGACCAGGCAATCCCCCTCTTAGGCATATACCCAAATGATCCACATCCATGCAACAAAGACATGCTCAACTATGTTCATAGCAGCATTATTTGTAATAGCAAGAATCTGGAAGCAACCTAGATGTCCCTCAACTGAAGAATGAATAAAGAAGATGTGGCACATCTACACAATGGAATACTACTCTGCATAAAAATACAATGGAATCTTGAAATTCACAGGCAAGTAGATGGAACTTGAAGAAACCATCCTGAATGAGGTAACCCAGTCACAAAAAGAGGAACATGGCATGTACTCACTCATATATGGATTTTAGAACTAGCACAAAGGATCACCAGCCTATAATTCACACTGCCAGAGGAACTAGGATACAAGGTGGATTCTGAGAGATTCATTTAAGGTCCCTCACAGAAGGGGGAAGGGACAAATTCTCCAGAGTACATGGGGAGTGGGGTGGGGTCAGTGAGTGGAGAGGGAAATAGGAGAAAGTGAAAGGAAGGAGAGGAAAGCATGTGGGACTAGGAAGATTGAGTCAGGAGAGGAATAGAAGACAGGAGAGAGAGAGAGAGAGAGAGAGAGAGAGAGAGAGAGAGAGAGAGAGAGAGAGAGAGAGAGAGAGAGAGAGAGAGATGACATAAAAGAGGGAGCTATTATAGGACTGAAGAAAAAAACTGAATCTAAGAAATGTCCAGAGGCCTACAAGACTGTGGAAAGGCTACCATAAATGCCCTTTCCTTATAATGAGACCAACAACTAACTTATTCACCATCATGGAGCCCTCATCTAGTACCTGTTGGAAACAGAAGCAAACACCCACAACTCAACACTGAGCGGAACTAGAATCCAGATGCAGAGAGGGAGAACAAGACCACACTGCAGAATCACATAGAGACAGGGGACCTGAACAAGGAGGAGCTAACGGACCCCCAGACTGATAGCTGGAAATCCAGCATGGGACTGACTCAGACAACCCTGAATATGGGTCTCAGCTAGAAGAACTGAGCAGACCAAGGGACCTCAGACAGTGGAACCAGGATGTATTCGTGGTGCACAAATGAACCTTGTGGGCACATACCCCATGGAGGGATACTCCCTTAACCTAAAGACATTTGAGAAATCCTAGTCCCTACTTCAATTTACTTGACAGATTTAGATGACCCCTCCTGGATGGCATCACCCTACATGTGGAGTGGCCGGGGGTCGGGGGGGGGGAGGTGAGTGAGGTCGGGGTGTATGGGGGGGGAAAGAGAGGGAAAGAGGGAGGGAGGGAGGAAGGAAGAGAGAGAGGGAGGGAGGGAGGGAGGGAGGGAGAGAGGGAGGGAGGGGGAACTGGGATCAAGATGTAAAAAAAAAAAGAACCAGCTATACCACTCTCCAACGAATGCTTCATGCTATCACAGAGACACTCTCTCAACCATGTGAAAAGATAAAAAAAAAAAATTAAAATCCTAGAATTATGGTGAGCTGAATCTTCTCGAGGGGGGTAAGAAGGCTGGAGAGAGCTAGAGAGAGGAGAGAGAGAGAACATGAAAAGAATAAAGAATAGAGGAAGAAATTGGAAAAAATTGAGAGCCTTACATAAACAATCAAGAGTCACAAAATAAAAATATATTAACTCAAACTCTACTCAAACAGAGCACAAAATAGTTTTAAAATATACTTTATGGTGCCAATAAAATCAGACAGGAAATTTGTGAACTAAGAAACACAACAAACTAATTGGAAACAAAGCAGCTTAAAAAGACACTCTCATTAGGAAAACAGAATGCAAAATGTTTAAACTGCATTGTGTTCAGAAAACCTCTAATGACAATTATCAAACAATTTACTTCCTTCCAGTATGGCACAGGCACACATATACCTCCATAATGTAATTATCAACTCATATTTCCTAAAACTCTTCTGCTTTGAGAGATTTCAATGCTATAGTATTATATATACATTGTTGAAATTGTAAATTTTGTAATTGTGAATATATTATGAATGCTTATTGCAGATAATACCTAACTGAAAATCACATTGTTTAAATCAAATTTAAACAAAAGCTGTTACAACTTTTTAATACTATAGCTTAGCATGCCCAAATTACAAGGAGATAGCCTATAATTTCAGAATGATACACCTAATTATAATTACCTTTATCATCAGTAAACAGCCACAGCCAGAAATAGTCAATGGACAATACTTTCCTAAGAAAAGTTACACGTAATCTATTGTACAGTTAAAGAGCAGTTTCTCAAATGAGAAAAAATAGGTTTGAATATTGGCTCTACCATATATATTATCCATAAATTAGGGGTGAAAATATGAAGTTTATGTGAAGATTAGATGAGACAGTGTCTTGGAGACATCATGGAATAGACATTCAAGAGTAACTCTGGTTGAAATATTAACATATCGTCTATGAAAAATATTATTATTGTCTTTATTTGTATTTTAAATACAAATAAGGCACTAGTCCAATAGGTTAATGGCTGCAGAATCAACATATTGCAGTTACAAATGATCTGTCACTCTACAAATAAGCATGTGACTACTGCCATCAGTGCCACTGACAGTTATCATGTCCCTGAGCCTATTGGCAAAGTCACAAAAATGTCTCTCTTCCTTCAGTGAAACTATCAGTAAGGTCTCAGTGTACATCAAACCTCCCCAGTTGACTAAGAGAGACTTCTCTTCCTCCTGGAAACATGCTTTCCCATTGATAAGGTTGGGAAACTCTTGTTACAGAAAAATACTAACATTTATTGAGTGATTTCTATGAACCAGGCACTGTTGCTAAGCAATCATCACAACCAGTTTAGGAAATATGGTTATAATGTTTTTTTTTAGTTATGAAGAAGAGTAAAGCTCAGATACTTAAGGAATTTCAAAACATACCTAAAAATTGTATTGCCTGGCTTTGAACCTTAAAATCTGAATGTCAACATACTTTGACTACTATTCTGTAATCCCTCTCACTAAGCTATTAGAATCTTCAGCAAAATAAATCTTCAGAACATTCAATAGCTCGGTAGCTCAAAGAAAATAGATTTCATCATGAATATAGCAGAATCCAAGACAGATATTGAAAGCTAAAACAGAACTTAAGATATTTTGTTTCTTTTCCTCTCAATTTTTCTTCCTCTCTCAATTTCTTTAATTTACTCATAACTTTAAGTTAGCTATAGAGAATTCTGTTAACTAGACTGATTAAGGCCAAGTATCAAAATACCTCAGCTGTATACATCAATTCACACTAACACATACTTTCCTTTAGAGTTTAATGTCTGTTTACTTTAATAACAACTTGTGAAGATGGCTTGTCACCCACTTGATCACTTCAAAGTTTAAAATTATTTAAAGGCATATGAACAGGAGAAGCTACAAATGGATTCAGTGACATAGATGAATCTCATAAATGTAATATTTAATGAAAATAGCCATATACATAGAACAATACCATATTGTGACTGAATTTAAATAAAATGGAAATACTACAAAACTGACTTATGGAATTAGAATTCAGGTTATTGGTTTCCCTGTTTATGGTCCATGAAAGCTATAATTCTATTGTTATTATGTATTTTTAGCTAATTGCTGCTACTAATACAAATGTTTCCTTGTCATATGCCAACACAATGTATATATACATATATATATATATACATACATATATATACATATATATTAAAAAGTAATAATCAAGAAAACCTTTGATCTGAATTTTTATTTAAATGTTTCTATGCATTTAAACTTCAATACATTATATCTGTTATAATTTAGTCCTTGGTAACAAATATAAATATCTAAGTCTTTGTTTTACTTAATTTTTTTCCTATTTTCCTTTTCATTCTCTTTGTTCCCTCTTCTATTTCCTTTTTTCTATTTTAATTTTTATTTTTTAATTATAATATTTTTATTTAAATTTGAAACAAACTTCTATGTTCTTTAATTCTTTGTTTTTATTTTGAGTCCTGGAGCATGCTTATGTGCTTGTAGATGAGATTTTTCCTCTCTAGTTATAATGATACTGGATCAAATTTGCTCTTATGTGACTGAATTGATTATATATCCCTGGAGAGTAAGACAAGAATTGTGGGACATACAAGATACAATACAAAATACTAGGGGCTATGTCAAAACCTTATAATCTAGGTGTGGTTACATACACTATAATTATAACATTTTGAGGCAGGAGAATCCAGGAGACCAACCTTAGATACACAGCTATTAGTGCAAAAGAATCAGTGTACAGGATTTCCTCACAAATAAGATATCATATGAATTTTTTCTAAGTCTAAAGCTGTCCTTTTGGTCATAATTCCCAACTGAACTTGTGATACACTCAATTGATATGCATTCATTTCTTTCAATAATTTTAATGATTATAATTATATCCTTCCTCCTTGCATTGGAAGTCTAGATGCCACTAATCTGATTGTTTAATTCAAATTGGACAATAATAAGGACAATATAACTTGCATGGAGATATTTGATAGTATTTGAATATATTCTTGTAAAAGAGGAACCATGACTATTTGATTTAGACACCAATTAGGACACTATAACTTGCATTTGGGGACTTAATAAAGACTTTAATTACATTCATGGTGAACTGGCCCTGAGATACGGTATTAGGAGAAGCAGAGAAGAGGCTAATTAAATACAAGATGGCATAAATAAATTAGACAATAAAAGCAATTAAAGGGGCTTATCTTCTAGATATTAAAATTATTTCCTATTTTGATCTTAGGAAATTCCTTAAGACATCTGCTATAAAAGAATGGAAAACAATCTCACTATAATTAAAACATTTTCTATGGCAGTAAGAGTTTCTGTGACAATAACAGTCCCACTAGTCTCTGTGTCCCAAGAGATGACAACAGAATTAAGTGTCACCAGATACAAGATAAAACATTCCCAATGGCAATGAACAAAAACCCAAGAAAACAAAAACACATAGAAAACTACTTTTGCATCAAACAATGTAATAAGCAACTCATTCTATGCTCTCAGAAAATTAATGAGATAAGGTATTATTATTACTATTACAATCATTTGAAGATGATGAATATGATACAGAGAAATAACTAATGTCATATGAGTGGCAGAACTGGCAGGGAAACTGTGTCTGTCTGCATTTCTCTACCTTAGCCTGTGCTATACACCATTGGTGAATATGGTAAAATTGAGCATTCTTTCCGTAGAAGGCTTTATGACAGAAGTATTTATTAAATCTATAAGACAGCAATCTCTGTTCTAGGAAGAACAGCTTAGCATGGCATCTTAGAAAATACATAACTCTGGTATCATTTGTTAACTTACTCAACAATTACTGACATGGCTGTGAAGTGAGTAATTCATTTAACTTCTCAGAGACTTAGTTTTCTCCTTCCAAACAAATGTAACAATTGTTATTTTGAGGTATGAATAGAAAAAAGGAAGCAGATTGTGATTTAAAAGAAGGAGGAGGAGGAGGAGGAGGAGGAGGAGGAGGAGGAGGAGGAGGAGGAGGAGGAGGAGGAGGAGGAGGAGGACCAGTCTTGAATTTCAAAAGACTCTAGTGGGAGCTCCAGCTGTTAAGTAGCCACAGGGAAACACACCCATCAGTCGGGAAATCTTTATATGTGATTGTCTAAACATATACCAGTGAACACCCATCACTGCTTCCTGAGACCGAATTCATCCATGCTAGCTCATCAGACCCTTCGGTAATTACAATACAAACCAAAAGGAAGTATGTTTTACTTTTCTAACTATGTGCATGCCTCCATGCCTGGGGTGGGGAGCAGTATGTGCACATGAATACAGATGCCTGTTGGGGGCCAGAAGCTTCAGATCCCTGTAGTTGTGAGCACCCTAACATTGGTGCTGGGAACAAAGCTCCAGTTACCTTTAAGAGCAGTGAACGTTCTGAACCACTGACTCATCTGTCCAGCTCTGAAAGGTACTTTCCTGCATTAGTATTCTGTGGTTCTGAAACAGAATTTGAATAACAGTACAGGGTGGGTTCTGTTTATCTGCTAAGTGTAAGTTGTTTGTGTATATAAAAGGTTCTTTGCAATGGTCATGACAAAAACACAGAGAAAAGTAAAGAGCAAAGTTCCAGAATGCTGTGCTCACGACCTAAAGCTAACACAGGCAGATGTCCCCAACATTTCTTTTCTCAAGGCACATCTTTATGGAATGTAGATTAATATATGACATTGAGCTGAACTACTATGAAAGACAGCAGATTGAATCACTGTGACTTACAGAATTTTTGCTAAAGAAAAAATTTATTGTTTTTTTTTCTTATTCTAAGATTGGCTCAGTGACAGTTTCCAAAAAATTCACAAAGAACTTGAAACAAGCTTCCACTTTTTAGATGTGTTTTCATTCCTCTAATGTGTTGGACTGCCAATATTACTTTGTGTTACATGATTATCTATGGGATGTGGGAAGAGGGATAAAGGACATCAACTATGTGTCAAGTTGACAAGGGCAAAAACAGATGTAAGAACTGATGTGTTGGACTGGATGGTTTTAACTGTTCTGATCCTCAGTAGCCTCATTTGTAAAAAGAAAATAATTTTGTCTCCTACAGTAACCAACTGAATTTACACTAAATGCTGTTACACAGTACTTTGTGTAATTGTGCTTGTTACACTAACCATCACCCTTAGCTATTCAACATAAATATACTAGATGAAAAACTGAACTATTACTTTTCAAACACTAATGCATTTCAGTCTAAGGAAAACTATTGTTCACAACTATTATGCTTCAAAACACATAGGTAAGATTAATAATGAAAAGAAATAAACAACGTCTCTTGAGATTATGGAAAGATGTATCAATATTCCATACACATTGTTAAGGTTTTTTGCAATCTATTATTAAAACCACATGAAAGTAGCAATCGAAATCACAAATTTATTCCTAATACTTACAAGATCAAACATATACCCGAAGTTTGAATACATCTTTTTTTTTTTCACTCATTAGTCAAACTATGTTACAGATATGCTGGTAGGGCAAATATGCATATAACTGCTAAACTGCTAACCACAGCTTGAATTTTGCAGCTCTTTTATTTCTGTTCTTGATTTTATAATCATCAGTGTGGGAATTACTTTACAAGACTGAGAAAGAGTGAGGCAAATAATATAACACAAGAAATAATACTGTGAGGAAATTATGAAGGAGGTATTCCCAGTTGCTAATATCTCAGTCACCATAGGAAAGTCAACAGAAAAGTAAATTGACTTACATTGAACAAGGATCTCCTTGGACTCCATGGAAATGTTTCAAAGAGGGCAGTGAATATAGATGTCTCCACAGTAGTCCGCCACTTGTCAGTGAAATCACCAGTGGTGTCTCTTGCTCATACCACCTCACCAGGCATACAGCCACAGCATTCCTTCCTAACAGCTGACTTTTAATCCGGTCTTTAGGTTTAAGTAAAATCATTTCAAAACTATGTAGCAAGCAACACTAAAATTTCCAAAAATAAATTACTTCAGAAAATCATCTCCTGGTATGGCAATACTTTCTCTCCCTAAATGTTCATGATAAACTATGCAATCCATTTTCACATCCATTAATCCACTAAACAGAAAGACAACCCCCTCTGCCAACAAAAATCTCTTCTTTCAGATGTAATATGTTCTCTCTGGGAAGAAAACATGTGTCAGAGTCATTATGGTGCCACTGAAAATGAGTGATGTATTAGGAAGCTATGATTGCAATCACATTATACTACAGGAAGTAAACAAATACTATATAACCCAGACTGTACCAAACCAAAACTGAGAGTCAAGGGATGGCAGTGATATTAAAGTTATCCCTTAGATAACCCTGGTTGCTGAGTTTTTTTCTATAATCATTCATAGAATATAAAAGTGTCTCCTACAACTTCCTGAACAGAACACCAATATCACAGGCACCTAAGATCAACAATTAATAAATGGTACCTCAAGATACTGAAATGTTTCTGTAAGGCAAAGGACATTATCAATAGGACAAAAGGGATGGGGAAAGATCTTCACCAACCTCTTATCTGACAAAGGGCTGATTTCCAAAATATATAAAGAACTCAGAAACTAGATGTCAACAAACCAAATAATCCAATCTAAATATACAATTCTCAACAAAAGAATCTCAAACGGACAAGAAATGCTTAAGATGTTTATCATCCATAGCCATCAGAGAAATGACTCTGAAATTCCATCTCATACCTATCAGAATAGCTACGATCAAAAATACAAGTGACAGTTCATGCTGGAGAGGATGTGGAACAAGTGGAACACTCCTCCATTGCTGGTGGAAGTACAAACTTGTACAGCCACTTTGGAAATTAACATAGTGGTATCTCAGAAAACTGGAAATTATTCTACCACAAGACCCAGCTATACTGCTTTTGGGTATACACCCAAAGGATGCTTAATTATACCACAAGGACACTTGATCAACTATGCTCATAGCAGCCAGAACCTAGAAACAACTTAGATGTCCTTAAACTGAGGAACAGATAAGGAAAATGTAGTACATTTACACAGCTGTTAAAAAAATATTGAAATCATTAAATTCACAAGCAAATGGATGGAACTAGAAAAAAAATCATCCTGAGTGAGGTAACCCAGACCAGGAAAGACAAATATGGTATGTATTTACCCATAAGTGAATACTAACTGTAAAATAAAGGATAACTATGCTACATTTCACAGCCCTAAAGATGCTAGATAATAAGGATGGTTTATGAGAGACACCCAGATTTCCCTGAGAAGGGGAAATAGAAGAGAATTTATGAGTGGATTGGGGGCAAAGGAGGAAGGGAACATGAGTGATCAGGTTGAAGGGGATGGAAGGGAAGAGAACTGAGAAAGACTATTGAGGAGTGGGGTATTTTAGGTTCAAGTAAAAACCTGGCACAAGGGAATCTACCAGAAGACCCAAGCTTAGATGCCTAGCAATATAGTAGGTATGTAGCCTGAACTGGCCATCTTCTGTGATCATATTGGTACCTAGCCCAATTATCACCAGAGAGGTGTCATCCAGCAACTGATGGAAATAGATGCAGACCCACAGCCAAACAGTAGGCAGAAATTGGGGAATCCTGTAGAAGAAGAGGAGAAAAGCCTGTAGGAAGAAGCTAGAAGGGTCAAGGACACCACAAGAAAACCCTCATAGGGGCTCACAGAGACTGAACTGATAGCCGAGGAGCCTGCATGGGACTGATCTAGGCACTTATACATTTATGTTACAGTTGTGTAGCTTGGTCCCCTTGTGGGACTCCTAATAGTAGGATTGGGGGCTGTTACCAACTCTTTTACTGGCTTTTGGTATCCTAACCTCATTCTGGGTTGTCTTGTCCAGCCTTAATACATGGGGAGGTGTTTAGTCTCACTGAAACTTGATACGCCATTTTTTGTTGATATTCATGGAAGACCTGCCTTTTCCTAAACAGAAATGGAAGAGGAGTGGATTGGGAGAGTGAAAACAGAAGGAGGGGAGTGGGGGAGGGACTGGGAGAAGAAAATGTAGAAAAAACTACTGCTGGGGATGTAAAATAAATAAATAAATAAATGATTTTTTTTTTCAGAAAAGCATCCCCTGGCTCCTTAAAAAATGATTAAAAATCAGAAGCAATTGTTTTTATCCAAAGAAAAATATTTTAATTTCATAATTTTGCTAGTTTTCTGTTTTTAAGTGTTACAAAATGTTAAATTTCTACATAAACTTTCAAAAAATTACATAAATGGGAAACATTATTCTCTATGTAAATATGTGTGAACAAAATATAAAGCCATATATTTGAATTTCCACAATATATTGTCCCTAGGACTTTTATAAACATAAGGACTCTTTGTCTCAATGTTTTGAACAACTACTTATTTACTTGATACATATTTAATGAGCCAATTGTGAGAAGGCCTAAATATACATACACACACACGCACACGCACACACACACACAAACACACACACACACAAACACACACACACACACACCTTCTTCTTACAAAAAAATAATTATGGGAAATAGAGATAAGCACTTACAAATGCAAGGAAATGAGTTTGATCCCCAGAACCCACATGAATTAAAGCTGGGCATCATGGCAAGATGATAGACAAAGGACCCATACCTCACTAGCAACATGTTTGGCAAAGTTCCAGGCAAGTGAGAGTCCTTTTGCAAACAAATGATGAAAGGCACTTTAGAATCACCCCCAAGGTTGTCCTCTGGCATCACATGCACCTGTACTTATAACTGGACACATATACACAGAAAAAAAATTTAATATGTGTATATAAAATAGCTAATCTTACTATGTCAAAATTCTTCCTCAATACTTGTTTTCCAGGAATCCCTGCAGGCAAGTAGATTTCATATCATCTTATGTATATAGGTAAATTTTGACCAATCATATTAAATATTGGAATATTCAAATAAATATGGAGGGGAGTAATGACAAAGAAACAGCTAACATTAGTTTATATTAGTTAACAATGCATCAAATTGGATTTGCATATCAAAGACAACTTCATTTCCACAGAGACTGCTGTAGCTAAGCTAATCAAAAATTATTAATATGCTGATCCAAACTTGATAATTCAGATCCCTAAAAAGAGGAAATTAACAACCAAACCAAAACCTCAAAATTTGGATATGAACTAGGACAAAAGATAAGTTAGCAGTAAGGTATAGAGTTAGCAAAACCCAATGAATATGTTGGGTTATCTTTAACTTTTTCAGAAAACAGAAAAATAAGTTTTTCTCTTTAATTACCATTGTAATATATGCATATACATCTACATGTACATGTGCATACACACATGTAAATACAGCCTGCTGAGCCCATTTAGTGGTACTTGTATTATAAAAATTTTAGGGATGATCATTTGGTAGAGGATAACAAATTAGGAATCTCATTCCTGGAGAGGGAATATTGTTCCTCTCAGGAATCCCCATTGCCTGTAGCTCTTCATCGAGTGGAAATATCACCTAGTGATATTTCCCGCATTTATGTAGTCATAAATTTGAGATGGGAGAGTTATGAGAAGTATGGAGGTAGGAAGGTATGTATGATATAAAGGCAACACACATATATGAAAACCTTTTAACAAAATGATCCCTTCACTGCCGTAAGAGAAGAGTAAGGAAATTCAAGGGACCAGTATCAAAGAAATTGAGAGACTAGGGGAAAGCATAATTGTCCTCTAAAAAAGATAGCAATTATTTGTAGTGGGATATTCACTTTGTCTACTTACGTGGCACTGACCACGCCCATTGGGGGTGGAGCCAGGGGCAGGAGTGACCTGTGGAACTAGGTCTGAGGAGAAGCCTGGAAGGCTCTCTTGCTGGCGGGATGTGGAGAGGAGAGCATCTGGTGGAACCTGCTAGTGTTCATCTGTCTAGGTTGTAAGTTATTTCTCCCTGAATAAACATCTGTTTGGCCTATTTGTTTATCCTGATGCTTATTAAACCGTAATAATTATTGTCATGAACAAGTGTAATTGTTGTCATCATTAGGTTTTTAGGGCCTTTCAAGAAAAGTAATAAATTTGTATTATTGTACGAAATGTCCTAATCTTGAACATCAGTTCAATGTTTGAAAAACATATATGACAGACATGGTTGCCAAAACCAAAAACTATGTTTTGATGGCGTAAAAGAGTAAATCTATCCAGGCAATGGTGGCACACACCTTTAATTCCAGCACTCTGGAGGCAGAGACAGGTGGATCTCTGTGAGTTTGAAGCCAGCCTGGTCTACAAGAGCTAGTTCCAGGACAGCTCCAAAGCTACAAAGAGAAACCTTATCTCAAAAAACAAAATGAAAGAGCATATTTATAAAATATATTTATTCCCCTTAACCAGAATAAAGGGAGTAAAGTATATATATTGGAAAAATTCCAAGAAATTATCATAGTTAACTGTCAAAGAGTGAATGTAAAATAAGAACTGACAAAAGGAATTGCGTGAAATTAAAAACAAGAGAAATAATCAACAAAATAAAATACCTTACAAAACGGCTATTGACCAATCAGCATTTTATTCATCAACCAATAAGAGAAACATGCATTAACAGTATACAGAAGGTCATGTCCCATCACTAGGTAACAAAGCAGAATGGGGCCTGTGTCTCTGTCTTCACTTTATTTCACTTTTCTTTTTGTTAGCACAGACTACTGCTTAACCTTGGTGTCAGTTCAAAGAGGGCTTGTCTAACTGCTGTGCCTTATCTGCCTTCAAGACTGCTGACATAGAGATGAGCCTTTGTCCTTTAACTATAATCCACTTATTCACTTAGATTTCAGAAACAACAGAGCCTCAAAAGGTAGATCACCCCTCAAATAAAGTCCATTGTTAGGATGGGGCGTCATCATCCTGGAGCAAGTGAGCATTCTCAGAGAAACACCCTGTATACCTCAGTCAGTAAGAACTTCTTTAACCTGTCCTGAAGAATCAGAACTGAGACTAAGATCCATCCCACTACACCTTGACTGGAACCACTTCATTACGCATCTCTCTTGGAACTCTTTTCAAACCTAGAGCATTAGACTAAGTGGAGCCACTGGACCCTTTAATTTGCTCCTGTTCCCAATGTGAACATATTGAATAAATTTTCTCTCTGTGTTGTTTTGCTATTAAAAATAAGCCATAGTAAAACAAATAAGCACATTTTTTTCATATGTAGACTACAGTTGAGAAAATTTTGAAAAGAAAAAAAGGCAGTATCACTGGGAAAAGAGATAGGAGATGAAGTAAAGACAAGATATTGAGGCTTGAATATGATCCAAAGTTTATACGCATGTATTATTATTCATAGTGAAACCTATTACTTTATACATTTAATGCATAATAATGAAAAGGAGCCAACATTGAGTGTCTTTCTCAATCTCTCTCCACCTTATTTTTGACATAGGTTCTCTCATGGAACCTGGAGTTTACCAGTTTTTCCACGCCGGGAAGTAAGTGAGCTAGCCTCAGGGATCATCCTGTCTCTGCCTTCCCAGTGCTGAGACTGAAGGCATTTACTTCAACCGGCTTTTTACATGAGTGTGGAGGATCCAAATACAGGGCCTCCTTGTGATTTTACAACTAGCACTTTACCAACTGAGCCATCATCCAATCCTCTTCTAATATTAATTTAAAAGATTAATGAAAAGCCAAATAGAATTTTTTTAGAGAAAACCTATGGGGATGGAATTCCAACCAGACATTAAACATTAGAAAGACAATTGATCTGGTCCTTGATCAAGATCTAACCAAGAAAGCCAGAAATGGTGATACACGTCTGTAATCCGAATGCTTGGGAGGCTGAGACAGTAGAACCAGAACCATGGCAAGTCCAAGGACAGCTTAGTCTACATAGTGAATTCTAGACAAGCCTCAGAGACCTCTTCTCAAAAACAAAGAAAAATACACTTTGAAAATTTAAGAGGAATAAATATGTTAGCCTGCCTCTATCAATAGATTCTTCCTGCCTTCATTTGTAACATGCCACTTAAGCAAGCTATGCTAACGCTGTGAACCTCACTAGTTAAGGAAAACAGAAAGAGCCATTCAAACAACAGGTGCTGGGCAGCTGCAGAGAGCTGAATTCCTCCTCAAGACATCCAAAGAATCAGAAAAAAAAATTAACCACTCATAACAAAGACATAGCAACAACTCATTTTCAAGATCATAGTTTTACTTTACTTCCTGAAAATGTTGTGTGTGGCAATCATTTACTGCTGAACAGGCTCCAGGGCACCAAAGTTCATCCTTACCTTTCAGTTAAAAATCCTTTGTTCATACTTCTCCAGGAAACAAAATCTTCAATTGATTACTGTAAATTCTCTTTCAAAATGCTATGAGTCACAGACATATGTATCTTAGAGACATGTGAAATTATAAATTACTGACTCAGGAGTGTGGGGGGAAAAAAACTAATTATCAGAGAAAGGGAGATTTTTCAGTGGGGTGACACATTCAAATTCTATGCAAACAACAGGAGCCTATTATTTAATTTGTCTTTTTATTTATGTATGTATTTATGTATTTATTTATCTAGAAATAGGGTTTTGCTACAGAGCCCAAGCTAACCTCAAGCTTGTAACCCTCCTGCCTCAGCCTAATATATGCTGAGATAACAGGTATGAACCACCATGAAAGGCCCTGTCAATCAACTTTCAAGATGAGAAAACTAATGTAAATTAAGATGAAGTATCTTGTCAAAACTCCACAGTCAGTGACAGAATTAAGATTGAGTGCAGGCACTTAGCCCCTGAGAGAACTCTTCTATCTCATTACTGTTCTTTCTTCAGTCACTTGAATGCACTGGTCTACCTTAAAGAGTAAACAATAAAGGCTTTGCATAGAGTAAGTGCATGTTCTTGTATTATTTTTATTAACAAAGACAAAGCTGAGTGGCCATAAATTGAAGTATTTATATATGCCATTGCTGAAGCTTTAAATACATGTTTAATATATTGTAGCCCACACTTAAAACACTCCATGGATGCTAGGTCCCTATTTCACTTACTCCTCTGCATGCCTTTAAGTGTGCCTTTCTACTTTGCTGAGTGAAGTCTCTTGAGCAGATAGAGTGTTTAGGTCTCTATTTATGCTTCTATCTATTAAATTTTCCAGCACAGTGCCTGGCACACACACACACACAAAAAGATAAGACATTTCATAAATATTTATGAGAGAAAAATGTGAAGAAAGAACTAAAATAGAAAACAAGAAAGACAAGATAGAAAATTCAAGAGGATATACAAAATTTAAGACAGAGTATTCTTTCTCAATGACATTTTCTTTTTATAAAGAATATCCCTATGCATGTAAACTGTTGCAAACTATACTCAAATTTTTCCTGATATTTAATTGTCTTCATTTTTAAAAGTTTGAGTAAAGTACACATAAGACAGTATTTTGTTCAGTTTAATTTAGATTCATTAACCAGTCTCTAAGGCAGGCAATACTTTCACACTACAAAGACTATCTCAAATTTTCTGAAGAAAATAGTTTATATTTGGTTTTCAATTTAAATACAAATACCACTAGTGAACTCCCAATTTAATTGTACTTGATATGTAGCATTTTCAAACCCTTTGAAAAGAAGGCCCCTGGGTGATCTAAGCCTTCTCAGCTGCCAAACAGCCATTCTATGTCTGGCAGCTGTGCATGGGGAACAATGCAGCTAATGTAGCTGTCAAAAAGCCAAATATGTTGTTTATTACTTCAACAGTGAATCAATGAATATCAGCTAATTTCTGACTACCATGTACAAAAAATAAATCAAGGCAATAATGTTTGAAAATGGACATATTACTCTTAGTTCAATAAATTTAGAATAAGTACAAAATATAGTTATCTTTTATAAAAGGAAATTCTAGGGGAAATCTATATATTAATACATGTTACTTAGCACAACCTTTACATTTTTATATTTTGTTTAAAATTCAGAAATCTATATTTGTATAGTTGAAGATTACTAACAAGACAAATGAGAAAGTATATATGCTAATTATATTAATTTAGCCATTCTACTATATGTTTGTATATGTACATATGTATGTATGTATAAACATTTTGTTTTTCACTACAAATATATATAATTTTTATTTGCCAATTTAAAAGAAAGAAAGACTGAAACATGAGTTGGAACACGAATGCATCTGAATGCCTTTACAAACCACTGAGCAGACAATAGGCAGTTTGGGATGAAAGGAATGAAGTTTTTGGAGCCAAAACAACACACAGCAGGTAAGTGACAGCAAAGAGAACCCTGATGTCCATGACACCTACAGCAGATGTCAGGTCCTGACCCTGTCAAAATATAATAGGATGTGTGAATGTCTGTGTTTTAGCACTGTAGACGGTCCAAATAATTCTGATGTTTTAAAAAACTGAAAATTTAATAAAAGTTACTTATGACTTTTATTAATCCAAGACTCTGTTGGCCAATGAAACACCAAATACGGCCAAGCTATTCAAGACTGCAGAAATTCATTTTCCACACTTTCTCCATTTACTGTGAGACAGATACATAAATATATAAAATTTAAAAAGTGCTAAGAGCACAGTGCTAGAACAGCTTCACAGAAGAGTAACACTTAAGCTGAGTAAAGATAGCTAAGAGGGCCTAATAAAAGAAACAGGGTGCTAAGGTTATTATGAAAGGGGAGAGTGAGAATGAACAGTCTTTAAGCGGGATGACATCATGAGTCTCTATCTTGAGGGGAAATAGACAACTATAAGTAAAAAAGACTGTGGTGAAGAAAAGTGGTAGCAGGAACACAAGATGCTATTGTGATATGCCAGAAAAGTGACAGCAAAATTTTAGAAGAGGACATTGGTAGGCAAGACTAAAAGCCCTTGATAAATTCAAAAGTAGCTTCTATAGGGGACATAATGTGATCTGGGAAATCATGGGACCTGACGGAGTGGTCAAGGGAAGAACAGGCCCTCTCTCTTCTGCACTGTCTGCTCTAGGTGTTAAGTGATGCTTGAAGAGTTGAATTATCTCATGAAAAGGGAAGCACCTGACCTAGACTGGATTCTCAGACAAGGCCAGGTAAAGCAATATTTCCTGTAATATAGTTAGAAATAAAAGTTCAAATTGAGGCAAGATTGGTATTCCAGATGAATGCCCATTAACATTGGCATATATGGTCATAAAAGAGGAATAAATAAGATGACCCGCTTAAAGACTGTTCATTCTCACTCTCCCCTTTCATAATAACCTTAGCACCCTGTTTCTTTTATTAGGCCCTCTTAGCTATCTTTACTCAGCTTAAGTGTTACTCTTCTGTGAAGCTGTTCTAGCACTGTGCTCTTAGCACTTTTTAAATTTTATATATTTATGTATCTGTCTCACAGTAAATGGAGAAAGTGTGGAAAATGAATTTCTGCAGTCTTGAATAGCTTGGCCGTATTTGGTGTTTCATTGGCCAATATCAAAGCTGCAGCTTTAGAAATGCCTAATTGAATGGACCTTTAAAAAAGAGAGAAGTTACCAAATAGAAGTGAAAATGAATAAAGACCCACTTATTGTTTGACTGTTATGATTATGCCATTATTATTGATCACTATTTGCCAATGGCTAGACGTAGGGATATAAAGATTAAACATGATAGAATTTCTTCAAAAGGATCATTTGCCTGAATGTGGCCTTGGTGCAGGGAACCTACTTAGAGAAAAGATAAGAAAACTGAGAAAAGCTGTTAGTGGATCCATTCCAGATGTTACTAAATTTTGAATGTCAATATTTATAGTCTGCTCAGTTGTTCTTTCCAGTGAAAGATGCTGACTCTTAACCTTCAAAATATTTTCTGTGAATATTTTACATGTCCTAAGATAGTAATACTCAGCAATTGTGTGATATCTGTAAAGACTAGCAATAAAACAGTTTTTATATATTTTATTATTTAAAACAATGTTTAATTTTAAATACATTTTAACCATATCCTTCCCTAAGTCCTTCCAGATCCTCTCCTCCTTCCTACCCACCAAACTTTAAGGTTTTTTTTAATTGTTTAGTTAGAGTTACCTCCAAGATATTTTATGTTATTTGTGGCTAAAGTAAAGAGTGATGTTTCCCTGATTTCGTTCTCAGCCAATTTATCATTTGCATATAGGAAGGTTACTGATTCTTTTTAGTTAATCTTGTATCCTGCCACTTTACTGAAGGTGTTTATCAGCTGTAAGAATTCCCTGGTAGAATTTTAGAGGTCACTTATGTTTAATATCATATCATCTGCAAATAGGAAGTTTGACTTCTTCCCTTCCAATTTCTGCCCCCTTGATTTTCTTTTGTTGTCTTACTGCTCTAGCTAAAATATTGAGTACTACACTGAATCAATATGGAAAGAGTAGACAGCCTTTTCTTATTCCTGATTTTAGTGAGATGGCTTTGAGTTGCTCTCCATTTAGTTTGATGATGGCTTGCTGTATATTGCCTTTATTCTGTTTAGGTATATTCCTTGTGTCCCTGATATACCAAGGTCTTTATCATGAAGGGGCATTAGATTTTTCTGAAGAATTTTTCAGTATCTAATGAAATGATCATGTGGGTTTTTTTTTCTTTACATTTATTTATACATTTTATTTATGTAGCTCTACCATAGAACTATAGTAATAAAAAACAGCTGGTATTGGCATAAAAACAGACATGTGAATCAATGGAATCAAATTAAAGACCCTGATACTAATCTACACACCTATGAACTTCTGATATTTTACAAAGAAGCCAAAATTGTACAATTAAAAAAAAAAGAAAGCATCTTCAACAAATTGTGTTGACATAACTGAATTGTGGAATGTAGAAGAATAACTATCCCCTTGCAAAAAAATTCAAGTCCAAGTGGACCAAAGTCCTCAACATCAATCCAGGTACACTGAACCTAATATACTAGAAAGTGGGAAGTAGACTTGAATGCATTAGCACAGAAGAATGCTTCCTAAATATAACACCAGTAGCACAGACTCTGAGAGCTACAATAAACAAATGGGACCTCCTGAAACTGAGAAGCTTCTCTAAAGCAAAGAATATGGTCAATAAAACAAAGTAGCAATCTACAGAATGGAAAAATAAATTCACCAATTCTACATCTGACAGAGGAATGATCCCCAAAATACATAAAGTGCTCAAGAAAATAGACACTAAAGTACCAAATAATCTATTCCAAAAAATGGGATACAAATCTAAAGAGAGTTCTCAACAGAAGAAACTCAAATGGCTGGAAGATATTTAATAAATTACTGAACATCCTTAGTCATCAGAGAAATGCAAATCAAAACAGCTCTGAGATACTATCTTATACCTGTCAGAATGACCAAGATAAAAAATACTGATGACAGCTTATGCTGGAGAGAATATGAAGTAAGGGAACTACTACTCCATTGCTAGTGAGGGTACAAACTTGTACAGCCTCATCAGTATAGTGATTTCTCAGAAAATTGGGAATCAATCTACCTCAAGACCCAGCAATACCACTTTTGGGCATATACCCAAAGGATGCATAATAACAAGAACATTTGCTCAACAATGTTCATGAGAGCATTATTTGTAATAGCCAGAACCTAGAAACAACAATGTCCCTCATTGAAGAATGGATAAAGAAAATGTAGTACATTTACACAATGGAGCAATAAAAACAATGACCTCTTGAAATTTGCAGACAAATGGATGAAACTAGAAAAAAAAATCCTGAGTGAGGTAATCCCAACACAGAAAGACAACATGGTATGCATTCACTCAAAAGTGGACACTAGACACAAAGCAAAGGATAACCAGCCTATATTCCATGAACCCAGAGAAGCTAGATAACAAGGAAAATTCTAAGATAGGATACATGAATCCCCTAGGAAGGGAAAATCAACCAGCTCTCCTGAGAAAATTGGAACTGTGGTGATGGAGGTACACGAGAGAGAAATGAGAGGAGATAAGTGGAGGGGAAGAGGGGAGAGGGGAGGAGAACATGGGGGAATGGGATGATTGAGGTGAGGAAAGGACAGAGAGGGAGAGCAAGGAAAGAGATACCTTGATTGAGGGAGCCATTATGGGGCTAGTGAGAAATCTGGCACTAGGGAAATTGACAGGACTCCACACGGATTACCCCAGCTAAGACACTAAGCATTAGTGGAAAGAGTGCCTGAACTTGCCTTCGTCTGTACTCAGATTGATAACTGCCTTAATTTTCATCACAGAACATTCATCTAGCAACTGATGGAAGCCAACACAGAGATTCACACTTAAGCACTGGGTCGAGCTTCCAGAGTCAGTTGATGAGAAGAATAGTAACAAGAGCAAAGGGGTCAAGACCAGTTTGGGAAAACCCACAGAAACAGCTGACCTGAACTAATGGGAGCTCACTGACTCTGGACTGACAGGGGGAGAACCTGCACAGGACCTAACTAGGCCCTCTTAAAGTAGGTGACAGTTGTGTGGCTTGGGCAGTCTGTGGGTCCACTGACAGTGAGACCAAGATTTATTCCTAGAGCTTCAAATGCTTTTTGGAGTCTTCCATATAAAGAGATACCTTGCTCAGCCTAGATATAGGGGAGAGGGCTTTAATCCTGCCTCATAGTGATGTGACAGACTTTGATGACTCCCCAAAGAAGGCCTTATCGTCTGTGAGGAGTGGATAGGGAATTTGGAAGAGGAGGAGGCAGGGTCTTAGAGAAGGAGAGGGAGAGAGGAACAGGGGTTAGTATGCAAAATGAAAAATAATTCTTTAAATAAAAAAAACAATATAGAGAACTGGAACTGAGTACTGGGGAGGCAAGCTTGGACCTACCTTCAGGGCCCTGCTCAGAGCTTCCTGAGGACTAGGAACTGCATGCAGGGAAGCCTGTCCTGGCAGACTGGACCAACCAGAGTCTGCCACTATCCTCGTCCCACCTCCACCCTCAGGAGGAATCCCAACACCACATACTGGAAGATGAGAGCCATTGGAATATTGGACCTGTTTGCACCCACGGGAAGAGAACATTGGTCCTATACCCACTAGGAAAGGGGATACCCTACTGTTACACACTGGAAGAAGGGATTGGTAGACAACAGTATAAGAACACAGTCAACAACAGAAAGATCAATATGATGCCAACAGAGTCTAGACACTCAATTCCAGCAATACCTGACCATCCCAACACAGAAAAACCAGAAGAGATCGACCCTAAAATAACTTTATGACAATGACAGACACCCTGAAAGAGGAAATGAGAAAATCCCTTAAGGAAACAGAAGAAAAAACAAACAAAAAATACAAGAAATGGAGGAAAAGACAAACCAAAACATTGCAGAATTGCAAGAAACAATTCAAACAGTGCAAGGCCTCAAAGCTTAAATAGAGACAAAAAACAAAACAAAACAAAAAAACAAAAAACAAAAAAACAGTCTGAGGGAATGCTAGAAATAGAAAAGCTAGGCAAACAATCAGGAACTACAGATGCAAGCATAACCAACCTAATACAAGAGATGGAAGAGAAATTCTCAGGTATTAAAGATACACTAGGAGAAATAATTCATCAACCAAAGAAAATTTTAACTCCAATAAATCCTTGACAAAAAATATCCAGAAAATATGGGACACCTTGAAAAGTTCAAACTTAAGAATAATAGGTATAGAAGAAGGTGAAGAAACACAACTCAAAGGTGCAGAAAATATAGTCAACAAAATCATAGAAGAAAATTTTCCAACCTAAAGAAAAACATGCGAATGAAAGTACACAAAGCTTACAGAACACCAAATAAATAAATAAATAAAAAATCCCCTTGCAAGATAATAATCAAAACACCAAACACACAGAATAAAGAATATTAAGAGCAGCAAAGGAAAAAGACCAAGTAACATATAAAGCCAAATCTATCAGAATTACATGCGACTTCCCCATGGAAACTCTGAAGACCTCTGGTCCTGGATAGATATTCTACAAATACTAAGAGATCACGGATGCTAGCCCATACTCCTATACCCAGCAAAGCTTTCAATCAATATAGATGAAGGAACAAAGATATTTCATGACAAAACCAGATTTAAACAACATATAGCCACTAATCCAGCCAGCCCTACAAAAAGTTCTGGAAGACAAACTCCAACTCGAGGAATTCAACTCCACCTACAAAAACACAGGCAATAAATAACCCCACTTTAACAATAGCCAAAAGGAAAATGGGGGGAAATCCACACACAATACCAACAACAACAAATACAAAACAAAGAAGAATTAACAACCAATAGTCATTAATATCCCTCAATATTGATGGTCTTAACTCACCAATAAAAAGACATAGGCTAACAGGAGGGGAGAAGTGTGCAGAGGGAGCAGGAAGATTGAGTTGGGGAAAGAATAGAAGAGAGCAAGAAAAGAGATACCATAATAGAGGAGGCCATTATAGGTTTTAAGAGAAATCTGGCATTAGGCAAATGTCCAGAGATCTACAAGGTTGACCCCAATTAACAATCTAAACAATACTGGAGAAGCTACCTTAAATGTCCTTCCCTGATAATGAGATTTATAACTACCTTATATGTCATCCTAGAGCCTTCATCTAGTAGCTGATGGAAGCAGAAGCAGACCCCCACAGCTAAACACTGTGCTGCACTCCTAGAATCCAATTGCAGACAGGGAAACTGGATGAGCAAAAGGGTGAAGACCAGGCTGAAGAAACCCACAGAAACTGCTCCCCTACACAAGGGGGAGCTAATGGACTCTAGTCTGATAGCTGGGAAACCAGCAAAGGACCAACTCAGATCACCTGAATGTGGGTGTTAGGAGGACTAGGCAGTCTATGGGGCCTCTGGTAATGGATCAGTATTTATCCCTAGTATAGGAATGGACTTTGGGAGCCAGTTTCACATAGAGAGATAATCTCTCAGCCTAGACACATTGGGGAGGGCCTAGGACAGATTTTGAAGCAAACCCTCCATGGAAGGAGCAGAAAGGGGATGGAATGGGGGTTGGTGGGTGGGGACAGAGGAAGAGGGCAGGGTTCAGGGACTGGGATTGACATGTAAAACAAGTTTGTTTTAAATTTAAATTTAAAAAATCAGAAAAGAGAAAAAAGCAATATAACAAGATACCCCCCAAAACAGGAAATAAAATAAACCACCATCCAAAAACAAAACAAACAAACAAAAAAATACCAACTGTAACCAAAATTAAAACACTCTCCTTTGTTTCTACTCAAGACATAAAAAATGTACTTTTTCTCCAGCTAGGCAAAAGTGATAGAAGTAGGAAAAGGCCACTATAAGTTATAGATGGCTAAAATGTAGATGATTTTCTATTTGGCCAGGCTCCCAGCTTTCCCCAAGTACCCATCCAGACGTGGAAAACCCTTTGGCACTGCTAAGGTACCAGACTAGTGCAATGCCTACCCCAGCATTGTCACTGCATGCTTTTTTAGTTCTTCATTTTGAGGTGTTTGAATGAAATTCTCTAACATTCTGTGACTCAGTGAGTTTAACATATGAAGAAATGATCTGCATGTAACAGTATTTTGGGAGATTTTTTTTTCATTCCTTTTTCTGTGGTTTTTGGGGGCTTTTCATTTAATTTGATTTTTTTGTTTTTGTAGTAAATCTTACTGGTTTTTTGTTTGTACATTATGTTTTATGATTTTGTGTTTTTAGGGTTTCTCTCTCTCTCTCTCTCTTATTGCGGTTTAATAAGGGTCAGGATAAACAAATAGGTCAAATAGATGTTTATTAAGGGAGAAACAACTCACAACACAGTCAGATGAACACAGCAGTTAAAACTGGATGCTCCTCTCTCCGTGTCCCGCCAGAAAAAAGACCGTTCTCCGTCTCCTTCCTAGACTAAGCTCCACAGGTCACTTCCGCCCCTGGATGGGTGTGGTCAGTGCCACAGAAGCAGACACAGTGAATATCCCACTACAATTCCCCTTTTAGTCTAAAGAAAAGATTTAAGCTTGATACAAAACTATATACAAAACAGTGAATAATAAGTGTGCTCTAAGAAAAGGAAAATCGAGACCAAAACCACAAACATACCTAGTCCTAGGGTGAAGGCATAAGGGAGTTTACAATAGAGTTGTCCTAAGCTGAAAATCTTAAGTCTAGTACTTAATATATCTAACTAGGAAGAGAGAATAATACTTAAGATAGTTTAATCTACAACCTCACCAAGACCTGAGAAGGAAAATAACGATACTAGGGTAGACGGGAAGTGCGGATGGGCAACTTCCAAAAGGTGCAGCGAGGACAGAAACAGCAAGCTACCTGGACAGTCACCCAAGGTCTCACAGCAACGTTGGTACAGCCAGTTTTGGCTAAGGCCAGGAGTATTTGACAGACCACAACAAAAGCAGGGAGGTAGAAAGGCTGTCTTACCCTGACTTAGCAAGGTTCAACAGTCTTCTATGTTTGTCTCCTGCAAGCATATAGGACCGCATGTCCAAATCAGTGGTCAAGGTTGAAGCAGTTCAGATGGCGCCCAACGTGGCTATAAGAACTTTCACTTAAAACTAACAAAAGCTTAAAAAATAGTTTTTAGAAACAAGGGAACAGAGACTAGCAAGACTTATTGGTAACAACATTTTCTCGGTTGGATTTGTTTTGCTGTAGACAGAGATTTGCACAGCTCCTTTAACGGAGGTTTCCAAAATTAGCATAAGCGGCAAAAAAAGCCGCCTTGCTTTTAAAAAGCTCTGCTAACAATTCATTGGTGTGTACAAGAGCTGCAATGAAGGTTTACACTGTGTTTTAAAAAACACGCTGGCTTGGGAGAGAAAAGGAAACAGGATACAATGGTTTAAAAAGCAAAAAGAAAGTAAAATGGATGGTTGTGGTGGCAAACGCCATTAATCCCAACACTCGGGAAACAGAGGCAAACAAATCTCTGTGATTTCAAAGTAAACCTGGTATGCACTGAATTCCAGGACAGATAAAAGTTACACAGAGAAACCCTGTCTCAAAATATGTAAAAATAGAAGTAGAAGAAAAAGAATAATAAAAAAAGCCATATAAAGATGGAAAGCACAGAGAAATTTTGGATACTATACGCGATTCTGTTGTCTTTAAATTATTTGATTGCTGAGAAATTAACAACTATTGATAAAAGAAATGCTGCTGGATTAATTCAATTTATATATTTTAAAAATGCTTTGACTCAAAAATTTAAGCCTAAGGACAAGTTACTGGGGAAAAGGATTTCTATTTTTGTTTCCACAGAAAATGAAAAGCCATGGATTCTTTCCAGACTTATATGGTTTGATCAAGCAAGACCCCCTGAAGCAATGTCTACAGCCAAGATTTGTGCATCTTCTTTGGACCCCCATGACAGCGCCCCCTACCAGCAGGAATTAGTTTGGAAAGAACGACGCCCAAATATTGTTTATAGATGTTTGTTTTCATTTAAATGGGCTTGGTTATAAATGGCTATAACCACAAGCAATCTTTTTAAAGGTAAAAAGGGAATTATGGTATAGATATGAATACTTTGCTTTGAAATGGGTTTTCTTTCATTGATACAATTTAAGGTCAATTTTGTGATATGTATATTTCTCCTCTTGTTTAGGTATTGTGTTTATATAGCTTATTGGAAAATGTAATGTATAAATTAATACAGATTATAGAGAGTTACTATGATAGTTAAAACAGAGTTAATTGAGTTAGGATTTCTAGATATATAGAGATGTATTTGAGAGGGATAGGCATTCTTCAAACCTTTCAAAGACCTACAGAATATGGCATTTAAAATGGTTTAGGGTTTTTCTTGACAGTGAGGCACAACAGCTCCTGGTAACACCACCTGCGTCAAAAAGGAAGATGGACATTGAAGAAACACATTATGGAGTTTGCTTCTAATATGGTAAGACTAGCCATTTGGACAAGATACTGTTCTTGTCTGGACTGTTTGACTTTATGTTGTAGAAACTGGACATGCAGGACCCACAAAAAGGTGACTGCTGATTCAAGATGGACATTGCTACAGGATTCCTGCTTCATGGAAGAGGCTGCCAGACAGTCTACAGGACACAGAGAAAAGTTTCCTGCCTTGTTGAAGAGTCTGGACACACACTATGGCCTATGGGCTGAAGATGGAACATTACAGAAGAACTTTGGGTCACTGACCAGGCAATGAGTTGTCTCTGTAATTTCTAGAGTTTATATATTATCCTTCTGTGGTCTTTGATGGAGTTGAAGACAGGTAGTTATGATTATCCTTCTGTGGTCTTTGATGGAGTTGAAGACAGGTAGTTATGATGATAGTTTTCCTTAGTTAGGATTAAAGATAAGTTACATATAGGACTTTAGACTCACAAAGATAGGATAGATGATATTTTCTTTAAGTCTTACAAAATGTTAATGGACTAAATATTGTTAACTGTGATTCTTATTTGATAACTGTTGAATGGTATATTTTGCTATGTTAAGGTTAAACCCCTTCATTTACTTTAGACAGAAAAGAGGAGATGATGGGAGATGTTATTCTGTATATATGTTTCTCATACTGGTTAATAAAGCTCTGTGGCCAATAGGCGGGGCTAAGAGACTAGGAGGAGGAAAGGGTAAGTAGTAGGGAGGAGTCGAGATGTAGCCCAGGGAAGAAGCAAGGCGCCTGCCACGGCTCCCCGATAAGACGACCACGTGGAAATACTTAGATAAGTAGAAATGGGTTAATAATTAAGACAGAGCTAGCCCATAAACAATAATGGTAATTGGCCAACAGGATTGTATCAAATACAGAGTCTCTGAGTGCTATTTGGGGCTGGCGCGGCTGTGGGCCCAGACTGGCGGGCTGGCGGAAACATACACGCTACACTCTGTGTGTGTGTGTGTGTGTGTGTGTGTGTGTGTTATGCACGTGCAGGAGTGCATTAGTGTGCAAATATATGCCTTTTCTCAAGCTCTTTCCTTGTTTTCTTTTTTCTTTGTTTGCTATTTGTTCTTTTCATTTTATCCTTGCTTGTTTGTCTTTTTTAATTTGCCTCTCTACTTTCTTAAGAGAGGGGGGGAAATGGAGAGAAAGGGTATTATGATCAGAATATATTTATGAAAATAACTTTATTTTAAATTGAAAAATTAAACTATAAAAAATAGTCTGTTTGGAATATGCGGCTAAGACTCATAATGACCAAGAAGTCTCAGGACCTATATTGTCACGTGTGAGATATTCCATCAAATAAATTACAGACCAAAAAAAACTTTAAAATATAATAGAAGACTAAAAATATATGGAGAATGTAAAAATGTACGCAGGTCAAATTTTATCAGTTTTCATTTGCATTTTTGCATATAATTGGAAAACATTCAAATGTAGTGGCCATTTATCTTATTGAGACACTATGCTGTATACTTCACTCTGTTACTAATCTCTCTAAAGCCATGGAGGTAGGGATTACTAGTCTCACATTATAGGTGAAGAATGTAAGGCTTCGAGAAATATTGCATTTCAAATTACAGGGCAAATCATTGGTAATAATAAGACCAAATAGAATTTACCTGAATCCATAGACTACATCTTTTCACCATCCCACCATGTTAAGCTGCAAAGTGTTGTAACTACCTTGTTCAGTCTGAACATGTGCTAAGAGATTCAAAGCTACATGAAATGAATCAAAAGGTGATGGAGACAGCATAACTTAAAGTTAGACTGTAACGGGTATTATAATGGTATTTAAATAACCAAATGTATCTCATTATTAGGGGACAAACTGAGAAAAAAGAAAACTGAATATGCTTGCTATCACTTACCAACTAATCACTCTGTAAATTGTACCTCATAGTTCACAGGCCACACTGAATTCCTGCCCAATATGCATATAGAGTGTAAACCTCACATTCTAAATGGAAAATGTATTCCTAACAACATTAGAAAACTATGTCCCAATATCTGATATGGGGGCTGTCATCCGATTAAAGTTCAGATGTAAACATGATGAATCCTCTCTGACAGAGAAAGTGAGCAAATCAAGAAAGAAAAGATAACGAGAATAAGCCAAAATCATGAGAAGTCAAGCTGCCCAAGAGAATGTAAGAGTCAGCATCTAGGGAAGCAGAAGAACCCTCAAATGAATCATTGAGTCCCCAAATAAATTAGAACACTGGAAGCATGCTCAACAGCACCAGACAACCTATCAAAACTGGATCCTCAAAACTCCAAAAAGCTGCTGTGGTGGGTCATCGTGTTGCTGAGACAGAAGACACAATTACAGTTTTAATGACTGTAAATGCACAATGACTGGTGAGGACCAGAAGAAAAAAAATGCTGAGTTTCAGAGAAATTATTTTAAAGAAAATATATCAGCATTTATCAGCATGATTTTTATTCACTCTTCAATAAATATTTACTGAGACCACTCTTCTGGATACTAGAAACACACTCAAATGAATAAAACAAAAATCTCTGCTCTTGTTGAGTATAATTCACTATAACAAACAACTTGAAAGGAGCTAAGTGCTATGTCGATAAATTAAAAAGCAAAAATGAGGGTAGTAGAAGACAGGCATAGAGGGGTGTATGTTTAGACAGAACTGAAAAGGGAGATTCCAATGAGCATTTATCATGTAAGAAGTCTGAAGGATTAGGAGAGTGTGTTATATACAGTGGAGAATATAGAAAAGCCCACACAGAGGCCCTAAAAAAAGTGTACTCTTAGTAGCTTTTAGGAAACTTAAGCCACACATGTAACAAAGTCAGAGGGTGCACCCACAGAAAATACAGTAAAGGTAGAGGTGAAATCACGTGTGCTTATTAGAAATCTGATCTTATCCTGTGTAAAATGGAAAACTGGGACAGAACCTGAAGAAAAGAAGTACCAGGAAATGAGTAAAGAGCAACCAAACCCAGATCTCATGTCTGGAGAGCATAGGGACTCAAGGCCTCCTAACTCCTGGGTCCCACAAACACAGCTATTAACTGAAGCCAAGGAATTGTGCTGGAATTAACTAGGTTGAAAGGCTTCCAAAGCCACTTGGGTTACAGGTGTAACCCAAGGCTGCCTAGGGCTATTTTTCCCTATTCAAAATGGGGAACATAAAAACATCTGTATCAGAGCAGTAGTAAGGGTTAAATTAATATCCACAAAAATCAGGCTCTTAGTATCTTGTAAATACTATTATTACCAGTATAGGTGTGTCAGGAAAGAGAAAAAAAATGGACACTGATAACCTTCCTGGAGATGAGCAATTACAATATTGTGTAACACAGTTTGAGCATTTATAGAATATTCCTATTCATAGGCTAAAGACACTCAAAAGTACTTTTCACAGTTCTGATTAAAGTTTTCAAAAATAATGTTGGTGAGACACTCTGTAGTTTAAAAACAATACAAAACATTGGGCTTGAGCTCTGGTTCCTTAACAGTTACTGTACTTTCAGAGAATTATTTAAACTCTAAACTAAAATTTCCTTATCTCCAATATAGAAACAACAAAAGGACCTGAAGAGTTTTAGGACAGGGCTGACATGAGAAGTAATCAACAAATGTCAGTCATTGTTATTACCAGATTATGAAACTATTTACTAAATATATTAAATTGAAGGACTTTTTTTTTTTATTGGCTGCAACAGTATTCTATCTTGGAGTCAAAAGATTCACTTTGATCCTAGGTGCAGATGTATGCAGGGAAGAATGGGGGATGTGATAAAATACTCACAACCTTTAATCCCAGAAGCAGTAATACAGATACACTCGAACAAATGACTACTGAAAAAAACTGAATGACATATCTTACAGGAATAAGAAACTGAAAAGTTAATAAAAACAAGAGAAAGTTCATACTAAAAGGAACAACACAGAAAAGGCATTTTTTTTCTCCCAATATATACATGGGAAATTTTTTTGTATTAAAGACACATTTTACCTTTTGAAACGTGAGGAAGACAAACCAAATGTAATTGTCATGAAACTGAATATTAACAAATATGAATTAAATATAAGTTAAGACCTAAAAGTGCTTAAAAAGAATGTGCGGTCGCTGCATCAAAAGAATTTACTATCATCTACCGGGGAGTTGTCACATAACTAAAAACTTTACTACCACCTGCCAAAAGATGTAATGAATATACAAATTTAAACTTTATATGATAGTAATGCTGTCCCCTAGCGTGAACATGTTCAAATGTATACCAGCAGTTCTGTTTAATAAATAAAGTCATAAAAGTGGGCTGTAACAAAATGTGATAAATGCTGCAAATGTAGTATAACAAAGTATGACTCCAGCCCCCTACTCCACAGATGTTCACAGCCAAATAAACTCAAAGTTACATTATGGTTTAGCAAGTGTTGTACTTGGGAGAGAGTCTCTAACCTGGCTGGTAGGAAGTCTGTGTTAACGTATTCACCCATACAGAAATGGCCATGATTGTACAAAATAAAACAGCAAGTCATAGCCATTTGGGGAGGGTTGATGCTTATTATTGTCACCCTTTGCTTCAGCCGAGAGAAGCTTTAATTTGCAGAAAATGAAGCCACAGCAGGTTTGCTTCCAGAGCCAAAATGTCCTTCATAGTTAGTGGCCCCACTAGGAAGGTGTGGTGATTTATCCCACTAGAAAGAGACAAGAAAGTAGAAGTGAAGGAGGGTGAAAGGGAGACAGCTGGGAGAGTGTTTTTCAAAGTAGATTCTGGGGTGGAGGGGAGCTAAGGCAAGTGGGAGCAGGGAATGCAGAGTAGACAAGGAGAGAGACTCAGTCTTCACAGTGGAATGCACAACAGTAAGTATTTAAAGTATCTATATGAAGATACAGTGAGCCAGAGAGAGAGGAGATGAAAGGATGAAAAAACAGGAAAGAGAAAACGGATGCCTAGAAATAAAGAAAAAAGTGGTGTTTATCTATACACCAAGAACAGAGAATGAGTAGTGACTGTGAAGCTCTTGCAATATAGAACACAAACTGATTTTTGTTTGTTTCTTTCTTTTTTACTTTTAATGCAAGGCATCATTTTGTCACCATGACTGACTTCCTATGTAAAGAAGCTGCCCTCAAACTCAGAGATCAGCTTGCCTCAGCCTCCCAAGAGCGGAGATTAAGGGCATGCACACCCAGTGGAATACTGAATTCTTGAAACAAATTTTACCCCAGGTTTACAAATGTTAAATTTGCAAGTGAGGTATTAATTTGTTTTGCAGTTGGCTGGAGTAAGGAGTAACATTAAGGAAAATAGTGGTTTCATCTTCAAGAAAGAAATAGCTATGTAGCTATGTATGGATAAGAGAAGTCTGAAACTAAAGACAGTTCAAACCCTAGCTGCCATTACCCCACCACCACCACCTAAATAAATAAATAAATAAATAGGCAGGAGATAGAAATCAACTGCTTGGTCATGCTGTGATAACAGAAAAGGCATCTCCTTCTGCACCTCTGTCTACAGTGCCCTTGCTCATTCTCCCAAGTTGCCTAAATTTAAATATTTTGAATATAAAACAAAAAGCTTCTCCCAAATCCTTTATTTTCTCACTTAAGGACCAATGTTTTCAGTTATTTAACTCATGGTAAATAATTTTAGTTCTGATCAGTTTAAAGCAATCATGATAAATATGGTCCTATCCCCCTACTCTCTAGGCCTGACCAAATCAACACATTTTCCCAGTGACATGTTTGAACTAGGAAAGTGAATATGACCTAAGTTGTTTCAGGAAAGATTGATGGAAATTATACTCACATGGTAGCTGTAATGAGCACTCTTTCTCTGCTATTGGATGGAACAATAGCAAGAAAAGTGCTCAGTCTGATGGAGGAAAGCCCTAAAGTAAACATTGGCTGACAGAATCTTGGAGCAGGAACTCAGACTCCTGGTCCAATATTTGATTAACTGAACAAAACCACCTGTCAGTTTACACTGTGGACACTGGATCTTGGGAGTCACAACATTTTTTTTTCTGTTTAAGGCAGTCTTGGAATGAAAGAATCTAACAAAGGTCAACACTGGAGATTAGGGATTGAGCATTTGTATGTGTTTGTGTGTGGTATGGTGTATGTGTGGTATATGTATGTGTGTGGGAGTGTGGGTATGGATGTGTTCTCTCACAGGGAGTAAGATACTAGGTATTAGTTCAGAAATGCTGAATAATTAATTTTAAAATAGAAGATTGGATTGCCTGGTCTGGCCTAAATTGAAGGGGAGATGCTTAGTGTTACTGCAACTTGATATGCAATGCCTTGCCTATCCCTTTATGACCAGAAACAGAGGAGGAAAGGGGAAAGGAAGGGAGTTGGAAGAAAGAAATGAAAGGAGAGGAGGGAAGGGAAACTGCAGTAGGCATGTAAAATAAATTAATTAATTTAATTAATAATTGAAAATTTAATAAATTAATTTAATTTAAAAGAAAGAACAAAAGTAGTTTGATGAAACTTTACAAAAAGCAGCCCTGACTTCAAACTCTATTATACAGCTATCATCCTAAAAACAGCTTGGTATTGGAGCAAAAATAGACAGATAGACCAATAGAATCCAATTGAAAACCCTGATATTAACCCACATACCTACAAACACCTGATTTTTGACAAAGAAGCTAAATTTATACAATGGAAAAAAGAAAGCATCTTCAACAAATAGTGCTGGCACCACTGGATGCTGACTTGTAGAAGATTGCAGATAGATCCATGTCTATCGCCATGCACAAACTTAAATCCAAATGGATCAAAGACCTCAACATAAACCCAACCACACTGAACCTCTTAGAAGAGAAGGTGGGAGGTACCCTTGAACAAATTAGTACAGGAGACCGCTTCCTCAACAAAACACCAGTAGCACAGACACTGAGATCAACAATTAATAAATGGGACTTCCTGAAACTGAGACACGTCTGTAAGGCAAAGGACATAGTCAACATGAAAACAAGGCAGCACACAAAATAGGAAAATATCTTCACCAACCCCACATCTGACAGAGGGCTGATTACCAAAATATACAAAGAACTCAAGAAGCTAGTTACCAAAACACCAAATAATCCAATTAAAAAGTAGGATACAGAACTAAATAGAGAATTTTCAATGGAGGAATCTAAAATGCCTAAAAGTGTTCAACATCCTTAGCTACCAGGGAAATGCAAATCAAAACAACTCTGAGATACCATCCTACTCCTGTCAGAATGGCTAAAATCAAAAACACCAAAGACAACAGTTAATTCTGGAGAGCATATGGAGAAAGGGGTACACTCCTCCACTGCTGGTGGGAGTGCAAACTCATACAGCTAGTTTTGAAATCAGTATAGGGGCTCCTCAGGTAAATGGGAATTAGTCTACATCAAGATCCAGTAATTCATCATTCTTAGACATATACCCAAAAGATGCACATTCATACAACAAGGACATTTGTTCAATTATGTTCATAGCAGCATTATTTGTAATAGCCAGAACTTGGAAGCAACCTAGATGCCCCTCAACTGAAGAATGGATGGAGAAAATGTGGTACATTTACACAATAATAATTGTGAGCCACTGTGTGACTGCCAGAAAGTGAACCCAAGTCATCTGCAAAAGGAAGAAGTGCTCTTAACCACTAAACCATCTTTTCAGACCCTCAAACCTAGACTTTATAAATATCTCTGAAGCCAGCCAGTGACACAGTTAAGTGGCAAAGATGCTTGCTGCCAAGTTTGATAACCTGAGTTCAGTCTCCAGGAACTACATGGTAGAAGCCAAGAAATAACCACCATGATCTTGGTAAACATACATACACAGAGAAAAACAAAGATAGGAGGACAAACAGAGATAAAGACTAACAGACAACGGACAGACAGACAGACTGACTGACAGACTGACGGACATAGAGACAGAGGGTCAGGGTAACTTTTTCCAAAATACCACTTCGGTTTTTTTCTTTCTTCTTCTTCTTCTTCTTCTTCTTCTTCTTCTTCTTCTTCTTCTTCTTCTTCTTCTTCTTCTTCTTCTTCTTTCTTTCTTTCTTTCTTTTTTTCTTTCTTATTTTACATATCAATCCCAGTTCCCTCTCCCTCCTTCCCTCCCTCATATTTCCCCAGACCACCCTCCCATCCCACCCCATGCCCACTCACAGGGAGGGTGATGCCTTCTAGGAGGGATCAACAAAATCTGTCAAGTCATTTGAAGTAGGGACTAGGCCCTCCCTCCTGCCTCTAGGTTAGGGGAGTATCCCTCCATGGGAAAAGTACCTGACAGAATTTCTCTGTGTGGTCTGACTGTCTTGGAAGTCACTTTGTAGACCAGAATGGCCTTAAACTCAGAGATTAGCCAGCCTCTGCCTCCCAAGAGCTGAGACTAAGGGCCTTGGTCTAGGAAGACATTTTTTTTTTAATTCAAGCATATCTAAGGAGTATATAATTTCTAATGTGTTACACCACTGGATTTATCATGAGAAGCTAGTACTTGTATGATAATTGGAAAGATATTCCTGGTACATTCTTAAAATTCCAACCAATGACCAGCCCCTAGCTCAATGCTTTACAGAGTGTAAATTTTTAAATTTTTTTCTTGACTTCCCATCCTTCTTTGGTAGAATGCCAATAAAGAAAAATTGGAGAAGCCAAAGACTAAAACTGAACATTACAAATATTTGAGAAAAAATATACTTATTAATTATGCTATAGGCTCCAGAAGACCAGCAGCTATGTCTGCTCAGCCCAATGCTTTATCCTCAGTGCCAAACAAAATATTTGAGATATACTAGGTGCCAATAAATGAATCAAGTTAGTTTCTTATTTCATACTTATTCATAAAAATGTTTTTTCAACTCCCAAAATAATCTGCAAAGGCTTTTTCTTGGCCAGTGTTTCAGAAAAGAATGATTAGCTTAATATATAAAAATCGCAAAGAAAAATAAATCACATGTCTATTGTTTATCTGGAACATATGTAGATTGTATACTCATAATATATTCATTCTGCATCCAGTCAGTATAAAACTTGAATTAACAGATCTATTTCTCTCTTGTTCTGTCTTCTAAAAGAAGTCTGCTTTGAGCATAATGCTGTGAAATAAGGCATATGCACAAATAAAGATAAGGACATGTCAAAAAGGACATCTGAGACAAATTAAGCATAAAAATATAAACTGTTAGTAAATTATCATATACCATAGATTAAAAAAATAGCCCAGAAATAAATACATAAGTAACTGTCAGTAGCTGCAATTCCCTCACATACTAGAATACCAGTTATTCTAAAGGAAATGATGGGATTGGAAAACTACTGTAGTAATGAATGTGTATGGCCAAAATTACCAGTGAATGCCAAAGCTAGTATATAATGCACTAGTTAAGGGCAAGGGATCATCCGATGTTCTCAGAGGAACTCACACAAAATATTATCAATCACATGAGGGAATATATTAACTTTCTGGGGAGAACATGAATGACACAGCTGTAGTCAACTGATCAATATCAGTTAACATCATCATCAGTAAAGGTACAAAGAGATGCTATATGCCTCCTGTGGTGGTTTGAATAAGGATGGCCTCCATAGGCTCATATATTTGAATGTTTAATCACCATGGAATGGAGCTATTTGAAAAGATTTTTAAATTAGGATGTGTGGCCTTGTTGGAGTAGGTGTGTCTTTGTTGGAGGAAGTATGTCACTAGGGGTGGACTTTAATGTTTCAAAAGCCCATGTCAAGGCCATCAACATTTTCCACTCCACCTCCTGTCTGCAGATAAGGATGTAGCTCTCAACTACTTCTCCAGCCTGCCATGCCTGCTACTATGCATCCACCATAATAATAGCTAACTAAACCTCTGAAGTGATCCCTAATTAAATGCTTCCTTTTATAACAGTTGCATTGGTCATGGCGTTTCTTCACAGCAACAGAACAGTGACTAAGACAGAAGTTAGTACCATAGACTAGAGTATTGCTGTAACAAGCATAACCACATTATTGGAAGAATATGGAAGACTTTGGGACTTTGAACAAAAAAAAAATGGTTAAATGCTTTAAATGATGGCTTAATGAATATCCTAGTAAGAGCATGGGTAAGTAAGAAAGTGCTGAGGGTAATTGGAATGATAAAGGCCCAGCTTAAGAAATTTCAGGGGTGGGGAAAAGAATATTAGTAAATGGTCCAGAGACTATTTTTACAATATTTCAGCAAAAACTGTGACTATTTTTTGCCTTTTTTCTAAAAGTCTGCCTAAAGATAAAGCAAAGAATTTTAGATTAATGGTGGTGGCAGAGGAGATTTCACAACAGCCTAGTATTGACTCTGCCATGTGGTTATAAGTGGTCACTTCTTATGCATATCTTTGATAAAAGGAAGGAAACTGGATAGAGAAAAAATGCAAAATGTACAGTATGTGGATAGATAAAAAGAGCACCAAGAAAGGTGATATTGGAACCAAGTCATGTGTTCAAGGAGATAAATGTTTGAAGAAACGCCTTATACTAAATGGAATAAAGGTGATCTCAGGACAAGACCACAGCCAGCTAAGCTTCCAATTAATATAAAGGAATTAAAGAAAAGTTTAATCAGTGAGAGAAACCATTAGCAACAGAAAGCTGTTGCAAATGCAACTGAAAGAGTGGAAATGTTCTAGCCCCATCAAACAGCAGAACTTGGCAGCTTCAGCCACCTGGTTCCAGATTTAGAGTCATGGATACAAGAAAAGGATTGTAGACTCTCCTTCCATGGCTAAGGAATGTCACTGAAACCATCTATGTGTCAAAAGTGTCCCTGCACAGAGGCTCAGGGAGGCCATTGTGTGATCCTGTAAGGGTGATTGTATTGAAAAACCAAGGATGCTGGAAATAAATGTCAGAGTCATGGAATACCCATCAAGGAAAGTAATTAACAGAATGTTGTTCCAGCCCAGGAGAGAGAAGTATGTTATACTCAACAAAGCTAGAAGGAGGTGGAGTTCTGAAGACTGTTTTGATATCAGACATAAAGATGCAGAATTCAGAGTTTGACATGCTGGTTTTCAGTTTTGCTTTGATCCAGTATTACCTCCAAATGGGACTTCATGCAACTGAAAAGCTTCAGTAAGGCAAAGGTTACTGTCAATTGTACAAAAATGGCAGCCTACAGAATGGGAAAAAATCTTTACCAATCCCACATCTGATAGAGGGCTGATTCCCAAAATACAAAGAACTCAAAAAACTAGACATCAGCAAACCAAAAAAAAATCCAATTAAAGGATCTAAACAGATCTAAATTAAACATCTAAACAGAGAATTCTCAACAGATGAATCTCAAATGACTGAGACACACTAAAAGAAATGTTCAAAGCTCAATGTGATTATGATGCAGGAGCAGGGACTTGGTCCTGCCTCAACTCCAAATGCCAGGCTAAATTGACTCCCCATGGGAGGCCTCACCCTCTCTGAGGAGTGGATGGGGGTGGGGGAGTGGAAGAAGGGGAGGGAGGAGTAACTGTGATTGATAAATAAAATGAATAAAGACTTTAAAAGAAATGTTCAAGATCCTCATTCATCAGGAAATGCAAATCAAAATGACTCTAAGATTCCATCTTACACATGCCAAAATGACCAAGATCAAAAACACAAGTGACAGCTCATGCTGAAGAGGATGTGGAGCAAAAGGAACACCCCTCCATTGCTGGAGGGAGTGCAAATTTATACAGCCACCTTGGAAATTAACATGGTGGTGTCTCAGAAAACTGTGAATCAATCTACCACAAGAACAAGCTACACTGCTCTTGGGCATATACCCAAAGGATGCTCAATTATACCACAAGGACACTTGCTCAGCTATGTTCATAGCAACTTTATTCATAATATACAGAACCTGGAAACAACCTTGATGCTCCTCAACCAAGGAATAAATAAAGAAAATGGGGTATATTACACAATGGAATATTATTCAGCTGTTTAAAACAATTAAATCTATAGGCAAAGGGTGGAAATAGAAAATACTCATCCTTTTGTGATATCAAGAAAGGCAAACA
This sequence comes from Cricetiscus sungorus, assembly GCA_030556225.1. Taxonomy (NCBI): domain Eukaryota; kingdom Metazoa; phylum Chordata; class Mammalia; order Rodentia; family Cricetidae; genus Cricetiscus; species Cricetiscus sungorus. The sequence goes on along the minus strand of JANBXA010000007.1, from coordinate 53,850,621 downwards.
TGGCATGTACTCACTCATAAGTGGATATTAGCTATAAAAATAAAGAGTAACTATGCTACAACCCATAGATACAGAGAAACTAGGTAACACGGAGGGTTCAAGGGGGGAAATACCCATATCTCTATGGGAAGAGGAAATGGATTTTGTGAACAGAAGGTGGGTGGGTGGGGAAGAAAACATGAGCAATCAGATTGGGAATAGTGGAAGGGGAGACTATTGATTTAGGCTACTGGAAAAGAGAGACATTTCTGGGTCAGTTAGAAACCTGGCAGAAGTAATCTACAAGGAAGACCCCACACTAAGAATCCTGGCAAGAGCAGATATATTGTCTAAACTGGCCATCTCCTGTGGCTAGGCAAGACTTCAAATGGAGAAAGTGGTACACTGCCCTAGCCAAATAATTTCTGATCTACAGTCTGTCTTGCATATGGGGTGTGTTGGGGTAAAGGTGGCCTAGAGATTGAGGGAGTGGCCAACGACTGATCTAGCCTAAAATCCATGCCAGGAAAGTATGCCCACCCCTGACACTCCTGGAACACCAGGACCTACAGGCTGGATAACTCAGAGACCTAGGATAGAACCAAGCATGACTGACTGGAGGGGAAAATGTCAATGTAATGATACCTAACAATATTATGCTACACTCATTAATGGGTACCTATCCCAATTGTCATCAGAGAGGCTTCATCCAGCAACTGATGGGAACAAATTCAGGGCCACAGCCAAACATTAGGTGGAGCTCAGGGAATCCTGCAGAAAAGGGGGAGAATGGATTGTAGGAACCAGAGGGGTCAAGGAATAACACAAGAAACCCCTCATAAGAGCTCCAGAGACTAAACCAACCACCAGGGAATCTGCATGTGATTCTGTTGTTGGTTGTTTTTCTCTTTTACTCTTTGGAGGGTACTACCACCCAGCTCCCAAATAAACCATAAACAGAGGCTTATTCTTAATTATAAATGCCCTACCATAGCTTAGCTTATTTCTAGCCATCTTTTCTTAAATTAACCAGTCTACATTTTGCCTCTAGACTTATACCTTTCTCTTACTTCTTGTATCTTACTATTACTATTACTCCTTGGCTGTCTGGCCCCTAGTGTCTTCCTCTCCTTGTTCTTGCTCCTCCTTTGTCTTCCCAGATTTATCCTATTTATTCTCTATGCCTGCCAGCCCCACCTATACTTTCTCCTTCCTACCTACTGGCTGTTCAACTCTTTATTAGACCAATCAGGTGTTTTAGACAGGCAAAGTAACACAGCTTCACAGAGTTAAACAAATGCAACATAAAAGAATACAATACATCTTTGCATCATTAAGTATTCCACAGCATAAACAAATGTACCACACCTTAAAATAATATCCCACAACAGGACTAATCTAGACACTCTGAATATATGTTATAGTTGTGTAACTTGATCTTCGTCTGGGACTACTAACAGTTGGGCCAGGGGCTATCTCTGACTCTTTTTCTGAGTTTTGGAAACTTACTCCTCATACTAGGTTGCCTTGCCCAGCCTTAGTCCAAGGGGAGGCACTTAGTCTCACTGCAACTTGATATGCCCTGTTTTGTTGATATACATGGGAGGCCTGCCCTTTCCTAGACAGAAATGGAGGAGGAGTAAATTTGGGAGTCAGGATAGAGGGGAGTTGGGGGGCTGAATGTAGAAAAGAAACTGTAGCTGGGATGTAAAATAAATTTAATTTTTTTAAACTAAGAAAGAGATACAAAAGTAAAATGAAAGAGACAAGAAAGCTTGCTTCATCACTCTCCTCTATCCATGTGAAGCTACAAGAAGAAAACAGCACTCCACAAACCAAGGCAATGTCTTCACGAGACATGGGATGAGCAGGCATCTTGACCTTAAAAGTCTCAACCTTCAGTAATTTGTTCAATAATTTCTGTTGACTAAAGCACCCAAGCTATGGTATTATAGTGAGTCCACATGAAGGGATTAAGAAGTTTCTATGGCTCCCTTTATCTTTTAGAGCATAGAATATAAATAAATAAATCTATGCCATAAAACAGAAAAATATTATGTAATTCTTTGTGTGACTCTAAATTACAGAAAATTAAATAAACTATTCCCAGACCTATAGATAAGTATTATTTCTTAAGGTGTGAAACACAGCATCTCACACACAAAAAGGTGTTAAATATATAAAATTTGAAACTCAATTACTTAAAAAGGGAAGCAACAGTGTTTAAAAAAAATTGTATATCCTATAAGCTACAAAATGCTAAAAGCTATTTTTCCTAAACACTCCATTTCAATATCTCTAAATACCACAGAAATTACAACAGTTAACCAGGCTTTAGAAAGAAATGTATTTCACCATAGAGGAAATACACAGTAATCTCTAAATAACAATATGTTTTCATATTGTTTTCAAGGTAATGACAAAATTATTACACATATTATGCTAATTCTTGAGACTGAGGCAAATACTTTGGAATATAAATTTTCTACTACAGTAGAGCAATAAAAAGATCACTAACACTTGCCCTAACAACTCTACTTTCTATAATTTATATAAAGTAAGTAGTTCAAAAAATAAAAAAAATAAATGTTTGGGAATGTTGATTTTGGTTTCATTTTAATAAAATAAAATGAAAAAAAGCTAATTATCTCATAATAGCAAGCTAGTTATGAAAACTATTATGTAGCTATTGAACATAATATTCTGAATCCATTAAAAATCCAATTTTGAAAAGTTTAACAACATGGAAAGATGTTCATGATGTACCATGAGCTAAATTGTAAAGAACGAAATTTAACAACTCCATTATACAGAGTGAAAATATTTGTTTAGCAACTTAGATTTAACCTCAGATAATCAGGGTTGTCAGAAAAGAACATTTTTGATTAAACACCATTTTGTGGGCAAATACCACACATATAATTTACCAGATTTAGAAGGACAAATGCCCAACACTCAACCAGGAAAACTTTCCAAAATTACTTACATTTTTATAATGGAAAAGCTGTTCTGTCATCAAGTAAAGCAAATATTTTAAAAATTGAAAATTATTTTAGCTTAGTGTTAGTCTTGATTATTTTTTAATTTCTAGACAACAAGTATAAGCACCCTATTTATTTGCTTTAAATATTCAAAATCTTAATTATGCACCTGTTTCACTTAGCTCCTATCCCTACAGCTTCCTACACTTGCTGATGATCATTTCTCTGTAGAAATAACCACTTTTCTGTGCAGAAAGTGAGAGATTTTGCAGCACTCAGTCCTCACTCAGATGTTTTCATCAAACCCCTCCCCTCAAGATTCACAGACCTACATGGAAGAGGTGAAGGAAAAATTTTAAGAGTCAGATGGGATGGGTGACTTCAAGGAAACACAGTCTTCCAGGCATAGATGACTGATGCACGTATCAACTCAGAGACTGTGGCAACATGAACAAAGGCTGCACAGGTTCAAGCCAGATGGGAAGTGAACACTAGGTCTCAGCCCTAACCCAAAAACTATCTGCAATTGACAGCCATGAACAAAAGGAAAACCAGTCTTCTCCAATGAATTGTCACTAAGTATATAATTATTCACTGCTCATGGCAGAGAGCATGCCCAGGAGCAGTTGACCAACGCAAAACAAACTCAAAAAATTTTTTTCTGAAATTTTTGTTTCATTTTGTTTTATTTTGGCTTCTTTATTATTCTTTTGCCTGTTTAATTTGATTTTCAATTTCGTGGTTTTGTGGAAGTTTTGTTTCTTGAAGGGTTTTCTTGCTTGTTGTATATTTTAGTTTTTGTTCTTGTGTTGTTTGTTTTAAAGTGATAAAGGGAACAAAAATTAAATTGATTGGGTATGGAGGTGGGAGAAGGAAAAACATAATCAAAATATGTTGCTTGAAAATATAAAAGGCAATGTGCGATCTAAAAACAATATAAAGGTGGTGGTATTGTTCTCACTTATCTAGAAGGGAACACAAAAATATACTATTCAAAACAAACAAAAAACCCAGTCTATACATCACATCTGATTATAAATTTTCTCTCACATCCTTAATAACATCCATGTCATCCAATCCCTACTTTGCATCCCTAACCCCTGGCAACCACCAATCTACCTTCTATTTCTGACACTGAAATTGTCATACAAATGAATCATTAAATATGAAACCTTTTAGTTTTAGTCTTTTTCACTCATCATCATAGCCTAGAAAATTGTCCTATATATGGCAACAGGTCATTTTTCTATTTTTAAATAGTATTCCTTCATATAGGACTAGCACAGACTGCTCAGCCATTCACCTACTAGACCTCACTGAGCTAATCTGAGGTTATTGGATAGTAAAATAAGCCTGCTGTGAGCTTTTGCTATGTGAACATATGGTAACTGTTCAACTTGCAAAGCTGTTTAGCTTTGCAAGAACATGAAAAAGCTGGGTCTCCATGCCACTTCATCTTCCTTACAGTGGGATAAGAGCAATTCAAATCTAGTTTTGAGTTCTGGACCTACCACCTGTTTATGGACATACACAAATTACCTCATGGTTTTAAGGTTTTGTTTCATAAGCTTTTAAACTAAGGGCCATAATCATTTACTGGGGATATTTCTGAAGTCAAAGGATATATATGTGTCAAGCGAACAGTCAGCAAGTAATATGAACAAGTACAGTTAAGAAGAACTGGTAGACTAAAGAAATGGCCCAGCAGTTAAGAGCACTTGTTGCTCTTACAGGAGATCCAGGCTCAGTTCCCAGCTCCCACACGGTAACTCACAACCATCTACAATTCCAGTGCCAGGAGATCTGATGCCTTCCTCTGACTTCTGAGAACACCAGGCACACATGTGATGTACAAACATACATGCAGGCAAAACAGCCATACATGTAAGATAAAATAAATACATCTAAAATAAAATAAAATAAGACAAACTGCATGCTACAGCATCTCATTTTATAAATAAGGATGTCAAATGTGGAAGAAAATGGGGGAAACCAGAAGGAAGGACTAGTCACTAGAGGGAAGGATAACAACTGCATGTAGTAACCATCTTCTTAATACAATCCTAAGTACTAAGCAGAGGCATTTTATTTTAATGGGGAAATGGTCCTAAGATCAGATCATTTGAATTTAAATTTCTACCACTCCCATATGACTCATCTTCTTTGTGTATTTATATTTGTAAAATTGTGATTTTGATGATACTTACTTCATCTAGCCATTGAGAAAAATAAAAGTATCAATAAATATAATGACTTCAGGATCAAGCCTCCCACAAAATCATTGTTAGCTACTATTATTTTGTAGTGTATCCTTTTCTCCACTCTACTTTTTGTTTCCTTTCTGAATTACTACAAAGTGGTTACAAAGGTAAATAATTCATTTTTCAAAGGTCTTATGACTTCAGGCAAGCCCTAACTATGGTTTCCTCACCTGAATAAAGAATATAAAACTTTGCAGGATTATGGTGATTATGGTAAGGTTTAACAGGGATAAACTATTTCAAGAATTGGCAAACATCGAGAATGAGATAAATGCTAGCTCCCCTCCTTTTCTAATTACACTGTCTTTGTAACACAACCCTTTTTATTTCTTTTTCATTTTTCCCATGAGTCAGACTTTCCCCTGCCACTTTTTCTAGAAATTACCTTGTGCAGCAGTTTATTTTGCTACATTAAGTTTAAAGTGCAGACCCTTTATAAGAAACTCCACTTTAACAGCCCATGGTATCTTCATGCTCAATTTTTGATTACAAACTGCTATTGAAATCTGTTTTCTAAAAGTACTGATATCTGAGTTACGTCAGTTATTATAGGGATGATTATTTTTTCAATAGTGAAATAATGTAAGTAAACATATCCACATTCTCATCTTCTCTGTGTACTGAAGAAGGAAAAAATGAGGTCTCTGGGTGCAAAAACAGTCAATAGGACAATTCCAAAGGGCCACTTTAGATACTGGTTTATTTTTTACTTTTAGACATTTTACTTTTCTCATTTTTGTGACAAAATACAGAACCTCCCCCTAGAAGGAAGAAAAACTTAATGAAAGAGAAGTTTGTATGGCTCACATTTTGAGGTGATGCAGTTGTCCATAACAGCAGGTCAAGCATGCCAGTGGAAGTGCAGTGACTAGTCACACTGCATCCTCAAGCAGAGACAAATGATGCTGGAACTCAGCTGGCTTTCTCTTTTTCTGGTGTTTATTAAGTCAGGAATCCCAGCCCGTGTAAGATGTCATTGGTATTCATTCATGACTTATCAAAACATCTATGAAAACAGTACTTGTCACTGTGAACTACATTGTACCTTGTTTGTGTAAAACGTGGACATACCCAGGTGTTGAATGGGTAGGTTAACTATCTCTGATTCTCATATCCTCGAGCATCACTGTTGACTTTGATATCTCAGGGTTATATTGTCTCTTTGTCTAGTTAAGTCCAAAACTCAGCTGTAGCAATCAATTCAAACTCCAATCAAGACTTGAAGGACTCCAAAAGGGACCACAGATACTGCATGTTTCTATTTTGTGCATGAAATGAAAAGCAAAATGTTACACCCCCACTGTACAAAAAGCTCATTAATGATGCGAACCGTATTTAAATGTCATATGGTTAGAATGTAAGTCCTGTAAGTGAAGAAACATTTTTTCTAAAGTGATTGGTGATAAGAGATGAGGCTCGTTGCCTGCTAAATTATGCCTTGCTGGATTTTGCAAGGATGTGCCCATAACTAATGGTTTTTCTCTGACTCATCTTTTATCAAGCTGTTCTTTTTATATGTGAATCATTACAAGGACAACAAAGTGTGTCCTAATTTTTTCAAATATGCTTACAAGATATATCTCAGATCTGAGCTTGGGATAGCTCTGTATTTTTTATCAAATTCCTCAATTTTTACTACTGCCATCAACCCTCCCATGTTTAAATATCTATTAGTGCCAAAGTGCAATTTGACAAGGAACCAATTTTCACAGATATACCTCCCATTATATGTAGTTACGTTATGCACAAAGCTTGAAGTTTTCTTACTCCTTCAACTTCTTCTACAGTGGAATGAAATCACCTCAACACAAAAGATAGCAGGACAAAATAATCTTTCAAAACCACAAACTAGAAGGAACATGATTAAATTACTCTAAAAGTATAAATTGTAAAGAAAAATAATAATAACCTGAAAGTAAGAGGACAGAGGTGTCAGTGCCAGTTTGGGGGCTTTCTGAACCAAATATTCGCAGCTAAATCTAAGAACATCATTCCTAGGTAATTGCTTTATGACTAAGAAGCAGGAAAAGATAAATATCTTGTCAGAGTGATAAACCCTTTTAAGACCTGGAGACATTTTGTGGAAATTAACAACAGGCTTATGACAGTCAGGTCTGCATCATCACCCAGACTCAATCAGTGAGTTTCCTTCACAATCAGGTGCCCTTAGATAACACAAAGCTGGTCAGAGGAATAGACGGAGCATCAACCCCACAGGACAACAGATGAACCCACCATTTCATACTGGCTGTCAGAACACTGAGGATGGCTAAATCCTAGCATAATCTTATTGGTCACTTGCTGAGAGTGATGATACACCTGGAGAACTGTAAGAACCAGCTGGCATGTACTGCATGAGCCAAGAAAATACATCTGAGATTTGACTTTGTTGGCACTTGAAATGGGGACTGGAATTTCAGAATATATGAAAAAAAGTATTGATTTAGAAACACTTAAAATACAGAAATTTGTATCTCAATCAAAACTTTTAGTGGTAGGAAAAACTTTTTCTATGGTTGGGACGTAGACTTTTCAGTATAATAAAAATGCATAAGGCCTGGGGCCTGCTCATGCACGGGGTAGCCCATCCAGGTGGACCAGCCTGTCCAGAGTCTGTCAGCATCCTGGCCCTGCCTCCATCCATGAACAGACTCCACCATCTGGTTCCCTGCTCAGACCCTCCTGGGGACTGGAGACTGCATGCTGGGGAGCCAGTCCAGGCAGACCAGCCCATCTTGAGACTGCCTGCTTCCTAGTCCCACCTCCACCTACAGGATGGGGTGTTAATCTGTTTGTGGCCCACCTTCCTGGCCCTAGTCAGAGCTTCCTGAAGCCTGGGGACTGTGAACATGGGGGGAACCAGAACCCACAGACTAGCCTATCCAGAGTTTGCCAGCACTCTTATCCTGCCACTGCTCACGGAAGGAGGCCGCCTTCCAGTGCCCTGCTCGGAGCTTCCTGAGGACTGGGGACTGCACACAGGGTAAGCCATCCAAAAAGACCAGCCCATCCAGAGTCTGGCAGCGCCTGAGTTCCACCTCCACCCACAGGAAGAAGAGAGCCATTAGAGTATTGGGCCTGCTTCCACCCACCAGGAGAGAGAGAGGCCCCACTACTCCGCACTGGAAAAAGGGATGGGTAGACAACAGTGTAAGAACACAATCAACAACAGAAAGATCAGTATGATGCCAACAGAGTCTATGGACTCCACACCAGCAAGAACTAAACATCCCAACACAGATGAAGCAGAAGAGAACGATGCTAAAATCAACTTTATGAAGATGACAGAGACCCTAAAAGAGGAAATGAGAAAATCCTTAAAGAAATGGAAAAGACAAACAAAAAATTACAAGAAACAATTCAAACTGTGCAAAGTTTGAAAGCTGACATAGACACACACACACACACACACACACACACACACACACACACACACAGAGTCTGAGGGAATGCTGGAAATAGAAAATCTAGGTAAACCATCAAGAACTACAGATGCAAGCATAACCAACCAAATACAAGAGATGGGAGAGAAAATCTCAGGTGTTGAAGATACACTAGAGAAATAGATTCATTTACCAAAGAAAATCTTAAATCTAACAAATCTCTTAACGCAAAATATCCAGGAAATATGGGACACTGTGAAAAGGCCAAAGCAAAGAATAATAGGTATAAAAGAAGATGAAGAAACCCAACTCAAAGGCATAGGAAACATATTCAACAAAATCATAGAAGACAACTTTCCAACCTAAAGAAAGACATGCCAATTAAAGTACAAAAAGCTTACAGAACACCAAATAGACTGAACAACAAAAAAATTCCCCTCGCCACATAATAACCAAAACACCAAATGTACAGAATAAAGAATATTAAGAGCAGCAAAGGAAAAAGATCAAGTAACATATAGAGCCAAACCTATCAGAATTACACTTGACTTCTCCATGGAAAGTCTGAAGGCCAAAAGTCCTGGATAGATATGCTTCCAACACTAAAAGATCACAGATGCCAGCCCAGACTACTATACCCAGCAAAGCTTTCAATCACCACATATGGATAAACCAAGATATTCCATGACAAAACCAGATTTAAATAACACATATCAATTAATCCAGCCTTACAGAAAGTTCTGGAATGACAACTTCAACCCAAGGAAGTCAACTACACCCACAAAAAACATAGGCAATAGTCCAACTTTACCAACAGTGAAAAGAAAATAGGGGGGGGTAGAATCCACACACAATACCAACACCAAAACAAATCCAAAGTAAACAAGAATTAACAATCAATGGTCATTAATATTCCTCAATATTAATATTAACTCACCTATAGAAATACACAGGCTAACAGAATTGATACAAAGAATCCATTCCTCTGTTGCACAAAAGAAACACGCCTCAACTTCAAAGACAGACATTACCTCAAGTTAAGGACTGGGAAAAGATTTTCCAATCAAATGGAGCCTAGAAAAAAACAAGTGTAGCTATCCTAATATCTAACAAATTAGACTTTAAACTAAAATCAATCCGAAAAGATGATGTTGGACATATCTTATTCATCATAGGAGAAATCCATCAAGAGGAAGTCTCAATTCTGAACATCTATACCCACATTCTTAAAAAAACATTACTAAAACTCAAATTGCACATAAAACCTCACACACTTATAGTGCGAGATTTCAACACTCCACTCTCAACGCAATGCAGGTCAACCAGACAGAAATTTAATATATAAACAAAGGAACTAATACAAGTTATGACCCAGTTGGGTTTAACAGGCTTCTATAGAACATTCCATCCAAACACAAAAAAATATACCTTCTTCTCAGAATCCCATGGAATCTTATCTAAAATCAACTACATACTCGGCAGTATAGGAAACCTCAATAGGTACAAAAAAAATGGAATAAGACTATATATATATATATATATATTATTAGACCATCATGCTTTAAAGTTAGAATCCAACAACAACGCAAATTGCAGAAACCCTACAAACTCATGGAAATTGAACAATGTGCAATTGCTCCATTCCTGGGTCAAGGAAGAAATAAAGAAATTAAAGACTTCCTAGAATTCAATAAGAATGAAGACACAACATACCCAAACTCATGCAACACTTTGAAAGCAGTGCTATGAGGAAAGTTCATAGCACTAAGTGCCCACATGGAGAAACTGGAGAATAGTCACATTAGAGAAATACAGCACAACTGAAAACGCTAGAGCAAAAAGAAGCACACTTATCCTGGAGGAGTTGATGCCAGGAAATAATCAAATTGAGGGATGAAATCAATAAAGTAGAAACCAGGAAAACAATACAAAGAATCAATGTAACAAAGTGTTGGTTCTTCGAGCAAATCAAAAAGATAGACAACCCTTTATCCAAACTAACCAAAAGGTGAAGCGAGAACATGCATATTAACAAAATCAGAAATGGAAAGCAGGACATAACAGACACAGAGGAAATCCAGATAATCTTCAGGTCATAATTTGAAAACTGATACTCCACAAAATTTGAAAATTTAACAGAAATGAACAATTTTCTGGAGAGATATCACTTACCAAAATTAAATTAAGAACAGAGAAGCAATTTAAATAGACCTATAACCCCTAATGAAATAGAAGAAGTCATCAAAAGTCTTCCAGCCAAAAAAAAAGCCCAGGGCCAGATGGTTTCAGTGCAGAATACTACCAGAACTTCAAACAACAGATAATGCCAATACTCCTCAAAGTGGCCCACACAATAGAAGTAGAAGGGTCATTACCAAACTCTTTTTATGAGGCTACAATTATCCTGGTACCCAGCCACACAAAGACACAACTAACAAAGAGAACTACAGAGCAATATCCATCATGAACATTGATGCAAAAATACTCAGTAAAATACTGGCAAATCCAAACCAAGAACACATCAGAGAAATCATCCACCATGACCAAATAGGCTTCATCCCAGGGATGCAGGGATGGTTCAACATACAAAAACCCATCAATGTAATCCACCATATAAACAAACTAAAAAAGAAAAACCACATGTTCATTTCACTAGATGCTGTAAATCCTTTGACAAAATCCAATACCCCTTCATGATTAAGGTCTTGGAGAGTTCAGGGATAATAGAAACATACCTAAACATAATAAAAGCAATATACAGCAATCCAACAGCCAACATCAAACTAAATGGAGAGAAACTCAATGTGATTTCCTCTAAAATCAGGAAAAGACAAGGCTGTCCACTCTATCCATATCTTTTCAATATTGTACTTGAAGTTCTAGCTAGAGCAATAAGACAACAAAAGGAGTTTAGGGGGATACAAATTGGAAAGGAAAAAGTCAACCTTTCACTATTTGCAAATGATATAATAGTTTACATAAGTAAACTGAAAAATTCTACTAGGGAACATCTGATAAACACCTACAGCAAAGTGGCAGGATACGAAATTAACTCAAAAAAAAATCAGTAACACTACTATATATAGACAATAAAAGGAGCTGAGAAAGAAATCAAAGATACACCACCTTTTACAATAGCCACAAACAACATAAAATATCTTGGGATAACACTAACCAACCAAGTGAAAGACCTACATAATAAGAACTTTGTGTCTTTAAAGAAAGAAATTAAAGAAGATACCAGAAAATGGAAAGATCTCCCATTCACTTAGATGGGCAAGATCAACATAGTAAAAATAGCAATCTTGCAATAAGCAATCTAAAGATTCAAAGCAATACTCATCAAAATCCCAGCTCAATTCTTCACAGACCTTGAAAAAACAACAATCCGCTTCATATGGAAAAGCAAAAAAACAAGTATAGCCAAAACAACACTGTATAATAAAGAAACTTCCAGAGGTATCACCATACCTGACTTCAATCTCTATTATAGAGCTATAGTCCTGAAAACAGCTTGGTATTGTCGCAAAAATAAACAGGTAGGCCAATGAAATAGAATTGAAAACCCTGATATTAACCCACATACCTACAAACACCTGATTTTTGACCAAAAAAAAAAAAAAAAGCTAAATTTTTACAATGGAAAAAGAAAGCATCTTCAACAAATGGTGCTGGCATGACTGGATGCTGACTTGTAGAAGATTGCAGATAGATCCATATCTACCACCATGCACAAACTTAAGTCCAAATGGATCAAAGACTTCAACATAAACCCAACCACACTGACCCTCTTAGAAGAGAAAATGGGAGGTGCCCTTGAACAAATTGGTACAGAAGACCAATTCCTGAACAAAACACCAGTAGCACAGACACTGAGATCAACAAGTAATAAATGGGACTTCCTGAAACTGAGAAGCTTTTGTAAGGCAAAGGACATAGTCAACAAGACAACACGACAGCCCACAAAATGGGAAAAGATCTTCACCGACCCCACATCTGACAGAGGGCTGATTACCAAAATATACAAAGAACTAATTACCAAAACAACAATTGATCCAATTAAAAAGTGGGATACAGAACTAAATAGAGAATTCTTATTAGAGGACTCTATGAGGACAAAATGGCTGAAAGACACATAAGAAATCTTCAACATCCTTAACCATCTTGAGTGAGGTAACCCAGTCACAAAAAGACAGTCATGGTAGGTACTCAATCTCATATGGATTTTAAACATAGAGCCAATGATTACTAACCTACAAGCTACACCACCAGGAAAGCTAGGAAACAAAGAGCACCCTAAGAGAGACATACATGGTCCCTCAGGGAAGAGGAAAGGGACAAGATCTCCCAAGAAAATTGGGAGCATGTGGGAAGGGGAGAGGGAGTTAGGAGAAAGAGAAAGGGAGAAGAGGAGGGGAGAGAAGAACATGAGGGAGCAGGAAGATTGAGTCAGGAGAAGAATAGAGGAAAGCAAGAAAGGAGATACCATAATAGAGGGAGCCATTATAGGTTTAAAGAGAAATCTGGCACTAGGGAAATGTTCAGAGACCTACAGGGATGACCCCAACTAACAATCTAAGCAATATTGTATGTATGTATGTATGTATGTATGTATGTATGTATGTATGTATGTATATGCTACATATACATCATATATATAAATATATGTATATAGCAATACCCTATAATGAAATTTATGACTACCTTATATGCCATCCTAGAGCCTTCCTCCAGCAGCTGATGGAAATAGAAGCAAACATCCATGGCTAAATACTGAGCTGAACTCCTGGAATCCAGCTGCAGAGAGTGAGGAGTGATGAGCAAAGGGGTCAAGACCAGGCTGGAGAAACCCACAGAAACAGTTGACCTGAACAAGGGGAGCTCATAGACCCCAGTCTGATAGCTGGGAAACCAGCATAGGACAGACCTAGACCCCCTTAAGTTAGGAAGTCTATGGGGCCTCTGGTAGTAGAACAGTATTTATCCCTAGTGTAAGAATAGACTTTGGGAGCCTATTTCATATAGAGGGATACTCTCTCAGCCTAGACATATGGGGGAAGGTCTGGGCCCTGCTCCAAATGATATGACAGACTTTGAAGATGCCCCATTGAAGGCCTTGCCCTCACTGGGGAGCATAAAGGGGATAGGATGGGGGTTGGGGAGGACAAGAAAGGAGTGGAGGGTGAGGGAACTGGGATTGACATGTAAAACAAGCTTGTTTAAAATTTAATATAAAAAGTATTATCATAAAAAATGAAAAGAAATGTCTGTGCTTTTCTGGCAGATGGTAGAGGCAGAAATAAAAGTAGCTGGGGGAAGTATGTGTGATGGAATACTTCAAAATGCTTGAGTGCCTAGACTATGTCCTACAAGAGGGCTCAGAGATGCAGTGTTCACCCAAGCCATCTAGAGTCTGCAAAAGGCATGAGACCAGTATTGCTAGTCAACTTAACAATGGCTCTTCTTTGTAGACCATATGTAGTGAATAGAGAGATAAGTACAGAACTGCCATAATTTAACTGCCAGAAACCAGAACTCCACAATTTCTGTAATGATTTGATATCAACTGAATACCTAAAAGTATTTTAGGGAACAAAATAAAAGGGCATCCAATACATGTTCTTCTTAATATCATTAATCCCAGAAAGCAAGAATACATCAGCAAGTTGAAATGGTTGCCTTGTATTGGAGGGGAGAGGGAAGTCACAATCTCTACCTCAGTTCCCAAATGTAAACTGCCTTAAAAGGTTACCAGAATAGCACATGGCCTTAGGCTTTGAATTTGCCATTCTCTTTGATGAGAATTCTCATCTCCCATATATCGACTTGCATGCTGGATTCCCACTCTTCAGTTCTCTGTTAAAAGGTTAACTATTCAGTGAGCAACTCATAAACCACACTATTATAAACTGTGATATGTGGTGCTCCTTTCTCCTGGAACTCTCTTACATTTCCCTGATGTATGCTTTATAGTACTTACAATCATCTGGCTCTGGGGGGTGTGTGTGTAAGTGTGTGTGTGTGTGTGTGTGTGTGTGTGTGTGTGTGTGTTTCTATGTTGCCTTTCTATAATCACTGAAATGCAAATTCTATTAAGCATTTAGTTTATATGCTGTGGTGGTTTGAATAAAAATAATACCCATAGGCTCGTATATTTTAATGTTTGGTCATTAGGGAACAGTGCTACTTGACAGAGATTAGGAGGTATAGCCATGTTGGAGCAGGTATGGCCTTGTTGGAGGACATGTGTCATTTGGAGTGGGCTTTGAGGTTTCAAATGTTCAAACCAGGCCTAGTGTTGCCTCTTCCTGCTGTCTGCAGATGCAGATATAGAACTCTCAACTACTTCTAGCACTATGTCTGCCTGTATTCTACCATGTTTCCAACCAAGCTAATAACAGACTCTGAAACTGTAAACAAGAACCAATGAAATGCTTTTTTATGAGACTTGTCTTGGCCATGGTGTCTCTTTACATCAATAGATCACAGACTAAGGCACATGTTGTTCACACTGGCTACAGTAGAACTAACCATCACTTACTTGAGAGATACCAACAACATTTTTCTTGAATGAATGAATGAATTAACCAGAAAAGCTTGACTATATCTAAAATCTGGGAAGCCATCAGCTAAAGAGAGGAACTAAAGCTGATGAGAACACATGCAATCATCTGGAGCAAACAGCAAAAAGTGAGTATCAAGTACTGAAGGTCACTTGTCAATATTTGGGTCCCCTAGCTTCCTTAGTAGACATTTTATCACTTTCAGGAAGGGCTTTTGAGAAAACACAGCTCCAGGTAACCCTGACAGATTCCATGACACAAATAGCTACAGGGACTGACCCTCCACCCAGCAGAAATATCTTTCTTTTCCTGTATAGAAAGCAATTTGACTTCTTGTTATTGTGGCACTTTCTGATGTCTTGGACAGTCTAGACCTCTCACTGATATCTATTCACAGTACATATATGCCCATTAGGATTGAGTAAACTATCTAAAAGGCACAGTTTAATCTGAAAGAACATGTTCGTGACAACTGAGAGACAGTTTTCTTGGAAAATAGCTCTTGTTTGATCTTCATGAGAAAGTCAGTGGAAAAGGATCCCTTATGAAGTTCATTCCATATAGTAGGATTCCTTGATCAGTCTTGATGGGCTGGGAGAGGGTTTGGTCCTGCCTCAACTGAATGTACCAGGCTTTGTTGGCTCCCCATGTGAGGCCTTACCCTTTCTGAGGAATAGATGGGAGAGAGTTGGGATGAGGCAAGAAGGAGGGGGAACAAGGGAGGGAGGAGGAACTGTGGTTGGTATGCAAAATGAATTCTGAAAAAATAACATGAGCAAGTAAGAGAATGAGTTATAAAAGAAAACAGATCGCTTAAATTCAATATTTAGAAAAAACAAATTTGGAAAAAATTATATTGAAATATGAATAAGATAATTTTAATAATAAACAAAATTAATTAAACAGTTATTAACTGATTAAACACCAAGTAGAAATAAATCTATGGCTGTACTTGAGGACTGCAAAACTTCCTCTCAACAAATGACAGAACTACACAGAAAAACAATAAAGATACAGGCAATCTGAGTGATGCTGCTAACCATAAAACAAACCTCAAAAATCAAGGGAACTGAAATTACTTTTCCCATGAGAAATACCAAGACTTATTTTGAACAGATACTAGAGAACTTGATATTAAGTAAATAAATCATCTTTCTGTGATATGTTAGAGTGTTTTTACTGGGATTGTTTGCTTTTTTGTCAGCCTGGTGCATGTATACATCATATTCTGATCATATTCACCACCCATTATCCTCTCTTTTCCCTTTCCTCTCTCTTTGTTGTTGACACCATTTTTCAAAATCATTCTTGAAGAGGTCCATGGCTGCACTGTGTTCATCATTGCAATGACACTGCCATGTCCAGAGGACAGCACTTCATAGTTCTCCCCATCCTTCAGCACTTATGAGAATCCCAACCCCTTCCATCATGTTCTCTAGACCTTGAAGCACATTGCTACAGATAGCCTGTTTAAGAATGATGACATAACAGATGTAGTGCAAGAATTTAAATCAAGTAAAATAAGTCAACATTTTTCAAGTGAAGAGATGAAGAAAATATAAAGAGGTAAAATAAATCATATTCAACCTAATTAAATCCTAATTTAAGGATTTGAAAGCAATAAAATTATAAAACATAAAATTCCAAACATAAAATAAGAGTTGGAAAGAGAAAAGACTATGATCAAAATATGTTATTTGAAAAAAATGTTAATAATAAATTAAACTAAACTGAAAACATATGGTTAAAATACAGTGAAAATCAATAGAATTTGAAGACTGGGTGAGTCAAGAACCATAAAGTTTAAAATAAACTATAACAATAGAAATAGACAGCATTAAGATGCAAGTCATGGTAGTATCCACCTATAATTCCAGCAACCAAAAGGCAAGGCAGAAACACTGTAAGTCCTAAGATAAGCCTGGGCTACACGGCATGATCTGTTTTTTAAAGGGAGTAGGAGAAGAAGGGTAGGAACATAAAACATTAAGCACAAAAATAAGCTGAACAAAGGAAAAGGGGACAGGTGAAACAACATAAATACAGGAAATAAAACATACTACCACAATGGTAGAGCAGCCCTCCACACAAACTATAATAGACAGCAAACATTACTGAGGAATTAAGTTTTTGTTTGTTTTTTTAAGGGGGGCCAGACACTATCAGCAAAGCAAAGTAGGAGATTTACAATGGAGTGCTTGGGACAGGGAAGAAACCTTTCTGACTTATGCCTTTTCCCAATATGCCTTTCTGTCACAACAAATAAAAATCATAATAGGGGCTGGAGAATTTATTCAGCAGTTAACATATGACTGCTCTTTCAGGTTTGGGTCCCAGCACCCACAAAGCATCTCAAAAATGTATATAACTCCAGTTCCAAGGGCTCCTACAATATCTTCTGTTAGCCAAGGGCACTGTATAAATGTGGTACACAGACATGCATAAAGCCAAAATACCCATACTAGATTTTATAGTATGTAATTTTTTAGAATGTCTAATACATAACCTTGTAGAAAAATAGGTTGTTGTGGTGTTTTGATGATAATGGGTACTATAGGCTCATATATTTGCACAGTTGGTACTTAGTCCACAGTTGATAAACTGAGAAGAATTCAAAAATGTGGCCTCATTGGAGGAAGTGTGTCCCTGAGGATGGGCTCTGAGGTTTCAAAAGCCCAGTGGTTCTCAATCTGCTGCCTGTGGTTCAAGATGTAAACCTCTCAGTTACTTCTCCAGCACTATGCCTGTCTACATGTCACAAGACTCTCTCCACCATGATGATAACGGACTATCTCTGAAACTGCAAGCAACGCCCCTGTCAAATACTTTGTTTTATAAGAGTCATGACCAAGTTTCTTGGTCATAGTGTCTCTTCGCAGCAATAGGAATCCTAAATAAGACAATTGGGCTGTTTCATTTTAAAAGGTTATTGGTTAGGACTCTCATGATGCAAACATCTAACCAGAACAAGCATGTATCATTCAGGAAACATACATATTCTAGAAAGTTGCTCTATATCTTTTGTTTTCTTTTAAATTTAAAAATTATTTTCTTAAGTACCTAAAACAGCATTTAGCAGATGCTTTGCAACTGACAAAAACATTGGTATAATATAGATGCTTTCCATACACTGTCCTTTACAACTCTACAAAGTGAGGAATTTGGAGCATTCAGATGTTGGACAATTTCCCCCAAAGCCACACCTAGAGCATCATAATTTCATGCTTCAGACTTAACTTGTGGCTTTTTGTATGTGACCACTTCCCCTTTAAGTAACAAATGTTTTCCTAGAAGCTATCATGCCCTAAATGTATTAGTTTAAAAATAAGAAACAAGTATAGGGTTCTGTGTTACATTAAAATTGAACACATTATGGATTAGAGAGATGGTGCAATGATTAAGAAAACATGTTATCTGGCAAAAGACCCAGGTTGGGTCCCAGAAACTACATGGTAGCTATCAACCATATTAAACTCCAATTTAGAGAATCTCATGCCTCTTCTGCCTTCACAAGCACCACACACATGTGGTACACAAACATACATGCAGGCAAAGACCTGTACAAATACAATAAAAATGCCTTAACTTTTAGAATATTTTAATTAAAATGTAAGACATAATGAAGATAAAAATATTTAAGAAATTTAAAATTCTTTAAACTTCATTGTTGGCAACTATAAAGGTAACATGAAGCAGTATTTCTCCCAAAGACTTGCCATACCTGCAGAGCCTAGCAGCCCTGAGGTTTTTTGTTTGTTTGTTTGTTTTTGTGACTGCTACTGTCCTACTAAGAACCTTAGTTCTCTGGTCTTTGTGTAAATTTTACTTCCTGCTTCTAAAAATATGAAACCATGATGAGGTGGGCTGCCTTGCATTGATCTATGATGTCTATTGTCAGCAATGCAGCTACTAAGTGAGGAGGTTGGGGTTTATATTTTCATTTGATTTTGTTTTAGGTTGTTTTGATCTGTCTTCCTGTTTGACAGTGTTCATTTGATGATCTTCACTAAAATATGAAGAATAATTTTTCAAAACATAGTATAAAATGTATTTTCCTTAGGGAAGACTCTACTTCAAGCTGTACTATTCATACACTGGTGACAACTGTAACTACCCAGGACTCACAGGAAAGTTATTTATACTAGGAAGACATAAAAGCTATAGAACAGTTATATATTAAATGACCTTTCTTGTCATTTTTTTAAAATCTCATAGTCTCTGTTTTATTACAAACTCCATTCTAATATGTCTAGATGCTTGCCAAAAGAATAAAAAAGAGAAAAGAATACTAACAATAAAGAAAAAACTAGATTTTTCTCTTCATTTAGGTATATTAACAATTGTGAAAAAAAGCTAATTTTTAAGTAGAACAAAAAAGACAAGGAAACTGATGTTCGGGTTAATAACAGTTTTTTAGGTGGCCTTTGTTTCCCTTGACACTGACCATTCTTTCATGTTTGTTGAATCCCATAAAATAGCAATACTGTGAACATGACACATCTCCTTGACTACCTGGAACTGACACTTGGAACAAAAGCTATATACGAAAAATAATGGAAGGAAAGAAGATTCAAGGAGGAAACACAAAATCCATCAAGTACAAAATTAAATAGCACTCATATATCTGTTATTGATATGTTACTAGCAAGTGAATGAAGCTTGTTACATTTAACAAGGAGGATATGGATGGACAGGATTGTCAAAGATGGTGGGGGAAAAATACATTAGTTGGCAATGCACAGTTTTGAACAGGAATGGATCATGCTATGTAAAAAAAAATAAAAAATATTAAGTAGATGGTCTATAAAATATTTAAGGACAAGTCAAAATGTAGGACATGAGAGAAATAAGATGTCCAGACCCTTTCTCTGAGATAATTCCCTACTATATACAGATGATAAAGGGGCTGAGAAAGATATCAGAAAAACGTCACCCTTTACAATAGCCACAAACAACATAAAATATCTTGGGGTAACACTAACCAAACAAGTGAAAGACCTGTATACCAAGAACTTTGAGTCTTAAAAGAAAGAAATTAAAGAAGATACCAGATTATTGAAAGATTTCCCATATACTTGGATAGGGAGAATCAGTACAGTAAAAATGGCAATCTTGCCAAAAGCAATCTACAGATTCAATGCAATTCCCATCAAAATCCCAGCACAATTCTTCACTGACCTTGAAAGCACAATACTCAATTTTACATGGAAAAGCAAAAGACCCAAGACAGCCAAAACAACACTGAACAATGAAGGAAATTCCGGAGGCATCACCATCCCTGACTTCAAGCTCTACTATAGAGTTATAGTCATGAAAACAGCTTGGTATTGGCACAGAAATAGACAGGTAGATCAATGGAATCAAATTGAAAACCCTGATATTAACCCACACACCTATGAATACCTGATTTTTGAAAAAAAAAAAAAAGCTAAATTCACACAATGGAAACAAGAAATCATCTTCAACAAATGGTGCTAGCATTACTGGATGCTGACCTGTAGAAAACTGCAGATAGATCCATATCTATCAGCATGCACAAAACTTCAGTCCAAATGGATCAAAGACCTCAACATAAATCTAACACTGAACCTCTTAGAAAAGAAAGTGGGAGGTACCCTTGAACAAATTGGTACAGGAGATTGCTTCCTGAACATAACACCAGTAGCACAGACAATGAGATCAGCAATTAATAAATGGAAGCTCCTGAAACTGAGAAGCTTCTGTAAGGCAAAGGACACAGTCAACAAGACAACACAGCAGCCCACAGAATGGGAAAAGATATTAATCATCCCTACATCTGACAGATGGCTGATTACCAAAATATACAAAGAACTCAAGAAGCTAGTTACAAAACACTAAATAATCCAATTAAAAAGTGGAGTACAGTGTTTAGCTGTGGGAAACAGGATGTATCCCTGGTGCACAAAAGGACTTTGGGAGCATATTCCTCATGGAGGGATACTCTCTTAACCTAGAGGCAGGAGGGAGAGCCTAGTCTCTACTCCAAATGACTTGACAGATTTTGTTGATCCCTCCTGGAAGGCATCACCCTCCCTGTGGAGTGACAGGGGAATGGGATGGGAGGGGTGGTGGGAGGGAGGGAGAGAGGAAGGGAGAGGGAACTGGGATCAATATGTAAAATAAAAAAATAATAAAATATAAATATAAATAAATAAAAGTGGGGTACAAAACTAAATAGAGAATTCTCAATAGAGGAATCCCAAATGGCTAAATGGCATGTAAGAAAGTGCTCAACATCCTTAGCCATCAGGAAAATGCAAATCAAAACAACTCTGAGATACTATCTTACTTCTGTCAGAATAGCTAAAATCAAAAACACCAAAGACAGTTTATGCTGGAGAGGGTATAGAGCACTATTTGTAATAGGCAGAATCTGGAAACAACCTAGATGCCCCTTAACTGAAGAATGAATAGAGAAAATGTGGTACATTTACACAATGGAGTACTACTCAGTGGAAAATGCAATGGAATCTTGAAATTCAAAGGCAAATAGATGGAACTAGAAGAAACCATCCTGAGTGGGGTAACCCAGTCACAAAAGGACAAATATGGTATGTACTCACTCATATATGGATTTTAGACATAGAGCAAAGGATTACCAGCCTTCAATTCACACTGCCAGAGAAGTTAGGAAACAAGTAGGACCCTAAGGGAGACATACATGGTCCCCCAGAAAAGGGGAAAGGGACAAGATCTCCAGAGAAAATTGGGAGCATGTGGGAAGGGGAGAGGGAGTTAAGAGAAAGAGAAGGGGAGAAAACGAGGGGAGAGGAGAACATGAGGGAGCAGGAAGATTGAGTGGGGGGAAGAATAGAGGAGAGCAAGAAAAGAGCTGTCATAATAAAGGGAGTCTTTATAGGTTTAAAGAGAAATCTGACACCAGAGTTCTACAAGGATGACCCCAACTAACAATCTAAGAAATAGTAAAGAGGCTGCTACCTTTAATGCCCTTCTCCTATAATGAGATTGATGACTTCCTTATATGCCATCTTAAAGCCTGCATCCATTAGCTGATGGAAGCAGAAGCAGACACCTAAGCTAAACACTTAGCTGAGCTCCTAGAATCCAGTTGCAGAGTGGGAAGAGTGATAAGAAAAGGGGTCAAGGCCAGGCTACAGAAACCCACAGAGACAGCTGACCTGAACAAGGGGAAGCTCATAAACACCAGACTGATAGCTGGGAAACCAGAATAGGACCTACCCAGAACCCCTGAATGTGGGTCTCAGTTAGGAAGCCTGAGCTGTCTATGGGGATATCTGACAATGGAGCCATGATATATCCCTGTTGCACAAACGAACTTCGGGAGCCAATTTCCCATAGAGGGATACTTCCTTAGCCTATGGACATGAGGGAGAGCCTAGGCCCTACTCTAAATGAGTTTACAGATTTTTGATGATCCCTCCTGGAAGGCCTCATTCTCCCTGGGGAGTAGATGGTGAATTGGACATGGTGGGCAGTGAGGGGGCATGGGAGGATGGGAGGGAGAGGGAAAAAATATTTAAGGATGTGTGGTGGTTTGAATGAAAATTACCCCCATAGGCTCATAAGCTATTGGGAGGTGTGTGCTTGTTAGAGTAGGTACATTCTATATGATCACAATGGAATAAGTCTTCAAAACAATAGTAAGAGAAACCCCAAAACATACACAAACTCATGGAAATTAAATAAAACATTATTAAACAATAAATAGGTCCTTGAAAAAAACCAAAGAGGAAATAAAATCATTCCTAGAAATGAGTAAAAATTAAAACATGATATACCAAAATCTATGGGATAAGTGAAAGCAACCACAAGATGGAAGTTCAGTCTAAGTGGTTACACTGAGAAATCTCAAAGAAATAAATTAATGATGCATCTGAAAGCTCTAAGAAATAAAAGCGAGCCAAATCCCGAGAACACAAGGTAGAAGAATTTCTGATGAGAAGTTAGGCTGGAAAACAAATTAATTTCCTTGTATTTTTTAATACGTAGAAAATTTCAATCCAATCATTTAACACAAAAAAAAAAATAGGTAATGCTTAACCTCTTGGTGAACTTAAAAGAAACAAAAGGAAAACCATTAGAAGGGAAACTTCTTGGTTGGTTTTTTGAATTATTGAGTTTTATTTTAGTTTGAGTATATGTATGTACATGAGCACATGCATGATGAGGAGCCTGTGCATGTGTGGAGGATGTAGGAGTCAGTTGCCTCCTGCTGCCATATATGTCCCAAGGATCAGGTCATTAGGCTTGGGGACTGATGCCTTAATCTACTGAACCATCTCTCCAGCCCTATACAAGAGACAATTCTTCTGTATACAGTAGGCTTCCTATGAGTCAGTCACACCATGGCATGGAGAAAAGAGAGTCCAACTGAAGAGATTAACAAGAGTTAAGGAACATGTTATATATTGTTGGGGTTTTCTGAGAAATTTTCTAGAAACTGTTATAGGACAGACTTGGAAGGTAAATGAGTGAATAAATAAAATTGCTGGGGTTTTGTTTGTTTGTTTGTTTGTTTGTTTAAATGAGAAATTACTGTTTGTAGTTGTGTGGTACATTTCACAATGGTAAGAAACAAACTTTCTGGGCACTGTAAACTGAAATTCCCATTTACCCCTAAAAACCCCTGCTTGTATTCAGAGGTATAAGTACACAGGCATTTCATCTCTTTCTTCTTTTCTCCTTGTTTACATTAGAGGAATTTCTTTCTGTTTACTCTCAGGAGGAAAGATCAGCAGCTGTTTGAGCAATTCCATTTAAACAGCCAGATCCATAATTGCACAGTTCCTCCCCAAAGCACAGCTTCCGTTGCACAAAGCCAGAAAGAAAATCCAATGCATTTGTTTATGTCAGAACGTTAACATTCAAGATTGAAAACATAGTTTTAAATTTTCTCACTAAAAATCAAAACAAACTCCAACCAGGTTCACCTTCTCTCCTCTCCTCCAAATCCAATCCCCAGTTCTCAGTCCTAGCTCTTCAACTAATCACCCAATGTGTCCTCTCTCCCCTTACTCCCATATTCAGTGGATCACACAGATCTTCCCCTCTTAACATCCTTCCCCCAACTCATTGGTTTTTCCCCAGCTCCCAACTCCAGCTAGAACTTCTTGAGAACCCACAGGCCACTTAGGCCAGGAAAGCAGGTAGGCTGACTACTGATTTTCCCACTCTTTAAAATGCAACCTCCTAGTCTTGTCCCAAACTCTGGAGCAGTCAACCTGCTGCAATCTCCCTTCTCCTCCTGCCACCATCTCCAGAGGATCACACAGATTCTCACTTCAAACCCACCAACTCACTGCTTTTTCCAAGCTCCCAATTTCAGCATGCATTTCTTGGGAATCTGCAGGCCACTTTTCAGCAGCTCATGGAACTTTCCCCAAAACTGACCACATACTCAGACACAAAGCAAGTCTCAACACATAGAAGAAAATTGAAATAATACCCTGCATTCCATCAGATTACCACAGATTAAAGCTAGATGTCAACAACACAAAGTTCACAAATTCAAGAAAACTCAACAACTGACTACAGTATAGTCTCAGTACAATCCCACTAAAAATTCCAACATAATTCTTCACAAAAATTGCTTTTTGTTTTGTTTTCTAGATTTTTTTGGTTTTCATTGATTTTTTTACTTTGAGTTTTTTTTTCAAGATAATATCTCACTATGTAGCTCTGGCTGTCCTGGAAATATATAGACTACCCAGCACTGCATCTGCTGCCATCAGAGCCTTGAGTCCGCCCCCACTGGAACAGGAAGAATGACCGCATAAAGCACAGGCCCCACCTACACCAATTGCAGGAAAACAGACTCCCTGAATCACAGACCCCACCAGCAACCACTGGAGGAAGTGATAGGTAGATGTCAGCATAAAAATTCAATCAATAACATAAAGAGAAATATAACACCACCAGAAACTAGGGGTTCTAACACCAGAAAGTGTAGAGAGCCGCGTAGTGCCACGCCTTAAAGTGGCACTGGCTTCTACCTTACACCTTCCCGCTGGTAAAGACTCTCTGGGTAAACAAGCCCTTGGTTGGTTGAGTCTGTTCAGCCTGTCTGCTTCTGCATTAGAGTAGCCTATCTGCAGAGTCCAGGTGGCTCACTGGGGTTGGTTAGCTCAAGGGTATTTAAGCCTGTGCAGGGGTCCCCTTGCTCTCTCTCTCTCTCTCTCTCTCTCTCTCTCTCTCTCTCTCTCTCTCTCTCTCTCTCCCTCTCTCCCTGCGGGCCAGAAGCAACATGCTTAAAGGATCCTGATTAAAACTGCATGAAGAAGATCTACCCGGAGTCGCGTCTTCCTTGCTGGCGAGGGCAGGCTCATACAAGAAAGATCTGAACATTCTAACTCAGATAAAGCAGAAGTAAATAACCTTAAAAATAAATTTATGAAGATTATAGATGCCCTTAAAGAGGAAATGAGAAACTCCCTTAAAGAAATGGAAGAAGAGACAAACAAAAAACTTGAAGAAATGGAGGAAAAGACAAACCAAACAATTCAGGAAATCAACAAATCTCTTAAAGAAAGCTAGGAAAGCCAAGAAAAAAAATCAAATGGGTGAAAGAAACAATTCAAATAATTCAAGACTTGAAAACTGAAATAGAGACAATAAAGGAAACACAAACTGAGGCAATGCTGGAAATGGAAAATCTGGGTACTACAGATGCAATCAGGAACTACAGATGCAAGCATAATCAACACATTACAAAAGATGGAAGAGAGAATCTCAGGTGTTGAAGACACACTACAGGAAATAGATTTATCAACCAAAGAAAATGTTAAATCCAACAAATTCTTAACACAAAATTTCAGGAAATCAAAGGACACCATGAAAAGACCAAACCTAAGAATAACAGGTATAGAACAAAGTGAAGATCTCCAGCTCAGAGATGTAGAAAACATATTAAGCAAAATCATAGAAGAAAACCTTCCCAACCTTAAAGAAGGGCATGTCTATGAAAGTACAAGAAGCTTACAGAACACCAAATATACTGAACCAAAAAACAGACCTCTTGCCACATAATATCAAAGCACAAACATACAGAATCAAGAAAGAATATTAAGAGCTACAAAGGAAAAAAAGCATATATATTATATCTGACTCCTCCAGGGAAACTCTGAAATCCAGAAGGTCAAGGGTGGATGTTCCACTACACTAAGAGACCACAGATGCCACCCCAGACTATACCCAGCAATCAATAGAGATGGAGAAGATATGCCATGACCAGATTTAGACAATACATATCCACAAATCCAGCCCTATATAAGGTACTGGAAGGAAAACTCCAACCAAAGGGAGTTATCTACACTCACAAAAAGCATAGGCAATAGATAATCCCACATCACCAAAAACCCCAAAAAAGGAAACACACACACACACACACACACACACACACACACACACACACACAAATACCAACAACAAGAACAAATCAAAAAATAACAGGAATAAAAATAGCTGACCATTAATATATATTAATAACAGTGGTCTCAATTTGCCAAACATGGACTAACAGAATTCATCTGTTTGGCTGCATACAAGAAACACATCTCAACTTCGAAGACAGACATTACCTCAGAGTAAACAATTGGAAAAATTTTCCAATAAAATGAACCTAAAAAGCAAGTTGGTGTAGCTATCCTAATATGTAACAAATTAGACTTCAAACTAAAATTAACCAAAAGGAATGAAGAAGGTCATTTCAAATTTGTCACAGAAAAAAAAGATAGATGAAGTCTCAATTTTGAACATCTATGCCTCAAATACAAAGGCACCTACATTCATAAAAAAAAATTACTAAAACTTAAATCACATATAAAACCCCACACACTTATAGAGGGAGATTTCAACACCCCACTCTTACCAGTGGAGAGTACTACCATACAGAAACAAAACAGAGAAATAAAGAAGTTATAACTCAATTGGGTTTAACAGACAGCTGTGAAACATTCCATCCAAACACAAAAGAATATACCTTCTTTTTAGCTCCACTTAGAACCTTCTATAAAATTGACCACATACTCAGCAACAAAGCAAACTGCAACGGATACAAAAAAAATGGAATAAACCCTTGTATTTTATCAGATCACTATGGTTTAGAGTTAGAATGCAACAACACAAACTTCTGAAAGCCTACAAACTCATGGAAATTGAACAATGTTCAATTATATCACCCCTGAGTCAAGGAAGGAAAAAATAAAGAAATTAAAGACTTCCTACAATTCAATAAAAATGAATGGACAACATATCCAAACTTAGGGGGCACTTTGAAAGCAGTCCTAAGAGGAAAACTCAAAGCACTAAGTGCCTACAGAAAGTACCTGAAAAATACCCATAATAGAGACTTAACAGCACACCTGAAAGCTCTAGAACAAAAAAGAAGCAAACTCACTCAGGAGGAGTAGATGACAGGAAATAATCAAATTGAGTGTTGAAATAAATAAAATAGAAAAAAAGAAAGCAACACAGAAAATCAGTGAAACAAAGAATTGGTTCTTTGAGAAAATCAACAAGCTAGACAAACTTTTATCCAAACTAACTAAAAGGAGGAGAGAGAGAGAGTATGCAAATTAACAAATCAGAAATGAAAAGGTGAACATAACAATGGACATTGAGGAAATCCAAAGAATCATCAGGTCATACTTTGAAACTTATACTCTACAATTTGAAAATTTAATGAATATGGACAATTTTTCTGGATAGATATCACTTACCAAAATTAAGAACAGATAAGCAATTGAAATAGATCTATAACCTCTAATGAAATAGAAGCAATCATCAAAAGTCTCCTAAGCAAAAAAAGGCCAGGGCCAGACAATTTCAGCACAGAATAATACCAGAAATTCAAAGAAGAGCTAATACCAATACTCCTCAAATTATTCCACACAATAGAAACAGAATTGTCATTGCCAAACTCTTTGTATGAGGCTACAATTACCTTAGTACCAAAACCACATAAAGGCACAACTAAGAAAGAGAATTATGGACCAATCTCCCTTATAAACATTGATGCAAAAATACTCAATAAAATACTGGTAAACCTAATCCAAGAACATATCAGAAAAATCATCCACCATGATCAAGTAGGCTTTATCCCAGAGATGCAGGGATGGTTCAACATGAAAAAAATCTATCAGTATACTCCACCATATAAACAAACTAGGAAAAAACACATGATCATCTCATGAGATGCTGAAAAAGTCTTCAACAAAATCCAGCATCCCTTCATGATAAAGGTATTGGAGAGATCAGGGATAACAGGAATATACCTAAGCAAATAAAAGGCAATAAACAGCCAACATCAAACTAAATGAACAGTAAGTCAATGCAAATTCTATAAAATCAAGAACAAGGTAAAGCTGTCCACTCTATCCATATGTACTCAATATTGTACTTGAAGTCCTAGCTAGAGCAATAAGAAAACAAAAGGAGATACAAATTGGAAAGGAAGAAGCTTATATAAGTGACATGAAAATTGTACCAGAGAACTCCTACAACTGATAAACAGGATACAAGATTAATTCAAAAAAAAAAAATAGGCAGTCTTCCCATATAATGATGATAAATAAGCAGAAAAAGAAATCAAAGAAACATCACCCTTCACAGTAGCCACAAACATCATAAATTACTTGGGGTAGATCTAACCAAACAAGTGAAAGATCTAGATGACAAGAACTTTAATCTTTAAAGAAAGGACTTAAAGGAGATATCAGAAAATGGAAAGATCTCCAAGGACTCACATGATAGAAAGAGAATAAACTCGTGCAAATTATCCTCTACCCTTCACATATACACCTTGGCACTCACACTACACACACACACACACACACACACACACACACACACACACACAAATCATAAAATCATAAGCAGAAACAAGTAAAATCAATAAAACAATAGAAATTTTTGAAAAAGAATCTAAGAAATTAATTCAATGGCTTCAGGGTTACAAGTTCATTCTTGAACATAGAGAAAACAGTGAATAAAGGAAAATAACCAACTTTTAACAGGATATACTACAATGAAAAAAGACATAAAAGCATGGAAAGATAAAAGTTAACAGACACGGAGGCTAAAAATATCAAATTCATCTTTTTTTTTAAGAGAAGCTGTGGAAACACACACACACACACAAAAATAAATGTCAATATAGGAAGAAGAAACAATAATTAAGGACAGAGAAGTGGCATGCTCTCAAGAACTAAGGAAGACATAGCTTTCCTTATTTAAAAAAAAAAAAGACAAAACTAATAAGCCTTAAACAACAGAGACTCCAAACAAACTTAGCATTTACAACTTACCTACAATGGGCCACAGTATGGTTTCTAGATGGCTGAATAACAATGTACATAAAACAACAGAAAATAGTCTATTTCATAAAAGTGACCTCTGTGATTTATAGATATAAGCAAGAAAGAACATTTATATGTTCCTAGATACTCAATACAGAAATACTCAATATGGAAAAACAAAAAATCCAGAATAACTAAAACAATCATGATCAATAAAAGAACTTCAAAAGGTTTCACCATCCTTGACTTCAAAATATACTGCAGAGCTATAGTAATAAAACCCTCATAGTACTGACATAAAGAGAGATACATTGATCAATGAAATGGAAGTGAAGACATAGACATAAATCCACACACCAATGAAAAATTGATTCTTTACTATTAAAAAAAAAATCTAATTGGATGCCTACATGCAAAAAAGATGCAAATATTTATCCCCCTGCAAAAAACTCAAGTCCAAATTAGTTAATGACCTCAACATAAAACCATATACACTGAACAACATAGAACAGGAAATAGGAATAGTCTTGAAAACATTTGGCACAGAAGGTAACTTTCTCAACAGAATAGAATACTGACAGCACAAGCACTAAGATCCACAATTAATAAATGTGACCCCATGAAAATGAAAAGTTTCTATAAGGCAAAGAATACTGTTAGTAAGACAAAACAGCAGCCCACAGAATAGAAAGAAGACTCCACATCAGATATATATGCAAAAAATAAAAAGAATTCAAGAAACTAGACAGCAAAGAAAATCTTAAATCCAACAAATCCTTAACACAAAACATCCATGAAATGGGGGAACACCACGAAAAGGCAAACCTAAGAATAATAGGCCTAGAAGAAAGCAAAGAACCCCAGCTCAAAGGTGCAGAAAATATATTCAACAAAATCATTAAAGAAAACTTTCCCAATCTGAAGAAGGACATGCCTATGAAAGTACAAGAAGCATACCGAACACCAAATAGACTGGACCAAAGAAAAAACACCCCTCAACACATAATAATCCAAACACCTAACATACAGAATAAAAAAAGAATATTAAGAGCAGCGGAGGAAAAAGGCCAAGTTAACATATAAAGGTAGACCTATCAAAATTACACCTGACTTCTCCATGGAAACCCTCAAGGCCAGAAGGTCCCAGATAGATGTTCTACAAGTGCTAAGAGTGCATGGATGCCAGCCCAAGCTACTATACCAGCAAACTCTCAATCATTACAGAGAAAACAAGATATTTAATGACAAAGCCAGATTTTCACAATACTTACCTACAAACCCAGCCCTACAGAAAGTTCTGGAAAGAAAATTCCAATCCAAGGAATTAACTACACTCAAAAGACATAGGCAATAGATAATCCCACTTCACACGAACCCAAAGGATAAAGCAGGGCAAATATATTCACAATACCAGCTCCAACAACAAATCTGAAACAAACAAGAATTAACAATCAATGATCCTTACTTTCCTTCAACATTACTGGTTTTAACTCGCCTATAAAAAGACACAAGCTAACAGAATAAATACAGATACAGAATACATCCTTGTGCTGCATACAAGAAATACATCTAAGCTTCAAAGACAGACATTACCTCAGGGTAAAAGGTTGGGAAAAGATCTTCCAATCAAATGGACCCAAGAAGCAAGCAGGTGTAGCTATCCTAATATTTAACAAGTTGGACTTCAAACCAAAATTAATCAAAAGAGATGAAGAAGGTCATTTTGTATTCATCACTGGAGAAATCAACCAGCACAAAGTCTCAGTTCTGACCATACATGCCCCAAATACAAAGGCACCCACATTTGTAAAAGAAACAGTACTAAAACCTAAAGCTCACTAAAACCTCACACATTCATAGTGGGAGACTTCAACCCTCCACTCTCACCGTTAGACAGGACCACCAGACAGAAACTTAACAAAAAAAACAAAAGAACTAACAGAAGTTATGTCTCAATTGGGTTTAACAGCCATCTATAGAACATTCTATCCAAACACAAAAGAATATATCTTCCTCTCTGCTCCACATGGAACCATCTCTAAAATCAATCACATACTAGGTGACGTAACACACCTCAACAGATACAAAAGAACTGGAATAGTCCCCTGTATCTTATCATACCACCATGCTTTAAAGTTGGAATCCAACAACAACACAAATCACAGAAACCCTAAAAACTCATGGAAACAGAACAATGTGCAATTGTACCAAACCTGGATCAAAAAGGAAATAAATAAAGAAATTAAGGACTTCCTAGAATTCAACGAGAATGAGGACACCACATATCTGAACTCATGGGACAACTTAAAAGCAGTGCTACGAGGGAAATTCATTGCACTAAGTGCCTATATGAAGAAAGTGGAAAACATTCACATTAGAGAATTAATAGCACAACTGAAAGCCTTAGAACAAAAAGAAGCAACTCACTCCAGAAGAGTAGACACCAGCAATTAATTAATTTGAGGGCTGAAATCAATAAAGTAGAAACCAGAAAAACAATACAAAAAAATCAATGTAACAAAGAGTTGAGTTGGTTTTTCGAGAAAATCAACAAGAAAGACAAACTTTTATCCAAAATAACCAAAAAGCAGAGACAGAACATACAAACTAACAAAATAAGAAACAAAAAGGGAAACATAACAACAGACACTGAGGAAATCCAGACAATTTTCAGGTCATACTTTGAAAATCTGTACTCCACAAAATTTGAAAATGTAAAGGAAATGGGCATATTTCTTGATAAGTATCACTTACCAAAATTAAATCAAGAACAGATAAGCAACTTAAACAGACCTATAACCCCTAATGAAATAAAAGCAGTCACCAAAAATCTCCCAAGGAAAAAACCCAGGGCCAGATGGTTTCAGTGCAGAATTCTACTAGAAATTCAAAGAAGCGCTAATACCAAGACTCCTCAAAGTGTTCCACACAATAGAAGCAGAAGGTTCATTACTGAACTCTTTTTACGAGGCCACAATTACTTTGGTACCCAAGCCACGCAAAGACACAACTAAGAAAGAAAACTACAGATCAATATCCCTCATGAACATTGATGAAAAAATACTCAATAAAATACTGGCAAATTGAATCCAATAAACCATTAGAGAAATTATCCAACATGACCAAGCAGGCTTCATCCCTGGGTTGCAGGGATGGTTCAACATATGAAAATCTGTCAATGTGATCCACCATATAAACAAACTGAAAAAGAAAAACTACATGGTCATCTCACTAAATGCTAAAAAATCCTTCGACAAAATTCATGATAAAGGTCTTGGAGAGATCAGGGATAATAGGAAAATCCTAAACACAACAAAAGCAATATACAGTAAACCAAAAGCCAACATGAAACTGAGTGGAGAGAATCTTAAGGCAATTCCTCTAAAATCAGGAACAAGACAAGGCTGCCCTCTTTCACCATATCTCTTAGCTAAAGCAATAAGACAACAAAAGGAGAGCAAGGGGATACAAATTGGAAAGGAAGAAGTCAAAATGTCACTATTTGCACATGATATGATAGCTTACATAAGCAACCAAAAAAAGTCTACCATGGAACTCCTACAGCTGATAAACACCTTCAGCAAACTAGCAGGATACACGATAAACTATATATAGATGACAAAAGTACTGATAAAGAAATCATAGAAATGTCACCCTTTACAATAGCCACAAACAACATAAAGTATCTTGGGGTAATGCTTAACAAACAAGTATAAGACCTATATAGTAAGACCTTTGTGTCTTTAATAAAAGAAATTAAAGAAGGTATCAGAAAATGGAAAGATCTCCCATGCTCTTGGATAGGATAAACACAGTAAAAATGTCAATCTTGCCTAAAAGAATCTACAGATTCAATACAATTCCCATCAAAATCCCAGCACAATTCTTCACAGACCTTCAAAGAATAATACTAAACTTTACATGGAAAAACAAAAAATCCAGGATAGCCAAAACAACCCTGTACAATAAAAGAACTTCAGAAGGCATAACCATCCCTGACTTCAAGCTCCACTATAGAGCTACTGTCCTGTAAACAGCTTGGTATTGGCACAAAAATAGACAGGTAGACCAATGGAATCGAATCAAAAATCCTGATAATAACCCACACACCTACGAACACCTGATTTTTGACAAAACAGCTAAAAATATACAATGGAAGAAGGAAAGCATCTTCAACATATGGTGCTGGCACAACTGGATGATGGTGTGTAGACTTCAGATAGACCCATGTCTATCACCATGCACAAAACTTAAGTCTAAATGGATCAAAGACCTCAACATGAATCCAGCTACACTGAACCTCTTAGAAGAGAAAGTGGGAGGTATCCTTGAACAAATTGGTACAGGATATGGCTTTCTGAACATAACTCCAGTAGCACAGACCCTGAGATCGACAATTAATAAATGGGACCTCCTCAAACTGAGAAGCTTCTTAAGGCAAAAGACACAGTTGACAAGACCAAACAGCATCCCACAGACTGGGAAAACATCTTCACCAACCCTACACTTGACAGAAGGCTGATCTCCAAAATATACAAAGAACTCAAGAAACTAGTCACCATAACACCAAATAACCCTATTATAAAATGGGGTACAAAACTGAAGAGAGAAATGTCAATAGAGGAAATCAAAAAGGCTGAAAGACACTTAAGAAAATGCACAACATCCTTAGCTATCAGGAAATTGCAAATCAAAACAGCTCTGAGGTAACCCAGTCAAAAAAGAGAAACATGGTATGTATTCATCTTACTCCTGCCAGAATGGCAAAAATTAGAAACACAATTGACAACTTATGCTGGAGATGATGAGGAGAAAGGGGAACACTCCTCCACTGTTGGCAGGAGTGTAAACTTGTATAGCCATTTTGGGGATCAGTATGGCAGTTCCTTAGGAAAATGGGAATCAGACTACCACAGGACTTGGCAATCCTACTCTTAGGCATATACCCAAATGATCCACATCCATGCAACAAAGACATATGTCCAACTATGTTCATAGCAGCATTATTTGTAATAGCAAGAATCCTGAAGCAACCTAGATGCCCCTCAACTGAAAACTGGATAAAGAAGATGTGGCACATTTACACAATGGAATACTACTCTGCAGGAAAAAATAATAGAATCTTGAAATTAGCAGGCAAATTGATGGAACTTAAAGAAACCATCCTGAATTAGGTAAGCCAGTCACAACAAGAGGAACATGGTATGTACTCACTCATATATGGATTTTAGACATAGAGCAAAGGATCACCAGCCTATAACTCACACCACCAGAGAAACTAGGAAACAAGGAGGATTCTAAGACTCATATAAGGTCTCTCACAGAAAGGGAAAGGAAGAAGATCTCCTAAGCATATTGGGAGGGGGACAGTGAATGGAGAGGGGGCTAGAAGAAAGTGAAGGGGAGGAGAGGAAAGCATGTGGCACTAGGAAGATTGAGTCAGGGGAAGAATAGATGGGAGAGACAGAGACAGAGACAGAGAGACAGAGAGAGAAAGAGAGAGGGACAGAGAGAGAGAGACAGAGAAAGAAGAGAGAGAGAGATCATAAAAGAGAGAGTCATTATAGGTTTCAAGAGAAAACTGACTCTAGAGAAATGTCCAGAGACCTACAAGACTGACCCATAGAGCCCTCATCTAGTAGCTGATTAAAACAGAAGCAGACACCCACAGTCAAACACTGAGCCAAAATGGAATCCAAATGCAGAGAAGGAGGACAAGACCAG
Source organism: Cricetiscus sungorus (assembly GCA_030556225.1). Classification (NCBI taxonomy): domain Eukaryota; kingdom Metazoa; phylum Chordata; class Mammalia; order Rodentia; family Cricetidae; genus Cricetiscus; species Cricetiscus sungorus. The sequence goes on along the minus strand of JANBXA010000007.1, from coordinate 53,815,433 downwards.
GCTACAGAAACCCACAGAGACAGCTGACCTGAGCAAGGAGCTAATGGGCTCCCAGACTGATAGTTGGGAAACCAAAATTGGACTGCCTCAGACCTCCTGAACATGGGTCTCAGTTAGAAGGCCTTGGCAGTCTAAGAGACCTCTGACAGTAGAACCAGGATGTATCCCTGTTGCACAAAAGGACTTTGGGAGCACATTCTCCATGGAGGGATACTCCCTTAACCTAGAGGCAGGAGGAAGGGCCTAGTCCCTACTCCAAATGACTTGACAGATTTTGTTGATACCTCCTGGAAGACACCACCCTCCCTGTAGAGTGGGGGGAATGGGATGGGAGGGTGCTTGGGGGGAGCATGGGAGGGAGGGAGGGAGGGAGGAAGGGAGGAAGCAGGAACTAGGATAAATATGTAAAATAAGAAAAATAAGTAAATAAATAATGAAAGAAACTAGACAGCAACAAACCAAAGAAACCGATTTAAAAATGGGGTTCTGAACTGACCTAAACAAAGAAGTCTCAATAAAAGAATCTCAAATGTCTGAGAAATACTAAAAAAAAAATTTCAACATCCTTAGCTACCAGAGAAATGCAAATCAAAACTACTTCGAAATTCCAACTTACACTTGTCATAATGACTAAGAACAAAAGCACAAGTGACAGTTCCTGTTTGTGAGGATGTGAAGAAAAGGGAACACTCCTTCTTTGCTGGTGGGAGTACAACCTTGTACAGCCATTTTGGAAATCAATCTGCCTCAATAAGATCCAGCTGTACCACTCTTGGACATATACCCAAAAGAGGCTTTATTCGCCCTAAGGACACTTGCTCATCTGTGTTCGTAGAAGCATTATTTATAATAGCCAAAAACCAAAAACAACCTTGATGTCTCTCAAGCAAAGAAAATGGATAAAGAAAATGTAGTACATTTACAAAATGGGGTGTTACTCAGCTGTTAGAAAAAAAAATGACATTGTGAAATTTACAGGCAAATGGATGGAACTAGAAAAAAAAAAATCATCCTGTGTGAGGCAACCCAAACCCCTAAAGACAAGCATGATACATACTCACTTATAAATAGATATTAGCTGTTAGGGGAAGGATAATCACGCTACAGTCCACAGACCCAGAGAGGCTAAGTAACAAGAGGGCTGGTGGCAGAGTGGGCAGGGCAGGTGTAGGCAGGAAAAATGCATGGATCTCCCTAGGAAGGGAATAGATTATGCATGTGAACTAGAGACAGGTGGGAATGGGAACAAGAAGAACCAGGTGGGGGAGGGAGAGACAACTGGAATGGAAGAATGGCATTTAGGGGGAGGAGTGGCATTTAGGGGGAGGGGTGAGATGTGGATACCTAGTACAGTGGAAATTTCCTGGAAACTATGAAGGTGACTCTAGTGAGGACTCCTAGTAATGGAGGATACAGAGCCTGAACCAGCCATCTTTTGTTACCAAGCAAGACACCCAGTGGTAGAACTGAGACACTAACCCAACCACAAAAACCTTTCACCCACAACCTGTCCTGCTGGCAAGATATTCCTGGATAATGGTGACTAAGAGCTTGTAGGTGTGGCCAACCAATGACTGATCTAACTTGAGGCCCACTGCACAACAGAGAGCCCACGCCTGATACTGCCTTGATGGCAGGATCCAGAAGCTGGATAGCCCAAAGAGAGCAAAGAAGAACAAACACAACTAGCAAAAACAAAAAAAAGTAAAATAAAAATAAAAAATAAAAAAATAAAAGTCAATGAAATAATTCCTAATTATATTCTAGCTCATAAATCAGTACCTAGCCTAATCCTCATCAGAGAAGCATCCTCCAGCAGCTGATGGGAGCAGATGCAGAGACACACAGCCAACCATTAGGAGGAGCTCAGAGAACCCACAGGTTTTTTTTTTTGGGGGGGGAATTGTAGGAGCTAGATGGGTTAAGGACACCAGGAGAACATGGCTCACAGAACCAACTAAACAAAGTTCATAGGGACTCACAGAGACAGAACAACCAGGGAGTCTACATGAGACTAACCTAGGCCCTCTGCATATGTTACAGTTGTGTACCTTGTTCTTGTGGGACTCCTAATAGTGGAAGTAGGGGCTGTGTCTGACTTCTTTGTCTGCTTTTGGGACTATATTCCCCCTACTGGTGGCCTCATCCAGCCTTGATATGAAAGTTTGTGCCTACCCTTATTATATCTTGTTATGCTGCTTTCAGTGACTGTCCGACTATCCCTGGGAGGCTTCTCTTTTCTGAAAGAACATGAAGAAACAGTGGATCTGAGGGGGGTGGTAATGAGATGAGTGGAGGGATGAGTAACTGTGGTCAGAATGTAATATATGAGAGAAGAATAAATAAAGATTTAAAAAGAGAGAGTATAATAGAATACATGACTTGAAGTCAGAGACGGATTCTTTCAACCAGAGGCACACACACACACACACACACACACACACACACACACACACACACACACACACACCATAAACTAAAAGAAAATAATCAAAAAATGCAGCTACAGATAAAAATATATAATTAAATAATAAATTCCACTAACGTGGAAGAAAAGAACAGATATTGGACAAGTACTTGGGACTTTTATTTTTCTCTTTCATTTAACTATCTTTGTCTCCGATGTATTTTATTGGTTAGCATTGATGCTTTATTACACATAATCTTAGGAGACAGTTGCTTTGGTTTGCTAAGACACACACACAGACACACAGAGACAGAGAGAGAGGGGGGGAGAGAGAGAGAGAGAGAGAGAGAGAGAGAGAGAGAGAGAGAGAGAGAGGGAAAGAGAGAGAGAGAGATTTTTAGAGACTACAGAAGTAGGACACTGTGTAATTGTATCCATTTGGCAATATACCATCTTCTTAGATAACCAGAGTTAACAGCTATACCTAAATCATCATTTTCACAAAATGACTTCTACACCAGGAGAAAACCTCAAAGTCACAGTTTCTGTAGCATTAAGTGCTAAATGAGAGTGATGTGGTAGGTATTTTAGACTATCTCAATAAGCCTTAGCAAGTTACACCATAAGAACAACAAATAGTTTGTCTAAAGCTACCCAGAATCAGCCAACCAATTTACATTATTTCTTTTGTACTCAAGGCTGCTATTCCACACTAAAAGAAATATTTAAGGAATTTGACTGATTGGAAGATGCTAGATGGACTGATGGGAAACAAACTGTTTTCAAGGCAGTACAGTGGCATCTTCCTCATCTCTGCTGCACACCCTAACCTGACAGTCTTCACAGTGATGCCTGTGCTGTCACACAGTTTGTCTACTCATACAATGGCTATTTGTAAACTGACTCTATGATATAATCCATAACTAGTAAATGTCTCAATAACTAATGTATCTTTAATGTGTATTAAAGACCTAATGTCAAATCTAAACTCCACAATTTACATTGTATTATCAGAGTATTTCACTTCCCTAAGCTGCACTTTCTGCATCTGAAAATAATAACAAATACCTCTTGGGGTGGTTGTTAGGGATTACTGAAATGTATAAATGGGGCACAGCTTTGACATGATGTTTTGTCTGACAACACTCCTCATCTTGAGTATAATATACATAATAAATGATAAATGACTAGATATTTGACCAATAAAAAGTCAATGTATAAAAGCACCTATCAGATTTTAAATAACTATTATGACTTCTTAATTACCTTTATAAAGACCTTACCTCCATTCCAGGTTTGGTGTCTCAAGTCTGTATTACAAGTTCTTTAATACATACATACAAACTTCAAATAGGATTAAGAACTAAATTTCAAAAGCAAAATTTTAAGAATTTTAGCAAAAACATTATCTTTATCGTTTTGACCAGGAAGTTATTCTATAAACAACATATAGGCATCATATGTAATTAAGAAAAAGTGATTAAGCTGGCTGCAGAAGACTTGGTTTTCTGCCTCAAAAGTCATAATTTTAAACAAACAAGCACCATAGACTGTGTTTGGGTTTTGGGGGGTGTTTTTGTTTTTGTTTTTGTTTTTCTGTTTCCAGTAGAGCATATAGTAAAGAATACTTGAGTCACACATTCATCTTAATATTTGAGGCTGCTCTAAAAAACCCTAGTATATTGAGTGGCTGACAAATGGCCAACATTTCATTCACACAGGTTTGGGAGACTATGACACACAAGATAAAAACCAATTGATTTGATGTCTAGTGAAGCCCACTCCTTGGTTCATTGGCAGCCATCTTTCCACCGTTCTAATGTGATAAAAGGAGAAAGATCTCTGGTATCTCATTCATGGGGTCAATGATCTTATCCACTTGGGCTTTCCCCATTTGCCAGTTACCTAAGGGCCTCCACATAGCATCAGCATACAGAATTGGAAGGAGGCATAAATAATCAGTATATGAAACATCTATAACAAAATATTTAAAGACAATACATACTTCTTATTAATCAACATAAAACAAAATCTAGAAAAAACAAAATTATATTATTTTCAAGAAAATAGATGGAACTTGATACCAGCAATATTACACAAAAATAAACCAAACTTTGGGGGAGGGAGACAAATATACATTTTCTCTTGTATATGGAGTCTAGGTTTAGAAAAACAAAAACAGGAAAATATAAGGGAGGTGAGAAAGAGAAATGCAGTGAGCAGTTCATAGGAGGAACAACAAAAAATAAGACAGGAAATGAGTATTAGCAAAGTAAATGGCATACATGTCTGAAAACATTGTAAGAACGCCCATTTCTTGCACTGTATATAATGGCAGAAATAAAGTTAGGGCCTGGAGAGGTGATTCAGACATGATCAGAGTTACACTGCTCTTGCAGAGAACCTAAGTTTAGTTCCCAGACCCCAGACTGGACATCTCACAATGATCTGTAACTCTAGCTCCAGGGAATCATATAGCCCCTTCTGGACTCCACAGACACCTGCATTCACATGCACGAACCACACACACACACACACACACACACACACACACACACACACACATTTACTAAAAATAAGTATTTAAATAATAAACTTGTAAAGACCAGGGATGTAGCTAAGCGGCTTCGCTTTCTGGGAATGAATAAAGCCCTGGGTTCAATCTCCAGCATGGTCTGGGGGGACAGGAGGAATCTTAACTCCAAAATACCATCATTTTCTGAGATAGTTAAGGCAGGACTTCAACATTTGAGAATGAGGGCAACACAATTCATCACACAGCACCCATCAAATGGGCTATTATTTTAAGTCTATAATACCAATGTATCAAGAGAAAGGAACAAAAATATCTTCCATCCATTGTCCTAGGAGTAGAAAGTGGCATATTTTAAAGTATACCTACCCTACTAAACATGAAGACAGACACCATACCCCAGTTATTCTATGATTTTGTGTTTAACCTAGAGAAATTGTCAAAGGTTATTTAGCACTTAGGAGACTGAGTGTGGAAAAACTTGAGTTTGAGGCTGAACTGAGCTCCATGGAAGGAAAAACCAATGTGGAAGCATTCTTAACATCTACCAGCAAGGGAGTGAGGAAGCAAACTGTAGAACATGTCTTCATACTATGAAACTAAGGGAGAAACCTGTGGGCAGAAGCTACTTGGGTCCACAAGTAGAAATCTCATCATAGTGAACCATAAAAGGCAAATTGCCAAAGAATAAATGTAGTGTAATAAACATTTAAATAGCTTAAAATATGCTAAATAAACCATATCTTGTTTATGGATTTACATGTGTAATGACTTCATAATACACACTTAGCTGATTTTAAATCAATAAATATATAATTCACAAATGTTAACAGTCTGCCACTAAAACATTTCACAATATAAGTTCTTAATTGGGTTCAGGGAACTAGGTGGCCTTCTCCAGATCACACAAGTCAATTAGAATGCAACTATAAATGGTCATGATAGGCTAAATACAAAGAAGCTACTTGGGAGTCTTCAAAGTTTTTTTTTCTCTGTACATCAGAATAAAAACTAAATGTCAAGTTTAAATGCTGCTTAAACTATCTTCACATATTTTAAAATGCCGCACACACACATTTAAATATAACTCCTATGAAACAAGCCAAGCAGGATTGCACAGCAGACAGTGGCTTCAGATTTGCTCAGATAACACCCAAAGGCTTTAGCAAGCCACTTATTCAGGTTATTTCAAACTCACTTTGTTCACCTGTGAAGTCTTAGAAACTTAAATTTCCTCATTTGTCCAATTCTTGATCATGTTCTGGGAAAGTTGGTATTGGTACTTAGCATCTCCAGATAGCATGCTGCTCTATAAATGGTCTTTCTGTCAGTAATCCCCAACCAATAAATAAAACAATATGAAAAATACTACTGAGGCATGGGCAAAATGGTAGAGGTCTCTAGCACACAGCAAAATGACACAGAAATGTCAGCTTATAAAAACCTTCCACAAACAAAATACTATTTCACAGAAGCTAAGGAAACGAGCAAGGAGGTTGTGGTACTGTGTGGAGCATAGAAATAAGCAAAGACACTCTGAGAGAGCAGGAGCATAGTGTGACATCACCCACACTCCTACCTCCCATCCCACCCCAACCCATCCTAGATCCAGGCAGAACAATGGGGAAAACTTAAAGGAAAGACAAAGAACTGAACAGCCAATAGCCACATCTACAGCCTCCAGTCTAGAACCCAGGTCTACCTACCGCCCCAAACAGCATCAGTCTGGCTGGCTATCTGGACTGGATTAAGAAAGTACAAAACTTCAGTTAGCAAGAGAAATCCTTTCCTTTCTCCTCCAACAGTGCTGCAGTCCAGGTTCCTTCTCCTTCCATTTCCGTCATCCATCCACCCAAAGACAGGGTTGTCTTTTCTCATTTAGGGTATTAACATTGCTAAGGCTTTCACCTTATCTGTTAACTCGGGATTTATTCCCGTTCTGCCCACTCCAGGCTCACTGAAACAGAATCAAGATCTACACAAGCTGGCTACCGTGGGGACAGTGGTCTCGGGTAGTAGTGCAAGCACTACCAGTGCAGAGTCTTTGTGCTACCTTGCTCTGGCCCTGTCACAATAAGTAGGGTACTGAGTTTGGTCATCTGTCCACTGCTACAGTCACAACAAGCTATGGCACTGTCCCAGCCTTTATGTGAACAAGCAAACAAGAGCTTGGAGACAGAGCAGGAGGCTTTTCCCAAAACCACCAGCCATTTGCTGCCTCTAACACCCAATTGCTTTGTGGTAGTGGGCTATGAATTACCTACTTGAAATAACAAATGACATTTTCACATAGGCACACACAAGATAATAATAATAATAATGCCAATAATAATAATACTGAAGGTGGGTCACTTAAATTCATAAAGTAATGTAGGCACAAACTGTGTGGTGAAAAACACACTACAGTATAAAATTTTATGTTCAAATTAGGTAGGCCTGAGTAGGTTAATACCCACCCAAAGCTACTCCTGTTATCTTTTTATATTGAAAATCTACTTATAATTAAACTACTTATTTTACCTCTTAATGTCTCAGATTCCTTTGAGATAAGATCAGAAAAGAAATACACATAAATAAAATTTTATATTTTTCATGACAAATAAATGGAATTGGCTGGGTGTTCATCATATTTAAAGGGTAGGTTGGTGATGCTCTCACATGTCATAGAATCTACAAGGAAAAAAATTTACTCACTAAGTTCCCTAAAGCATTACACCAAAAGGATAAAAACTTGCTTTTTTTCAGCAGCTGGACCTACGGTACCATAAGCAGCTTAACAGCAAATGGTATGGAAAAACAGGTTCTATTGCTAAGATATACAAAGCAAAAAACTAGTTGTTGTTCCGAATATTTAACCTAATTTTAAAAGTCAAAATATATGACATTCTAAGGAAATAAATAATTAAGAATAACTGAGATCCAAGAGATTTGAGAAGAGTAGCTGAGAATATTATATATCAAATCAAAACTGGAAGATTTAAAAACTGTCAGAAATACTTAGAAATGCACAAACATACAGCCACTCTATTCCTGCTATACTATCTGTCCTAGTTCCATTCTTAATGCTGTAATAAGGGTTTCCCTCACCTCAGAATCCCAGGTTAGAACCCATTACTTTGGGAAAGTAAAGAAAACAGGAATTTTGGGGAGCTGGTCATATCACATCCACACTAAAGAGCAAAGAGAAATGAATATGCATGCATGCTTGTTTAATTGGACACCTCTCTTTAGAATGTCCTGCTTAGGGAGATTTGCTTCCCACAGTGGTATGGGTCTCCCTGTAGCCAGTAACAGTGAAGACAATCCCCCTCAGGAAAACCTGATCTAAATAATTCCTCAATAATATTCTCTTCCAGGTGATCCTCGGTTATATCAAAGTGACAGTTAAACAAACCATTAGGCTATTTCTGCTCATATCCATCTTAGAGCCTTTCACTTTTCCAGTTTCAAGAAACATTTTTCCAGAGTTTCTCTGCTTGGAGTCCATTTCTTCAAGATTCTCAGAGGCTATGTTTGTCATTTCAGTCTCATCGATGACATCACCTCTCTGATCCCATCCAAAGCAACTCTGTCTTAGTCTAACAGTGCTGCTTCAACAAAATATCACAGCTCGATTAATTTACAAATGATAGAAATGTATTTCTCATGAGAGTCTGAGGAGTCAGTAATAAGTGCACTGGTATCAAGCCCTAACATTGTCTTTTATGTTACCCATATTGGTATGCCTTCGTAACACTTTCTTTTACAAATAACTAAATACTTAAAGAGATTTTTCTTGAAATATCCTGAAGTTACTGTTGAATATGCTTATACTTACAGCCTAGGAATTTAAGTTTGCATGATTATTTCATCTGCTTCTTTATGTTAAGAGTGCATATGCAAATGAGAATTTAAACAAGAAAATAAGCAGTGTAAGAACTTAGGAGAATTTAATGTTAAAATGATACAAGGTCTTGGATAAGCTATTGACATATATAAGTTATATTACATAATTTTATCATTCCTGGAAACTGCTTCCAGTGTGCTTTAGCTTTAGAGAGTCAAAAGATTAATGAACCTCATAAAAATGACAAATTATTTCATAGACACATTTGCAAAATACACCATTAAAGAATTTGGCTTTAGAAAAAGTTAAGGCAAAATGTAAACAGACAAAATTATAAAGCTCTATGAAAAATATGTAAAGATATACTTGTACCCCAATGTCATAAAGGAAACATTTTAACAAAATACCAACTAGTAAGTAAGAGTGGTACAATAAAATATAGTTTTGAATGATAATTTATAATCACATCAAATAAATAGATGAGTTTATTCATGAATTTTGTAAGTCATTTTTTAAGTCTGATAGAATAACAAAGAATAAATCTAAACAGATACTTCTCAGAGATTACTATTATTACACTAAACATGCAAAGATTTTTAGTCTTGTCAACTGTTGAAGTAATGCAAACTAAAATTTAAAAAATATTCACCTACTAGTGTAGCAAAAACACTAACAATAAGGCCTTTTGCTAAAATGTGAAGGTATGTGGAATCACATCTGCCAGAGGTTTAAGCTGACATGAATGTTTTAGAAGCATTTCATCAATGCCTAAGTGAAAGGATGACAGTCTCTAAAGCCCAGCAAATCACCTCCTAGAAATACACCCAAGGAAAAAAAATACAAGGAGCTTTCCAGAAGAGAGGAGGACTTGGGGAGAATAAATCTCGTCCAAAGATAAGCAAGACCACCCTGATAAGAAAGGGACAGTCCTACATTCAAGGCAATACCATCATTCACACAAGCCTCAAATCCAGTTAGGATTTTTGGATTCAGACATCTAGAAAGGGAAGGGAAGGGAAGGGAAGGGAAGGGAAGGGAAGGGAAGGGAAGGGAAGGACAGGGAAGGACAGGGAAGGACAGGGAAGGACAGAGAAGGACAGAGAAGGACAGGGAAGGACAGGGAAGGGCAGCTCAAGGCAGGGCAAGGCAAGGGATGGGAAGGAGGGGAGGGGAGGGAAGGGGAGGGAAGGGAATCATGACAACATATCTAAGAACTCTGGGATATCATAAAGAGACTGAGCCCAAGAATCCACAGGACATAAGGAATTAAAATAAAAACTAAATGGAGAATCCACTCACTGAAATGAAAGAAGAAAACTTTGTAAACATAGAGATGGGTGACACCTAAATACAAGAAGCATTTAGTACCCAAAATCAATATAAAATAACACATTATAATCAAGATGTCAGACATAAAAGAAACAAAAAGGAATGAAATGCTTCAAGGAGGGCTATCAAGAAGGCTCAGCAGGCCAGCAGGTAAAGCAAAGTTTGATGACCTGACATCAATCCCTGGGAATCACATGGTTGAAGGAGAGAACTAACTCCTGAAAACTGTCCTCTGCCACTGTGGCACACACAAACAAATTAATTAAAGTATCTATAAATTAAAATTTTTAAACCACAAGGAAGCACACTAACTGATCTACAAAGGCAAACACATCAGAAGAATATCAAATATGTCACTTGTGATCCTAAACTCCAGAAAAGTGAAGAATATTGTATTTTAAGCCCTGGAAATAAGTAACTGTCAACCATGAAATGCTATATCCTACAAATTTATCTTGAATTTGATGGGAAATAAGGACAAACTAAGACATTCATAATCACTAAGCCAACTCTGATCAAGATTTTAGAGAAATACATGGAGGACAGAAGGAAAAGAAACAATCTCAACCATGTAAGCACAGTGAAAAATGTATTTGATGAGAGGAGTAAATCAACAAAAGAACTGAGAACTATTTTATCATGTCCAACACAGTAAACTTGCAAACACCTAATAATAATCCAGAAGGAAGAAAACTATACACAGATATCCAGCTAACAGGAAAGCAGTCAACAAAATTATAAGAATTGATAAACATATCTCAGTAACCTTAAGCATAAATGGCTTTAAGACATCAATTTAAAAATGCAGACTGCCAAGGGGGAATTCATAGACTCCAGTCTGACAGCTGGGAAACCAGCATAGGACCAACCTAGACTTCCTGAATGTAGATGTTAGTTAGAAGGATAGGACAGTCCATGGGATCTCTAGTAATGGATCAGTATTTATCCCTAGCATACTAATGGACTTTGGGAGCCCATTCCACATAGAAGGATACTCCCTCAGCCTAGACACAGGGGGGACAGACTAGGCCCTGCTCAAAATGATATGACAGACTTTGAAGACTCCCCATGGGAGGCCTCACCCTCCCTGGGGAGCATAAAGGGGATGGGATAGGGATTGGTGGGGGTAACAGGGGAGGATGGGGGTGCAGGAACTGGGATTGACATGTAAATCAAGCTTGTTTCAAATTTAAATTTAAAAATACATTTTTTTAAAAATGCAGACTGCCTCAATTGAAAAGCAAGATCACATTGCCACCTCACTAGACAAAGAATCAAGAAATGGAGGTCAATCTACATTGGAAAAAAAACTGAAGGAGAGACTAGAAGATGGAAAGATCCCCTACATTCATGCATTGGAGAGTCAATATTGAAATCCAGCTGCATTACTGAAAACAATCATTAAAATCCCAATGACAGCTTACCCAGAACTAAAAAAAGATCCTAAAATTAATATGGAAGCATGATGGGAGATATCATTCTGTAAATAGGTTTCTATTATTGGTTAATGAATAAAGCCCTGTTGGCAAATAGGAAGGCAATATAGGCTAGACTAGGAGACAAGGAGGATTCTCGGAGATGTAGTAAAGGAGAGTCAAGATGTAGGAACTAGAGAGGAAGAGGTCTGGACCCTCTCTGCAGTAACATAAGACCATGTGGAAATACTTACATTGATAGAAATTGGTTAATATTTAAGACAGAGCTAGCCACTAAGAAATGCTAGTAAAAGGCCAACAGTTTTATATCTAATACAGCATCTCTATGTGTTATTTGGGACTGATGTGGCTGTGGGACCAGGCTGGTGGGGAAAACTGCTCATAACAAAAGCATGAAAGACCTCTATTGCCTTAACAACCCTACATAGAAAAAGCAATACCAAAGAGATCATAGTATCTGGGCTTTGTGCATACTGAAGAGCCATTGTAGCAAAGGCAGCACAGTGCTGGACAGAATTTAGAGCAATCAGGGCTAGAGTGGTTAAGAATACTGGCTGCTCTTCCAGAGGACCTGGGTTCAGTTTCAGCACCCACATGGCAGCCCACAACTGTCAATAACTCCTGTTTCAGGGGATCCAATGCCCTCACAGAGACATATGTGAAGGCAAAACACCAATGCACATTTTTTTAAAATGAAAGAAATGAAGGAAGAAAGGATGAAAGGAAAGAAGAAAGAAAAAAGTTACATAAATAAAAACAAATAAAAGCTCTCAAAAAACTTAAAAAATAAAAATGAATTTAGAATAATGAAATAGAGAATCCAGAAATAAATTCACACAGCTACACCTATATAATTTCTGACATCAAAGATCTACACTGTGGGGGGAGGAGGCCAATTACAATAAATGGTGTTGGGAAAACTGTGTAAGCACATGTAAGGAAGAAAGCTAGATCCATATAGTTTCCTCTACAAAATAATCAATCCAAAATTGAGTAAAAACCTTATTGCAAGACCTAAAATTCTGAAACTGACAAAGGAAAATAGACATGACACTTCAAGATGCAGGCACAGTCAAAAACTTTCTGGACAGAGTCTTGTGCTAGTGCACAGAATGCTTTCTTGATGACACATTTAGGTTCTCAACTCTCCAGCAAAGAATTAAGTGAGAGCAGGAATCAAAAGACAGTCATAAATAGTTAGTTGTTGTAGTTGACTTAAAAACATGTATGCTGAAGTTGACTGTAAAGAGAAGAAAATTCTAGTTTTAGAGCATGCATTAAGATATTTAAAACTGTAGTTGACTGCCTTGTGGATTCCTTTTGATATTGAGTCTATACATAGCAAAAATAATAGGTCATGTTTGGTCATAGCATGCCTATCACACCTTAACCCTAAAGAATAGCTACGTTATTGCTGCAGTCAAAAGCAAGCAAAGTTATCACTTAGATAAGCATGGCATTGTCACTGACTGTGATGTATGCTATAATGTATGACCTCCCATTTAAGCAGGCATAAAATAACCACTATTATCTAAAAGATACTATGAGGCAGCAGCTTACTGATATTTTTTTGTAGCTACAGAAACTGTCATCCTCAGTCTCTCAGTCCTCAGCCTCTCTTCATTTCCAAGTCTAATTGTTTTCAATCACACAGCATTTTGTATATTTTACTGACACTTAAAATGATTCCATTTTGAACTCTCTTTTCCATTTGGCCAGAATCACTTGTAATTCTAACCTGATGCTTTTATTAAGGCAACATGATGTACTTTATCCATATCTTTGATGTCAAAGGCTGGGTTCTAGCATCTAAGTCACTAAGGAATTTTACAAAGGAGCAAGCTAAGACCAGTTCATTCCTATCAGGAAGCCATTAAGCTCTTAAGACAGACTCTTTTTTACTAGGTGATATGCCACTGTTGCAAAACACACAGCATATATGGGTCACAGTATTTTCTCTACACAGGCAGAAAAGTCATAGAACTATAACAGGAAACAAATTCTCACCAGCTCAAGTACAGGTTTTGCTTAAAAATAAGCTCACTTTTGTTATTCTCTGGAGGGCATTGTTGAGATTACTTTTGTTCTAACACACCCACATACTACCACCATGGTGAACCTAGTGCCTAATGATCAACCATCTCTATGGACCTGTGGGCCCTTTCCTCAGACATTTACAGAAAATAACTAAATATGCAACATTTTCAAATTGCTGTGCATAATAATGAAAATTATTGTTTTCTTTTACTACTAATGCAAAATCCAAAAGCCCATATTCATTGAGAAATGACAATTATTCCCTGGTGTATCTGTTTCTTCTATTCTCATCTCATCCTCTTTTGCTTCCCCTTTTGTTCATCCCAGAGGGGGGAAAAAATCCCATAAAAGAAATAGTAGCCTAAAAGTGAAGTAAAGAAGGAAATTAATCTACAACTATACTAGTCTAAGACAATAAAAGTCATTTACCCATCAAGGCTTGCCCTTTTATCAAAACTCTAATATACCTACCATTATGCTTTTGGAAATTTTTTATTGGCCTTAAGTTCCCCATACATCCTCAAATTGATCTTAAATTTATTCTACCTATTTTAATAAGACACCCAGCATCTGCTCACTTCTCTGCACAACCATCAACTAGAAGACTTTACTGTACTACTCTACTACTCAATTGCTTCATACCAATCAGTACGGTGGTACATTTTGTCAGCTTGATTGGATTGATGAACATGTAGAGCATTGGTAAGACATACCTTAGTATGAGCTTACAGAAATAAGTAACTCTATGAGAGGCACCTCACATGGGCTAGGGTCCTGGACTGAGTGAAATAAAAAGGCAGCTAGCTCCCTGGACACCAGCATTCCTTTCCTAATTCATTAAACTGTAAGCAGAAAGCCACCTACCAACATGTCATGATGGAGTATACCCCTAAATCTATAGCCAAATAAACCTTCCCTCCCTTAACTTGCTTCCTATTGGGTATTTGACCACAGCACTTAAAAAAATATAGTCAATGTAAGTCATCACCATGACTCTGTCTACTCACCCCACTGTAGTTCATTTTACACATTCTAGTCATACTTATTAAATTGGTAATAGAATCAGCCTCAGTGTGTGCCATAATATAAACAGATAAAATATGGTGCATATACACAATGCAGTTTTTCCTCAACCATAAAAAGAGTAAATTATTCTAGGAAAATAAATACAACTGGAGATCATCTTATTAAGTGAAATAAGTTAGAGTCAGAAAGACAAATGTCAGATGCCTCTCTCATTTGTGTATCTTAGTTATTATATAGACACATGAAACCAATTCTTTTTAAGACTCCCTTTGCCATAGATAGATAGATACACACACACACACACGTATATCACACACACACACACGTGTGTGTGTGTGTGTGTGTGTGTGTGTGTGTGTGATGATAATAGAAGTAAGACTTGAAGTAATGAGAAGGGTAAGAGGAAAAAGGAGTGGGTAGAGGAGTAAATACAATCAAAGCACATGATACACTTATACACAAATGTCTTTATAAAACCTATCACAAGGCACATTGAATATATAAAAGTAAAACTTTTATATTACAAAAGAAATAATGTTCACTTGTTTGGATGTGTCTGTTTATTCCCCTTTGGGATATATATATATCCCACACATGAAAAAAATATATAATATAGGTTTTCTGATCTAAGATATTTTGATTATACATTTTTGTTCTGTCATTTTCCTGCAAATGTCATGATTTCATTCATGTTATAGCTAAATAAAGTTCTGTTAGACACATAAACTACATTTTCTTTCTCCATTTATGTGTTGGTGGATTATCTACACTAGTTTATTTTATAGTGATGGTGATTATCAGATCAATAAACTAGATGTACAAGTATCTCTAGAATAAGACTTAAGACTTTTTTGGGTGCATACTCTGGAGTGGTATAGCTGAGTGCTTGTTGTTTGAGAATGCCCCATACTTATTTTCATAGTGGCTGCATCAGTTTAAACTCACACAAACAGATTTCTATGCATCAAAATTTAGAGGGGAGGTTTGAATGTGAGAAGCAAGCACTCTACCACAGAGTTAGCACCAGTCAAGAAACTTTCAAAGTTGAGCTAAGTACAGTAAGCCTTAGCGCTTTCTCCTCAACTAAAGAGCAAGTTTGAGGCTAGCTCACTACATGAAATTATCTCAAAATAAGAAAAGAAAAATAAACTTTTCAAGTAATACAGTAACTAAATCTTGGGAGGCAGACAGCTGGAGGGATGTCTCAGTGGTTAGGATCACTTACTGTTCTCCCTAAGGACCCAAGTTTCCAGACCCCTCTCTGGACAACTATGACCTACTGTAACCACAGTTCCAGAGGATTTGATGCCCTCTTCTGGCCTAGTAAGGCACCAGCACAAAAACATAAACATACAAACACTATACAATTCAACAGACACAACATTGGAATACTTTGCTGAAATATATTTGTTTCTTCTGTAAAGTAAATGTTCACACAAAGAAAAATAGCTAATATCTGCTATCTAAACAGAAGTTAAAAATAAGTGACATTGGATCACAGATGTCAGTTTTATGTATGTGTCCACATCCATCTAACTTGGAATTTTTCATGGCTCAGTGATAATATTCTAATAAATCCTGATGGTTAAATCTAATGTATTTTTTAATTTTTTCAAGAAAAGTGATAATTATAATTACTAAAGACACAAATTAAACTCTGTAGCCACTCAAAGAAAAGAACAATCTCATTAGTTCATGTACTCTTCACTCTCCACAGCCATCTTGCCAAAATACCACTTAACTACCAGCAATTATATATTCACTAGTTTGGATCCTAAACAAAACGAGAATAATCTATAACTCTGAGTATTAAAGTACTTAGATGCCAAGTGTTGAATTTTCCTACTTAAATTCTATTTTAAATACAAAATTATATAGAAAAATACACACTGAAAATGGATCTGTCATCCCAGGATTCTAAAAGAGTATTTCCACCCTTGGCTAAGGGTGAAAAAAAACAGCAAGTAAATCTATGAATTTTCTTCTCATGTCAGAAAAGGAAGGGAGGCAAAATCTTAGGCTTTCTTTCTTGATTAACTTTTCATTGACTTGTTTTTCAATGTTCTCTAAAAGGCCCAATTATATTAAGATTTAGCAGAGGGAGTCAATGTGTTTGATTAGGAAATATAAATGGAAATAGAATTTAATCAGAAAAATTATTGGGATTTTACCCTACAGATTACAGAAATTCTTGGTGCTATTTTTAAACAAATTATGTAACCTACTTTGCAATCAAGCAATGTTAATTCTATTTTTTATGATCTGTTAGACATGGACTATATCTAGACTGTGGTAATGAGCTATTACCAAGGAAAGGTAAATTTTCTCTCATCAAAAACCAGCAATCCTGTATTCTTATTGCCAACACTCCCCCCCCCCACACACACACACTAATTTCTATATGAATGAGAGAATAGAAAATAAAATAACTATATTATCAATACACCAAAAAAGCCACAATATTGTAAGACAGGAACAGTGTCTTAGTATTGTATTGCTATGAAGAAACCCCATGACCAAGGGAACTCTTTTTTACTTTCTTTTTTTTTTTTTTTTACATGTCAATCCCAGTTCCCTTTCCCTCCCCCGCTTTCTCCCTCTTTCCCTCCTTCCCTCCTTCCCTCCTTCCCATGCCCCCTGACCACCCTCCCATCGCATCATCCCTTCCCACTCCATAGGGAGGGTGATGCCTTCCAGGAGGGATCAACAAAAAAATTTGTCAAGTCATTTGGAGTAGGGACTAGGCCCTCCCTCTTGCCTCTGGGTTAAGGGAGTATCCCTCCATGGGGAATGTGCTCCCAAAGTCCTTAAGTCCTTTTGTGCACCAGGGATACATCCTGCCTCCACTGTCAGAGGTCCCTTAGACTGCCCAGGCCTTCTAACTGGGATTTATAATCAGGGGGTCTGAGTCAGTACAATGCTGGTTTCGTTTCCCAGCTATCAGTCTGGGGGTCCATAGCTCCCCCTTGTTCAGGTCAGCTGTCTCTGTGGGTTTCTGTAGCCTGGCCTTGTCCCCATTTCCTTATCACTCCTCCCTCTATGCTTCTGGATTCCAGTTCAGCTCAGTATTTAGTTGTGGGTATCTGGTACTAGTTGTTTCCATCAGCTACTAGATGAGGGCTCTATGATGGTAGATAAGTTAGTCATCAATCTCATTATCAGGGAAGGGCATTTAAAGTAGCCTTTCCACTGTTGAACTCTTATTTTTTAAAAACAAGAGTTCTTGTTTTTAAATTGGAACTTGCTTACAATTTTGGGTTTCCAACCATTATCATCATGGCAGGGAACAAGGCAGCACACAGGCAGGCATGACACTGGAGAAGCAGCTAAGAGTTCTACAAATGGGTCTGCAGGCAGCAGCAAGAGAGAGACTCTGGGGGTGGAATGGGCTTTTGAAATCCCAAAGTCCACCCATCTCTAATGATACACTTTCTTCAACAAGGCCATACCTCCTAATCCTTTTAAATAGTGCCACTCCTTGATAACCAAGCTTTCAAATATATGAGCCTATGGGTGCCATTCTTATTCAAACCACCACCATCTACTCCTTAGCCCTCATATGCTTATAACATATCAGAATGCAAAAATGCACTCAGTCCAATCTCAAAATTCACTATAGTCTACCACAGTCTCAGCACTATTTAAAACTCCCAATTTCAAAATCTCTTTAGAGATTGATAACAATCTCTTAGCTGTAACCCCTGGTAAAATCAAAATCAGTAGATCACAAACTTCCAATATCAATGGAAAAGAATATACATTACCATCCCAAAAAGTATGAAAGGGAGCATAGTGAGGAAATGCTGGACCAAAGCAAGACTGAAAAACTAGCAGGGCAAACTCCAGATTCTGTATCTCCACATTTTATGTCAAAGCCCTCTTCAAATATCCAACTAATTTCTGCTTTGTTCACTACAGCATACTTCTCTTTCTTAGACTAGCTCCATACCCAGTGCTCAGCTTTCCCTGGCAGGTATCCCACAATTCTGGCATCTCCAACATCTTGAAGTCTTTAGTGAAACCCAGGCTAAACCTCCACAGCTTTACATAATTTCCTCTATGAGCCTCCATTCAGAGACACCCCTGACACACACCTGGCCTCAGCAGTTTTCCTTAGCCATTGAGAGAGATTCCACAACCTCATTCTTATATCCTTGACTCTTAAGCCAGAACCAAGTGGCAAAAGCTGCCAAGTTCTCTATTAATCTAACTATAACAAAGTTCTGCTACTTTCTGGGGTTGGGGCTAGAACTTGGCTACCTCATTCAAATACATTTTCATCAGCTTTCTGTTTTTGATGATTTCCTTCATTTTTTAAAGATTTTCTTCAATTCCTTCTCACAAGTTGAAAGCTTAGCTGGGTGGGATCTTGTCCTGAGATCACTGCTCCTTTTTTTCTCCATCTAGCATTATGCTTTTCTTTAAATGTTTTATCTCCCTGAGCACTGAACTTGGTTCTATTACACTTCCTGGTGCCTCTTTTCTCCTCAAACTATGCATTTTCTATGTTTCCTTGCTCAGCTTGCTCATTTTCATTATAGATCTGAACAGGAATGATCATTAATAATGACATGGCCCAGTCAATACTAGGCTATCTTGAAACCTCCCTCTGACAACACCATTAATACAAAATTCTTCAATTGAGCCTTAGGCAGATTTTTTTTTTTTTTGGACAAGGGCAGAAAGGAGTCACATTTTTCAACAAAATATCACAAGAAAAGTCTCTAGGTCACTTACTAATATGCTTCTCCTCTGAAACTTCTTGATCTAGGCCTCACATTCCATACAGCCCTCAGCACCACTGTCTCCCATGTTACTACCATTATGGTCCATTAGGTCCTGCTTAAAGAATCCAACTGATTTTCTACTCCAAAGTCCCAAAGTCTTCCATATTTATCCACATAAAAGCATTGCCAGGCCTAATGAAGAAATGCACCACTCCTGGTACCAATTTCTGTCTTAGTCAGTGTTCTACTGCCATGAAGAGACACCAAGGGACCAATGGAACTCTTATAATAGAAAGCATTTAATTGGGGCTTGCTTACAGTTTTAGAGTTTTAGTTCATCATCATCATGGCAGGGAAAACAGTGGCACAGAGGCAGACAAGTAACTGAGAGTTCTACAAAGGGATCCACAGACAGTAGGAAGAAAGAGACTCTGGGCATGGTATAGGATTTTGAAATCCCCAAGCCCACAATCAATGATACACTTCCTCCAACAAGGCAATACCTCCTAATCCTTTTCAAATAGTGCCAATCCCTGATTACTAAGCACTCAAGTATATAAGCCTATGGGGACCATTCTCTTTCAAACTACCACAAACAGCAAACTCAAATGCTCTGTGCTCCTCTGCTCCAAGTACTCTCCTACATTGTGGACACTTATGAGAGAGAGGGTTTATGAGTCCTTTGCCCTAAATTGCCAGTGCTTGCACAACTGATCTTCACCCCATCAAAACCAATATGCTTCATCATTCTGAGCACTTCCTGTGTGCTATGGACAGGAGTATATGAACTGAGTACTAAAATGAATATTTGTTATCTTCCAATTGCAGACACGAAGTGAGTTTTAAATATTAAGAAGTGATAGTTCATGTTCCTGAAATTTATACAGTTAGCAAGCAGCTGGAAGAGGCATTCAATAGTCAGGTCTGTCTTATTCCAAACACTACTTTCTACACACATAACACACCCAGGATCTAGCCATCATCAGATGTCTAATCCTTTTCCCATAGTATCTGTCTGTTAGTGAATTTATATTCTATAATTCACTATATTTTAAACAAGATAATGTCTTAAACTTAGAATGATCAGGGTTTCCAATGAATAGTCTTCTTACTAAAGAGACCAGATCAAAACCAATAACCAAACCATAAGTCTGACTTCACTTTTTGTCTTCTGTAGTCTAAAAATCAAATTATAAATATTTCACCAACTCTAGTCATCAAATATAGCCATGCTTACCAAATATTTGCAATATTACCTTAAATCACTCATGATATAGATATCTCAAGAGCTCTGAACTCTCAGTCCTACTTAGTTCTTAAAAATCCTCCAACCAAATACATAAAGATGGCAGAGATAAAACAAAAATAGATTTTATGTGTCCCCTAAAATAATGTAACTAGCAAGTTAACTGACCAGCTTCTTTGTTAGAATCCAAGATACGAGCCTAGGATTAACCCTCCAGGCAGAAAAAGTAGAGGCTCTTATGTAAAAATAAGACACACTGAAACAGCCATGAAAAGAGTAACCAAAAAAATTATTCCAACCTTTAAAGTAAACAACTTTGTTATTAAATAAAAATCAAAAGGATTTTAAGACATAAAAAGAGTGTAGTGCCTTATGTCTGAAATACCAGAAATAGGGAGGATGACTATCACATGTCAAGGTATGAATTACACAATTCAAGGACAGCCTAAGCAACATAGTGAAATGCTATCTCAAAAAATATGTAAGTAAATGTGACCATTTCTCAGTCATTACTACAAAAGTGCTATGGAAAAATGAAAGCCTCATGCCTAGAGATGAAAGCACCTTCCACCTCAACTCAGTGGAGTATTCAAATTCAAAACTGAATTATGTTGAAAAGCAGAGACATTTGTCAGAGATGTTATAGATTTGGTTTCAGTAAAGTAAGGGTCACAATGAAGTGAAATACCCTTTTTAGTTTTACTAATGTATGTAAAATATATATTTATTCTCTACTGCAGTCTGTTAAGTGTACAGTAGCATTATGTCTGCCTCAACCCTACACAAAGAACTACATGAAGAAATCCTGAGAATGGGAAAAGTGATCTTCTCCAGGGACTAGCACACCAATTAGTTATCCAATACCAAAGGGTCAGCTCTGAAAATATATACAAGTAACATTAGTCACACTTAGTAGGTTAGACATAGGATATATAAATATAAATATATAGATTTTATATATATATAGATTTTACATATATATATATATATATATATACATATATCAACAATTAATGAAAAAAGAGGCCATGAATTTGAAAGAGAGCAAGGAGGTATGGGAGAGTTCTAAGGGAGGAAAGGGAAGGAACAAATAATTATAACCTCAAAAAGAGTAAATGGAAAAAAATTGTAAGCTAAATTGTTAGATTAAAAGTTATTTGATTGCTAAAAGAATGTTAAGGAGCAGTTAGAAACAGTGCTAATAGATTTCTTCAGTTAAAAGATTAGCAAAAGTTTTCAGCTTATAAAAACACAGTATCTTCAAAATACAACAGAGCAACTTGCATTAAAGTGAAATACAATACTATGAGGTAATACTATGAGGTATGCTTACAAAAAGGATCAAAGGGATTCTACACATTCAAAAGAGGGAAAGGCACCATGGGGGCTAAACAATGTACACCAAGGTACAGGAAGTATCAATGAGCTCTTGAGGAAATACATTGTTGACAGCCTATGAAAGACAAGCATGAGTGGACTCAAGCTGGAGAGACAGATAATGTGATCACAGAGGCACTGAGTTCTGCACTTTATTTCAGAAAAGCAGAAGCACTCAGAGATTTATAGTGAATAAGCTGCTGCATGCTTGTTTAAAACTAAGACTCTGACAGGGTTCAGTAGGCACAAAGATTCTTCAAAATAAATACCTCTTCCAAATGATGGAAATAAAGGAAGATGATGTTAAAGTTGTAAATAAATATTTGGGATGAAATGAATATAAAGTAACTATAATCATGTTCAATGTATACAAAATGTTATAATCTAAGTAAGACTAATAATGTGTTTGCAAATCCACTAAGCTGTTCATCTCCCATAACAATTCAAAGATAGATACTAATTTAGGTTCTACATGGACTTCTCAAATCTATGCTAATGTATAATGCCTCACTGGACAAGCTTATATATTTTAAAAATTGCTTTAACGTTGAAATTACAAAATAGATTTCAAACATGTATTCAGTGTTATGAATAGAAAGATTGTTTCTAAACTATTTCCTATTTATATCATAGTGTAATAATTTATCACAATTATATCAGCGCTTTGGGGAGGCAGTACTGTGGTGGTAAACCTAATGACTCATGCTGTGTGAGCACTGTCACTCAGCTAAACCCTTAGCCTTTTGTTTTGTTTTGTTTTGTTTTGTTTTGTTTTGAGACAGGGTCTCACTAAGTTGCTCAGTCTGAACTACAACTCATTATCCTTTTGCCTCAGACTCCCAAGTGTGAGAATCACAGGCACATATTATCAGGCCTGTCCTATATCAATACTTTTATACAAAAAATTCTCTTTCCCCTCATCCTTGTATTTGTTATCATTTGCTTTCTTGACCAGAGTCAAGTGAAATAGACTCTCAAAGAAACTTTGATTGGCATTTCTTTAATGGTTAATGACTTATAAACCTTATCCTGTTATTGATAACCCAGTTTTATCTACTATGATTTAATAGGACATAAAAATTATTATACTTTGCAATTAATATTTATGTATATGATGATTACGATGGCTGGATGTTCTCATAGTGGAAAAAAGACTAAAAACCTAATACCAATTATGAAGGTCTGAGTAAGTTACTTAACATACACAAAGGATGTATATAGTAATTAAAGTTTAATCTTAAAGTAATTAAGGTCAAAGTTTAACAATTACAAGTACTGGCTAAAATGTATGCCTAATCAAAGTTTATTTAGAAATATCTAGTTTTTAAAACATTATGCGGTGGTTAAAAGTCCCACACTGTTGTAACTGGTCTTCTGGGTGTTCAATAACTGTACTTGGTGGCTATACTAATGCAGTCAGAGGAATTTGGAGTAATAGTATTTTCTCCTTGTCTTTCAAAGCAAATGAGGTCCCAGGGGACTGTGGGTCATCTTTTTAAATGTTCTGTAACTGTGGGAAATCACCTGTTCTCTTGTTCAGGGAGGCTACAGAGGTCATACTCAATGAATCCTAACCAGTCTACAAAGAAGAGGAGCAACACAAAGGAAGGAGTCAAGGCAAGCAAGACCTTTGACTTACTCTCACTTATTTGGAAAACTTATAAAAGAACAAGACTAATAGAATTGGTAACGATTCAAGGGGCTTACTCCCAGGAGGTTAAACTTAAGTCTATGTTAACTGTAATTTGAACAACTGCATCTCTGTGATATTTTCTTTTAGACACAAAGATGTTGCCAAGATATATGTAAGACTTCAAGCACTGAAGCTGCTGCCCCTAGGCAAGGGAGACTGATCCAATGTTATTTTAACCTAAAAATCAAAAAGCCGTAAGGTAAGGACATCACACTGACTTTTAGTTGATCCAACAGATATCAAAGGGCTTGAAAGTGGACTGAAGGTTTGTCATTGTGAGTGACAGTCTTAGAGACTAAAGAAAAACAAGGAGCCCATTAGATGGAAGCTCTTGTGAGCCCATCAGGAAAGTCTAACGGACTTTGGTTTGGGCATCTTCATACACCAGTCAAGATTTCCCTTTCCTCCCTCCATCTGACAGTTGGTGTCTTTTAAACAGGCCCTCTAGACATAAACCCCAAGACTGTCAACACTGAATAACCCAAACTCAGCCAGAAGAAACCATATTGGTCTTTGTCCCTATCCCATAATGTCAGTTAATGCTGCCTCTGCAGAGGAAGGAGGGATGATAAGAACATGGAATAGAAACTGGTGAGGCATTCAAGATACAAATAAGTAAATAAACAAATAGGTCAAAGAAAGAAACAGTTTGGTTTTTTTGTTTGTTTGTTTGTTTGTTTGTTTGTTTTTTTAACTAAAAG
Organism: Cricetiscus sungorus; assembly: GCA_030556225.1. Lineage (NCBI taxonomy): Eukaryota > Metazoa > Chordata > Mammalia > Rodentia > Cricetidae > Cricetiscus > Cricetiscus sungorus. The sequence continues at coordinate 53,791,095 of JANBXA010000007.1, read as the reverse complement.
ACAGAAAAGTCCTTGAGACTCTTCACAATTGCATCCTTGCCAGAGGCCAAAGATGCCAAAAGTATTTGAGCAGCTCTGATCCCTGATCTGTTTCCTAAATGATTACCTTTTTTGGAACGTTGACATCATAGATTGATGTTAAAGTAACAAGGAAGTCCTGTTAAGAGAATCTCTGGCCTGGGTTCAAACCTAACATACAATGGGGCCAAGTCAATCTCCAGGCCAAAGAGCCAACCCTAGAAGGTGGGCTCACCTTAAACTGTGCTAATGAAACATATATAGTAATTAATTCTTTGTACTAGGGGCCTACCTCAGCTTATTGAGCAAAGTATTACTAGGCAAGTAAGCCTTCCCTATTGCAGTTTCTTACTCCAAGATGGGTCAGAAAAAGAGAGCTGACATCTTAGTGAGTTTGAAAAAAAAAAAAAGAATGTTTCAGAACAAGAGAAGGGCTTTGTAATAAATATCAAATAAGGGCCTTTTCTATTAAATACTATAAAATGTGTGTTTAGTGCATGGAATTTACATTTTTTAATGTCTCCCACCTTGTAAGACTCTTATGCAATTGTTATAATCCCTCCACCCAGTTTATACAAAGTCCCCTGCTGTATCACAGGACTCTGATGGCCTGGAACACTAACTCCTGGTCCCCTTCTCCTTTGTTTTCCTGTGGTCTAGTTCTTTTAAAACTAGCCTATTTAGGGGAAAGAAAAAGTCACAGCTGAGTTAGAATAAAAACCAAATATACTTCTTGTCTTGATGTGTTCCCTCTTCCGAGCACAGACTCATGATCAAGAGTAAAGAAAGAAAGAAGAAAAGAAAATCAGCTACAGGATCACCCTTTTGGTCTGAGATAGAAGTGAGAACTAGTGGCTAGTCGCTCTGCTTCTCTGACCTTTCAAAAACCCCTATATCTGACTTGGGGTTTTTATTGTTGAGATCAATTAGAATTTGCGTTACAATCACAAGTTCTATTTCATTTTATAGGTTCATATGCCACATGATTTTTCTTAGTTTGATTTATTTTATGTATGTGGATGTTCTGCCTACATGTACATGTTCACCATATGCATCAGATCCTCTGGAATTGTAGTTATGGATGCTTGTGAGTCACTGTGTTTGTGGCTGGGAATCCAACCTGGGACCTTTGCAAGAGCAATAAGTGCACTTAATGCTAAACCATCTCCCCAACCCCTCACATAAATTTTTTATCAAATGTAATAAGCATTTCTTTATTAACTTGCCCCTTATTACAAGAATATCAGCTGTGACCTTACAGTAAGTAAAGAAAAGCATCACATGCTGTCCGTTACCTATATATGTATAGCTTTAAATTATAATGAATTTTTCTATCTATAATGGATTATTTCTCTCATTATTTCTAGCCTCATTGAACTTTAAACTGAAAAAAGAAGAAATAATTTAGCCTAATCTCATCTTAAAGGTTTGTCTAGGAAAGCTAAAATATCCAGTATTACACAGCCAATGCTTATTATGATTTCTAAGGGTTTTGTTTTCAATAAATACTATTTTTTACTTTTATTTATTTATTTTTCTTATCTTACCCATTGATCCCAGTTCCCTCTCCCTCCCTCCTTCCCTCTCTTCTACCCTCCCATACTCCCCAACCATCCCCTACCCCACCCCACCCCCACTCCACAGGTAGGGTGATGCCTTCCAGGAGGGGTCATCTAAAGCTTTCAAGTCATTTGGAGTAGGGACTAGTCCCTCCCTCCTGCCTCTAAGTTAAGGGAGATTCCCTCCATGGAGCATGTGCTCCCAAAGTCCTTTTGTGCACCAGGGATACATCCTGGTTCCATTGTCAGAGGTCCCTTAGACTGCCCAGGCCTTCTAACTGAGACCCATGTTCAGGGGGTCTAAGTCAGTCCAATGCTAGATTCCCAGAATAAATACTATTTTTAAATAATATTTACTAAATATTATTTAATACTTTTTTAAACTTTTCATACATTTTAATTATTTTTTCTTTTTTTTTTTTTTTCTTTTTGATTTTCAAGACAGGTTTTCTAGACCAAGCTGGCCTTGAACACAGAGATCTACCTACCTCTGCCTCTCAAATGCTTGGATTAAAGGCATGTGTGACCACTACCCAGCTTTGATCACATATTTTCATCTCTCCAAATTCCTCCCAGATCTGCCCCCACATCCATTTTTCTCTCTTAAAAAAGCAACACACACACACACACACACACACACACACACACACACACACACACACAAAGAGATCATTTTGTTGGTAAACTACTCCTGAACACAAAACATGCCTTTTGGAATAGACTCAGTGTCACTCCACTGAAAGAAACAGGTTTCCCCTCTTTCAGAAGCTCTTTGGTTAGGCACTGCCCCTTCTGTGTCTTGGCAATTTGTCTGGCTGGAACCTGTGCAGGCCTTGTGTGTTCTGTCACCGTCTCAGTGAGTTCATATGTGTATTAGCACTGGTGTATCTACAAAATGCTGTTTTCTTGACATCATCTACCTGCTCTGGCTCTTATAATGTTTCTCTTTATGATTCCTCTGCCACATAGATTCCTAGCCTTTAAGGCAAGAATGTAACAAAGACATCCCATTTATGTACTCTAAGGTCTGTGTGTGTGTGTGTGTGTGTGTGTGTGTGTGTGTGTGTGTGTTTTAATTGCAATTTACTACAAAAAAAAAAAGTATAGAAGGCGAAGCCATGTGTGCTTAAAGATAAGCCCTAGAAGAACCAATAATGTTTGTCATGAAAGGTCACCTCCTTGATGTAGGAAATGTATACCTATTTCCCACACAAAAGGCTAAGAGCAGATGCTATTAGTAACCTGATGATCTTTCCTGTCTGTAGGGCCAGGAGGCCTCACCCAACTTGCCTAGAATATTTATCCAAGATGATCCCTCTCCTTAGACCTTTAGCTTTGTTTCTCACCCAACAGAACTCATCTTTAGAGCAGATATCACACCTACTTTACAGTCTTCTGACCTCTACACTATCTCAGTCAGAGACCACACCAGATCCTAGGTTCTTAAGCTATAAGACCCATTTTCATGGTAGAGGTCACATGTATTTTGCAAAGAGTTTGCTGTAGTCATGCCTTAAGCTTCATTGAGCACATGGAATTGAGATGATTGTCACCAGGAAACCTTTTCCAAAAGTATATTGTACTTAAATATGCCTAAAGATAAACTGACCTGGTATCAGTCTCCAAAGTTTTGAGCTGGCCTGGCTATTTTGTGCTGAACTGAGTTTCTTTCTTGCCCCTCACGGTTCATTTCTCTGCCAGCAGTAGAGCTATTGGGGACTTGGACAAAGAAGCTTCTCTGATGAAGGCTGAGTGGTGTTCAGCTCTATGGGTATAGCAATACATCATTAGGAGTCATTTTATTGCTATCTTCATTTAGAAGAAGAATAAGAGGCTGTTCTCCTAGGGCTCATAAACTGTCATTATTATGTACTAGTAAGCTATGCAAAAGTTGGGTGAGTTAGAAGTTGTTCCCACACTCTATGAGGTGGTGTCTCCATTGCATTTTTTTTGTAATAACTTAAAGGAGAAATATTTTGTTTTGACTCATAATTTGAGGGATGATCCTTTGTGGCAGGGAAGGTATGACAGCAGGGGATTAAGGCAGCTGGCCACACTACAGTTAGAAAGCAGAGAGAAACAAATGCTGGTGCTGGCTTCACTTTCTCCATTTCATTAGGAACAGGTCCCCAGCACATAGAATTGAGCCCTCCATGGCAAAGGTGGGTCTTCTCACCCCAACTAATTGAATGTAGAAAATCCTTCACAGACATGCCCAGAGATTTTTCTCCTAGATGATTAAAGGTCCCATTAAGCTGACAATCAAAATTAACTATCGCAGATGATTTATAAAACTATTATTATCTGATTTTGCAGTAGAACAATTAGTACAGTACATGCAAAAAATTAAAAAAGGGATTTTTTTCAATCATTTAAAACTACTTTGAAGAATTAAAATTGATCCACCACCTCCTAATCATAACCAAAAATAACCACTTCAGCCAAATTTTGCATTATGAATTCAGTGGCTCTCTACTCCTATCCTTCTCTTTCTTTTGTAATTATTCCATGTTTCCTAATACTAGGCTTCTTGTTGAATTGCTAATAGAATACTGGAAATGCCTGAGGAATTTAATTCAGATGTAAATGGAATTATTTGGGTTGTTTCTGTCTATGCTTTTAAAAAATTATAATATGACACAGTGTGTTAATGCTGAAAGCCCCACAGATTTCTCAGCTTGACACTTGATTAATTGGGTGGGGGGGAGTTGTAGATCTGTGACTGCAGAATTGAGAGAACCCACCCACACTCCTATGCCCACAGAGAAAGAGAAATGAAGTCTTTTCAAAACAGCTGCCTGTTTTTTGTCCTGCTGATACTTTTTCCTCAGCTCCCTTTTCTTTTCTTTCCTCCTTATTTTACATAACCTCAACAGGATTAGAGTTACAATTCTAAATTTATTTCTGGGTTCAACCTAAGTAGGAATTACACCCAAGGAAGCAGGGTACCACCCTATTGTTAAGCCATCTCACGGAAATACATTATGATGAATGAAACACCCACGGGCCAGCACAAAGTGGCATGCACTGACTGCATTAAAAACAAATGGGTGATACCTGTGTGTTTACTTAGTCTGAAATCTTCAAGTTCCTTTGAAGATAAAATAGGACAAAACTGAAAAACTAATTACAGTTTATGAAGAAAGTAAAATGATGCAGATTTACTTTAAACATCTCCCACAAAAGTTCATGTCTTATTGAATAATTGGTGTCAGTTGACTGAGATAATGGAAGGAGGTAGCCACTTGAAGTGATGGGGCCTCATTGAAAGGCATGCTCCTGAGAGACATAATGGGACTGTAATGGCTGCACCCACAGGTCCTTCCAGTCATTCACCCTGGCCACCAAGAAATGAGCAGCTTTGTTCTATCATGATTTCTGCCTCATCATAGACACAAAGTGACAGAACTAAGCAACCATGGACTACAACTATGAAAATGTGGGCTCAAAGATATCTTTCTTCTTTGAAAATTGCTTGTCTCAAATTTTGCCTATACAATGGAAAATTAACACCTGACTGTATGTAAGGCTCTAACTTTTAAAGTAAGCATTTATATCCTCAAAATAAGCTTTTTTTTTCTTTGTAGATTTTCACATTTTATAACATGGACAGTTGAGAGAATGCTGACCTGTCCATTAGCTCTTTCAAAGGCAGATTTAATGTCCTCAAAAGCCTCTCTTAACTCTAGGAGCCCATGATTATCCATTCTTTGTTTCTGCGTGCTAGTACAATCATTCGACATGACATTTCACAGCAAAAAAAAAAAAAAAAAAAAAAAAAGTCACAGAAAGTAATTCCAACACCAAATGAATGTTTAGAAAAGCAAAAGTTAGTCCTAGCCCAAGGACATTTAAAAAGAAATAGAACTAGTCAAATATCAACTAGATATGTACATAAAAGATGGGTGGTCCTATCTTCATATGCATGAATTTAAATATTATGGCTAGGTATAGCAATAAGCAATCAATTCACTTCCTTAAACCTGCCTACATACCTGGATCCCACAACAGAAATATAAATTTTATATTAATATTTACTTAACATCCAAACCCAGAAATTCAGGGAAAATGGACTCAGACCAGTAAGGTCACTCAGACTTTGCTCATTCCTCAGTACATTTCTGTATCCCATGTGATTATCATGGGACAACAACTCTTGTTGAAGATTAACGCACAAAATTTGCAAACTATGTAAAGACTAAATTCATGAAAAGGGAGAATCAGTAGACACAGTGAGTAACATATGATACTTCCTGAACCCAACCGTTAGGAAATGGAACAATTTACTATTTTGCAGCAGTATTCTTGATATTACTAAAATGATAAAAAGAATAGGCTGGGGGTGCTCTTCAGTGTTCGAATGTCTGGCTAGCACATGTGATGCTCGGAGCATTGGATTTGATCCCAGCAGGGCTCCACCCCAGAAGGACAGAAGAAATGAAATCAAGGAATAGAGGCACACTAAAAAAAATGATAAGCAATTTTAAACATAGAGCTTGTAAAAGGGTATTCAATAAGCTTTTTGTTGTCATTTTATATACTAGGGAGCAGATTAGATACAGCCAAAGAGAAAAATTATGGAGAAGAGAATAAGCAATAGAGTTATCAGTCTGTCTAAATAAAAGTTACAAGAAAATGTAGGAAAGAGAAAAAAGAAGAATCTTATTACATCAAAATATTCAACATTTCAAAAGTATTGAAAGATACTAAGAGATACTGGCTACAAATGTGTTGAAAAGTATGATGAGATTTAGAAACAATGTGAATTTCATGCAAATTTCTTAAAGAAATCTATCCTAGATAGAATGTGAAGAAGCTTCAGAAAAACAAAAAGAAAAGGAAAGTGTTAACATAATAAGGAAAAAAGCAACTTAATTATAAAAGACAAACTTTGTTTGGATTGTAAACTCACCATTAGTTCACATATCCATATCTGTGCTTATGAAAATTCGGTACTAGTCTAGTCTTTAAAAATATAGAAGTGAACAAAAGAAATTTTAAAATATTGTCTTTATGAAGTCCACAATGGAGGATAGTACCAGAATTTATAAAAAAAATATGAAATGTATGTAAATCAAGGACTCTAAATTCATTGCTTAAAATAACCAACAAATAATGTATACTTTTTATGTTCTAGCACTGTTCTCAGTGCTGGGATATATTAATCGTTTTCATAGATAAAATTCTGACTTCACAGCTATAAACTATCATGACACTTGAGAAGTTCTGTCTGTCCATCTGGGGATAAAGGGGATAGTAAATCATCAGTTTAAGCTCCTTTCCACCTCTGCCCATGATCACTCACTAATCTTAGCATCCTAAACACTATCATTTTCAAAGTCGCTGTATCTGAACATTTCTATTTAAGCAGGATTAGATGGTTGCTTCTTCATCACTTATAACTTCATTTTGACATGAGCAAACCACCTGAAAGGCATGTCTTAAAAGTATTCATTACAAAGCCAAATCGTTATTTTGCATGGAGTCTTCTTAGTATTTTTAAGTTATTTTAATTTCACACACCATCACAAAAGCCTATGACTATAAAGCATTTCTTCAGATTAACAAGAGTACATTGTTTTTCTATAACTAATTTTCTTATTAAGATATACATTTCTCTAAAAACCCAGAAACCTGTGGGAACCTACAGCACAGATGCAGCAGCAGATGTGACAAGTCGGACAGCTGAGCTGATTTCACAACTCAGGAAATACAATTAAACCATCGTTTGCTCCACATAATTCTAATGACAGCAAGACAACAGGAAAACACCTCCCAGCCCCACCGTACAGCCTCTAGAACTAGAACACAAATTACTAACTTCAGTACAAGCCTCACCATAATCTTCATTTGCTCTGCTAGTTATCTCAAAGAAGAGATGAGGAAAAAGAATTTCATTGGATAATACATTGGTGTGGTACTGCTCTCCTGGGAAGCTAATTTGATATGTTGGAAGCAAAACTTTAAAATATTTCAGATGAATAAATATCATGTAAAATTCTTTTTAAACAGAGAAATTGTCATCCATATAGAATTCACACATCATCAAAAGAACAATATATCTCAAATTTTAAAACCTAAGTATATATTTACTGCATGTATTTCTGTATGCAAAAGCATCATTTATATTTTGCACTCCTTTTTTTCATTGTTTTAATTAATTTGTTTAATTTTTCAGCCAGGTGGTGATGACACACACCTTTAATTACAGTGCTCAGTAGGCAAAGGCACGTAGATCTCTAGTCTACAAAGAGAGTTCCAGGACAGCCAGGACTATACAGAGAAATCATGTCTTGAAAAATTAAAACAAAATTAATTTTTGAGAATTTCATACATGAGCACTGTTCTTACATCATAACTTCTTTATACATGCATACATTATGGCCTTTATGCCAGCCAAATTTTCTAATATAAAAATCAAAATGAAACAACATTTTTTAAAGATTTTTTTTCTTCTGTGTATATGTGAGTGCCTAAATGATTATTTGTGCACCACACATATGCAGGCACCTGGCCAGAAGACGGTATCAAATCCCTGGAACTGGAGTGGCAGGTGGTAGTGAACCAGCTGATTTGAATTCACTGACTCAGGGTCCCCTCCAAGAGCAGTCAATGTGACTGGTGAGACATCTCTCTAGTCACTAGAATACTGTTAAGAAATGAAAGTACAAAACTGTGGATCATATGCTACAGAAGTACAGACATAAGAAAACCAATATACATGAAAAAATTGATCTGTTCTCACAGTGGTAGACACAAGTCTCAAGTTCAAACATCACAATGTTTGAATCTAAAATGTACACATCAAAGGTATTATCTACTGGAAAGACAGGTGTGCTCACACATTGCTTCTGCCCTCAAATAAATATGCTTTTAACAACATGGAAACAGACTTTCTTTGCTCCTAAACAGAACATTCTCTTAATTTCTATTTTTAAAAACTAAATTCTTGTCACTACACTGTTTTCTAATTGACAAAGGGATTTAAATTGTCAATTTTTTTTACACTATGTTTCCTAAACAAACCAAAATTCACATGATCAAAGGGCAGTTTCCTAAGAAATAGAACAGTCTTTTAAAATTTAAATTGCAGAATTGGTTGCCTTCTAAATATTTCTTCATTCTTTGAGAGATCAAAATAACTGCCTCTTCCACAAAGGTCCCAAAACAGTTTATTGGGGGAAAGATAACCTTTTCAAAAAATTGAACTGACAATTTTGAAGATACATATCTATGAAATAAAATAAAAAGAACCCTGATCCTCCTACATATCATATACAAAGCTTGATTCCAAATAGGCCTTGCCCTAAATGGAAGAAATAAAAGTATAAAATGACTAGAAGAAAATATTCTACTCATTAAATTAGGCTAGTGTTTGTGTGTGTGTGTATATCAGATTTAATAAAATATAAGCAATTTTTAAATTGTCACAACTTTAAAATAAATTTAAAGCTCAATATTGGGGAAAATATTTGCAGATCAGATATTTGAAAAAATATTACTGTCTAAAATAAAAAATAATTAATATGAAGATAGACAAACCTATTTATACATAGGTATGGTGATTTGAATGAAAATGCTCCCCATAGGAAGTGACACTATTAGGAGGTATGGCCTTGTTGAAGTGGGTGTGGCCTTGTTGCAGGAAATATATCACTGGGCTTTGAGTTTTTTAGATGCTCAAGCCAGGCCCAGTGTCACTCTCTCTTTCTGCTTCCTTCAGATCCAGATGTAGAACTATCAGCTACTTTTCCAGCACCTTGTCTGCCTGCATTCCACCATGTTTCCCAAAAGAATGACAACGGAATAAATCTCTGAACTGTAAGCCAGCCTCCAATCAAATAACTTCCTTTAGAGGAGTTGCTGTGGGTCTCTCAGTAAGCAGCACAGACCACAGACATCTTCATGGACCTCTGTAGCAGCACAGTCAGTTCTCTTGGGAAAGGGAAGGGAATGGAAGGGAAGGGAAAGGGATGGGAGGGAAGAGGAGGGAGGGGAGGGAAGGGAAGGGAAGAAAGGGAAGGGAAGGGAAGGGAAGGGAAGGAAAGGGGAGAGGAGGGGAGGAGAGGGAAGGGAAGGGAAGGGAAGGGAAGGGAAGGGAAGGGAAGGGAAGGGGAAGAGAAGAAAGGGGAGGGGAGGGGAGGAGAGGGGAGGGGAGGGGAGGGGAGGGGAGGGAAGGGAAGGGAAGAAAGGGACGGGAAGGGAAGGGAAGGGAAGGGAAGGGAAGGGAAGGGAAGGGAAGGGAAGGGAAGGGAAGGGAAGGGAAGGGAAGGGAAGGAAGGAAGGGAAGGGAAGGGAAGGGAAGGGAAGGGAAGGGAAGGGAAGGGAAGGGAAGGGAAACCTAAGATATGGATAGGAAGTTTGGAGAAATAGTTCACCAAAGAAAACAATGTGAGTAATTAGTTAGCATAGACGGCACCCACCACCATGCATCATTAGAGAAACATTAAAATATATATATATATATATATATATATATATATATATATATATATCACTACATACTCACTGGAACATTTAGAATTTTAAAAAAAAATACACAGTTACAAGTGTTTCAGCCACAGATTTCTACAGATGTTTTTATTTTTAGGTTTCAGTTAGTTTCTAAGATGTATAGGTTTATATTTCACAAAATTTAGAAAATTACAATAATTGCATTGTTTTGTAGCATATAACAATAATTTAAAGAACAAGCTGAGAACAACACTTCCCTCATGGTACAATGGAAATTAATTTTGAATCTGTGCCAGACATATGAGAAGAAAATGAATAAAAACTGTCCTTTGAATATTCAAAATATGCTAGTTTTTAGTGCCTTTAAAATAATCAAAAGTTTTTGCAATTTTGGTTTGTTTGATTTCTATCCTTCCTTTATCTAAGTACTTGTAATTTTCTTCTTGCCCATATACACCTACCTTCACGTACCATGAAATCATAACCCACTCATCTCTATTTGAGTTTTTTCCCTCAAATAGAGATGAGTGGGTTATGAGTACATGGCATATGTAGGTAATGAGGTAAACGCAAAAAAAAAAAAAACAAAAAAAACAAACAAACAAAAAAAAAACCTTGCTTGTCTGAGTCAAACCTCTTAGAAATGCACAAAGAGGACACACACACCCTATTCACTATATCTGTGCACTGACTGTTTTATAAGTTTCATTCATCTTCATTTAATATTATACCTTCTGGCTTCAAATCACCCTCATTACTCATTACAGTAATTGACAGGCTGTAACCCTTAACACTTATTTCCATAAGAACATATAAACTGTTTTTCTTCCTTTTCCTTTTTTTTAATTTTTTCTTCTTATTTTACATGTCGATTCCAGTTCCCTCTCCCTCTCTCCCATGCCCCTGACCACCCTCCCATCCCACCCCCAGCCACACTCCACATGGATAGTGATGCAGTCCAGGAGGGAATCAACAAAATCTGTAAAGTCATTTGGAGGAGTAAGAGGAGGAAAGGAAAGCATGTGAGACTAAGAAGATTGAGCCAGAGAGGAATAGACCAGAGAGAGAGAGAGAGGGAGGGAGGGAGGGAGGGAGGGAGGGAGGGAGGGAGGGAGGGAGGGAGGGAGGGAGGGAGGGAGGGAGGGAGGGAGGGAGGGAAGGAGGGAAGGAGAGAGAGAGAGAGACCATAAAAGCAAGAGCTATTATAGGTTTGAAAAGAAAACTGACTCTAGACAAATGTCCAGAGACCTACAAGGATGACCCCAACTAACCATCTGAGCAAGAGTAGAAAGGCTACCTTAAATGCCCTTCCCTGATAATGAGATTGATAACTAACTTATCTACCATCATAGAGCCTTCATCTAGTAGCTGATGGAAACAGAAGCAGACACCCACAGCTAAACACTGAGCAGAACTGAAATCCAGATGCATAGAGGGAGGCGTGATAAGAAAATGGGGACAAGACCAGGCTACAGAGACCCAGAGACAGCTTCCCTGAACAAAGGGGGGGCTAATGGACCCCCAGACTGATAGATAGGAAACCAGCATTGGACCGACTCAAACACCCTGAATGTGGGTCTCAGTTAGAAGGCCTGGGCAGTCTAAGGGACCTCTGACAGTGGAACCAGGATGTATCCCTGGTGCATAAAAGGACTTTGGGAGCACATTTCCCATGGAGGGATACTCCCTTAACCTAAAGGCAGGAAGAAGAGCCTAGTCCTATAAACTGTTTTTTAAGGTGGGAGCTGTGTCTGGAGAATTCTAAACTATGTAAGGATTTTCAGTGTTCACAGAGTAATTGAAAAAATTGGAATGGTTGCTCTAACATAACCTGGAATGGAAGGAACCAGCATACAACAAACAGCATTAGACTAATAGCCAGGGGTAGCAGTGCAATGCCAGTCACCCTCTATTTTGTGGGAAATCTTTACACCATTTTGGTTTCCTTGTTTCCTGCCTGTTTTCTGAATTCAATCCTCAGCTATCCTATAGAATCTCAAAAGAACCTCAACTCCTTTCAAAAAAAATCCCTTTCATTCTTAATTTATATACTACTCATCTCATATTGGCAAACAAGGTATCTGACAACTCAAAAAATCACCTGCCTGGTATTTTGTCATATTAAAAATGATCTTGATTAAATCAATTACCCAAAGCCTGAATGTTCAAATCATTTGCACTAATAAGTTAGGCAGGTCCTTAACATACTTGAATAACTATGACCTCTTTTAAATTTGAAGCTGGATCCCATATTTCTTCTATATATGGAAGTCGGAACTCAAGTCATTTGGGCTAATGTTTTTATCTGGTAATTTATATTCAAGAAATTAAAAGATTAATTTTTAATTTAGAAAAAGTAACATCTAATAAAATGCTGCTCTCTGTTCAATAACTTCTGCATGAAATTTTAATGAACTATTTTGCATAAAATTTGACAAAAATAATTTTAATTACTTCAGTTGTGAATACTACCTACTTCAGATAATTTAATTAAAATATTCATATTCACATATATTTCATAACCTCTTGCCTTTCCTTCAATGTTCTTATAAATTTAAAATGTCCATCTTTGTTATTTCCCTGATACACAAAATTTCTATATCCAACTGTTTACTTAGTTGTGATTGACTCCACTATTTTTTTCAAGGCTAGAACCCAGTCTATTAGCAACTTGCAATAGCTACATCTTCAAAATCTATGACCTAACCACTTTCAACCTTCTTGCTGCTGCTGCTGTACTGTCATCTAAACTACAACCATCTTTTTGTAAAATATTAAAGTAGTAGTATAACAAACTCCTAAGCTTCAGTCAACCCTCAATATGTAACACAGACCTGGTTAGTATAAAAATAAATTGGATCATGTAATTCCTCTCAAAACTCTCCAATAGATAACTACTTCATTCATAATAAAAGGAAAAGTTGTTATAATTGTAAGTAAATTGCTACATACTGTACCCTCTCACCACAACCACACTCATTTCTTATTCCTGTCTCTCAAGAGTGACTGAGTCCCCACAACATTTGATTTCAGAAATAATCTACTCATGTTCCTGCCTCAGGGCCTTTCCATTTGTTCTTTCATCTGCAGATATGACTTACTCCTTCAGCTTTCTCAGCTCTTCATTTAAGCATCTTCTTAAGTAGGAACTTAAGCCTTGCTTAAAACAAGAACCCTTCTATATTTCTCCCTACCCCCTTCTATGCCTCATTTTTCTATAGTAAAAGATTTTATGTTACTGTCATCTACCACTTAATTTTAAATTCTGTGACAGCAATATTCGATGTCTATTTTTCTACTGATCACTATACCAGCATCTAAAACAATATTGTCTGTTATAGGCTTCTCATGAACTTTAAGTTAACAAATTAATTAACAAAACTCAGATATATATATGTACATAATTAATAATGAAATAAGAATATGTTGATTTTAATGACAGTTCTAAATTTCATATAGAGTGAAAATGGAAACAGTTTTATGTATATAAAAAAGACTTATGGGAATCATCCATATTTACTAGTGGAAGCCAAGTTATTAACAGAGAGTCATATTTTCACTCTGTAACATTTTTACAGTATTGAAAATACATTTTTTCCATATTACAGCACTAACCTATAAAAGAAGCAACACATGGAATCATATATATTGTATATGGTGTGATAGGTCTAGCAACTTTAAATAATGCTGTTTTGATCATAACATACAAGCAAACTCCAGGAAATTGCCTGGGTCATTATTAATGAACCTAAAATACTCTTCAACCTCATAAAACACATTCTCTCATGTCCTAAGCTCTTGGTGCAAAGATCATGAAAAGAATGCAGTTTCCTTTTTCACAACATAAATTAATACACAGATAAGTACCTTCTTAAATGAATATCTTTTTCACCATAGTACTTCTCGTCTGTGAATCTAGTGGGTTTCATTTTAAAGAAAAATCAAAAATGAAGAAAAAGACAATGAAGTTATCTCGTCAAAATTTAAAAGCAAATAACTGAACATAAGTTAGCATTTTACTTATTCAATAAATTAAAACATTTTGCATTTATTCTCCATAAGCTCTTCTAAGGAATAAATGGGGATGTGACTATTGGTACTTGCCCTTAATAACATAACATTACATTTGGAAAGGTATATACTACAAGTAGCAATAAATAAATATATGTAAGTGCAATAAAGAAAAAATAAGTAAAGTAAGATTTTTAAAAAGAGCAACTGAGGAGGGGGCTATTTTATACAAAATGGTAAGGAAAGGCCTGAGGACATGGCAAATGAGCAAGAATGTAACTAGTGAGAAGGGAAAACAGCATTCTCTGAAGCACAAATTGTCCAAGAATATATTGGAGACCATTGTTATTGGAGAGGAGGTAACATTGTAGAGTGTTGTTAGAAGAGGTGGGGGAAAGCCAGGAGTCAGATACAAGGCCTGATAAACAGGATGTGGATTCTGTATTTTGTCATGAAGGAGATAAAAAAAAAAAAACAAAGAGGGACTTGAAAGTAACACAACTAATTTTATTCCAAACAAAATAATACACAGAATAACACAGAGAAATATTTTGAGGCAAGAGTGGAAACAAAGAAATATCATGTAAGAAGCTGCTGCAGGATACAAAACAATGGATTACAGACCACAATGGCACATGTACCAGGAATCAGAAGAAATGTAGAATTCTTGACTTAATTTGGAAATTTTCTTACATGTGATTTGAGAAGGGAGTGGAAAAAGTAGAAGAATCAATAATGACTTCTAGCTTCCTGATTTAAGTAAACAGGGAAAACGAGGAAGGCATTTACTGAGAAAATAAAGACTAAGAGACAAGCAAATTAGAAGTCAATGAAGGTGGAAATCAAGTGTCATGTTTGGAACATGCTGTGTTTTGAAACAGACTTCAAGCTGAAAAACAGACTTCAAGCTGTTACCTTCAAGCAGGTAACATACATAGGATGTTAAGTCAGACATATAAAATAAATATGAAGCCATTGGGCCAAGGATATAATTTAAAACCATAGGATTAGATTAGTCTCTCTAACTAGGGAGTATAGTCTTTTTGTTTTGTTTTGTTTTTTTAATAGAGTGAGGCAGAGATTGTGACAAGACATACAACACCTACACAGGTTGAAACCAGACAAAACAAAAGCACTGAGAAGTGGACAAAAAAAAATCCTAGACCTAACCAAAAAGCTATTTGTAATTGGTACAGGAGGGAAAGTGAAAATTGGTTTTCTACAATGTCATGTCACTGGCTATATCAACAACACTCCAAGGCAGGCCACATGTCCAGGAATAGGTAGCAAAGACAAAATGGACTCACACATTCAAATACATGGACTCCAGTTGGTGAACTGTTTGGGGAAGATTGGGAGATGTGATCTTGTTGAAATAAGTTTGTCCTAGATAGAGGAATGTGTATCTAGGGGTGGGCTTTGGTTCTCAAATGCCAATGTCAGGCCCAGTTCCTCTCCTTCTGCCTATTGCCTGTGTATATGGATATAAATCCATCAGCTACTGCTCCACGGCCATGCCTGTCTGCCTGCTGCCATGCCAACTGACTACTAACCCTGGGAATTTGTAAGCAAACCCCCAACAAAATATTTCCTTTTATAAGACTTTGCATGGCTATGGTATCTCTTCACAGAAAAATCTGATGTCTGAGATGCAATGGAGAAATTGTTGTTGTTGGGGGAAAAAAATCAAGGAACTGATCCAAGAAACAAAGCCAAATTAATGGCAATCATTCAAACACAAATACACAAAGCTATAATGTAAATATTAGCATCCACTTTCCCATGACCTTCATTAGATATGCAATCACTGTTCCTCTTCATAACCATCCATGTTTACATAGAATGTCATGATAAGTTCTCTCTTTTTTTTTTTTGAGATATACTATTCCTCCCTTTCTTTTCTGCCCTTCAAAACCTCCCATATGCCCCTTCCCACTCTTTTTCAAATTGCTGACCAAACTTTTTCACTTAATTGTTATTGCATGGATATATATTATATGTATAACATATATATTCCTAAATAGAATCTGTTTATCTAAACTCTTTCCTGTTACAAACAGAAATACCCAAACTGAGGCAATGAAAGTCTTCTGAAACAGGTCTTTAGTTCCAGATAAGATACATTTTCTCTGTCCAGAGACCTACAAGGATGACCCCAACTAACAATATGAGCAACAGTGGAAAGACTACCTTAAATGCCCTTCCCTGACAATGAGATTGATGACTAACTTATCTACCATCATAGAGCCTTCATCTAGTAGCTGATGGAAACAGAAGCAGACACCCACAGCTAAACACTGAGCAGAACTGGAATCCAGATGCATAGAGGGAGGAGTGATAAGAAAACGGGGACAAGACCAGGCTACAGAAACCCAGAGACAGCTTCCCTGAACAAGGGGGAGCTAATGGACCCCAAGACTGATAGCTGGGAAACTAGCATTGGACCGCCTCAGACAAACCTGAATGTGGGTCTCAGTTTAGAAGGCCTGGGCAGTCTAAGGGACCTCTGACAGTGGAACCAGGATGTATCCCTGGTGCACAAAAGGACTTTGGCAGCACATCCCCCTTGGAGTGATACTCCCTTAATCTAGAAGCAGGAGGGAGGGCCTGGTCCCTACTTCAAATGACTTGACAGATTTTGTTGATCCCTCCTGGAAGGTATCACCCTCCCTGTGGAGTGGGGTGGGGGGGAAATGGGATGGGAGGGTGCTCCGGGGATTTGGTAAGGGATGGAGGAATGGAGGGAGGAAAGGAAGGAGGGAGGGAAGGAGAAAGGGCGGGCACTGGGATCCCTATGTAAAATCAAAAAAAAATAATAATAATAAAATAAAAATTATTAATAAAATAAAAAGATACATTTTCTCCAAATAGCCATACATTTACAGAAAGGTTTATTGTTTTTAAAATTGGATTTATACAAGGAAATATTATGAAGGAAGTAAACATATATATAGATAATTTACTAAATATAGATCTGCACCTAAAATGAAGAGATTTCATTGATGACATTATGTCATTTAATGAAATCAAAGACTTAGTTTTATATTTACAATTACATCTGATTTTGACCAACTAGAGAACTCTATAAATACTACTCTTAAAAAATGTTGGGCAACACGAAACTTAAGTCCAAATGGATCAAATACCTCAACATAATTCTAGTCACAATGAACCTCTTAGAAGAAACAGTGGGAGGTACCCTTGAACAAATTGGTACAGGAGACTACTTCCTGAATATAACACCAGTAGCACAGACCATGAGATCGACAATTAATAAATGGAACCTCCTGAAACTGAGACACTTCTGTAAGGCAAAAGACAACAAAACAAAAGGGAACCCACAGAATGAAAAATGATATTCACCAACTCCACATCTGACAGAGGGTTGCTCTCCAAAATATACAAAGCACTCAAGAAGCTAGTCATCAAAACAGCAAATAATCCAATTTAAAAATGGGGTACAGAACTAAGTAGAGAATTCTCAATAGAGTAATCCAAAATAGCTGAAAGACATTTAAGAAAGTGATCAACATCCTTAGCATCAGGGAAATGCAAATCAAAACAATTCTGAGATATCATCGTGTTCCTGTCAGAATGGCTAAAATCAAAAAACACCAATGACAGCTTATGCTGGAAAGTATGTGGAGAAAGGGGAACACTCCTCCACTGCTGGTGGGAGTGCAAACTCATACAGCCACTTTGGAAATCAGTATGGTGGTTCCTCAGAAAAAGGGGGATCAGTCTACCTCAAGATCCAGCAATTCCACTCTTAGGCATATACCCAAAGGATGTACATTCATACAATAAGGAAATATGTTCAACTATGTTCATAGCAACATTATTTGGAATAGTCAGAACCAGGAAGCAAACTAAATGACCCTCAACTGAAGAATGGATGGAGAAAATGTGGTACATTTACACAACGGAGTGCAGGAAAAAAATGGAATCTTTACATTTGCAGGCAAATGGATGGAACTAGAAGAAACCATCCTGAGTGAGGTAACCCAGTCACAAAAAGAAAAACATAGTATATACTCACTCATATATGGATATTAGACAAAGGATTACCAACCTATAATCCACACCTCCAGAGAAGCAAGGAAACAAAGAGGACCCTAAGAAAGACATACATGGTCCCCTGGAGAAGGGAAAAATGACAAGATCTCCTGAGCAAAATGGGAGCATGGGGGAGGGGAGAAGGAGTTAGGAGAAAGAGACGGGGGAGAAGAGAAGTGGGAAGGAAAACACGAGGGATCAGGAAGATTGAGTCAAAGGGAAGAATAGGGAGGAGATCAAGAAAAGAGATACCTTAATAGAGGGAGCCATTATAGGTTTAAAGAGAAATCTGGCACTAGGAAAATGTCCAGAGATATACTAGGATGATCCCAACTAAGAATCTAAGCAATAGAGGAGAGGCTATCTTAAATGCCCTTTCCCTAAAATGTAATTGATGGCTACCTTATATGCCATCATAGAGCCTTCATCCAGTAGCTGATGGAAACAGAAGCAAAGACCCACAGCTAATCCCAGAGCTGAATTTCTGGAATCCAGCTGTAGAGAGTGAGGGGTGACAAGCAAAGGGGTCAAGACCAGACTGAGGAACCCCACAGAAACAGCTGACCAGAACAAGGGGGAGCTCATGGACCCCAGACTGACAGCTTGAAACCCAGCATAGGATGGAACCAGGACCCCTACATTTGGGAGACAGGAGGCCTGGAGAGTCTATGGGGTCCCTGGTAATGGAACAGCATTTATACCTAATATATAAATGGACATTGGGAGCCCACTCCCTATAAAGGGATACTCTCTCTGCCTAGACACATGGGGGAGGACCTAGACCCTGCCCCAAATGATGTGTCAGACTTTGATGATTCCCCATAGAAGGCCTCACCCTTTCTATGGAGCAGAAGAGGGATGGGATGGGGGTCAGTGGGGAGCATGGGAGAATGGGAAGGAGAGGGAACTGGGATTGATATATAAAATAAAATTGTTACTAATTTAAATTAAAAAAATTGTGCAACAATTATTTCTGAAACAGAAGACTCGTTTCTGAAAATTAAAATTCAACTAAAATGATTTTTAAAAACCTCAAGACTCTCTGAAAGAAATATTAATATTGTGTACAGTATATCTCCAGGAGTTTAGTTATAATATGTCTCCATGAGATTAAATGCTCTTTAAGTTTCTAGGGAGTCATGGTTTAGATAGTTTTAGGAATGAGAATACTTTCTCCATTAAAGTAACCTAAATCGACTTTGGTGTTTGTTGATTTAGATTTGGAAATGCAATTCTGCAAAGAGAATCTAATCTTAGGGTTTCACAAAGGCTTGGTATTTTCAAAGTATACAAGAAAGTGGTGTAAGCTAGAACCTTAAAGAATCCCAGGAAATATTTCACATAAACTGATATAATAACCTCTAGGTCACTGTAATATGTAGAATTCACAACATATCTAATATATTTTGTGGCTCCTGACTTGAGAAATACAGAGGAGAAATGTTTCCTTGGGCTACTCTAAAGCTCAATTCATGATAACAAGTGAAGATAGAGCAAAGTTAATTCCCCATCTCTTCTAGCTTTTCCTGGAAACCAGAGCTAACACGATAAAAGGAAGCCTTTTCTAGGAAATACTTGAAGGATGCTTCTTTTTCTATTGCTCCTTCTCATGGCTAATTCTTTTCAACATTCAATATGGAGGGTGAGAAGAGTGTAAGAAGTGGAAACCAGCATAGTAATCTCCATGCTGTACTGAGTGGTGTCACAAGCATAATTATATTATACATGGTTCTTAAAATTCCGGGTTTTTTACTGTGCCTGTGTCTTAACCACACACTGCACAAACCCTCAACACCTTACCAATTTAAAAAGTAACTGATGATTCAATTTAAAGTATAGATTTATCAAATAATTTAGATGGTTCTTCCAAGCTAACATATACATACAATTTATATAAGACATGTGTTTGAAACAAAAGATGGCAACACTCTTCTACATCTTTCAGAATCCCCTAAGAGCAGTTACTAGGTGACCCACTTCTGATGAATCTAACATCTTAAAAAAAAATGTGTTGCCAAAGTGGCATGATATAGGTAGTAGATATTCTGCTTTTCTAGTAATAAAGAAACGGTAATCCTGGGTGTTCTTTTCCCCTTCTTTTTATCCCTTTCTTGTCTCAAATGTGAGATCTGAAATGGCAAAAGAGTTGTGTGTAACCATACAAAATAATGACAAAAACACAATAATAATTGCAGAAACATTGACTAGAACATCCTTGTAGCCTTGATTTCTTATGTAATAAAAATAAAATTCTATTTACTTAAGCTTCCAACTCCAGACATTTTTTTTCAATTTATTTCTATTATTATTTTTAATCATGTGTATGAGGGAGAATATAGGCACATGAATTTAGGGAGGCCAGAGGTATCGGATTCCCCTTAAGAGCCACATGACATGAGTACTGGAAATCAAAGTCAAGTCCTCTGGAAGAACAAGAAGTGCTCTTAACCTCTGAGACATCTCATAAGCCCCACTTCTGAACATTTTTAAATACAGTATAATACAAACTTAATCAATTGAAAAGAAACCCTCATGGTTTAATCTGTTTCCTTCAAACAGTTCTCACCAGAATAGTCATTGTCCCAATGCATGTTCCTTTAACAGACCATGAGCTCCATGGAAACAAGACCTGAAACACGTTTGTTCAAATAAAAGAAGTTTAACGTGCCCTTCCACATCACACTACTTAATCAGAAGCAGCCCAGTCCTTGCCTTCAAGAAACACACAGTCATCTGAGAGAAATCACACAGCAAGTGCTACATCAAAACTCTGAGCACATTCTACAGGTACATGAGGGAGGAGCAATTACATCTGCTTAAAAATAAAGAAGACACTAGAGGAGGGTTTCACCAAGCAACACTCTTTTCCTTAGCACAACTGTTCATACAGTTGTAATATTGTCTATATTACATTTCTTTATTGTGTAATTCAAAAGAATACATACCCTTTTGACAGCCTTTAGCTACTGTTGCCAAGCTAATTTAGGTCATCTTAGAGGACTTACTTCTAAAAATAATCTTTAAAAATCATCTTTCTATCTACTATATACTTAAACTCCCTAAAAAAATAGTCAGCAACCAAATGATTTGTTTGTATAATATTAATAAAATGAGCCTGCTGGTTATAGGAAAACCTAAATAGGAAAAAACTTGTGTTCTTTCTGCCACCTGCCACATACTGATGGCGGGGACCAGCTCCAAATTTTCTTCCACTATGTACTGAGAAGAAATCACCAGATTCTGTCATGCTTCCCGAAAGACAACAGGTCTGACTGTCTGCCTTCGTAGAGAACTCTACTGTATCAATCAAATTATTTTTTCCTATTTCAGCTATAGCAAAACTCCAAGCATTCTTCATTTAGCAGGAACTGCTTTATACACAGCCCAAGCACATAACTCTAGTTAAATGGTGCCATCTGGTGACATAAATCTTGCAGTGACACATAAAGTACTGAGCCAGGAATGGCATCACAACCTCTTGATGGTATTTGACCCAAAGTGTCACACAGGAAATGCTTCATCTTTCCAGGTATGAGACACTCGATGAATCTCACCCACTGTGGCTGTTTAACGAAGGAAATAAAAAACACTGTCTGAGTCATGAGACTGTGTCTGCTTAACAAAAGGAGTTAAAACCATTGTCTGAGTCATGTTTTATGCTTTTCATTCTTGATTCGCTAATTTAAAGAACTGGGTCCGATGAGACTCCCTACTCAACTTACAAAGGGCATTTTAAAGTTGTAAATTAAAAATATCTTCTGGTCGAACCCACTTTCTCAAGCACCTCCAATTCTCATAGTATCTGTATAATCGCCAACATTTCAAAGGCAACTCCCCAAGGAAGCTCACTCATAGAAGCCTCCACTCCTCTGTATCACTTACTGGAATTGTAAACATAAACTGTTTATACAATTTTAATAGAACCTGGCACAGTTTTTCAATAATGCCTTGTAAATGAGTTAGTGAATAGATGAGAAAAATACCTTTCTCTAACCTCTCTTCTAGCACAAATGCTGTCAGAGACAAGATTTATAATTATGTAAAAGCATCCCTTCACAGCATCATCTACAGTTATCCCAGGCTTCTCTCAACTCCTACAGAACTTTGGTCCAGCCCCTAGAGTCTAATTATCAGTTACATACTGACTTAACATTTGTGCATATGTATTAATTATCAATATTACTTTGACTTTATAGAACAATTTCTCCCTAAAGTCCCAGATTTGGACTTCATGGACCTCCACATGTCTATGTGACTAAGTGAAAACTTCATAAATATATTGTGAAATATTACTACTCAAATTGTAACAACTGGAATATCCCTGATCAATTTATTTAAATGAGTATTGTAAAGAGTTGTGATAGACTTTATTATGCAAGAATTTCATACTCACTATGTTATCCAATAAATACTTATTTGAGAAGCAGGCATGGTGACTTAGCACTTGCCATGGAGCCTTACAACCTGAGTCTGACCCCAGAACCCACATGGTAGAAAGAGAAAGCCAACTCCCACAGTTGTCCTCTGACTCCCACATGATTTCTACAGAACACATGCCAGTGCATATACACATTCACAAATGTGTGTGTACACGTGTGCACGCACGCGCGCGCGCGCACACACACACACACACACACACACACACGTAATGAAAAAATTAAGGCTTATTTAAAAGTTTATAATATGCAATGTTTTGTTTTCCTGGAACATTATCAAAGATTGCCTAGTGGATGTGACAATTGCACATGACCTAACAGAAGCAGCTCCATGTAATTTTGCTGATCTCTACTCATAACAACACAGGTAGGAACTATCATTAAATATTCAAAGGGAGGAGTCGCTTAAATATTTCAGGTATACTGATTATTTTAAAGATAACTTTTATTCCATAATATTTGTAAATTTATGGATCCTTAAAGAACTTTGGAATATTAAAAGTTCTTTCATCTTCTTAAAGATTAAATCAGACCTTTACAAAATGTAAGAATGAAGAAATGTTACTCTCTTCCAAGTTCGTGAGTAATATTCAAACACCATGTGAGTTTCCCTGAATGGCTAGAACACATATTCAGTGTGCCTCAGAATCACCTGGAAGAGTTATTTGGACACTATTTGCTGAGCCCTAATCCCAGAGTCTGTGATTCAGGAGTAGCTTTCTGAGGCAAGACACAAACCTACACAAGTCAAACATGCTGATACAAAATCATCATGTGAGAACCTGTTTTGAAAGATAAAAGCCAAGTTATTCCAAAATTGGATAACTGTACTTGATTTCCTTATGATCAAGTGACATAAATACACACAATTATTAATAGTTATAATTGTGATATGCTCTAAATGGGTGGGGTTTTTTGTTTTTGTCTTGTTTTCTTTTATTTTTTAGTAGTATTACGTTAGAATTAGTATAATGTGGTGCTGCAAAGATGGCTCTCAGGTAATAGCACATGCTGCCCAAGCTTAAGGACCTGAGTTCAAACCCCAAGTACCCATATAAGATTCCAGGTGTGGCTGCGTGTGTATGTAACCCTACCATTTTAAGAGCAGAGACGGGACGATTTCTGGGTTTGCCAGCTGCCAACACAGTTCCAAGTTCAGTGAGAGACCTTACTTCAAGACAGTAATCAGAGTTACACAGCAGAACATCCAATATCTTCCTCTGGACTCACCAAGTGCACACACATAAATACACACCACACATAAATACACACACACACACACACTAAATATTTTCAATTAAAAGAACTGGTATAATAGGAAAATATAGAGATTTTTAAACTCAAAAATGTTATAGAAAAACTCATGATTTTTATTTCTGCCCACAACACCATTATAATCTAATAATCTAATACTTCCTTACATAATGTCTCAGATCCCTACTGCATTTTTTTTCCTTTTTTTTTTTTAAATTTGAAACAAGGTTGTTTTACATCTCAATCCCAGTTGCCTCATCTTCCTGTCCTCCCCTATCACACCTCCCCACCAAACTCCAGTCCATCCCCTTTCTACTCCCCAAGGAGGGTGAGGCCTTCCATGGGGAGTCTTCAAAGTCTGTCATATCATTTGGGGCAGGGCCTAGGCCCTTCCCCATGTGTCTAGGCTGAGAAACTATCCCTATATGTGGAATGGGCTCTCAAAGTCCATTCGTATACTAGGGATAAATACTGATCCATTACTAGAGGCCCCATAGACTGCCCAGTCCTCCTAACTAACACCCACATTCAGGGGGTCTGAGTAGGTCCTTTGCATTTTTTGTTTTGTTTTGTTTTGTTTTTCAAGACAGGGTCTCTCTGTGTAGCCTTTGCTATCCTAGAACTCACTCTGCAGATTAGTCTGACCTTCAGGCTAGACTTGAACTCACAGAGATCCACCCACCTCTGCCCCCTGAATGCTGAGATTAAAGGTGTGTGCCACCACCACCAGGCTGCATTTTCTTCATTTGCTCATAAAAATAAACATTGTCTGGTATAACTCAGTACTACATCATTGTGCCAAGAACAATGTCTAGCACATAGCAAGTATTTTTAAATAACTGTTTAAAATTGTATTATTAATAATAATAAAGGTTCACATGCTATGATCTTATTTTCAAACTGTGGAAAGTGCTGACAATATGAAAACTGTAAAACTGTGATCATCCATTGGATATATTTTTTTTTATCAGACCACAAGATGTCACCCTAAGCCTAACATCTAAAATGTAATTTCTAGACAATAGACTGGTTTTAAATTTTTCAAAATTTAATATTTTTTATTAAATTATTTTCAAGATTAAATTTCATAAATTCCCCTTTGTAGATGTTTAATAGTAGGAACCAGCATATAAAAACAATGAAAGACTCTTCCAAATACATGTGCTTGTGAATGGCAGGTATAGGCTACTGTGCTTCTCTCCAGCACGACATGTAAATAAATAGATAAACAAATAATTGAGTGGAGGTGTTTTAGGAAAATAATTGCTTATCTTTTGCTACTTAATTTTCAAAAAATATTAAGAATATCCAAGTTATGTATATAAATGCAAAAGATGTATATATCTTAGATAAATACATCATATTCTTGTTTTATGTGTAAATCATTGCTAGCATTCAAAATACTTTATTCCACAGTGAGCTACTGATAAATGAGAAAGCAAAGTAAATAACAAAGGAACTGGAGCAGTAAGAAGGGAAGGCCATCAAACAGTTCACCATGCTCCAGGCTTGGTCTGCTATTTACCACAAAAATAGCCTAACTTACCATTGGATTTTATATTCTTTTACTTTATTTATTAAAAAAACATTTTAGGAGCCAGGCATTAGTGGCACACACCTTTAATCTCAGCACTTGGAAGGCAGAGGCAGGCAGATCTCTGTGAGGTCAGCCTGATCTACAGAGAGAGTTCCAGGACAGGCTCGAAAACAATATAGAGAAATCTTGTCTCAAAAAAATTAAAATGTATATTACCTTTATAAGCAGATAAAACTATGGTAAAAATTAAAATAGCATTACTTCTGCCTTGGGGAGTTACTATAAAGCAAATGCTGAAGAACTACAAAAAATATTTATTTCTAGAATGATGTTTTTCATGGTTCAGAAAGGGTTTGTTTTCCTGGTCACGTGTAAATATTGCAGCACAGTCCTCAGGAACAATCTTTTCATTATCCATTTGTGTTGGCTTGTTGATGAAGTTAGCTAGGATTCATTCAAAGTATTACCTCAATGCACTGGCCATGTGAGTATTAGAACAATGGGTAAAGCCAAAGTTTATCATTATTTGTAACAAAAACAGGTGCAGGGTAGGAGGAGAAATTAAGTTATAGACAATAAGCCAATATCTTATTTATCAATGGCTGCCTATCTTTGCTTTTATAAAGATCCAGAAAACACACAGTAAAACAGTCTGCAATAATAAGTTAATGATCAATACCTTGCTTCCACATACAATTCAACAGAAAGTTGTCTTGCTGGGTAGTGCTTCTTTGTATTTGGGTTTAACCCCAATTGACATTAAGGGGCCAGCCAAAGTAACATGGTATACAGATTATTACATAACAGCTTTTTTACAGATTTATTAGAGAATGTCAAGCCACACTATAGGCTCTCAGCCGAGATACTTATCCCTCACTTAAAATAATGGCAAAATGCAGTTGTTAGCACTCATCTGCATTCTAGTCCTCTAGCTAACAGTGCTATAAAATGATTACATTTTCAAAACATGTAGACTTATCTAAACCATCTGACAGTATTATTCCTAAACCAGTTCTCAAAAGCTCAAGCTCCCCAAAGACAGCCAGTCAACTAAATACATCATGTGAATCAATTCAGATGCTCTGTCATTTAGTTAATGGCCTTTATGAATCATCAACTAAATGATGCTATTAATACTTGATTCAGAAATCGTGGCTTAAAATGTTCTGTAAAATACTATTCTCTAATGGCTATGTTTATTTAAATTCTGTAAGACTCCATTTAGAGTTGTTTTTATTTAATACTAGCTGAGATGATTATATTTGCTTGTGTCATTAATCCTTGCCAACCACAATAGATGAATGAAATTATTTTTCCCACAGGTAGGATAATTTCATAAAGCCTTTTAACTTTAACTTCTATTCATACCCAATAAATTGATTTTCAAGTCTTTAAAACTTGATAATCTTTTAAATTACATTGAAACTATAATCTTGGGGGTTTTACCACTTGCGTACACTAGCTTCATGGATTTCTGTGGTTAGATTTTCTTTCAGTACATGCTAGCATTTAAATATGGTGAACAGATCTACTTGACTCACTTATTTCTTTTAAAATGTATTATGTTTTTGCTTAGTATATAAAGGTGCTGAGCTCAGTTCCTGATGCTAAAAATAAATAATCAGAAAAATAAAGTCTCTTGTCTCAAATGGAGTTGTTTTAATGTTCAGTTTGTTGTTTTTCTAGAAGGAAATGTTTATTCATTGTTTGATTTTCCTTGTTATTTTTTTTTTCTTAAAATACCTTGAGGAGATCAATGTAAAGCTATGTGAACAAATATAAAAGAGATGTATAAAGCCATCTATCAACAAACCACTACCTTGATTTTCTTCATAATCATTAAAGATGAGGCTAAGATTATCTGATTACATTCATGGAAGATTGACTGGCATTGAGTTTTCATCAAAAACTTTTCAATTCTGAACCCAAATTTTCCTAAAAAAAAAAAAAAAAAAAAAAAAAAGGAGATGGAGGGTTTCCCTTTGATTTTTGTTCTGTTTGTTCTGACAAAGACAGTAAATATGATGTGAGCACAGATCCTCAGTATCAGCAATACACCCATCCACAAATCTGCAGCAAGCTCAGGTTCTCACCTGGGTACATTTTTCTTTCCATGCAGAATATTATGTCAATATTAATATTTTTATAGTAATTTATCCCTCATTTATATTTTATAGCAATTGGTTTTTAAGTAAAAATAAGGGTGGGTCTGCCCTTTGAGTAACAAGAAAATAAATATCACAGGGATATGTGTGTGTGTGTGTGTGTGTGTGTGTGTGTGTGTGTGTGTGCGTGCGTGTATGAAACTTAATTATTTAGGACATTATTCAAATTAAATAGTTTGATTCTGACATTAAGACTATAAGTAATTTTTGTAATACATACCCAGCAAGGCTTGAAATAAGCTGCTCTTAAAAATACTCATCACCTTTTTCACAGCATTTTTCAACAGCTGCTCCTCAGGTTTTCTTAATTTTTTGCAGTATTCTTCCAGTAACGACAAAGCACGATCAGTATCTGAAAAACACAATATTTAAAGTCTACCACGTAGTCCCAGAGAAACCATTGATCAAATTCATCTATGCTATTGCTGTGTTCCTGATTTCATGGCACAAATAATTCAGCAAAATGATCATCTACTCCGGGAACTGTCGAAGAAATTGATAATTATATGCAATGCTAATTTCAAAGCCCACTCAGGTTTCCTTATAGTCTTGTCTTCCAAAAGAATCTGCAACTGTGAAACAACACAAAACAAAAATACACTGCTGGCCAGATGTTCACATAGTAAATGTGATACCATTTATACAGAAAAGAACCATATTAAATTGATGACTGCCTAAAAATAACATCAAGCATTCTTTATGACCTTTCAGGCCTCCTCCCATCCGTGAATTCACAACCCACATGTTCTGCTTCATGCATTTCAAATACATGCAGTACCCAAAACATACCCCACCCCCTCTAAACACATACACACACACGCACACGCACACACACGCACGCACACACACTCACTCACTACTCCCTGTACTAGGATATCCCACCTACCACCGCTATCTCACCCCAAAGTCAGAGAAAGTATTCATTGACTACTAGATATGAAACCCACTTAGCCACTGCATAGGACCTATAGCATATTTGTGGTGACATATTATTTATGATTTATTAAAGCTTGCCAGAGGATTCAGAAAGCAAAGTCAGCCTCAGGCTATAGTTATCAGGCTGTGGAGGCACACACCTTTAATCCCAGGACTCAAAATTAAAAAGTAGATAGATCTCAGATAGTTCAAAGCCACCATGGCCTACACAAGAGTGAAAAGTAATAGAACTCATGCCTTTGATCCCAGCACCTGCAATCACACACCCTTAATCCCAGCATTAGGGAAGTATATAAAACAGGAGCAAAGTCTCGGAGCTAGCATTAAGTATCAGCCATTCATTCTCCAGCCACATTGAAGACAGGAAGACATTGACGTATCAGGACTCTATACTCATGCTATGGAGAGTCAGCAGTTTGAGGTTTGGTGGAGCCAGGATAGTCTTTCAGTCTGAGGTAGAGTGAGAGTTCGTGGCTAGCTGCTTTGGCTTTTCTGATCTTCAGCTTGAAGCTTGAACCCCAATATCTGTCTCTGAGTCTTTTATTTCTTGTGCTACACATGTTACTTAACCTCTCTGAACTTCCTATTTCTTCACAGGTATTAGTAATAAATAAAACAATAATCCTTGGCCCAATGTCTATTACACAGAAAGCAACTGATAAGCCAACTGAAAACCTATCTTTCATTAATTTTGACCTCATTCAAATGTTTCTCTCTTTCTCTCCCTCCCTCCCTCTCCTTCCGTCCCTCCCCCCTTTCTCTGTCTCTCTCTCTCTCTCTCTCTCTCTCTGTGTCTCTCTCTCTGTCTCTCTCTCTGTCTCTCTCTGTCTCTCTCTCTGTGTGTCTCTCTCTGTCTCTCTCTGTCCTGTAAAGCCATCTCTGATGGTTAAAATTAAACACTATCTTCCTTGTTTCAAAAATAGTTGGTCACAAATCCTGTGGCCATTGTGAGTATGCAGAGTGTAATGGAAAGTAAAACATCATAACTAGTGTCTTCACCTCTCAGGAAAACTCCTTGGAAGTTCCCAGAGTGACACATTTTGCATATAAGTAAAAACTCCCTGAAACCAAAAGAAATATACTTGAAATGTAATAACAATTAACATTTACTGGATGCTATATTTCTGCACACAACTTTCTTTCTCTTAACTCTTCAGTTCTTCCCCTCCCCCAACCTCTCTCAGCTGATGTTACTTCCTAGTTCACTGTAAACCAGAAAACACTACAAACTCTTAGCATATATTGACTAGGTGAAATCTTTCTTTATTTTGACCATTGGTTACTATGGCTGAAATACTTGTACTTCTATCAAAAATAAAATTCTACTGTAGATGGTTTTTATACTCTCTTACCTACTCCAGAGTGCTGTTCCATCATCATTGTTTCTTATTTCACTCATTCCTGTCAGCATATAAATAATCTGAAACACCAGTGAGCTTTCCTAAAGATTTGTTTTTATTAATTTAAATTATCTGGAGGTGTGTGTCTGCACATGGGTATGTACACATGAGCGCAGGTCCCCATGGAGGCTAAAAGCATTGGATTTCCTGAAGCTGGAGACACAGACAGTTGTGAGACACCTGATGTGGATGCTAGGAACAGATCTGGGAGCCCTTGGAAAAGCAGTAAATGCCCTTAACAACTGAGCCATCTCTCTAGTCCAAACAAGTGACTTCAAAAATATTTCTTGACTCCAGCTCTTGCTGGCAAATTATGGTATCCATTTATCTGTTCCACTTTATAACAAAACTCCCTGAAATGTTTACAATTTGTTTCTTTCCTTTGGTTGTTTTGTATACTACTTTAATCAGACTATAATTTCACAAAACAGTCACTGTTACCTCTCATCTCCTTATTCACAAAGTCAATGGTCAATTTTGTCAACTCATATGACCCAACTATAGAATTTGATGCTGTTGCACTACTAAAAACACTCGTGTTTGTTATAAATTTGACTAATGTAAAGATAGGACATGTTGTTTTATTATCAATTTTGTTTGTTGATTCTCAACAATTTTTATTAGTTTTTGCCAGATTTTTACTGGGGATGCAGGGAATTGGTGAATGAGTGGTCATAATCCAAATGTGGGGCCTATAAGTTTGTTCTGATATGCTATTTAATGATCCCTGTATTAAAGGCTTGGTCATCAGCTAATGGCACTACTGGAATGTGACAGAACTTTAAAAAGGTACAACCTTGTAGGAATAAACCAGGTCATAGGGACATGCCTTTGATGAGACACTGGAACACCAGCCATTTTTCTACTCTTTGTCCTTCATTACCCAACAGTCATGAGGTAAACAGACCTTCTATGCCATGTAATTCCCTCCTGGTGCACCATGCCACCACATTATCCATCAGCTTTTAGAAGCTTGAATGTGCCAACTCCAACTCATTATAATCTCCAGAGCAGCACTGCCTTCTGTTTTCCTCTTATATCATGAAGGAAAATGCTTGTCACTTCTGCTCACTACGTCGTAAGCCAGGTTGGCCTCCAATTCCTGTGTTACCAAGCTGACCTCAAGCTCACTCTATTGCCCAGAACCAGAATCAAAGATCCTCCAGCCATCACACATAATGAAATGTGTGGCTTAACACACATTGACTTCTATACTTCTCCTCTTGTTGAACATACTACAACCAGAGTGGTTTTAATTCTTTTTCAAATACAACAAGAAGTTCTGCCTAGCACAGTCTTTTGTCAGATAGGCAGAGTTTATTCCTCAACTTTCATCTTAACTCTGCTCATATATCACTTCAGAAGACAAGGCAATTTTAAGATTACTGACTGGTTAGTAGGCAGGCAGGAAGTATAAGTGGGACAGCTGAACTGAGAATGCTGGAAGGAAGAAGGGTGGAATCAGAGAATTCACCAGGAGACACAGAGGGAGCAAGACATACTGGAGTACAGGTAAAGCCAAAAGCCATATGGCAATGCATAGATTAATAGAAACAGGTTAAGTTGTAAGAGCTAGTTAGTAATAAGCCTTAGCTATCAGCCAAGCATTTACAATTAACATTAAATTTCTGAGTGATTATTTGGTAGTGGCTGCGGTATAGGAAAACTCTGCTTACAATTCTCTTTACAAAAATAAGAATCTTGACCTGGAGATACATAGTGCTGTCAGCAGAGCATTTATTTAGCAAAAAATAAGCACAGTACCACATGAAACCAGGCAAAATTTTAATTTCTACTTCCTTGGTGGCTAAACATTGAATATTTTTAAAAACAATTCTTAGTGGATCTGGGAAAATTTGGAAGAGGGTGTAGGAACAGAATATGATCAAAATATAATAAAACCATGTATGAGAGACTCAAAAAATTAATAAAATATATTTTTAAATAGGTGTAATGACACATGCTCACAATCCCAGCAGTCAGGAGATACATACAGAAAGATCAAAAAGTTTAAGGTCATCTTCAGCTACACAGTAAGTTTGAGACCAGCCTGTACTACAATGAGAGATTTTATCTCAAGAAAAAAAAATGTGAGGGACAGAGGACAGATCCAGCAATCCTGGTCACTTCAGGGAACTTCCTGGAATTGCTCTGAGCACACTAGACCTCCCTATCCACTCTGAATCCCCACCTGCTTGATCTCTGACCCCCACCACTAGTCCTCTGCTGGAGTTCCCTGTCCCTCTCTGAGATCTGCCTATCCCCTCCAGGACCATCCTGAGTCCCTGCCTGCTGGAATTTGACACCCATCTCTGGGCCTCTGCTACAGGTAAGACTGGGACCAATTCGGGTTGAACCCCCTCCCACTCCCCACCACCATCCTTCCCTGAGAACTCTCTGTATTTTCCCCGAATCTCACTTCCCCCTGTGTCCTGTCCCCATCAAGAACTCTCGTGGTGTTCTCACACACACACACACACACACACACACACACACACACACACCATCACGAAGAGCCTGCCCTCCATCTACCCTGTGCCCAACGCTGCCCACTGTCCCATTGCTCTGGTTGAGGGCAGATCCAACAATCCTACCACCTCCAGGGAACTTCCTGGAGCTGTTTGAGCACACTAGACCTGCCAATCCACACAGGACCATTCTGAGTCCCTGCCTGCTGCATCTTTGACACCTATCCTAGGCCTCTACTGAAGCCTGATCTTTGACCACCATTGCCTGGTCCCTGCCTGAGGAAAGAATTCCTACAGAGCTTGGACCACCCAGAGCTACAGAACTTCTGACCCACCTAAACCCAACGGGGGAG
This sequence comes from Cricetiscus sungorus, assembly GCA_030556225.1. NCBI lineage: Eukaryota > Metazoa > Chordata > Mammalia > Rodentia > Cricetidae > Cricetiscus > Cricetiscus sungorus. The sequence continues at coordinate 53,758,448 of JANBXA010000007.1, read as the reverse complement.
CACCATAGAGAGAGACCCCAACCGACCCTACTGGAAAAAGCCATGGGAAGATGGCAATACAAGAAAACATCTAACAATAAAGACAAGCATAGCACCACCAGAATCTAGGGACTCCATACCAACTAGACCTGAACACCCCAAAGCAGATGAAGCAGAAAAGAACAACTTAAAAAATATCGTCATAAAAATGATAGAAGCCCTCAAAGAGGAAGTGAGAAAACCCCTTAAAGAAATGAAAGAAAAAACAAACAAAAAATTGGAAGAAATGAACAAATCTCTTAAAGAAAGTACGAAAAGCCAAGAAAAAACAAACAGGTGAAGGAAACAGTGCAAGACATGAAAACTGAAATAGAGACAACAAAGAAAACACAAACCAAAGGAATGCTGGAAATAGAAAAACTGGGGAAATGATCAGGAACTACAGACACAAGCATAACCAACAGAATACAAGAGATGGAAGAGAGAATCTCAGGTGCTGAAGATAAACTAGAGGAAATAGATTCATCCACCAAAGAAAATCTTAAATCCAACAAATCCTTAACACAAAACATCCAGGAAATATGGGACACCGTGAAAGGCCAAACCTAAAAATAACAGGCATAGAGGAAGATGAAGAAGCCCAGCTCAAAGGTACAGTAAACATATTCAACAAAATCATTGAAAAAAGCTTTCCCAATCTGAAGAACATGCCCATGAAAGTACAAGCATATCGAACACAAAATAAACTGGACCAAAGAAAATAGACCCCCTCGACACATAATAATCAAAACACCTAAATACAGACTAAAGAAAGAATATTAGGCACAGCAAAGGGAAAAGGTGAGGTAACATATAAAGGCTGACCTATCAAAATTACACTGGACTTCTCCATGGAAACTCTCAAGGCCAAAAGGTCCTGAATAGATGTTCTACAAGTACTAAGAGTCCACGGATGACAGCCCAGACTACTATACCCAGAAAAACTCTCAATCACTAAAGATGGAGAAAACAAGATATTTAATGACAAAGTCAGATTTTCACAATATGTATCTACAAATCAGGCCCTACAGATAGTTCTGGAAAAAAACTCCAACCCAAGGAAGTTAACTATGCTCACAAAGATATAGGTAATAGATAATCCCACTTCACCAGAACCCACAGGTAAAGCAGAGTAAATATGTTCACAATACCACTACCAACAAAAAATCTAAAACAAACAAGCATTAACAATCAATCGTTCTTACTTTCGCCCAACATTAATGGTCTTAACTCGCCTATAAGAAGATACGGGCTAACAGAATAGATATGAAGACAGAATCCATCCTTCTGCTCCATACAAGAAACACATCCAAGCTTCAAAGATAAAAATCACCTCAGGGTAAAGGGCAAGGAAAAGATCTTCCAATCAAATGGACCCAAGAAGCTAGCAGGTGTGGCTATCCTAATATCTAACAAGTTAGACTTCAAACCAAAATTAATCAAAAGAAATGAAGGTCATTTTGTATTCATCACTGGAGAAATGCACCAGCACAAAGTCTCAGTTCTGACCATCTATGCCCCAAATACAAAGGCACCCACATTCGTAAAAGAAACAGAACTAAAACTCAAAGCTCACATAAAACCTCACACACTCCTAGTGGAAGACTTCAACATCCCACTCCCACCACTAGACAGAACCACCAGACAGAACTTAACAAAGAAACAAAAGAACTAACAGAAGATATGTCTCAATTGGGTTTAACAGATATCTATAGAACACTCCATCCAAACACAAAAGAATATACCTTCTTCTCTGTTCCAAATGTAACTTTCTCTAAAATCAACCACATACTAGGTGACATAACAAACACCAACAGATACAAAAAAATGGAATAGTCCCCTGTATCTTATCAGACCACCATGCTTTAAAGTGGAAATTCAACAACACCACAAAGCACAGAACCCTACAAACTCATGGAAACTGAACAATGTGCAATTACACCATACCTGGGTCAAAGAAGTAATAAAGAAAGAAATTAAGGACTTCCTAAAATCTAACGAGAATAAGGACACAACATACCTAAACTTGTGGAACACTGTGAAAGCAGTACTGAGGGAAGTTCATTGCCCTAAGTGCCCATATGAAGAAAACAGAGGATATCACATTACAGAATTAACAGCACAACTGAAAGTCTTAGAGCAAAAAGAAGCAAACTCACCCCAGAGGAGTACACGCCAGGAAATAATCAATTTGAGAGCTGAAATCAATAAAGTATAAACCGGGAAAGCAATACAAAAAAATCAATGCAACCAAGATATGTTTTTTCAAGAAAATCAACAAGATAGACAAACATTTATCAAAACTAACCAAAAAGCAGAGAGAGGACATGCAAACTAACAAAATCAGAAACAAAAAGGGGACATACAATAGACACTGTGGAAATCCAGACAATTTTCAGGTCATACTTTGAAAACCTGTACTCCACAAAATTTGAAAATTCAAAGGAAATGGACAAATTTCTGGGTAACTATCACTTACCAAAATTAAATGAAGAGCAAAGAAACAACATAAATAGACCTATAACCCCTAATGAAATAGAAGTGGTCATCAAAAGCCTTCGAACCAAAATAAACCCAGGGCCAGATGGTTTCAATGCAGAATTCTACCAGAAATTCAAGGAATAGCTAATACCAATACTCATCAAATTGTTCCACACAATAGAAACAGAAGGTTCATTACCAAACTCTTTTTATGAGGCCACAATCACCTTGGTACCCAAGCCACACAAAGACACAACTAAGAAGAAAACTACAGACCAATATCTCTCATGAACATTGATGCAAAAATACTCAATAAAATACTGGCAAACCGAATCCAAGAATACATTAGAGAAATCATCCACCATAACCATGTTGGATCCCTGGGTTGCAGGGATGGTTTAACATAAGAAAATCTATATAATAAAACCTTTGTGTCTTTAAAGAAAAAAATTAAAGAAGATACCAGAAAATGGAAAGATCTCCCATGCTCTTGGATAGGTAGAATAAACATAGTAAAATTGGCAATCTTGCCGAAAGCAATCTACAGATTCAATGCAATCCCCATTCTTCACAGACTTTGAAAGGATAATAATCAACTTTATATGGAAAAACAAAAGACCCAGGGTAGCCAAAACGACCCTGTACAATAAAGGAACTTCAGGAGGCATCACCATCCCCGATTTTAAGCTCTACTACAGAGCTGAAAACAGCCTGGTATTGGCACAAAAATAGACAAGTAGACAAATGGAATCAAATTGAAAATTCTGACATTAACCCACACACCTACAAACACCTGATTTTTGACAAAACTGCTAAAAATATACAATGGGAGGAGGAAAGTATCTTCAAAAAATGGTGCTAGCACAACTGGATGATGGTATGTAGATGACTGCAGATAGACCTATGTCTATCCCCATGCACAAAACTCAAGTCCAAATGGATCAAAGACCTCAACATAAATCCAGCCACACTGAACCTCTTAGAAGAGAAAGTGGGAGGTACTCTTGAACAAATTAGTACAAGAGACAGCTTCTTGAATATAACTCCAATAGCATAGACACTGAGATTGACAATTAATAAGTGGGACCTCCTCAAACTTAGAAGCTTTTGTAAGGCAAAGGACACAGTTGACAAGACCAAAGGGCAGTCCATAGACTGGGAGAAGATCTTCATCAATCCTACATCTGACAGAGGGCTCATCTCCAAAATATACAAAGAATTCAAGAAACTAGTCAACAAAACACCAAATAACCCTATTAAAAAATGGGGTACAGAACTGAATAGAGAACTCTCAATAGAGAAAATCAAAAAGGCTGAAAGACACTCAAGAAAGTGCTCAACATTCTAAGCTATCAGAGAAATGCAAATAAAAACTTTGAGATACCATCTTACTCCTGCCAGAAAGGCTAAAATTAGAAACACCAATGACAACTTACGCCTGAGAGGATGTGGAGAAAGGGGAACACTCCTCCACTGCTGGTGAGAGTGCAAACTTGTACAGCCATTTTGGAGATCAGTATGGTGGTTCCTCAGGAAAATGGGAATTAGTCTACCCCTGGCAATCCCCCTCTTATGCATTTACCCAAATGATCCACATTCATACAGCAAAGACATGTGCTCAACTATGTTCATAGCAGCATTATTTTTAATAGTAAGAACCTGGAAGCAACCTAGATGCCCCTCAACTGAAGAAAGGATAAAGAAGATGTGACACACTTACACAATAGACTACTACTCTGCTGAAAAAAACAACGGAACCTTGAAATTCTCAGGCAAGTGAATGGAACTTAAAGAAACCATCCTGAATGAGGAACCCCAGTCACAAAAAGAGGAATTTGGCATGTACTCACTCATATATGGATTTTAGACATAGAGCAAAGGATCACCGGCCTATAATTCACACTGCCGGAGAAACTAGGATACAAGGAGGATTCATATAAGATCCCTCACAGATGGGGAATGGGTAAAGATCCCCAGAGAACATGGCAAGGAGGGGCGGAAAGTGAAGAAGGAACTAGGAGAAACAAAAGGGGAGGAAAGGAAAGCATGTGGGACTAGGAAGATTGAGTCAAGGTAGAAATAGACAAGAGAAGAGAGAAAGAGAGAGACAGACTGACTGACAGACAGACAGACAGACAGACAGACAGACAGACAGATAGACCATGAAAGAGAGAGCCATTATAGGTTTGAAGAGAAACCTGAACCTAGAAAAATGTCCAGAGACCTACAAGACTGACCCCAACTAACAATTTGAGCAACAGTGGAAAGGCTACTATAAATGCCGTTCCCTGATAATGAGATAGACGACTAACTTATCCACCATCATGGAGCCCTCATCTAGTAGCTGATGGAAACAGAAACAAACACCCACAACTAAACACTGAGCCAAACTGGAATCCAGATGTAGAGAGGGAGGACAAGACCAGGCTGCAGAAACACATAGAGACAGCTGACCTGAACAAGGAGGAGCTAACGGGCCCTCAGACTTATAGGTGGGAATCCAGCATGGAACTGACTCAGACTCTAGCTGAACATGGGTCTCAGCTAGAAGGCCTGAGCAGTCTAAGGGACCTCAGACAGTGGAACCAGGGTATATTCCTGGTGCACAAAAGGACTTTGGGGGCATATCCCCCATGGAGGGATACTCCCTTAACCTAGAGACAGGAGAGAAGTCCTAGTCCCTACTCCAAATGACTTGACAGATTTAGATGAACCCTCCTGAGGGCATAACCCTACATGTGGAGTGGGGAGGGATGGAAGGGGAGGGTGGTCGGGGGCATGGGAGGGTGGGAGAGATGGAAAGAGGGAGGGAGGTAGGAAGGGAGGGAGAGGGAACTGGGATCGATATGTAAAAGTTAAAAAAATAATTAATTAAAAAAGTGAGAATCTCAGCTAAGCAATAATGGGTAAAGGAAGACACAGCATAGTTTGTTCCATTTCCCTTAAGAGCACAAAGCCAGGTGCAATAATGCATACCTAGAGTAGTGCCTCTAGCTCTCTGGGGACAGACAGAATTAGAGTCTTTCTAAACTATGCAGTAATACTCTGCCTTAATAGACAAAGCTAAAAATATATCATTGTGGGTGAAGAAAGAGATTCAGACCCTCCTGAGATCATCTTCCTGCTGACACAATTTGGAAAGTTATTCGCACAACAAATACCTTCACAAGAGCTAAGGAATCTATGTGCTTTTAGTATAGCAAAATGAATATGCATTTTGAAGAAGGCCATGTCACACCTTCTCCAGCTCCAAGAGAAACTTGGTGAGGAGGGAAACACATCCTATTTGGAGGTAGGAAAGAAAATTAAGTTCAGGTCTTAGACTTGATTTAAAATCCAGGTCTTTTTTGATTTGTGTCTACCTCAGTGTATGCAGTGCCATGACCAGGATAATGCCCATAGGCTAAACCACTGAAGCTGTTAGATCAGACATCCTGCTGTCTCTGCCCTTTCCTCACAACCTGTTTGAAGATGGACCAGAGATAAAAAGCTAATTTAGGACTTTGATTAGAGCCCAGAGCCAGCCTCACCACTACAATACATCTGTAGATATGAAGACCCTGTACAGATCTCTACTCCAGTAATATAAATGACAGTTTTGTACTATAGTATCTCTCACTCTGGAGGAAAGATTGTGCATACCCACATTCTTTTAAATACTACCCAGGTCCCTGTGAGTTTGTGACACTCAGGTGCAACTCGTATTAGCATCAGCCTTATAACCAACATTCTGTATTTATGACCTGTCCACCAACTTAAGACAGCATAAGTGTTGCCACACCAGTGCTTACAAATAGGGTTCTAACACCAGACAGAGACCTTATCCAAATGGGAATGATTCATGTCTTAGCCTGAACCACTACTAGCTAGAGTGTGAGCCTTGATATACCCAGAGATTGTTCAGATGTGAATCTCAAGCATCACCCAGCTTAACATCTGTCTAGGTAGCCGAAGTATTTGATGAGCAGGCAATTGTTGAAAGGTAGAATGGAGTCGTAGTTTTAAGGCTTTGCCCTGGAACTCAATTTGGGTTAGTAAAATCTAATATGGGCAGATCCTAAGAGACCCCATCCCGAGGCATGCCTGTGAATAGAATCCCTGAAGCAGACTATATTAAGGGAAATTGATTAACTTCTATCTCAGCTACCATCACTTATGATGATTGTAGTAGTCTTGGCATGCCTGTGAATAGAGCCTCTGAAACAGCTTATTTTTTAGGGAAATTTACTAAAGTTCTATCTTACTACCATCACCTGTTATGGTTGTAGTAGTCTTGGGGCACCAGGATACCAAGTGGAAGCTGATAACAGTGTGTGCCTTAGTTCTGCCACTTTTTAATTGTTCTTGGTGAGCTGTGGGCTTGGGATAGAATATGAATAAATGACAATGGTGGCTATAGATGTAACCTAGGACCCAGAGACTGATCTATCTATGGTGAGTCTAACCAAAGCCAGATAGAATCAGCAATGCAAGGCTGCAGGATGGTAAGTGCAAATGTGGAATCTTTTCCTAGCCTAGCCCCAAGAGAGGGGCTTGAAAAGACAGAGTACTCTTTAAGGGGGCTGACCTGGTGTTTTCTGAATAAAACACCAGCTGGTATGGTGGTGTGCCCCTGTAATCTCAGCCCTCAAGAGGCAGAGAGAAGAGGACAGGGGATGGAAAATATAAGCTAACCTGAGCTACACAGCAAGATACTGCCTCATAAAACCAAGGATTGTGGATATAACTCAACAGGAGAATGCTTGCCTAGCAGAGGTGGGGCTCAAGGTTTGATTCTCACTAGCACTGTAAACAATAAGAATATGACAGTAGTGTCTTGGAAACAAAGTTGGGGTTGACTGCCCTCTACATCGAAATGGCTGTGTTGCCAATGGTAACTTCCAGAAAATTTCAAATTGGACACCATCCAGTACTGCAATAGTAGAGGTGATTATAAGCTCAGAGAAAATAAGCAACCCCTACTTAGGATTTCTGGATATTCAGAAAATTGGAATAAACAGTTACTCTTCATATGCTAAGATGATGTCTATGCCAACAAGCTTCAGAAAATCATTACCTCACAACACATTCAAAATAAAGTGCCAGAAACTGACCTGGCAATACTCACTATGGGGGAAAAATCTGAGATAGAATGTTTAAAACAGCAACTTTAAGAAAATTCAATGAAATGAAAGACAAAAAGGGGAAATGTTTAAATAATCTAAGAGAAATTTAGAGATAAAAGCAATATAAATGTAAATCAAACACAAAGTGTTGAGTAAAAAAATACACTAAAGAATTATTTTTACTGTGAGAGAAGACATCAACAGCAGGCTAGATGTGTCAGAATAAATAACCAGGGACAGTGAAATGCTCAGTGGCAAAAAGTGTCTGCCACCAAACCTAACAACCTGAGTTCAAGGCCCAGGACCTACATTATGGAAGGAAAAACCCAACTCCTGCAAGCTGCCTTCTGGGCACCACAAATGTGTATGGACAAATACACACAGAAAGGAAGAAAACACACAGGAAGGAAGAAAAGGAGGGAGGAAGAGGGAGGAAGGGGAAATGTTTTAAATTAAAAAAAAAAGAGTCTAAAGACAGAGTATTTGAAGATGCACAAATGGAGAATAAAATGAACTAAAGAATGAAAAATTCGAATGGAGGATAAAATGAACTAAAGAATGAAAAATTCGAATGGAGGATAAAATGAACTAAAGAATGAAAAAATCTAAAGAAATGTGAGACAAGCACTAAAAATACAAATATTCAGGTTATTGGGGCTCAAGAATGATGTGCGAATGCCAGGGGATTAGAAAGTGTATTCAAAGAAACAATAACATAAAACTTCTCAATCCTAGAGGATACAAATACACAATGTAAGAAAGTCAAAAGTCACCGAGAGGTGGTAACACACACCTTTAATCCCAGCACTCTAGAGACAAAGGCAAGTGGAATCCTGTGAGCTCCAGACCAGCCTGGTCTACACAGCAATTTCCAAGCCAGCCAAACCAACATGGATTCAGCCTGAGGAAATAGTTCATAACAGTATGTTTACTCAGCATTAGAGCACACAAATACAGAAAGCAAATACTAACAGAGCCAAAAGAAGCACTCAACTCCACTATCATAATAGCTGGGGGAGCTTAACAGCCCACTTCAGCAGCGAACAGATTATCCAGAAAGAAAAGTCAACAAAGAAATGCCAGAGTTGAATTAGACCCAAGATCAAATAGACATAATAGGTATCTATAGAACTTGACATTCAGTAGCTTCTAGTGACATTTTTCTCATCATCTCATGGAACATTTACCAGGACAGATCATATGATAAGCCATAAGACAAGTCTCATGCATCTTTTAAAAATTAAAATTATGCTTTCTTTTTTGAGCACAATGCAATTAAGAAAACAAATAGTAAGAAAGAGAGTAGATGGGTGTGGTAACACACGCCTTTAACTCTAGCACTCAGGAGGCAGAGGCAAGCAGATCTCTGTGGTTTCAAAGTAAACCTAGTATACAGAGTTAATTCCAGGACAGATAAAAGTTACACAGAGAAACCCTGTCTCAAAAAAATGAAAAAATAGAAGTAAAAGAAATAAAATATTTTTAAAAAGCCATGTAAAGATGGAAACCACAAAAAGATTCTGTATTTTGTATGCTATTATATTGCCTTTAAATTGTTTGACTACTGAGGAGATAACAACTGTTAAAAACAAATGCTGCTGGATTAATCCAATTTATATATTTTAAAAATGCTTTGACTCCAAAATTTAAGTCTAAGGACAAGTTGCTGGGGAGAAGAAATTCTATTTTTGTTTTCACAGAAGATAAAAAGCTTTGTATTCCTTCCAGACTAACATGGTTTGATTAAACAAGACCTCCTGAAACAGCATCCCATATGATCCACCATTCAAAACAGCTATGACAAGGCAAACTTGCAGACCACTACAGCCAGGATTTCAGTGTGGTCTTAGGATCCCTACCAGCAGGAAGCTGTTTGGAAAGAACGAAGCCCAGACTCCCAAATATTGTATACAAATGTTTTTCATGGTTAATGACCACAACCAATCTTTTTTTAAAAGGTAAAAAGGGGATATGGTGTAACGAATACTTTGTTTTAGAATGGATTTTCATTTATTGATACAAATTTAAGGTCAATTTGTGATATGCCTATTTCTCCTCTTGTTTAGGTATTGTGCTTATATAGCTCATTTAAAATGTATAATTTAGTACAGATTATAGATAATTATCTATGTTAGTCAAAAAATGCAGGACCCACAGGAAAGTGACTGCTGATACTGCTTTGCTGATGAATCTGCCAGACACACTATAGCCTATAGGCTGAAGATGGAACTTTACAGAAGAACTTCGGGTGATTGATCAGGGAGTGAGTTGTCTCTGTCATTTCCAGAGTTTAACATTAAGAAAGCAGAGATTTCTCAAGAATGATAATGGCTTCTTGTCCTCCCTTCCTAACCTGTTCCTGCCCACTTCTTACTAATGAATCAGCAACACCATGATTATACTATACCTCTATATCTCTCTTTGGACTATGGTCCCCTAGTCATCCAGTGTCTCTAATGGCTGAAGCCTTAGTCCCTCTGTTTCTCTTGTTAAGCAGCTATATTTTTTTAATCCTTGTGGTAGGAAACCTTTTTCTTCTCCATAAATTATAACTTTGAAGCTAGTTTTTTTTTTTTTGTTTGTTTGTTTCTATGTTCACCTTGTGGCATTTTTTTAGGTGTTCTAGTCTTTTATTCTTATAAAGGGCAATTTTCAAAACCATACTGATGACATTCCTATATACATGTCTGCAATGTAATTTGATTAGTGAGGGAGTTTCATTTATTTAACATTTAATGGGTTAGCTACTCAAGGAAAACATTATACTGATTCAAAACAGATGAATGTCTCCTAAGTCAACAAAAACCCACACTGCTCATCTCAGTATGAGAAAAACATGACATTTAAAATGCTAGGGTGGAAGAAAAACAGTCAGATAGACTTGTCTCCTAAACAGCTTAGGCTCGGGTATCAGCAGCCAGGACTGCAAGTGTCCCTACTTGTGCTTCTTTGGATTAGTGTTGCTAATTTTCACCTGGTCAGCCCCATTCTGCCTTGTTAAGTCTTCCCTGGTCTATGGAAGTTGGGTTTTGAGGATAATCTAAAACTACTTAGATATGCACTGATTATAAATTAAGCAAAAGACATGGTAGCAAGGATCTTGTCAGATCTTTAGAAGTTGAATTTAGAAGTTTCGACAATCATGTAAACTACAACATTAACTGATGCCCATTTTAATTGTCACTTCAATTGTGGATATGATGATTTCAATTGTCGTATTTTCTTCTCTAAAGATGTACCAGAAACATAAAATTTAAAAACAAATGGATTTACTGAAGGTACTTACAATAAGAAATAGAAAGCCAGTAGTACCATTTTTCCACAGGAGAAATTTCTGCATAAACTATGCAACCCACAGACAGACTGAATGTTACATAATTGGCATTGTAGCTAATCATCTGTCTGCTAATTAAGGCTCAATTCTATTGTATGTGGTATATGATGAACATTGCAAAAAGTTATAAATAATTTGGGATGGGTAAATTAAAATTAAAACTGTGAATAGCAATAATGCTAAGGAGTAAGTTTTTTTAAAAAAAAAAAAAAAAGCATTTTCCACAGCTGAAAAATAGATTGTAGACCATAAAAGTGGTATCATTATCATTAGCAAAACTAAGTTCCAAGTACAAAGAAGGATAAAGTGAATGTGATATTAAAAAAAACTCAGAATAAATTATTTAGAATAATGAAATATCTTTTATATAAGTTTGTTCAACATTTTTACAATTTAGAAGATATTTTTAAATGCATTATCTAATTCCCACCACTGACAAGTTATATTGTGCCTATTTCACATGAAATGGAAATCCACAAATCCAAGATCACAGAGATACTAAATAACAGATTTGTAACTTAATCCTAATGCTTTGGGTTCCAAATATAGTGTTCATTCTACAAAACCTTCTTAATCTTCCAGGAAGTCACATTTCTATGGAAAACAAACTTGATTGTCTTAGCTAGGGTTTACTACCTATTGCTGTGATAGGAAAGGGTTTGTTAGGCTTACACTTCCATATCACTATTCATCAAAATAAGTCAGGACAGGAACTCACACAGAGGTGGAACCTGAAGGCAAGAGCTGCTACAGAGGCAATGGGGGGGGGGGGGGCTTGTTACTATGGCTTTCTTAGCCTGCTTGTTATTTATATAAATTTTTATTTAAATTAGAAACAATATTATTTTACATACCAAACCCAGTTCCCTCTCCCTCACATCTTCCCATGTCCCCTACAAACCCCCCATCCCAGCCCCCATCCACTCCCCAAGGAGGGTGATCATCAAAGTCTGTCACATCATTAGGAACAGGGCCTAGGCCCTCCTCTGTGTATCTACTTAGCCTGATTTTTTATAGAACCCAAGGCTACCAGCCCAAGATGGCACTACTGCCAACCAGCAAGCCCTGGGACATTAATGACCTATTAAGAAATGCCCTACAGCCTGTACCTTATGGGGGCATATTCCCAATTGAGTTTCCCTCTTTCAGATGACTCTACCTTGTGACAAGTTTGCATAAAACCCAACAGTATGTTGATCATTCAGACATTAATGATATTTATGAATTTTAGAATATTGAATTAAATGCTAAGTATCTAACTTTTATGTGTGTTTACTAAATTAGGAATTATATTAATAACATAAATACAAGTAGCTATATTGTTCTATAAGATGAATAAAATGTTTTTATTCATTAATCGTGTATTTATTTAGTATCTTGTCCTTTTTAAGACTAAACAAGAAAGGCAACAGTCTAACATCACAGACGTTTTATTCCAAAAGTAAAAATTAAATAATGCACCAAAGTAAAGGATTAAACTACTGTGTGATAATGCTGATAGACATCAGATGCCAGGGAAGCAAAGACATTGATATCATTCACATTGAGTTTATCTTACATTCAAGGAGGGCCAGGGCACAGAAGACTTAAAGGAAGAGAGGTTTAATCATACATTTAGTTTTAGATAGATTATTTTAACAATAAATATAAATATAGATAGATATAGACAATCAGCAATAACTAGTACTCTTAACACTATTTTAATGAATACATGAAAAATTAAATAACTACAACTCTTTATCATCATTTACTAGACATGACTAGACACACACAGCATACATACATGCAATGCTATTTTTTAACGTGTAACTTTTGGGCCAACAGGCACTTACTGCCAAGCTGAGTTTGGAAATCTGAGTTCAATCCTTAGAACCCACGTAATAAAGGAGAGAACTGGTTTAAACAGCTCTCCTCTCAACTTGCCAAGTCAAAGAAGAGAGAGAAGGGTAGGAGGTCCTAATGTCCCTCAAGTGTACACCCACAACAATCGGTTGTCCTTCCACTTCTAGGCAAGGCAGCCACTGCTAGTTTCCAGGGGCCGATAACCAAGCTTTTAGTAGATGGGCCTTTGGGAGACATCTAAGACCAAACCATAACACTGCCTGTGGTTCTATTACCAGCAAGGTACTAGAACTAGCAATGATACTTGCATCTATCTACTACCAAAGCCCATACTATACCATATTGCTATTTGACCTAACAGGGAAGGATCATGGTGTTTCCTTTTCCTATGTCACCCTCAGAAATTATTCTCATGCTCAAAAAAGAAAAAAAAGGGAATATAATTTAACAAAGATCTACTGATCACAATGTTCTATTAAAATGGTGGGTTGTTCCTTTCAGACAAGCCATGTTTTCAAATAATAAAAAATAAATAAAGCTGCTGAAGAGAAGGATGGAAAGCATGAGGACTAATAATCAACAGAAAAGATGAAGACAGCAGATTGTTAAATAAAACTTCTACTCAGCTATCTACTGAATATGTGTTGTCCCACTTTTAACAGAAAAGAAAAATGACTTAGAACTTAAATATTAGAAATAATATCTGTCCAGACAGAGGCAGATCTTGAGTACAAATTATAAATATTTTGTACATATAATAGCTTACATATCACTTATTATCTGTCAATGAAAAATAATACAAAGACTATTTGTCCTGGTCTACTTTAAAAACACTCATTGCGGCATTTTCTATTTGTCATCACCTGTGTTACCACCACGTCTGAGCAACTTTGCTCCCAAAGCTGGACCCCTGTCACTGATGGGAGAGGACCTCAACTCTGAACATAACACTGAAGGCAAGTACCTGCATAGCACTTTCCTATTTCTAGAGCAGTTTTTATACTAGCTCAGTAATTGACACAATAATCTTCAGAAGTAATATTAGCACAATTATGGTTTAAGGTCAAGCATTTAAAGTTCAGTTCTTGATTTCTTCCTGTAACTAACCAGTTAATGCCACATATGGGACTCCAGCACCCAGAAGCCTCGGCTGCACTGTGAGCCCACTCACCATTCCAGAGCATCACATCTTACAGGAATAGAGCATTGAAGAAGCTTCCCATACTGATTCTGCTACACATGTTGTAAGTGTTAAGTTATAGATATTATTTAATGACAAAAATACATTACAAACAGTAAGGGAGAGACAGGATTAAAGAAGTGGTTTCATGGGCCACTCAGTGGCATCATGATAAAAAGGTGTGTTTATGTTTATTTGGAAAACTGACACTAAAAAAGTGAACTTTCCTCTCCTTAAATTGCCTCATTTCTTCTCATTCAAGTAGATAACTGATTTGGTGCTTTATTGCTTCAGGAAAGAGGCATGTGCTGGCACACACACACACACACACACACACACACACACACACACACACACACACACTGAATTTAAGTTATTCCAGTTTTGCTTTCAAAAAGCTTAAACCCTCAGAATAAAGTTTTAACAGAGATGAGAGGTTCTCAACTACTAAGGAATTTCTCCTGGCCTCTCCTTACTATAAAGAAAAACAACTGAAGGAGGGAGGGCCTAATGCCTACTCCAAATGATTTGACAGATTTTGTTGACCCCTCCTGGAAGGCATTGCCCTCCCTGTGGAGTGGAGGTGGGGGGAATGGGATGGGAGGGTGGTGAAACACATCCACACTCTCTTGCACAGTCATACTTGTTAACACACTCACACACTTAGAGCCACACACACTCACAATACACAAACTCATCACTCACACACACTCTCACACTCACAGGTACTCATACACTCATGCTCACACACATACACCTTTATACCCACAAACTCATACACACACACACACACACACACACACACACACACACACACACACACATTAGACCTACAGCTGAAAGAATGGGCTTGTTACAAACATTAGGCTAAATTCATGGAATCATGGTGAGAAGGAAGAAGGATTGTAGGAGCCAGAGAGGTCAAGGACATCACAAGAAAACCCACAAACAACTATCCCAGACTCAAAGGGACTCAGAGACTGAGCCAACAACCAGAGAGCCTGCAGGAGACTGACCTAGGTCATATAGACAGACAGACAGAAAGACAGACAGACAGACAAAAATTATGTAGCTTGGTCTTCTTGTGGGACTCCTAACAATGGGAGCAGAGGCTTTGATTGGCTTTGGAGGATCTATTCCTCACACTGGGTCAGCTTGCCTAGCCTTAATACAAGGGTTGTAGCTTAGACCTACCACAACTTGATATGCTATGCTACTATGTTGATACCCTTGGAATACCTTATGCTTTCTGAACAGACACAGAGGAGGAGAGGGTTGGGGGAGAGGGGAAGATGTGGGGAAAGAAGTAGGAGGAGAGGAGGGAGGGGAAACTGCTGTACTGTGTAAAATAAATAAATTTAATTTTATAAACAATAGGCTGGTAGATTCTTCTTCCTATCAGCATTACTAGAAGGCAGCAAGACTGAGAAAGGAAGTCATCATAATATATCTAAGCAAACAGAAACACAGACATTCTATAAAATAAAAGTCTAGGACTTGGAAGTAGAATCTCTATCATATCAGACAACTATCTAGACACATAAACTTCTATCTCAGAGGTATTTGTTATATACATATAATGTAATTACATGTAAAATATTATAACATATATTTATACATACATAGGAACATATATACCACACAGAGCACCACACATTCAAGATGTAATCCCATCTAACCCCAGTAAACTGAAAGCTATCTCAAAACAATAGAATTATTTTGTTCTCTACTGGGCGACTAGGAGTAAAAATTAAATTTGAATTATAGAAATTGGTATTTTCTATATATCTAAATATATACATCAAGAGTTCAAATCCAGGCTGGCAAGACGACTCAGCTAATAAAGTCAGGACATCCTCATGGTAGGACATGGAGAATAGAACCAGCTCCTACAAATTGTCCTCTGAACTCCATACATTCATTATGGAGCAGTCATATATGTGAACACCCATGTGCACAATAAATAGATATAATTTTAAATTCAAAAATAGATTGAGTAATGATTATCTCATATCATATTCTCCTAGTAGCCTAATATTCTGAAGATGGTCTGCTTTTTTCCACTGTATCCTTCTGATGCTGTAGAAGAGAAGGGGGCAGGAGGCAGTGAGGAGGCCAACACAGGACGTGATGACATAATTCATTCTACACTGACTGGTAAAGTTCTATTATTTTCTGTACCTAGTATTAATTTTCACATCTTTCCTAAATGGCCTTGAGTCCTCTCCATCTGTTTCCATGGCAGAGCATGTTAACATATCTATGCAATTATTGAAATTTCTCACTTCCACATCTGTGTCCTAACAGATTTCAAGAATCATGAAGACAGTAACTGGAGAGATGGATCACAGTGGATAAGAGCACTTCCTATTCTTATAGAGGACCCATGTTCAGGTCCCAGTGCCCAAATGGAGCCTCACAGTCACCTGCAATTCCGGAGTACTGAACACCCTCTTCTGGCTGCCATGGTTACTAGGCATGCCCTTGGTACTATAAATAAATGCTAGGAAAACTTTGATGCATATAAAATAATTTTTAAGTTGTTTTAGAAGATTAATAAAAAGCACAGGTAGAATATCATTTGCCATTTTAAAACATGTCTCTTATGAAACATTACTGGGTGGATAAAGAATTCATTTGCTCTAAATTCATGCCTCGCAAAAAAAAATATTAGATCATTACCTATGAAGACTACTAAAGTGGAATCCAGTAAATTTCTTTCAAATCTTACTATCAAACTTCAACAATAGAGCTGGCATAGAGCTCCAGAATGATAGTCCCCACTCGAATAAAAGCCTTAGAATCCTACCCCAACATGTTTAAGGAACCACGGGGGCTAGAGAGAAGAGAGAGGCTATAAAATCTTATCCATAACCTTTGGAAGTTTAAGATAATTCGTTTTCACAAGATTTTTTTAACTTTGCATTGTTCTTCTTGATCTTTTTTGGTTTGTTAGTTTGTTTTTGGGACAGGATCTCAACTCTGAAATCAAAGCTGGTCTGGAGCTTACTGTGTAGCCCTAGGTAGCCTCAAACTTATATCAATATTCCTGCCTCATCCTCCTAAGAAATTGGATAGTAGGTATGAGACACCATGGCCAGCTCTTGATTTAAAAGGCCTAAAATAAATGGGGTCAGAACAATCGTTTCACATTAGAGGTGACTTGGTTATAATTCTTGAAATAGCTTTGCAAAACATACTAAAAATTGAATCCATGAAGAAAGCTTACTAGAGGGAAATTTGAAATGACTGACTGGACAGAAGAGTCTGGGTGAAACTCATGATCCTTTGCTGACAAAGCAACCTACATTAAGGATGCAGAGCCCTTGTATCTTTACTGCTACAAATTCCTGAGTGGGAACTTGTAGCAGTAAATAGGAACTAGATTCTGTGTTCCCAATATAAAAGGTGCTGTGCATCTCAGCCTCATAATAAAATACTCAGTAATCACTGACCTGGTAACTGTATACAAAAAAAATAAGAGGATATAAAGGGAACATATGATTACAAAAGAACAGTATTCTTATAATTCAGTGAATATAGTTCTAGAATAATGAGGGACCAAACATTAATGGATTGAATGAATACCTTTATTCAGTTTTTGAAATCCAGTGTTTTATGTATAGCTTCTCACTGACCAGACTGCTACCCATAAAGGTAAGTAGTAGCAATCCTAAAATGAAAATTAAATGTTCTATTTTGAATAGACTTCTGAGCAGTTTTCCCAAAACCTAACATGTCACACACCTTATGTATCAAGTCATTACTATGTTATTTGTAACTTCCAATATATATCATGTATAAAATAAAAACAATTAATAGATCAATTTATCTTAGACTGTCGTTTGATTCCTAATATACTTCTAAATCATATGTGAACACAAAAATATTTTTTTATTTCTCTGTCCAAAACACTTTCTTTAAGCCTCCTGTAGTGGTGGTTATTTTTAAACAACATCAAGAATCTATGACTTCATGATTTTTCAAACCTTCTCTACCAACATCAAGATGATGACTTCAGAGAATTTAAAGTGCAAAGAGACATTCTGAGTAAATCATTTACTTACAGAACTTTCAACCCTTTGATAATTATTTTTTTCATTCTTTCCGAGCAAATCCAGGCATAAATCTTTTAAGTTTTTATTAATTTTGAGGAAAACATGAAGATGAAAATGAAGGTTTGTGGATTAGAAAAGGCATCTAGATAAAGCCCTGCCATGGCAAACATGAAAGATCAAAGATAAATTTAGAAACATGAATGCAAAGAAAAAATATCACCCATTCACAAACCATCAATAATTTCATGCATATGTATTCCTATTTATAGCTTCCAAAAGATTTCTTTAACTTAATATGAACTAGAAGTCAAATGTGATAGCAGACATCTGTAATCCCAGCACACAGGAGACAGAAGCAGGCAAGCCAAGAGCTCAGAAAGCAACAGAAAACCATTGATGGAAATGGAAAGAGTAGACATAGAATAATAAAGTGAGGCAAATGTAAGTCAGGGATACACTACAACCAGCTTAAGCCATAAAGTGCTAGAAACAAGTAAAGAAGGAAGAAAACTTTAAATGAAGAAAAATTAAGGAGGATAGTTATAAGGTTCCTTCCCCAAATAAAATCAGAAATGACACCTTTAAGAAATAATCAGACATAAAAGATTGTGGCCAGTGACAGTGGAACCAGGATGTATACCAGTATGTATCCCTGGTACATGAAAGGACTTTGGGAGCATATTTCCCATGGAGGGATACTCCCTTAGCCTAGAGGCAGGAGGGAGGGTCTAGTCCCTACTCCAAATGACTTGACAGATTTTAATGATCCCTCCTGGAAGGTATCACCCTCCCTGTGGAGTAGGGGGGGATGGGATGGGAGGAGAGTTGGGGGACATAGGAGGGAGGGAGAGAGAAAGGGAGGGAGGGAGAGAGGGAGGGAGGAAGGGGGGAGGGAGGGAGGGAGAGGGAACTGAGATCAATATGTAAAATAAGAAAATACAAATCTCAATGCTAAGGGTGCCCATAAGATATATGACATCAATATATGACATCATTTTTACAATTTTACATTATATGCAATATAACATATAATATTCAGCTTCCTTTTTAAGGATTTATTGTTAAAGAATGAATATGAAAACAATGTTTCAATACATGGTAAACATCTCTTATTATGCCCATTTTATACATGAGCACAACTACCACAGAAGAATTCAAAGGGAAAATATCCTGTAAATGACTAATAGCAGAGGTAGTTGTATGTCAGCATAAAAGACACCCAGAAGACAACTAGAGCATTTTTTACAAAATCACAGAAATTAAAGAGGCATCTATCAACAATTACTAAAAGGAATGTTTTTCTGCCTGTATATAATAATTATAACAAAAAATATTTAAGGACATAACTGCATTGCACTAAAAAAAGTTCCATTAGTACAACTTAAAATGAAAACTTTTACTGAAAACATGAAGCCCAAACTATTACAAACTTTTTTTTAACATTAATGACTTAATTCTACCATTCAAGAAGCTTCTTCAACCCACTATGATCTTGCATCATATCTTACTTTATATTAAGTCTACACTTTTACTAACTAAAACATGTTAAAGATCGTCCTATAGGTTCAGTTTGCATTAAATCAAGTTACTACTACAGATAATAAAATCCAGGGTTTAAAAAAAAATACTCATGAAAAATTGTAGTAACGAAATAGAAATCTGTAAAATTTCTGATGTCTGTAAAAACAATGTGAAGAGAAAAGGATCAGAAAGGTAGAAAAAGGGTCAGGCATTGGTGGCACACACTTTTAGTCCCAGCACTAGAGAGGCAGAGGCAAGTGGATTTCTGTGAGTTCAAGGCCAGCTTGGTCTACAGATTGAGTTCCAGGACAGGCTCCAAAGCAATACAGAGAAACCCTATCTCAAAAATCAAAACAACAAAGAAAAAGAAAGGTAGAAAAAGATGCCACAATGACCATCAAACAGAAGAGCATGTGTGAAGTGAGCAGTTGTTGCTAGCCAAGAAGCCAAGAACAGACCCCTTAAATGGGCTTGGTAAGATCTTACTCATTCCCACTTCCCACTATTCACAGGTTATCCTCTCTACCATGGAAATAATATGCAAAGTAAGCACCAAATGAAAATATGTCTCAGGAAAACTTCACACTCTGATGAGGAAATAGTTGACAATGAGTAGACACTTGGCTCAATGGAGATAATTATCTTACTTCACATTACGTCTAGCTCCTTCTCACATATCTATCCCATACAGCAATAAACTGAGAAAAGCATTCAAAACAAGGAAGGATGGGGAGCTGTGTGAAGGTGGAGCACACCTTTAATCCCAGCACTTGGGAGGCAGAGGCAGGAGGATCTCTGTGAATTCAAGGCCAGCCTGGTCTACAGAGCAAGTTCCAGGACAGGCTCCAAAGCTACACAGAGAAATCCTGTCTCAAAAGAAAAAAAAAAAGAAAAAGAAAAAGAAGAAGAAAGAAGGATGGTCTGACCTATAGAATCTAATTTAAAATTTAAAACACTCTTCTTATATTGTAGAAGCAGTGGCCATAGCAAACTTAGCTATTAAAATGCAAAATTCATGCAATAATTTGCCTAGTTGTCTATTTTAAAGTAGTGAATACTAACAATTTTTAAAAGTTTAAAATTATATAAATTCTCTCTAGATAAATTCATTAAATTATTTCCATAATGCAGGTATGTTAGTATTATTCCAATATATACTTTTAAAAGAACTTGATCACCTTTAAAAATGTATGCAAATGTATCAATTCACTTTTTAAAGAAGAAAGACAAAGAGAACAAATGTGACCTTTTCTCATGAAATATTAACTTCCAATAATATTACAAAAAAAATGTCTAGGAGTTTTTAAAATATCATTAACTTTGAGAAAAAAACTGAGTCTATTGGCCTTAGAACTCTGCTTACTTAAGTTACACCTAGAACATCAACTGTGATCTCTCCTCTCTCTCCCTCCCTTGTGCCTTCCTTCTCTCTGTCATTTATAATTATAAGCAAAATGAAATAAGGTATTTCAATTTGTCTACAGGAATGGTAGAAATAATAAAAAAAAAACCATTGAGTTAAAAAAATCAAATACATTGTTTATTGGCCACATTTCCCAAACTTACCTTTCTTGTTGCATATAAACCAATAATGTCCAACATGACCAGGTACAGCTCCAAAACATGAAAACAGCTCACCCTTTCCAGTAGTCTTATGGGGAAGAGACAATCCTACTTTTCCACCCCAGGGTGCAAAAGCATAATTCTAGATGTTTCACTAGTTTTAGATAGTGCTGTTCCCCTTTATGTAGACTATTTTAGACAAAAGTGTCTCATTGACTGGAATTTTTCTCAGTACATCTTCCAAACCCACAGGCAGATGGATTAAACAACATAAAATAAGGTCATATACATTCTCTAGATTTTAAATGAAAATATGTCTTAGAGTGGTCTCTGGTAGATTAACACAACTGGACAATACTTGGAGCCACACTAGTCCAGAACAGTAAATTTTGAGGGTCTTCTTAATTTTGATTCAAAACTCTCCATAAACTTTATTACTGATGTCATCTCTAAGAAACAGAAAAGCCTGGTTTCAGTAAGGCCCTGTGGAATAAAGTTCATCTCAGGTAGATCTAGGTTAAATTGAGTCCTTTAG
The DNA here is from genome assembly GCA_030556225.1 of Cricetiscus sungorus. Lineage (NCBI taxonomy): Eukaryota > Metazoa > Chordata > Mammalia > Rodentia > Cricetidae > Cricetiscus > Cricetiscus sungorus. The sequence goes on along the minus strand of JANBXA010000007.1, from coordinate 53,736,811 downwards.
AGTCTCTGTTCTATAATAAATGATGCTCAAGAAACACTACTGGATTTTGATCAATGTGATAACAGTTATTGAAAGAAAAAAAGCAAGTACATGACTTATTTGAAGGAACTTACCAAACATGTTATTAAATAAAGCAGAATAAATTATCATAGTTGGGAATTACCACAATAGTGAAGGTTTATGGTGAAATAAACTCAAATATGAAGTCTATGTTTAACTATAAATAATGAAGCTATTATTCTGCTCATAATCACTTTGCTATGTGTTATAACTACATAATCGTTTAGGAGGCTAATGGGGAAGAGCTCCATTGTGCCAGTCTCTTTTTTTTAAACATTACTTAAACTGAGCTCTAACAAGCTAAGGACAACCCCAAATCTATAGCACTGAATCTATTCTCATTATAAATGGTGATACCAATTGCCTGATTTATTAATTTACATGTCTATAATATCATCTTAATTTTACCATAGAAAAATATTACTGGAAAAGTATTGCAATGAATATTTACTCAAAAAAAGACAAAGTTTTGCTCTCCAATGAAATACAATTTAAATTACAAATACCATAGCCAAGAAAAGGGAAAATAAATGTTATATATGAACCTCATAGCCCACCTTTCTTCTTGACTGGCATTCTTGGGTCTCTCCACTGACACTGGGCTCAAGATCTCTTTGCAAGTGTCTGCTTGATCCAGCTGAATTGAGATGGAGCCAGGTTAACTGTTGCAAACCACTTCACGCTTCAGCCTTGATTTCCAGGCTGAATCTTCTATTTCAAATAAAGAAAATAATGATGCGTTTTCCCACAACCAAACATTTTACACTGTCAACAGTGTTCAGAGGGGGAAAAATGTTTTTCAATTTTTATGAAATATGTGTTCTTGTTTTAAAAGCTGATAAAGTTATTGTATGAATAGAAAATGTTATTAAAAACTCTTCTCTTCCGGCAGCAATACTTTTGGATGTTCAATTCCTAACTCCATTAAGGCACAAACCAATTTTAGGGTCGTCTCGTTACTTTATATATGATCGAAATGGTTGGTCATAAAGAACATCAGTTCTTAGGAAAATGTTTAAACTCCCCCCTTCAAAAATACTTTTAAAAGCGTTTTGCTTTAGTCTTTTAAACAGTGTGCGAGTTTGAGCAGTTTCCTGGGGCAGAACAGAGATGCAAAGCCCCCCTTCTATTTAATGGTTCCGAATCTCACCCCCTCAGTAAAACAGGATCCAGCTTGTCACTTTCATGTTTTTCTTCTGTGCTCTCCAAGCCCCCAAAGCTTGATCCTTAATGCCCCTTTGATTCTGATCCTCCTATGTATTAACCAAGAGGATTGAAAAGAAGGAAAGCAATCCCTTGGCATGGAGACATTAAAGTGACAGTGCTATTCAATGGGCACTTGATGCAGGATGATTTGGCGAAGCAGACTTCTTCACACTGGAGTCATTCACATCATGCCATCTCTTTGCATCCAAGCAGCTCCCTATCCGGCGAGGAAAAACACTGAGGCTGCTGGAGAGGAGAAACCAAACCTTACCCCAAAGGTGTTTTCAGAGACGCTGTAGTAGTATTAGGCATGCAACCACACACTATGCAAATAGTCCGCGATATCTTAAATGGGTGTGCAGCTGTTTGGCTTCCACATCACCCTTTCTCAGTCTCTCTCCAATCTACCCACCTTCCTTTTGCAGAAAAGACATTTCTGTGCCACCGCTGGCCACCCCTGCCCACACCCCGGTCTTATACTGAAGAGCACCGAAATGTCCTGCACCCTCCACGCGATGAAGTGTTTCCTCGGGCAAGAGAAACAGCAGCACTAGAAATTATATAACTCTCGAATTTGGCTTGTCTAAGACATGGAGACTGGAGGGTCGGGGGTTGCGGGTCTGGGAGATGCTGCTGGGCATTTCACGTGCACGGAAGCGCGCCTGGCCTCCTCGCAGCACCCTCCACCCCTGAAACACTAGCCGACTGGGGCTCTCTCTTCTAGGGAGCAGGGCAGAGGTGAGTTCTAACTGGACCCTTTCCAAGCGAGGCTTTAGGGTGGACTATGAGGGGACTGAAGACTGGGAAGAGCAGGCTAGTCCGTGCTGCTCTGGCCGCGCCGGGGGAGGCGGGTTGGAGGCTCTGAGGAGGAACCCGAGAAGTCACAGTCTTAACACACCGACCAGGCCCAAGGCGCGAGCTGCCAGCGCTCGACTAGTCCAGCCGCCCTGAGAAGGGGGCGCGCAGCAACAGGCCTGAGCCCGAACCGCCCTAGGTTCCCTCCAGGTTGGCCAAGAGGCGGCCAGGCTGACAAATTGCAGGCAAAGGACAAGCGAGGCTGGCCGTAGGCGGGCCCTCGGGCGCCTGCGCCTTCCTCAGAGCCAATGAGCACTCGCAGTTTCCGGACGCCACGCCCAATCTCCGCCCGTCTGGAGGGCGCGGCTTTTGACTGGGAGGGGGCGGACCCGGCAAGAGGAGCGAGCTGTCATCCAGCTGCAAGTCCCGCCCCAGGCGCTCCGGCCACGCCCCACCGTCGGTCACGTGAGGCGCCAAGATGGCGGCGCCGAAGGCACACATTTGGTCTGAATTCGGGGGTGCTAGTGTGGTGCGGATGGAAGCTAGAGAAGCGCCCCAGGTAGGCGGAAACTTGGAGTAGTGTGGGTCACCTCCTCGGAGATGGTGCACGTGAAGGACCTGAGCAAATAGAGAGAACTAGCCCCGACTTTATGGAAGACGTAGTTCCCAACGTTCTGAAATCTACTCCAGAGTAAATGTATCTTGTTTCTCTTCCTCGAGAACCTTTTTTACAAGCCTTTCCTTTTATTAGGAATACTTTCTTACCTAGACCCAAACTCTGTTTCTCTCATTCTGTTTAAGTTTCTGCCTTTTATTGATTCTGTTTGTCCTGACGTAGCGCCAGGTTGTGGTGGATTCTTGAAGACATTCACTCTTTTGATTACCTGGGAACCTGTTATACACCAGTGCTGTATAAATCATGTAAGAATGTTGGATGAAATTCTGAAGGTCAAGTCAAAAATATACTTAAAAATACAACACACTGTAATAACACTTTGCAAACCATACACCCACACAGATGCACTTACTATAGGGATAGAGATCTGATCGGTTGGGTGACTTTGAACTTCCTTTTAGATTAGAAGTTGCTTGTGGCAATAATCTTCATTTCAACGCTTGTTGAAAGCCTTCTTTTGAAAATGAGGATGGAGCACTTACCATGCTTCTATCCAAACACCACAAAAAATAAGTAAAAAACTTCTTGGAATTTGCTTTAATCAAGGAGAGGGTAATGAAAGTCTTACAAATACCAGATGCCAAAAATATTTGTTGTCGCTTTTCATTATTTCAGTATTTACTGTCCTGCAATCATAATTCTGGGTACACTTATCCCCAGAGCTGTTACAAGGGCCTGGAATTTTTCTGTCAGTGGTGGGTAACACTGTTCAGTTAATTGGATGAGAGCACAAATAAAAATTCTGTAAAGTTTTTTGATTACCTGTGATGTTACAGATATGTGGCTTCATAGTACACTAGATGGAGTGGGTAGGGAATCCCCTTAGAAAGTACTATTTCCTCTTCCATTTTCCATTTGGATAGCAGGGCGGGGAGAGAGCAAAAGATTGCAGTCTAGTCCCTTTAAAAAGCTGTAACTTGTAAAGCATTTTACGCCTCCCATCTTCCTCAGATGTTTCAAAGAAAAAGAACTGACTTGAATACCATTTTGTACTGAGGAAGAGAAACTGGTCTTTTAATCTATTGTATAACACCTTAATAAGACCAAAGAAACCATACTTTGTGTGTGTTCATTTCCTGGAGTCTGGATCCATTGGGGTTTTGTTGGGTTTTTGTTGTTGTTTTTGTTTGTTTTGGTTTTGGGTTTTTTTAATTTGAGGTTTAGTATATGCTCTTATAAATATTAGCAATGTAATCTGTAATGAGTCTTTGACTTTATACTTATTCATTGACTAATCTAGAAAACGTAGAGCAAAAAATAAAAATCACTGAATGTGGAGAACTTGGAATCAGTAGACAGCTCACTGATGAAATAAACATTTGCAACCAAAAATTTGGATTTGCAAGAAGTGTCCATATTTTCTTGTAAGGATGAAATTAAAAACCCTTAAGCTGCAGAATTTAGAATAACAAAGGATTTAACAAATGTCTCTACAGAGAGACCTAGAAGTCTGACTCATAGCCAGACATTCAGAAAAGATCCTTTTGAATTTTTTTTTTTTTTTTTTTTTTTTAGTTTTTCACCAATTAATTGAGCAAGCCTTTGTGTTCTCTAATGTTGGTAGTGATTTGCTTATCTCATGGGACACAGGAACCTTACAATCCCTGAGTCCACGGCCATGAATTCAAGCTTCATGGTATGCCACATAGCTATTTCTGACAAAGGCCTTGCTTCTGTCCCCAGGCCTTTCTAGGAAACTGAATGTAGAACATAAAAGTCCAAGATGACCTTGATGTAATCACTGCCTTTTCTCAGGCTGGAACAGTACCCCTCTCTGATTTTCTTCTCTATTCACCAAAGCCCTCCTGGCTATCTCCTACACACCTCTACCACAAAATAATCTACCAAATGGGCTCAGGCTTTCATTAGAGAAGATATGAGATCATTGTCCACAAGCAGGTTTCTGCCCTTACCTGGATAGAGTAAACAAATAGGGCCTCTGTTCTTTTGGAATGAACAGAGAAAGCTATACTAAAAGAAAATAAATCATCTCAGTCATGAAACTTAATTTCTAATCTGTTGTCTTAGTCATTGTTCTAGTGCTAAGAGGAAACACAATGACCACAGAAACTCTTTTAAAACAAAGCTTTTAATTGAGGAGGGCTTGTTTTCAGTTGCAAAGGGTTAGTCCAATATCATTTTAGTGGCCCTGCAGCTTACAACCTGATGGTGGTGGGGTGGCACACAGACAAGCACACCTGGGTCTGGCATGGGCTTTTGAAACCTCAAATCCCACCCCCCAGTGACACACAAGGTCACACCTCCTAATATTTATAAATCCTCACACTGCCACTCACTGGTGACTCGCTCACTGATTCAATATATGAGCCTATGGGCCCATCCTTACTCAAACCACCAACCACATATATAAACACAGAAATAATCATTTTCCCAATTTTTTATAACTCAAAAAAACAGAAAACACTGTCTTGATAATAAAAGCACAGTAAATGTTGAGTCATGTCCTTAAAATATTGTGAAAGCAGATACCACAGTACCTAAAACATTTGTAGATAAGTATTTTTAGTCTGAGTATGGTTTTATAGTTTTATTTAATGTTAGTATGGTTAGCTGTTATGACTCTGGAATTTCATGTTTTCCAGGACATGAAGATGGCAATTTATCCACATGGTCGGCTGATTCCTTCTCTAGGGGATGCAAAATTCAAATCAATGATCACCGAAATCATTGAAAAACAGCTTGAATATTATAGAAAAAAGTAAGAGACACTCTGATAGCTGAGTCACCACCTTTACTTTCACATCCTTTCTATAGTCTCTAAAGATTGTAAGAAACTGCTTGCATTTTGCTCCTTTTGTTTGTCTCTTCAAAAGTTTCGTTTCTGGGTAGTGTCACCACTATACTATTTTGCCAAAATGTTCTTCCTATAGGCTTTCAGTTTCTCTTGAAATTATTTTGCTTCCAATAGCAGCCTGAATTGCTCTCTTAAAACAGTCATCCTAGGAGACTCTTCTAGATATTCACATATATGGAGAAGGGTTTTAGGAAAACTGGCAACACTGAAGTTCCAAAAGATACCTTAACAAAAGTTCTGAAAACACAGCTAATAAATAGTTCATGGAGAAAAAGAAAAAAAATATAACTTCTTACTGAGTTGGTTATAAAGAATACTTTTTTTTTTTTTAAGAACTAGACAGAAATAGCAATGGATTGAAATAGTGGTTTGTTAGAGTGGATTTCTTTTGCTTCTTTTTATAATTTTTTTTTTTTATTTATGTGTATGTTTGCGTAATGAGCACACACTGGAGGAGCTGGAAAGTGGCTTTGAATCCCCTAGAACTAGGGTTGGAGGCTGGTGTAAGCCTTTAGATGTGGGTTCTGGGAACCAAGCCCCTTCTTGTACTTCTTTTAAAAAAAAAAAAAAAAAAAAAAATGCCTAATCTTACCGCTAAAATATGATTTGTACAAATATTTTTTTTTAATTAAAAGAAATTGGTATGAAAGCAGTTTGAAGGGTACTTATCTTTTACTGATGAGCAGTTACTACTCAACACTAATTTTAGCTAGGCTGGGTGGAGGATGACTGGGTGATCAGAGCTCTTGGTTTGAGAACTTCATTTTGGATCCCCAGAAACCCATAGAAATCAGTATGCAGCAGTTTCAGCTTTAAAAGGCAGACAGGCAATCCCCAGAGCAAGCTGGCAGAGCAAAACTAGTGTGAGCTCTGACTTTGAGAGTTCATGCCTTGATTAATACAGAGCAGTCATGTATAGTTCCCAGTGTCAGCCTCACATTCATGTTTGCACACGTGTGCCCCCTCCATGACACACATTCATGTTTGCACACAGGCACCCTCTCCCTGACACATGTAACTCAAGAATAATGGCAGTTAAACTTTACAGCTTTAGATTCCAGTATGAGCCAGAATCAAGTAAATCAAATCTGTCAGATTTTGTCCAATGAAGTTTCATAAACCATAGAGAAATTATTTCAAATGTATCTGGACCAATTCACAAATAGTTCTTTTCTAGACAGGCTAACCATGTGAAAATAGCTTTTTTTTTTTCTAGATGGTCTTAAATAATTTTTTATAGTTTAATAACAAGAAATATTTGATGGTGAGTAGATTTGTTATAGTTTTTACTGAAGGAAGAATAGATACATTTCAAGAATGTTATGTTAATCTTAGTTTTTTTTCTTTGATCCTATCAGGACTGTAAATATATATGGAACTTTACTCTTTGGAACTACTAGTGCTATGTCTGGACTACTGGCAAACATCATTTTCAGAAGCAGCTTCAAAGTTCAGCGTGAAGCTTTGAAGACCTGTGTATCCTTGACTACCCTTCCATTTTTGTCTACCGTCGTTGCTTACAAGCTTTTTGTAACTGATGCTTTGCTTTCAGGTAAATTTAAATTCTTTGATACATATAACAAATTAAACTTACCCATTGACAAATGTTTATAACACTCTCAGATATTTGTATATTGTTTTATCACTTACATGTTTTCCTTGGTTTGATCTTTGCAACAAATGATACTTGATCAAGCAAAGCAAATGATACTCTTCCATAGAACTAGAGTTAGGAGTAGTTGTAAACCACCATGTGGGGTCTGGGAACTAAACCTGGGTCCTCTGTGACAATAGCAAGTACTCAAGTGCTGATCTGTCTCTCCAGCCCCTCTTGTCATTTTTCTTTATTGTTTGTCTAAAAACTTTCTTCCCTAATAACTGACTAAAGTGTCCTGTCTCTCTCTCTCTGTCTCTCTGCCTCTCTGTCTCTCTCTCTCTCTGTTTTTCAGGATAGGGTTTTTCTCTATAGCCCTGCCTGTTTTCAAACTCACTTTGTAGACCAGGCTGACACCAGGCTGGCCTCAAACTCTATCCACCTGCCTCCCAAATGTTGACATTAAAGACATGTGAAACCACGCTTGACCAAAAGGTCTATTTATATTCCTGGTACCTAGCATGTACCTGGCATATAGTAAACAATACATATATGTATTCACCTAGAATTCAGGTATCAGATGTGATAGTATTCTTACTGTGACATTGCTTCTGTAAAAAAAAAAAAAAAAAAAAAAAAAAAAACCACACACATAAAGGATAATTGTTCATATTTTAAAATATAATAAGTACAGTTTTAAAACAAGATCCATTTAAGCCTGTTAAGTGCCAGACTTTGAATTACTAAGGTCCTTTCTACTGTTTTAACTGTGGTTGCAAACAGCAAAAGAAATGCTTTGAGAGACAGCTACTTCATTTTATTAATTGTTATCTTAAATCTTAAAAGGAATAAAACTTTTTTCACTTTCTAGGTAACATAAGCGAAGAAAACTGTGTTCTGAGAAGTATGCTGGTTGGAGTATCATGTGGTGTTTTATATCCCAGTGCTCTGGCTTTTCATAAAAATGGACAATTGGCGGTTAAGTAAGTATGTCCATTCCTTCTCTTTTTATTTCATTCTTGTGCCTTGTGTCCCCTACCCCCACCCACCCACCATGTGTGGAGTGTGTGTGTGTGTTGCACATTTAACCAGAAGTCAACTCCAGGTGCTATTTCTCAAAAGCTGTCCACCTGATTTTATGTTTTTAAAACAGAATCTCACTGTGCAACCATGAATAGCCTGGAACTCTTATATGTATACCAGACAGGCCATGAACTCAGAAATCTGCCTGCCTTTGTAGATGCTGGGATTGAACACATGCCACTATGCCTATTCACCTTACATGTTTGAGACAGGGTCTCTCATTGCTCTACCTACAGCAGTGGTTCTCAACTTGTGAATCCCAACCCTTTTGGGGGGGGTCAAAGAATCCTTTCACAGTTGTTGCCTAAGATCATAGGAAAACACAGAAATTTACATTACTATTCATAACAGTAGCAAAATTATAATTATGAAGTAGCAATAAAAATAATTTATGTTTGGGGTTATCACAACATGAAGAACTGTATTAAAGGGTCACAGTAGGAAAGTTGAGAACCACTAGAGCTAGAGCTAGAGCTTGCCATTAGGCTGACTAGACAATGAATCCCAGGGACCCTTCTGTCTGCCTCCACAGCATTGGGTTATAAGCACACATCACCATGTTCAGCAATTTTTTTTTCATTTACCTGGATTCTGGGGATCAAACTTTGGTCCTCATGGTTGCATGGCAAGTATTTTATTGATTGAGTTATCCAGTCCTTCTCTTTGATCCTTCCTTCCTTCTATTTTGGGGGAGTGAGGGTGAGGAATGCTAATAAACTGTTTTTTTTTTTTTCTTTAATGAACAAAACAAAACAAAATAACCTGCTAACATGTAACTTAGTTATCTGTATGATAGACCTATTCTAGAAGTGGAGAAATCCACAGCTTTCCATGGTATATCAGTCCAGGAGACATGGTTGACTCTTTTTCATTTTCAGGTATCATTCTGTTCCAATGCCACCAAAAGGAAGAGTTATACTCCATTGGTTAATCCTTTGTCAAACTGGGATGAAAGCAATGGCTATTCCTCTAGTATTTCAGACAGTGTTTGGAATAATTCATGGCTCTTACCACTATGCTTTGTGTAAAAAACTACTTGCAAAATCTGTGCCTGAAAATTAACCGAAGACTCAGTGGAGGCCAACTGGGCAGAATGGACTTTTTTGTAAGGACTCAGGCACTGGTCAAGGAGTGAGAAGTAACTCTGCTCCTTTTGCCTGGTATATATCAGGTACTCAGTAAACATAAATGTAAAACAAGTGCACATTTCATCCTTCTTTCTTTGTTATGTATAGAAATGGGTTTGATGGGATTGGAGAGATGGCTTAGAGGTTAAGAACACCGGTGCTGTTCCAGAGGTCCTGAGTTCAATTCCCAGCAACCACATGGTGGCTCACAACCATCTGTAGTGAGATTCTGGCACATGGAGGCAGAACCCTGTATATATAATAAACAAACCAACAAATCAATAAATAAACCTTTAAAAAAAGAAAGGGAATGGGTTTGGGGTCTTGGGTCTTACCTATGTTGAATGCCAAAATAGTAAGTGCGTGGTATGCATCAGGGACTGTGCATGCCATAAGAAATGATCCCAAAGACTTCTCAAAGGAGGAGTAAGAAATATGAACACATAGTATGAGATGGTTTGAGAGATACACACATAATGTGAGGGAACTGAGACTGTAACTTAACTATTTAGACTGATGATGTTATGGGGGAAAGTAACATGAGCTAAATGTGAAGGAGGAATTGTTAGTTCTTCAGAGGGGAAATATAGGAGGCAGGGGGGTCCTTGTGTTCACAGATAAATACAAAGGGAACCAGGAATGTTAAACACACAGGATTGTGTCTTCAAAGGGAGGAATGTATAACCTGTTTTAATTTTTCTCCATGAAGGGACCATTGATCAATCTATATTATGAAGACAGGTTAAAGGAAGTCCACAGATGCCTAAATAAAGAATAACAGATATTTATTTGGGGAGCACTCGCACAATGATGGTAAATGATTGCAATGGTCTTCTACCTCTGGAAGTACAGAGTCTGCAATGCAGAATGTTCAGACCACATCCCAGAAAGAGCCCAAGCAAGCCCCTTCTCTTCCTTTTAAGGGGTCATGTCCACATAGCGAAACCACACTCTAAGGCCATTACCTCAAGTCTATTGGTAGAATAAGATGCTACTACAATATTAGCTTCTTCCTGTTGGAGAGAGAACAAAAACCAGAGCCCAGAGACAGCCAAGCTCCAATGGGTCATGCCACTGTGGAGCCACCTAACTGAGACAATACCATCAGACACCACCACCACCACTACCCAGCCAGAACTGGGCAGCAAAAGCAGCTGCAGAGCTGGAGGGCTCTGAGTTCTGGTCAGATCACACAGGAGGGAGAGCTGAACACCTGACTCAGTACCAACCAGAAGTGGCTTTAGAGTCCACTTGATTGGCTCCACCAAGACCTGCCAAGATGTGTCCTAATGGGGAGTATTTGTACACTGTGTGAAGATGTATTGCTGTGACTAATATAATAAAAAGTTGAATGGCCAATAGCTGGGCAGGAGAGGATAAGTGAGATTTCCTGGGAGAGGAGAAGAAGGAATCTAGGTGTGTGAGAGTTACCAGCCACCCAAGGAGGAAGCAGTATAGAGATGAGTTAATGAGCCTTGTGGGAAAACATAGATTAAGAAATATGGGTTAAAAGCCTTCCTGGCTGGAATAGGCTTAGGTCTACATGTCTTTCCCTCACATAACACACAAAGGTGCAGACTGGTGTGAAAGTAGTTACGGTTACAGACCAAGATTGTCTTGATAACATTGGAAGTTTAGGCAGGAGCATATGCCTTCTTCTTCATGCAACTTGTCTAATCTTTAGCAATGCATGCCTAGTATTTAATAATACTATTTAATATGAATTAATGTTAATAAATGTGATCGAGATATTATTAATTACTCAAAAAAAAGAAATATGTGTTAATCTAAGTTACAAGAACTAGTTGGAACAAGCCTAAGCTAAAGCCAGTCTGTTATAATTAATAAGTCTTTGTGTTATTTGTGAGCTGGCAGCCCAAAGAAAAGTCTGACTACAGTATCCAGCTGACATTTTTTTTAACAGTTTTGAGGTGGTCCAAGCAACCCATTACTTTAGACTGCAAAATAACTGACAGGGATTTTATCCCCCTTTTCTGGGCTCCTTTCGCATTAGCTCCTATACACTTCCAATTAACATCAATGGTTCCTTGTTTAGGAAACCAAGGGTTGAACTTTACAGTCATTGGTACAAAGTTGAGAGTTATTGCTCTGAACATTTTGCTCCTCTAGATCTTCACAGGCATCTCAACCATATAAAATGCATTAGAGGACTGAGAAGAACCCATGATTATTTCACTGTCTCACAGCAGGGACCCCTTGAAAGAATGGACCCAACTCCTACCCTCCACTTCTATTTACAGAAAAAATGTCTTACCTTCTCCAAGGGTCAAGCCCCATACATTGAGCAGCAGTTGTAAGGATCTCTGCAACCACCAGATCCAGCAGAGTGAGAATCCAAGGTAGGCAAGAAGGCAGTTCGGTTCAACAAGACTCAGTAGCAGGTGTTGGTTCAAACTACGAGTCTGACTTTGTACAGTTTCAGCGTACTTAAGAACAGCATAACATGGTAGAAAGTGTCCTAGTGATAATTAATTCAATCCCATATGCACAACAAAGCTTAAGACATGACTACATCCAAACTCTTTGTAAAGTACACCTGACGCCTTCCATAAAGATAGGTTCTAATAGACTGAGAAAAACAAGCTCAAGATAAAGGTCTGGAGGAGGATCCAATGTGGTTTCAACCACACAGATAGTACAAAGGTTACCAGGCTATTAACCATGTTCACTCACAGCCTTCTGGGTGGAAACTGGCTATATATCCCTTGAGGAGACAACCCTGTATGTTTAACATTCCTGTTTCCTTACTGTTATCTTTGAACATAAGGACATCCATGCCTCCTACAGAAAACATCCCACTGCTCTCTACCCTGAACCAGTATACTAAACACATTCTCATTTACTAATTGACTTCACTTACTGTTTAAATACTTATTACATATCTGCAATGGGATATTCACTTTCTCTGCTTCTGTGGCACTGACCACGCCCATTGGGGGGTGGAGCCAGGGGCGGAAGTGACCCATTGCACTAGGTCTGAGGAGGAGCCGGGAAGCTCTCTTGCTGGCAGGGATGTGGAAAGGAAAGCATCCAGTGTAACCTGCTAGTGTTCATCTGTCTGTGTTGTGAGTTATTTCTCCCTGAATAACATCTATTCAGCTTATTTGTTTATCCTGATCCTTATTAAACCGTGATACATATCTGCATGTCATATATTAAAAACCAGAAATTTAATGATTCAACCACTGTCCTAAGGGACAGAATCTAAAGAAAAGAATTCACAGCCCCTTCTCTTTTGGAATCTGTGTATTCCAAAATTATTCTGAAAATGAACACTAATGAGAGAAGTTATGGGATAAAAATACCAAAGTTCATTCTTATATATGATTATATTAGAAACTGGCAACCTTTCTCCTGCTATTTGAAAGCTGAGTCACTGTACTTATCTACTTCAGATTGTCTTTTCTAAGGCAAGAGTGCCTACTCAAAGGTTAAGAGCAATTGTTGTCCAAACTTGTAAGGACTAGAGTTTGTATCCCAACATCTATATAACAAGCTGGACATGATCCCATGCATGCCTGTAGTCCCAGTGCTGAGTGGGGCAGAGACAAAAAAAAAAAGAAAAACAAAAACAAAAATGTTGGGACTTATTTATGTCTTCCAGCATTGCCAAAAGACACAAGGTCCAATTCAGTGAGAGGTTCTGCTTGAAAAGGAGTAAGACAGAGTAATGGAGGAGACCTGATGCCCTCTTCTGGTGTCAGTGAATACAGACAAGCACATAACACACACACACACACACACACACACACACACACACACACACACACACACACAGAAAGAGAGAAGAGAGAGAGTTTTTATGTGTTTTTCTGTCAATTCACTTAGAGTGACTTATCTCCAACTTCCCCGTTGCTTTGGTCATGTTGTTTCATCACAGCAATAGTAACTCTGAGACAGGTGTCTAGGCAAGACCAGCCTTCTAGATCAAAAATAGCTCCTTTTTCTGGTGCTATTTCATCGAGATAGAGCAAAAGAGGTCTCTGCAACCTCTCGTATAAAGGTTCCAATCTTATTCCTGAGGGCAAAGTCCTAACTATATCCCAAAGGCCTTACTTCCTAACACTATCACCTTAGATGGTGCATTAATTACTTTTATATTAATAATATATATAATACATAGCAATATAATAATAAAGCACCATGACTAAGGTGACTTGTAGGAGATTTTGTCCTTTAGAAAGTTGAAGTACATGATGGAAAAGCTTTTGGCTATATTTTCTCTTAAAAATGTATAAATCACTACCTTGTTAGTATTATAAAGATTAAAGTACAGAAAGCCAGCCAGATGACTCGGAGGTGTGGTGGTTTGAATGAAACTGGTCCTCATAGGCTCATATATTTGAATGGTTGCTCCCTAATTGGTAGGTTTTTTGAGGAAAGATTAGAAAGTGTGACCTAATTAGAGAAGGTATATTACTAGGGGTGGGTTTTCTGATTTCAAAAGCCATGCTAGACCAAATCACACCCCCCACCCCCTGCAACTTGTGGATCAGATGATCAGATGTGAGCTTTCAATTACTCCATCCCTGCCTGAAGCCTGCCACCACGATGATAATGGACTAACCCTCTGGAACTGTAAATAAGCCTGGTCTACAGAGTGAGTTCCAGGACAGTCAGAGAACAGCACAAAGAAACCCTGTCTCAAACAAACAAAAAAAACAAATTTTAAGATTTAAAAAAAAAAAAAAATGTTGGTTATTTTATACTCTTTGGGGGGGGGAGGAAACATCACCCAGCTCCCAAATAAATCACACATGGAGACTTTTTCTTTCTTAAAAATGCCAGGCAGGCCTTAGCTTGGTTTATTTCTTTCCAGCTTTTCATAAATTATACCGTCTACCTTTTGCCTCTGGGCTTTGACCTTTCTCTATTTCTGTATATCTTTCTTCTTACTGTGGCTGGCTGTGTGGCTGTGTGGCTGTGTGGCTGGCCCCTAGTATCTTCCTCTCCTTCTCTTGCTCCTCTATCCTCCTAGATCTTTCCTCCTGTTTATCTTCTCTGCCTACCAGCCCCACCTATCCTTTCTCCTGCCTTGCTATTGGCCACTCAGCTCTTTTAGACCAATCAAATGTTTTAGACAGGTGAAGTAACACAGCCTCACAGAGTTAAGCAAATGTAACATAAAAGAATGCAACACATTTTGCATCATTAAACAAATGTACCACAGCATAAACAAATGTAGCACATTGTTAAAATAATATTCTCTAACAACAAATGACTGTTGAAAGGGAAAAAATGATAGCTTGTGTTTCCTGAGGACCTGGATTTGAATCCCTAGTACCCTATGTAAAATCACTAGATGTGGTGGGCACACCTGTGATCTCAGCCTGAGAAACAGGATGGTCCTGGGGCTGCTGGCAGCTATTTCTGTTGAGTAGATGAGCTCCAGGTTCCACAGAGAATCTATCTCAAACAATAACCAGAGAGTGATAGAGGAAGGCACCAATATAGATATAGATATTTCTGATATCTACATGCACATAAGTGCATACATTCCCATGCATGAATGGGTATGTGAGGAGCTTTCTAAGAGCTTGTGAGAAAGATCTAAGAAACCATGGCAAGAGTTCCCGGACATCCACTTCTTTATTAAAAAAAAAAAAATCATGGATTATTCATTCATACCTCTCCCAGGTGTAGAAGCAAGTTCACGTCAGATTATTCATTACAACTGGATATTGTTATTATTTATAAGCTTCTATGGAAAACCATGTCCACCACATGTGGCTTGCCCTTATTATGGTCTACTTTCCTTATGTGACTCCTCCTATCCCTTGAAGTATAATTGTCTCATCTCGGAATAAGTTGGCTATTTCATTAGACTTTAGTCTGCCCCATTTATCAGCTCCATTCTCTCAGGTTCCACTGCCTGTAGAACAGGAAACATATGTGGCCATACACAAGGAAAGAACTCTCTTATATTGAAACTAATTAAGTTTTGGAAGTAGATGTGTTAATATTAAAGCATGTTTTAAAACAGACAGTATTACCTACCAAAGGATAAGAAGGCTTTTTCACAATGATACACTGATCATTTGTCCTTTATTTGTATAATAATACAGCTTGAAAATGTATGAAGAACTATAAAGAAGAGGGAAATTTCCTATAAAAGTTGGAAATTTCAACAACTTGGTACTTAATGAGAAAGCTGGTATAAAATAGAAAGAATGAAGAAAGAATACTCAAACAGTACTTTGTGCTGGGTATAGTGGCATGTGCCTGTATTCCCTGCTGCTCAGGAAGTTGAGACAGGAGAATCATCTGTCTTCCTGGGAGTCTCAGGCCACATGGGCAACACAAACCCTGCCTCTCCAAGCAAAGCAGCACATTCACCCAATTTGTCTTCACTGTTGCTTTCTGGAATTCTAGACACAACAGAAGATAGATAGATAGATAGATAGATAGATAGATAGATAGATAGATAGATAGATAATTTGTAAACATGAAAAATTCAGTTGTACCAGAATCTGCATCAAATATATCAATACAATTTAAAAGGATTCAAACCCTACCAAGTATGTTCTCCAACCACAAGAGAGCTGAATCGGAAATTCAAAAACAGATTAGAAAACCTAGACACTTCTAGATAACCCCACAGGTCAAGAAATTTAAGAGAAATTATAAGACTTTTTAACTGAATAAAAGTAATTTTAATTTTAAATTATGAAATCTGTGGGAGAAAAGAGGTATTTAGAGGGGAGTTTCTGATATTAAACACATATCCCAAAGGGTAAAGTGATCTTAAACCAATGACCTCATCCATGCACATCCTTAAGAAAATAGAAAAAAAAAGGGGAGGAGAAAAATGTAAGTCTCAGGTAAAAATAAGAAAGGAAATAATAAATAGCAGAGAAGAAAAATTTTCAACTTTAAAACATAAAAACACAACATTTTTAAAAAATGAAACAAAAAACAACTATTCAAGATCAAAATAACTGTACTCCATTAGCCAGACTAATCAGGCATCAAACATTTGAAAACAGAAGACTCATGAGGTTGTTGGACCCTAATTCCAGGGTCCTGATGGGCTGGTGGGAGAGCCCCGAGACACAAACACCAAAACCAGGAGATGCAACAAGCAAGAGGTGTTTATTGAACGAGTGCACTCAGGTGACAGCAATCTCCGGGAAAGCTGCACACCCCTCAGAGGGTCCAGGCCCCTTTTAAGGAGTGTAAAGCAGCATACATGCATAGGGCACAAGGTGATTGATTACAGAGTATAATTACAGAGTACAATTCTATGTTTGAGAGATTACCCAGGTGCGACCTATTCTTCTTTAAAGGAAAAACAACAGAATGACAGGGGAAAATCCCAGACTGTCCATTGGTCCGGTATGACACAGCCAGGACCGTTCATTTGGAACCATCTGTTCCAGGGTTGGGGCCCATTTCCTTGAGGTAGGCCACGACCTGGGAGAGACCAGTTATTTCACAGATTGATGATTCCATTACTAGCCCTATTAGGCACAATCAGCTTAGCATGATCCACTAGCCCCATCACAGTAGTAACTATCTTGTTGTTCTTTTCTCCTATGCCAATGTCCACTCTTTAAGATTTTATTTCTTTTGTAAGAATTATTCTCCTGCCCCTTTCCCACATCCTTGCTCAGCAAACTAAAATCTTTTAAGGTCACCGCAGGGTCCACAGATATTAAAAGCATAAGGAAATACTTAAGAACAATATCTAATCCTACAAATTTGAAATTTAGACCAAATGGACATTTCCTTTTGTCCTATGAAAACTTACAAAGTTCTATCTAAAAGATATCTATAAGTAGAACACTGAATTATCTATTATAGATGCTGGAGTTATACATAACAATACTTCCAACCAGGAAAACTCCAGGCTCAAAAGCCTTCTGTTGTTAGTCTACCAAACATCCAAATAATATCACAATGATGCAAACTCTCCCCGCAAAAAAGAAAGATTGCTGAATTACACTTAGTAAATCAACACTATCCTACTATCAGCCCCAAGCACTGAAGATGTAAGAAGGGCTGGAAAAACGGTTTGGAAGTTAAGAGAAATTTCTGCTCTTGCGGAGGACTCGAGTGTGAGTCCACAATAATCTGAGTAACTTGTGCTTTTACTAGAATTGATGCCTCTCAGATTTTCAAGGGAATCTATTCATTCTGATATGATAAAATTCAAGGACTCCTAAAGCAATTTGGCAGGCATTTTTTATCGACTAGTCACAACTTTAAAAAATAACACCTAAAGAATTTTGCCTCTCCCTGTTTTATAGATATAGAAAGGAACAAACGAGAAATAAAACAGAAGTCTTAAGAAGTCTGGTTTGTGACAATGGTTTCCAGTTGTGAGAACTTTATAGAGACCCCAAGTTCCCTGGCTGCTTTGTAGAGCAGGCTGACCTGGAACTCACAGAGATCCCCCTGTCTCCGACTCCTGAATGCTGAAATTAACGCGTGCGCTCTCCCGCCCGGCTCTCTTGCTTCTGAACAGTTACTTTTTCACTGCATTCAACGAACCCTGTTTTACAGAAGCAGTGTTTTGGGGAACGCCGGGAACGCTTGAGGCAGTGAGCGCTCGCTGTGGAACTGCTCACGGTCCGCTGGAAATCATCCACAGCACTACATGGCCCAAAGAGCGGGAGATCCAAGCGAAAGCAGACAGGGCAAAGGCATCTCAGCCTCGGGCTAACTTCACTGCCAGGGCAGCCTACACCCGCTGGGAGCCGAGCCCGGGAGACTCGGAAGCAGGCTGCGAGCCCAGGTGGGGGGGGGGACGGATGGCGGTTTCCACAGGCTGTACCTGGCCGAGGGCTAGTGAACGGATGCCCTCTGCAGTCGCCCGCCTTCTCCGCTAATCCACAGTTTAGCAGCTCCCGGACCGGAAACTCCTCCAACAGGAAGCAGAAGCATCGACAAGGTCACGTGTCATCCAAAGATGGAGCCCTGGCGACCTGAGCGAAGGTTGCGGTAAACCCGAGCGCGGGAGAACCTGAACAAGCACCGGCGGCTGGAAGGAGAGCAGACAGTGCAGTTCATCCCGCGGAGTGTAAGTAACCATGTCAGTGTCAGGAGATGCACGGGGCGGCAACCACTGAGGGGGAGCAGTCTGTGCTGAGCCACTCTTCACTTTCCACCCTAGGAAGACCCTGCAGGATTTATTGAATTTGATCTCAGAATTACTGCCAATTTTCAACGTTACAGGGCTAAATTTAATTTTCCGATGTTCCATTTTTATGCAGATACTTTCGTAAATATGCGTAGTATTTAGTTGTGGGTTGGTTTGTTTTGTTTTTGAGAAGTAGATTATAACCCAGGAACTGACAACCCTGATGCCTAAGCTTCCCAAATGCTATTATTACAGGTGTCACCACAGGTGACAGACCTTTGTTTTTTATAACTGCCACCCGGAAGTGTTTTTTAGCTTGATCTGCACACAAAATCCCATTTGCCATCCTGACATTCACGCTGCCTGGTACAGAGATCAGCAAACTACTGGCATGTGAGCCATAGTCGATCTGTCAAGTCTGTCATAGTCTGTCAAGTCTGTGCCTGCAGAGGACAGAAGAGGGCATCAGATTACACTGGCCTTGAGTAACAGCTGTGAGCTACTTAATATATGGGTGCTGGGAATAAAACTTGGGCATGAGAGATGCTCAGCCATCTCTCCAGCCCCGGATTTTACCTTTAATTATGTGTATCCTAGTGTGGCCTAGTGCACACACCTGCAGTGCCCACGCAAGTCAGAAGAGGGTATATCCATTTCCCTAGAACTGGAGTTAGAAGCAGTTGTGAGCAGACCTTTCTTGAGAGCTGGAGAGCCTGAGGGCCTAATCCTGGTCTTTTGTTTTTACAAAGTGGTTGCACTCACTTGAAAAAATACTTTATAGTTCCATCGGCAGCATGTCACAGCCTTCCTGAACGCTTCCAAATGAAATTTTTCTGAATTTAACTATTTTGAGTACTTAATTATGTATCTATGTGATCTTAGTTTCCCCTAATGATTTAACATTTTGCCAAAAGTTACTGGTTGTTGGTTTTTTGTTTTCTTGTGACTTGAAGCTCTGTTTCATTTTCTTCCACTTGACTACTGAATACAAGTTCTTTGTGTTTTTCCTGTGGTTAAGTTTTCATGTAGTTCATGCTGGCCTCAATCCTATCCTGGGTCCTCCTCCCAAGTGCTGTAACTACTGGCATGTCACCATTTCTGAATTAAACATTTCATAATTTTTGTTTCATTCCTGTTGTAAATAAGAAAATAAGGACTGTGAAGTGTCTGTTTCTTAGAAACTCTTGTGCTGTTTTTCCTGTTCAGGTTTCTATTGTGCTTTACTAGGGGATGGGGAATTTTTTTGTACACTTACATACATTCGTTTTTCAGATTTTGAAATTCACAACTTTCAAAAGTTTACATTTCAGATGACTATTTTTCTAATTTTTAAAATGGGATTTTCATGTTTTTTAGGTTCAAGATGGAAAATCATAAAGAAAGTGCTATCAAGGAAGAATTAATATTTAATATCATATCCAGAAAAGTTAAACAACTTCCTGAGTCAGACAGGTAAGATCCTTTAGTATTAAAATGTCTTTACCAGATTATCTTAAATTTGCTGGCTTATGTATAATTAACACAGGATAGCAAAGGAAACAAAACTGTATTTTTGCTTTGATGAAAAAGTAAAGCCCAGAGACACCTTTTTTTAATGTGTCACAACTCACTGTAGAAATTGAAAGTAGAAGTCAGAAGTAGCCTATTGGTGAACCCCCTTTTCCATTCAACTTTTACAGTGATACAAAACTGCATGGTCCCATCTTAAAAGAACGTTGTTCACCTTTTTTATTTTCATTTATTTATTTAGACTTTTTGAGACAGGATTTCTCTGTGTACCTTTGGAGCCTGTCCTGGCACTCACTCTGTAGACCAGGCTGGCCTTGAACTCACAGGGATCCGCCTATCTCTGCCTCTCGAGTGCTGAGATTAAAACCACCACCCAGCTCCTTTATTTCTTGTCTCCTCAATATATTTATGTATGTTTACCTTTAGTAAGAGTACCATGGAATTTGTGGCTAGATGAAATGACAGAGCAATGAGTGTTTAAAGATCTTTAAATGAGAAACATAATTTACAAAATATGCTAATAATAAGAAGGTAGTACACGAAACTACAGCGCATTTCTAAAGAATGTTCTTAGGCCTCGTTGTCAACCAAAGAATCTGAGTGGGTCACAGTTATGACAAGCTAAGGCTGGGCTGTGTGTGTACACGAGTGCTGAGGTCAGAGGACAACTTTCCCGAGTCTGGTCTTCCCCACCGTGTGGGTCCTAATGGAACTCAGGTTGCCAGACCTGGGGACAGGTGCCTGTATGCATTGATTTATTTTACCCAACTATGAGACCTTGGAAAGGAGCTAGTCTAGGAAGAGCAGAAACAGGGTCACGGAAGTGACAAAGTCTCGGTCTGTCATATTTGAGGAAACAATATTAGTCAAACATAAGTGGACATAACAAGGTTTTAAGCAGAAAAAATTTGATCCAACTAACTTTATTGTCTATTCCAGCCAGTTTGGATTAATAGATTTAAAGTAGGTGAGAGGTACTATTGAAAGAACCAACATAGTTAAGTTACCCTGGTGAGTACAGACAGCATGGTGAGAGCTGAAATCAAAGATGTAAAGTATGACTTGGAGATTGCTCCATTTTCAACGAGGAAGATCATACCAATTCCACTTTTTGCTGGCACTTAACCATCAAGATGAACCTGACCTATATACTGAGCAGCAGTTAAGAACTTGATAAATTTCAGCCACTGTGTAACCCTTGGCACTACCCCTACCCAGACACACTGTTTAGCTGTTTCTGGGGATAAATAACAAAACTTACACAGGGTAAGGAAAACCTGAACAACTGATGTAGAAATGGAGATGACAGGAACAAAGGAAGAAAGTGGGCTAACAGTGGTCTCTGCACCAAATTAAGCTAGCATTACAAGGTTATGATTTAGCTTGGAAACCATAGAAATGTTTAATTTTAAAACCACAGTAACTACAGTTTAGTTAGGAGACAATAAAGTGTTCTTTTCAGGTTTCAGTTCCACTGTTTCTAAGCTTTGCTTCCCATGGTTAAATTAGGAATGACTCCCATTTTATAACTTTTATGTATTTGTGGAAGTGTACAAGTTCTTCAGCCCCTAACCAAAAAAAAAAAAAAAAACAGGCTTCTCACATTGGGACTGTAGTTGTCCATTTCTAGAGTTCTGAAACCCCCAATGCAGTCTCTTACCATGGGGCCCACTATGAGAATCTCCAAGGTGGAGTCACCTTTATATATGTAACTAGTTCTCAGGTGTGTGAAGTGAAAGGTCAAGAAAGCATTATCTTACACAATGTAGGGTGCTTCAGTATGATGTCCTAGAAAAGCTTTTAAAATAAACAACAACTACAGAACCTAGTGGAGGTACTTTTAGGTTGGGTTGAGAACTGAGAAACATGAGTCAGTAAACCATACTAAAGATCACAATGCAATTGGTGGAAAACAGACTGAGAGCTTATTCTATTTGTAGGATTTAGTGGTGGTTTTAGGTAATTTTTTCCAAAATTAAGCATATTGAGCATATATTTTGGCTTAAAATCCATTTTTCTACTTATCTCAAATTACCTATTAAATATTCATCAATGAGTTATTGTAAATTACCTAGCATAGTATTTCACTTAAATGTCAGTTACCCCAATTTCCTAATATGGATAATATTAATATTTGAGAGAAAAGTAAAAGAAAATACATTAATTTCAAACTACTGAAATAAAGTTGAATGTGTATGTGTATAAACAAGTTGTTTATAGACACAATGGTTGCAAGTCACTAATAACAGTACTACCTTAGAATGTGTTGTACTTTTTAGGTATCATGGGAATTCAAAAGACCCAGGCATATCCCTCTCTGGAGCTGTTCCATTACATAATTCGGGACAAGATTCTTTATTAAAATCACAAAATGCATGTAGCCAGTACCACTGTATTCTTATGTGTTACCCATATTCTAGCCTTTTTAGAATAGAAATGTAGGTGTGAAGGTATAAATTTTGGTTTTATATGTTTACTTCTTCCCACGGTGCTATTAAGTTTTATAACTACCAGTATTGGAGAACTTAACCAAATTGTGGAAACTTCTTTTTCCCTCACCCTCAGGAATCTGCTTGAGCATGGGTCAGCATATGTTGGACTTAATGCTGGTTTCAGTGGCCTGATAGCAAACAGTCTTTTTCGGCGCATCTTGCATGTGACACAAGCACGACTAGCTTCCAGCTTACCGATGGCCGTGATGCCTTTTTTGACAGCAAGCCTGACTTATGTAAATTTTGTAAATTACCCTTTGAGTACAGGTATGTTTTATTTCATTATCCTCTGTTTGCCTTAGTGCAAACTATGCAGTTTCACCTAATACCAAAATATTAATACTAAGTAGCTGTGGGCTATACTGCAGTACTTAGGGAAGACAACAGCTGACTCACATGAGGTCCGCCAGCTAAGCAGTCAGTACATGTATGTCGTATTTCCCTGATCTGAAGCAGTGTTCCCATAGTGTTGCTTTGGTTTCTCCTGTTAATCCCCACATTATATTAAATTCTTAATTCTTTAATGTTAAATTCTTTTAAGGAAAAGTAGGATACGGGAATACAATTCTATAATCTCTGGAAGTCCTATATGTACATGTGTAGTATTTAGCAAAAAAAAAAAATTAGCTTCCTTGAAACTGTTATGTATCCAGTATTCCATGTGTGATTGTTCAATTTTGTGCTTTACTTTCTATTAAATAGTGATTCATTTTCTAAAAATCCAGATCAAGTCAAAAATTATTTTCCTACTTCTCAGCATTTCCCAGCCAAGGTCTTGATACATGCTAAGCATGCACTCATGCCACTGAGCTACATGCTGTCCTTTGAGAGTGAATGCAAGATCATTCTTGTCGCTGAAAATGTGAACCCTCTGCGCTTAGTACCTTGACCATCACATACACAATTTATTTCCTAGGTGATTTGAACTGTGAGACCTGTGCCATGACCCGGGGTGCACTAGTTGGTTTTGGTCTGGGTGGTATATACCCTATCCTTTTGGCTATACCTGTGAATGGGGGCCTTGCTGCCAGGTAAGACTGTTTTCTAATTTAAAATCTTTATTTATACGACCACCTAAGGAACTCAGAACTTAAAAAGAGCAAATATATTCTTATGTTAAGTCATTTAGACCAAAGGCAGTGGTTCCCTTCTCACAAGTTTTAAAGTAGTTCTGTCATGCTGTACCTGCCTTTATATATATATATATACATTTGTGTGTATATATATATATATATATATATAGCTATAGCTCAGGCCACTAACCTTCACTGTGTAATGAATGTTTGTTACAAAACAAATTAGTTTGAGTGCTATAGGTCTAGCATTAACAGCTGTGTCCTATAGAATATGAGTTTGCACACATATCCTAAAGAAAAATGTTATGAGCAAACTGCTATGTGTAAGCCATCCACACCAAAATATTCCAGTTACTCTTTGAACTCTTGTAGCTCCAGAGGTGAGCTAAACAGGCACAAGACCTCACAATTCGTTGTTTCTGTTTTCATTTTTTCTAGACAGGGTTTCTCTGTGTAACATCAGTGGCTGTCCTGAAACCCAGAGATCTTGCCTGCCTCTGCCTCCCAAGAGCTGGGATTAAAGGCATGCGCCACCAATGCAAAACAATCATTTTTAAGACTAAAGAGAAGGCATTAATGAAAATGTCAATGAAGCCCATTACTACCAACAGTGGATATATGCCAATAAAAAAGACTGCCATTATCTTTTAGATACTTTTACCTAACACTTACAGAACTGACATACTCGATAATAAATATGCTTTCTTACAGGTATGAATCAAGCCCTCTACCACGGAGAGGAAACATCTTAAATTACTGGATTACAGTTTCTAAGCCTGTCTGTAGAAAGATGGTATTTCCCATTCTACTTCAGACTGTGTTTGCAGCATACCTTGGGTCTAGACAATATAGACTCCTCATAAAGGCTCTTCAGTTACCTGAACCTGGCTTAGAAAATTCATTGATTTGAAGCAAATATGTACAACAAAAATAAAATGGTGAAAATAATCTGTCTCTTATATTAAAAATAAAGACTTGGAATGTTTTACAAGATACAACTCTGACCTGCAATGAAAGACTTAACAACAAAAGTTGAAACACCAAATAAAAACTTACATACAAGGCATAGTTTTGAGGCTGGGAATGTAAGTTAGTGGTAGAATGGTTTTAGCATGCAAAAGGACCTAGATTTAATCCAGAGCTCAAAAAACAAAAATGTGAAAGAACATAATTTCTCTAGTTTGCTCAACACTGTTTCTTAACCACTGCCAGTACCACTCCTTTATATTAAGGCATTTGGTTTAGTCTGTAACAAGAAAAAAATGACTACATAGCAATTATGAACAAAGACCTCACAAAGCCAAACAGGAACAGAATTTACAATATATTTACTTTTCTGTTGAGGCTGTTTCCATGAGGGTCACTCATCTTCCTTACAAAGGGTCGATCCCAGCCTATGTCCTTGGAGCTACAGGGTTTAGAAAGTCACCTTTTTAAGCTTTGAACCATTATTATGTGGTAGTTTTTTAGATTCTCAGGTTTGAGGGTTTTGGGTTTCCCCCCCCCCATTTATGGTGCTGAGCAAGTTAACCTGTAATTCAGTACCTTCCTGAGTAACCCCATTCACAGCCTACTGCTCCTATTTTTGCTTTCTAAGGTATGTTCATGGAGTTACTTCACTAGATCATTTGTTTCTGGAGTGATGTCTTCTTCCCAAGTGTTTCACAGCCTTCTTTTTTAACTGCTATTGTGGCATCTGAATGAACACTGTCCAATTTCTGTGATGACAAATACCTGCACTATTAATATTAGCCACTAGCTGCTATACATAGCTTCTAAGATCATGAGCTGTGGATACACAGCCTCAGTAAATGCACATTAGATCGATTTTCCATGAAGCAGCTACTCACCACAGAATTAGTCTACCAGTATCTACAACCATACTAAATATGGTTTCACTTCTAAGTACATCTTAGCTATCCCTTCTAAATGGTGTTGATTTAGACTTGTTGATTTAGAAAAGGTGGCTTTGTCTAAAGAAAGGAAAAAATGAAAAGTCAGGCATGCCTAGCAACTGGGAGAAAAAGGCAGGGCCATTGTATCAAGTTTGAGCATAGTTTGATGTACATAGTGGTTTCTAGTCCATTGCAACATCCTTGTCTCTATCAACAAAACAACTAGAATTCAAGTGAAAGTTAGCATAGATTTGAGTGCAAAGATGATTTGTTCTTTCAAAGAACACATAAAATATACTCTTCAAATTTTTTAAAGATATACTTGATATGTCTGCACACCAGAAGAGGGTACAGATTTCACTGATGTTGCTAACCACCAGGTAGTTGCTGGGAATTAACTCAGGACCTCTAGAAGAACAACTAGTGCTCTTAACCTCTGAGCCATCTCTCCAGCCCTCTATTCAAAAAACAATTTTTAAGTATAACTATGAGGTAAGGAAAAAGAGTTTCCAAGAGAAAGGAAAAAGTATTTCCTTTATCTTTCCCTGGATTAGTCATGTGGTTTCTTTTGCTTCCTTTCTAAGAGTTCCCAAGTTCTAGTATGGTTTACTTTTAGAACTGCAAAGAGAAAATGTATTTTGTACATAATTGCCTGTTACAAGATTAGCAAAGTAAAGGCTTTCTGATTAAAAACAAAACAAAAACTGTCCACCTACCTTCTCACTTTTAACACATAATTTAATTGATCAAAGTTAAAAATAAAAAATCAAAAATAATTACTACATTCCTTAGGTATGCAGATGGTATAATCAACTTCAGGTAACTTAAAACTCCAGTGAAAGAACCATGTTGTTTGATAAGTACAAATCATTTACTACGTTTGAAATGGTCCCAGAACCTTACTCCTAACACTCTAGCTATGTGTTAAACTGTTTCTATCACAAAAGGATTCCTGGACTCTTCCCTCTGCTACATAGTCAAATCCTCTTTTTAAACTAGTAGAAATGGGCAAGTAAGCAATAAATGTACACTTACTGCTGTAAGTGTACAAAAAACCTGTTTGGAAGGCAAGTATATGACATGAACTGTAACATTAAAACCTAAGGAAATTTAGCCTTTTGTGGCTCAGACCTATCTAAATGCCTCAGTGAAAAAAATGGTTAAGATTTCGGTCCAGTTAAAGTAGACAAACCATTAAAAAGATTTAGACATTTTAAATATGCTCTGTCCAGGTACATGGCTTTAAGGAATATTCATGTTCATTGTACATAAGATATATGTGTGTACATATGTTTGTATACATGTATTATTAAAGTCAAATCTCAGGTAAGAGCCAGAAGGGTCTTAAAAATTTGACCCCAACAGGATACATAACTTGGAAACACTTGGGGGCTATAAAATTCAAATTTTTACCATGACAGAATTATACAGTGCTCCAAACATAATTTGTGACTAGATCTATAAATTAGTTCTTAATGTAAACAAAATTATTTTCAGATAGTAAATCTAAGTCAATAAAAATTATAGGGTATTGTAAAATTGGGTAACTGGTTAAATATTGAGCTCACACATGATGGGGTTTTAAAATCAAATATATGAGAAAAAGGCCATAATTGAAGGTCTTTTTAATTCCTAATTAATTAAATAGGTGAAGAGGGGGAGCACTGGCCCAGGAACACAATAAAAACATAAAAGTGGGCCTTATAACTTAGAATCAACACGAAAGAGGGAGAAAACACAAATATTACCTATTGAACTTTGAAGAATCACTGTTTTATTTAGTTACAAAAATTAACTCATCTGTGAACACTTGATCTCTACCTTCAAAATATCTCAACCAGATAACTGCGTGTTATTAAGATACACGTTATTAGTGAATTATCCACACTGCATCTGGATTCCAAAGTAACAGTGGATCAGCTGTACTGTAGGAGTATCAGCTACTTTAAATATAAGCTGTGGGAATTCTCTTTACTTTCTAGCTTTATGGACACTGAACACATAAATACAAGAGAGAACTTGAATGAATTTTGAGTATCATACAATTACAGTGTAATAACACTACTTCCTATCAACTCTTCTATCTGCATATTTCCCAAGTGAGCCAAAAAATATGACTTAGTCTAGATCAGATGAAAAATATGTTA
Source organism: Cricetiscus sungorus (assembly GCA_030556225.1). Taxonomy (NCBI): domain Eukaryota; kingdom Metazoa; phylum Chordata; class Mammalia; order Rodentia; family Cricetidae; genus Cricetiscus; species Cricetiscus sungorus. The sequence goes on along the minus strand of JANBXA010000007.1, from coordinate 53,709,233 downwards.
GCATAATCCAACAATAATGAAAAAATGATTGGGTTGAGTTTTTTTTTACTTGAAATATGAAATAAGTCATTATCATTCAAAATATGAAGGTCCTTACAGAACACTACAGAAATTTTAACAGAACAATAGAAACTGTCATTCATCAGAAACCTCAAAACATTCAAACAGGATCAAGTACTCAGAATGTTCAACATGCCATATCTGAGATTGCATACAAGAGCGTACCCTAAATTGCAATACCACCCACACATTATCATAATCACTTTTTAAAAACATACAATCAATACATCTATTTAAAAATACTACTCTTTACGTTGAGAACTTTATTCTACTAAGCAAGGTGTCTGTCTTCCAAAGCAGCTCTTTACATTCCATAAATGTGATCACTGCTAGCCTACTTATGTCACTCTAATCCACTAAATCTAATTCCACAGAATGTGTTCTTTATTATGTAAAAATCTAATGTTTCTTGATAAACACTATAATTCTCTTCTCTAATGGTTACATATTTTTAAAAAAATATGCAATAAATTTAGTGTTACTGCCATGAAAGTAAAAAGATGTAATTTTGTTCCAAAATTAACTTAGTCTCCTAATAAGTCTTTCAAGCATTCCAGAGAATCTTTTCATATCTCCATTTCTGGAAAGTGTAATCAGTATAGAAGTAATTTGGGAACTTGGAAATGGCATTCATGTTTTGCAGCAGATGCCAAATTTTTGACCGACATGGCTCCCACAATTACTGTTACCATCAGTCCAGTCAGTTAACGGGTTGTAGGAAAAGATTCGTTTTTGCAGATACTGCTAAGCTGTTTAAAGAGAAGAGAAAGAGATTAATTTAGCGAGTATAAAATGCACAGATATTTAAAATATTTTGAATACTTTGTTGGATATATCAGAGGTGTGACTACATTTTTTAACAAACATGTACTTTTTAGTTAAGCCTGGTTAAAAAAGAATAAAACTTAAGTCACTACTATAGAACTACTACACCAATATGTGTTAGTCAATTAATGTATGAACATTGACTACCATAGGAAGACAGGTATTAAAAAGCTGTATCTTTAAGTTTTCTATGATTTTTATCACACAGGTACAAATCAGGAATAAAACCTGAAATAGTTCCCCAAATACTAAATTGTTCTCAACCATCACATTAAATACATCCAAACCTGAAATCTATTTTATATTCCAGAACTCTCTATCCAAATACTAATTATTTACAACACAATTTCTAAAAATAGTAAGACGACAGTTTTACATTAATCATAATTTTTTAATTAACAAGTAGTGAACAGGACACTTTAAGATACTGTTTACTACACACTGAAATAAACAACTGTTGTAAATTGAGCAACCCAAACATTTACAGTAAAATGTGCTTACACATAAATATGATAAAAATCTATTTCCAGCCCCTGGTAGATCCTAAATACATGCAGTTACCATGTAAAAACAAGACCATGAGTTGATGCAAAAAAAAAAAAAAAAAAAAAAAGACAAAATTTACTGTCACTATAACTAGAAAAGAAACAATGAAATGAAAACAGAAAGACAGTTAATAAAACATACAGAACCTAACAAGGCAGATTTAAAGATTAGGCCATTCTAATCTTGCCACTGTCGAGAGATCTTAATTCTCCAAACTGCCATTTATAAAATGACATTCTAAAAGCTATACTTGGAATTTCAAAATATCCCAATCCAGAAACTGATTCTCCCCATGCCCACACCTCAAATGTAGGAGAAAAGCACAAATGTTAAGAAAATATTCCACGGAAATGGTATAATTTTTAGAAAAACAAACTTACTGCTTTCAGAACCTTTTGATTAAGACCACAGTCTGTATTACCAACAATCATTTTCCTATTTTTATCCACTACTTTCCAATGTCATGTTAAAGATGAATAAACTCTTTGAGCCCATAACTGAAAGATCAACAAACCTGATTTTATTATGACACCATATTTTTGTCATCGGTACTGCACAAAATTATATACAAAGAAATATATACAAAAATGTTCAAGTATTAAATTTCAATTCAAGGCTTGTTTCAAAAGCTACATTTAACATATTTCAGAAAGAGCACAAATTAGTCATTTCAAATAATTTTCCAACTACTTTTGGTTTCTATATATGTATGTATGTATATATATATATATATACATATATATATATTTCAGTAGGCACTAAAATCCATGCAGCTGCATTGTGGGGGCTTGTTCCTGCCCTTGTAGAAGCAGGTCCATCACTCCATGTTGTGAGAGTTTGGCTACTACCCATTCATGCTCAAGTGCAGTGGATAACTTTACAAAATGTGATATACTGAAAACCAGAGACTTAATAATTTAGGTCTCAAATCATATTATCTAGCAACAAAACATTTACAGTTAGTTGTGCAAGAACAAGATTCCATTTCCATAACCAAATAACAAAATAAGACATCTTACATGTAAGATAACTTACATCTTTGGACTGCTGGAAAATACTTATTATGAACATTTTAAAAATAAAAGACAGCAGAAGCCCTGATATTACCTCTTTTTCCTTATTTCTTATACTACCTTTTAAAATAAAGCAGGAAATGTGGCCAGCAGCTGGTCCCGTCTCTTCTGCCCCAACAGTTGTATCCACTTTAGCACAAAGAAAAACAAGGATGCTAAATACGTATATCCTTTATCAAACAGTGATGTTTCACAAAGAATTTAGTATCTCTTGCACTTCAAGACATCATAACACAGATTTAGACAAGTGAACAATAAACAGTATTTCAAGGGAATATTTTCCATCTTTGGAAAACAGTCTCAATCATATATATCATTAAGCGGCCAGAACTATTTAATTTTAAAAAGACAAAAGTTTTAGACATATGGAAAATAAGATTCTTTGTGAAGCCTCACTTTACATGTTTTCATTCACATTTCACAACCTTCAATATCTAATCATACACAAATTTAGCCTAAATTTTAATACAACAAAAATAAATGCTTTCAACAATTTCTTCATACTTAGGTAATTACTGTGCTGGTCCTCAAACAGTTCATTAATCATTCTTCCTCTAATTAAAACACAGAAATCTGATGGGTATGTTAACTTCCAACTTCTCAAGGGATGAAATATTGGGATCTTATATAGATTTTCTCTATTTTTCTACTGAAAATTAGAAGGCATTTTAAGAGATTTGTCATCTCCAGAAAAACACCTACATTTGTGCATGCCTTAAATACTTATTGTCAACCTCTGAAAAGTTGCTCTACAATTGGAATTCCAATTTGCACCTTGTACAACTCGGAACTTCCATTCAACTTCACCTGATTCACTGTCTCCAAACTGTATCTCTATTAGCAGGTTTCAGTGTACAGTTGGAACCGATGTCATCCAAGGCCATGTCCACACTGGGGACAGAAGAGCTAGGTACACGCAACTCTGAACAAGGGGACACATTTGACAGCTAGTTCAACCAGAAGCAACTTTTAGTACATTATTGACCAGCACAAGTCTGTTTCCAGGGTGGACAGGGCCCAAATTAAGATTCCCTCCCGCCTTTTAAAAAAATTAAGAAACAAACAAAAAAATATATCACACACACACACAAATTGAGATGATGCCCATTAAAGTAGACTAAGCAGCAGAGCATGAGCGTTACGTGAAGAGATGGATCCTTACCAGGTTGTGAGGCAGGAACGACTGTTCTGTAACCCCTACAACGGAGCCTGGCAGGAAGGAAATCACCTAAAAAAGAAACTGTCAGAGAGATTTAATAGTCACAGGTTATCATTAGGAGTTGGTTACAGTGTCACATTCATGCTTTTAGCTAAACACTTAATAGATTTAATATTACTTTTTTTCCGCCTCTGAAATGCGTCCGGTGAAGATGTCCCACTAAGGTGTTTTACATGGTGTAAGGGAGTAGAGAAAGGGGTAAACGCGGATAAAGAGCAGATTACTTGACCCTACATTTTAAGAGAAGACGACGCCTTCCGAGCGCATGCCGAGCAGAACTCCACCGACACCTTATCCTTGTCCACATGGAGACACACTCCTCCCGCCGCGTCGTCCTCTTCCAGCAGCTCTGGCTGCTGCTTCCCCACCGGCAGGGCGTAGTCGTGGTCACCGGCGGGCGAGTCTCTGAAGAGCGAGGTGGTCAGCCGCAGTCCCACGCCGCTCAGCCGGCTCAGCAGCCGAGCCAGTCCCGTCTCGTTGGCAAGGACGGCCCGTAGGTAGCGACTCTCCTCCTGCAGTGCTTGAACGCGTTTGCCCAGCTCCCGATTCTCGGCCCGCAGCTCCTGGTTCTCGGCGGCCAGTCCCCGGACTCGACTCTCCAGCCCCATCACGTATTCCTTCTTCTTGAGCCGATTAAGCCGGGCGGCGGCAGCCGCCGCCTTCCGGGGGCTCTTGGTGGCCGCTGGGTTGCTGTCGGAGGTGCCACCGCCTCCTCCCGGGGCCTTCCTCCGCCTCTTTTCCGCGCTGCCGCGGTCACCGCCGCCGCTGCAGCCTCCGATGCCGTTTAACAGCCTCTGCAGCAAGTCAGAGAAGCGCTGCATCTCGGCAGCCGCGCTCTCGTCGTCCTCGTCCCCTCGCAACAGGCCGCCGCTATCCGAGCCTCCGCCGGACGAGGACAGGGGCCCAGGCGAGCTGAGCCCGGGCTCCAGGTGCCAGTCCGGTTGCCGAGGGTCCAGCAGATCGGCCAGTTCCAGCCCGGAGAGAAAGTCCATGTCCTCCGGCTCCTCCTTGGGGACCATGGCGATAGCGTCCTCCTCTTCCTCCTCCATCTTCACTGGCGAGGGCGCGGGCGCGCGCACGGCCACGCTGCCGCGGCTCCCGCTCCGGGCCTTCGGCTCGCCCCCGTCGCCGCGCGGCTGCTCGCGGTCAGGCGATCCGGACCTTGACGTCCCCGCCCCCGCGGCCGCCGCGGCCGGGTCCCGGGACGCTGCGCGCGTGGCGGGCGCCTCCGGGCAGTCGCAGTGGCCCGACAACCCGCGGCCCGAGGCTGCTAGCAGCTTGGCCAGGCTGTGCCTCATGGAGCCGGGCGGCGGGCCCGGGTAGGCCGCAGACCAGTAGACCCCGGGCCCCCGCGCGTACAGCCTCGGCGCGGGACTAACCTCGGGCACCGGGAAGGTCTGAGTGGCCTCCCGCGGCCGCCCAACCCCCCGCACGAGGCGGGGGGACGGCCGTGGAAGCGAGGAGCGGCGAGACCCGAGAGGACCCGGCCGCGCCACCCAGACAGCGGCCTGGCCGGAAGTTACTCGGTCTCCCTACCCCGCCCACCAGAGGCGCGCTCCTCTCCAGCCATAGTATCGCGAGATCGTGGGTGCCTTCGAGGGGCTGTAATTCTAGCTTTGCGGTGATGTCATAGTAACAGCAGCAAAAACAATGAAAGCCTACGTTTACATTCCCTAATTCATCAATACTACCCGCTGCCAAATTCGTCAAATCCGACACTTGGCCTCCAGACATAGTTGACGTACCTATATTAAAAAAAAAAAAAAAAAAAAAAGATTTGTGAACACTTGGCTGTTTCTCCCTCAATTGCAAGCAAAACACGTAAGAAAATAGCCACCGCTGAAACAAAAGACTACCCTTCCTAATCTAGTGTTCTAGTGTTGCCAACATCGGAGCAATTTACCTAACTCTCTTAGAAGTCCTTATTCTCATATAATCTTTCATACTACTACCAATGCTGCTATCATTATTATTACTATTATTATTATTTTATTCAATATTTGTTTTTTGCAATGTGATCACTTCCAGCATTAGTTGGTTTGCTGGGATTGGGTGGCTTGTTTACTTGCTGTTTGTCTTGTGCTTTTTTTTTTTCTTTTTTGTATTTGTTTTGTTTTCTTCATTTCTCAAGCTATAGCAATTCCTTACCCTTTTTCTGCTTTTTAAAATGTTGGCTTTTTGAAAATACCAAGTCAGCTGCCTTGAAGAAAACACCACGTTCTGAATCTGGTTCCGGGTTGTTTATGCTATTTCTCTAGTGCCATAAGGGATTTGAGACTTGAAGCGTCTACAATATAATGAAACACAACACCATAGCTCGTTTTCCAAAGAAAGGCCAAAGAAAGTACAGCCGCATTAGAGAAAGTTGCTGAATAGGACTGCACTGAATCATACACAGTTATTTTAATTAAGCTCAAAATAAATTAGACTTCCTGGGAAAGTACACACACAAAAAGAGACATGTTACCTTCTAGGAGTCTTTGTCAGAGTGTACTCTGCAATTAAAGGATTAAAAGCAGGAAAAACTCAAACATAGCCGGCAGCAATAGGTAAATTTTATTAAAAATGAAGAAGTACACCCACAGGGATTGAGAGTGTTAAGTGTTTTTGGTGGCCTAGGATTAGTCCCCCTCTCCTCCCATTTCAGACTGACAGACTGATCAATTTATGGAAAGAAGGAGGAGCTGACAGGCCCACAGCTTAAGGAAAACATGTTCTAGACCAGCTTCGACCAGTCAGCTGGAAGGTGTGGAGGGGAAGCTACAGGCCTGAGAAAAAGCATGTCAGGCCTTTGTCACAGGTATGAGTGAAGAGGAAGAAGCCTGAAGTTGGCAATCTTTATTATTATGTGTCCTTCCTTTTCTTGTCTGTTCACCTGTAGGGTTGGTTCTACCTCCTGGTTCCTTAAAAACTTATTCACATGTAAAGTACTGTCAAGGCAAAATACCTGACATTCAAAGGCGGTAAGAGATGGTTTATTCTTGTGCTGAATAGACCTTGGCCCAGAGGCATGTAAATCAGGTTATCCCAAATTGTGTGATATTTTGATCGCATTCTGATGATCCCAGTACTGTCAATAAAATTTACTTTGAATCAGAGAGCAGAGCTAGCTACTATCTAACCAAAATTAAGCATAGAGGTTTCAGAGGACTGAGGACAGATAGGAAGTAGTAGGGTGGAGAAAAAAGAGAGTCTTGGCCTTTTTGGATCAAGGAATGAAAGAGAGGTGGTCACTGGTAGTTTCTCCACCGCTTCTCTGATCATTCAGGTTCTTACCACAATATCTGACTCCTGAGTTTTTAATTGATGAAGAATAATTAGAAAAACTCATCACTGAATGACATATTCCAATTTAGAAATAGTTTCATGAAGCTCTTACAAAAGCTACAGAGGAACAGAAAGTCATAAATCAAGGCATTTTCAAATGCATTGGTGGAAACATCAGATAGACAGATTACAGCAAAGAGAGGAAATCTCTGTTATGGTTCTCAGATATGTTTGGTAGAATTCCTAGCTTTGGGGTGTGTGGGAGCTACTAGTCTGTTAAATAAATACTTTGCAAACACTTTTACACAGTAGTTAAAAATGATATAAGGTCAGACATAGAGGTGGACAATGAATATTAAGGCAAATCAAAATAGCTCAAAATAGTTTCACTCTGTGCCTGCAACACCCCAACTCTGCACAATCAAGTTGTAGCCATTCTGTAAACCATGTGGAATCTTTATGTAAAGTTGTGTGTGTGTGTGTGTGTGTGTGTGTGTGTGTGTGTGTGTGTGTGTGCGTGCGTATGTTTTCTGGGAGATTCGGTTAATAGTATACATGGTAACAGTAGAATAAAGACAACATCAACAAATAAAAATAGTTCTAAACTTCCTCCATCTCCAAACTTAACTTACATACCAATAGAGGACCTCAAGTATGTGCTGAGATAAATAATAATAATAATAATAACACACAATAGATATAAGCAACACTGAAGAACTGGTTTGAATTTGACCTTTTTAAGACAGAGGAAGTCTCCTGCTTTGCAAACTTTATAAGAAAAGGAATCTAATTCCATCTAGCTCAGATATCCACAGTCTTGGTAATCTGAGCAGGACACCCAAGAGTAGCCACTTTCATAGGAGATGACAACTGGATCAGCACCAAGATGAGTCCAGGCCCTTTGTGTCTCTTTTTTCTCCTTGCTTAGATGTCATCTTTCCACAGTAAGCTCCTAGGAAATGAAGAACTAAATGACCAAGAGAAGAAACCAAGTGATTCCCTTTTTTGGAAAGATACTAACATCAAAGATTCCCTTCAGCATCAAGGAAGAGGCCCTATCAGATTATTCTCAGCTTTCTCAACCTATCAGATCCTAGGAAAGTATCTTCCTAGCATGTAGGAACACAAAACAGTGTTTGGCTTTCAAATGCCCAAAATGTGATGCTTCACCAAATAGGTGCAACTATGAATGGAAATCCCCGAACGGCAACATCTGTGCTACAGACTCTGAAATGGCTTGACTAGAACAGCATGATTATGGAGAGTTCTTATACTGCAGATTCAATGCCAATGATTATAGAGAGTTAGAATACGGCAGGTTCAATGCCCGAATTGTTCACCTATCTTTATTCCCTTTAATAGCAGTTTACCACCATACCTAACATCATTTTCATTATCAGTATTTCACTTTAGTAGTATTTCACCAACTCTAAAGCTAAAAGTGTCATCAGATGGTATCCAAAGCCTGTAGCAAGGACCTGCCTACCTGATGTCTCCATCAATGCATTTGGTAAATGCACTGATTTGTTCAATGACTATAAAAGTACTGGTTACTCTTCCAAAGGAGCCAGGTTCTATTCACAACACCCACATAGCAACTCACACCTGTCTGTAACTCCAGTTCCAGGAAATCTGGCATCCTTACACCAATGCACATAAAATAAAGGTGAATACTTTAAAAACTAAAAATAATAGAGATGAATTTTTACAACACTTCTATTTAAGGAAAAAGAAAATTTTATGGAATATATGGTGTGTGTCTGTGTGTGTGTGTGTGTGTGTGTGCGTGTGTGTGTGTGCCTGTGTGTATGTGTATTCTCAGCAATGGCTACTTTAATATGGCAGTTTCTTCTTATGGGATAATCTTTTTGTACACTGTGAAGATATGTCTGTTTTACCTCATCTGTATAAAGCATCTTCTGATTGATTTAATAAAGAGCTGAATGTGAGATAACTAGGCAGAAGAGGATAGGTGGGATTTCCAAGGAGAAAGAGAAACTCAGAGGAAGAATCTGACCAGTGGGTATTCACCAGCCAGGCACAGAGGAAGTGGGACATGCTGTACTGAGGAGAGATAATGAGCCATGTGGCAGAATATAAGTTAACATAAATGGTTTTAATTTAAATTTTAAGACCTAGTTGGGAGCAAGCCTAAGCTAAGACCAAGTTTTCATATTTAATAAGCAGTCTCGGTGTCATTATTTGGAAGCTCCAGGGGAGACATGGCTACTCCTGTCTGTCAAGGCTAAGGAAGGAGAAGTTGAATCTGAGGTATGGCTACTCCTGACCTCAAAACTAGGGAACAAGATGTTTAGAGCTAAGGTGTGGTTATTGAACCCTTGGAATGAGTGAGGAAGAAAAGTCTGTTCCATATACATGATACTGTGTTCCACTTTTTGGTTATGGTATATAAGAGTGGCGAAAAATAAACTCATGACATTTCAGTATTGACTGATCTGCCCTCCTGACCTTTATTCTGTCTCTCTGCTTATTATTTATAGCTAGCCTTTCCCTCATCCACACTCCCCCACTCAGGTATGGACTTGGGGTCACTTGGGTGGCTCCAATTGCAGCCCTACAGAGACCACTCCCAGCACCTCCATGTCCTTTTATCCTCCTCAGCAGGAGGGGTTTGCAAATGCAGAACAGTACACACACACATCAAGGTGGTATACACTCTGGCTTGTTTTCAGCACAGATGTCATAGGACTGGAAATGCATCCCCATTCAACTATATAATTTTGTCTGAATCAAAACTCAACATCATCGATTGATTTATTATGTTTTTACTATATTATGAAATTCTGGTTTACATATATATGATTTAAATGTGTGTGTGCGTGCGTGTGTGTGTGTGTGTGTGTGTGTGTGTGTGTGTGTGATTTAAAAGTTTCACCCATAGAATGATTCCTGTGACTACCACAGCCAGCAGAGAACAGTCCATGGTGGGAGGAGGAAGGAGAAGATAATTAAGTTTATCATGACTCAATAGCCAGTGCTGATTATTGAAACTTCAAGAGTGTGATCATATTTTAGGCATATTTAAGCACAGCACAATTTGATGGAAAAAAAAAGTCTGTAGTGATACTTAACTATGTGTGCACAACAAAGCTTAAAACATGAATGCCAAGTACATGTGACATCTTCTAGTAATATGGCTTCTATAGATTGACATAAGACATCTTCCAGAAAGATGGGTTCTATGGATTAACTGAGAAAAACAAGGTCAAAATAAGGGTCGGGTGACAATCCAGTGTGGTCTCAGCCACACAGATAGAGTAAAGGTTGCCTGGCTATTAACCACATCTGCTTCCAGCCTTCTGGGTGGAAAACAGTTTATGTATCTCTCTGAAGAGACACTCTGTGTGTTTGACATTTCTGGTTCCCATGGTGCTTATCTGTGAGCTCAAGGACCTCTATGCCTCATACACAACATCTTAATTACTTTAATTCTTCCAGGATAGACTACAAATTTGTGAGGACAATTTTAGTGGCTTTTTAAAAGAAAGGATCTATGCCTTGCTGGGAAATGAACCTATAACTTCTTGTGTGCAAGGCAGCAGCTCTACTAATTGAACTACACCAACTCTTAAATTCTTAATTGGGATCCATTTCTTGTCTTTCTATTCTGTTTTGCTCATCAGTTCAGCAATTTTAGAAGCAAAGTATTCCATTTTATTGTAGTTTTATAGTATGTTTTATTGTTACTTACACTTTTTTCAGAATTTTCTAGCTACATTTGAATAATTGTCCTTGCACACAACTTTAGAAAACAAATTTCAAGCTCAAAAAAGCTAGACTGTAAAGTGAATTAAACTTATTTTTAACATAACTTTTATTGATTCTTTGGGAATTTCACATCATGCACCCCAATCCCATCCATTTCCCAGTCCCTCCATATCTACCCCTCACTCCCACAGCATGACCCCCCAAAAGAATATTTTAAAATGTTAATTTTAAAAAAATGCTTCTATCTTTCATCTTTTCCCTCTCTCCAACACCTCTTCATCTTAGTGTCATTGGGAGCTGTAGTGTGTCACAGAGTATACCGTTTGTTCACTCAGCTTTATTTGCAATTGTTTATTGCAATGAGTTGTTGGTCTGGTTCAAGGCCACTGGCTTCTTGTACAACATCAACACTGAACCCTCACCAAATTTTCTCTTTGATATCCTACTGTTGCCCAAGTCATAGATATCCTGAAGATCTGTGACTATGGTTTCTTAAGATCAGTCCCTTCATGCACTCAAATAGTAGTAGTGGTTGGGTGTGCCAATACAAAGCCTGATGTGGGTCTGGGTGGTCAGTCTAGACTGTTATGACCACCTTCCTCAGACAAGGGGCAAAGTCAGCTCTTCCACATAACAACTCTCCCATGCCCTTGGTGGGAGTAGACCTCTCCTGAGTATGGGGACAGCTCTTCTGTGAGGGGCAGGCCAGCTCTTCTGCAGTAGTGGCCAGAAAGTGTCAAGGCAAGCTCTTCCATAGCCAGTAAAGGGCTTAGCAAGGCACTTGGATTTCAACACTCATGGTTCCTATGATCCCCTGTGGTAACATGGGCCACAGAGATTAACACAGACCTGAAGGTGGGGTTTTAAAGAGTCCACAAGATACAAGATAAATGACAAACAGATATTTATTAGGGAAACCCTTACGCAATTAATATTAAATAACCTCTGAGGTCTTCCTGCTCCAGAAGATGCAGTCTCTGACCAGAACCCAAGAGAGTGAGCCAGCCCCTCCTCTTCCTTATAAGGGATCACAGCTACAGACCTGAATCCATGCCCATAGGCATGCAAGTTCACTGGTGAAGTAAGATGCCACTACAGAGACCCCGGCTGCAGCAGGATCGCAAATCCAGACATAGCCCTTGGCAGCAGCTCAGGGATATTATCATGGCCCTGGTGGCAGCACAAGCCACCCAGATCAGTATGGCCCCTATTGGCAGAATAAATCTTGGGCACCAACATGGTCTCAGGTGGCTGATCAGTACCCGGGTATCCCCAAGGCCCTTGGTGGTAACAGGAGTCATGGACATCAACACAGACCCTGGCTGTGGTAGGACCACAGACCAGATATGGCTATCAGCAGCAACCTGGCCCCATATATCACCATAGCCCCAGGTGGCAGCTCAGGCCACTCAGATCAATATGGCACTGCGACAGTATGGCATTTAGATACCAACATAGGCATGGTTGGTATCCCAAACCCTGGACATCTGCTTGGGCCTCGGTGGCAACACAGACCCCAGCTGGGGTATGCCCACAGACCCAGACGTGGCCCTCAGCAGCAGCCCAGAGCCAAATGTCACCATGACCCTGGGTGGCAAGCAGGCCACCCACATCAGCCTGTTTCTCACTTCTTTCACTTCTCCAGTTCTGCCTCTTTCCACAACACAAGAACTGGTCCACTCCCTATATCTCATCTCATCTCTCCACTATATATTTGCTCATCATAATGGCTACTACCTGTCCAGTGCCACAAGGCACTAGGTAGGCCTATGGATGACTTCAGTTACCCCAGGCTGGCCATCAAAATTATTGTAGTTTTTCAACTATTTGTGTTGTTAAATTTTGCTACTAGAATAGACTGGGTCTTTATATATATATATATATGTATATATATATATATATATATATATATATATATATATATATACACACACACATACATATATATATTATTTAAATTTGAAACAAACTTGTTTTACATATCAGTCCCAGTTCCCGCACCCTTCTGGCTTCCCCTGTTCCCCCCACCAACCCCCATCCCATCCCCTTTCTGCTCCCCTGGGAGGGTGAGGCCTTCCATGGGGAGTCTTCAAAGTCTATCATATCATTTGGAACAGCGCTCAAACCCTCCCCCATGTGTCTAGGCTGAGAGAGTATCGCTCTATATGGAATGGGCTCCCAAAGTCCATTATTATACTGGGGATTAACACTGATCCACTACCAGAGGTCCCATAGACTGCCCAGTCCTCCCAACTAACACCACATTCAGGGAATTTGGGTCTGTCCTATGTGTCTCCCAGCTATCAGACTGGAGTCCATGAGCTCCCCCTTGTTCAGGTCAGCAGTTTCTATGAGTTTCTCCAGCTTGGTCTTGACTCCTGCACTCATCACTCCTCCCTGTCTGCAACTGGATTCCAAGAGTTCTCAGTGTTTAGCTGTGGGTGTCTGCTTCTGCTTTCATCAGCTACTAGATGAAGGCATATAAGGTAATCATCAATCTCATTATTGGGGAAGGGCATTTAAGTAGTCTCACCACTATTGCTTAGATGGTTAGTTGTGTTCATCCTTGTGTAGATCTCTGAACATTCCCCTAGTGCCAGATTTCTCTTAAAACCTAAAATGGCTCCCTCTATTATGATATCTTTTCTTGCTCTCCTCTATTCTTTCCCTGACTCAATCTTCCTGCTCCCTCATGCCCACCTCTCCTCTTCTCTTCTCCCTATCTTCCTCTCCCCTCCCTCCATGCTCCCAATTTGCTTGGGAGATCTTGTCCCTTTCCCCTTCTCCAGAAAACTTTGTTTGTCTCTCTTAGGGTCCTCCTTGTTTCCTAGCTTTTCTGGTGGTGTGGATTGTAGGCTGGTAATCCTTTGTTCTATGTCTAAAAACCACATGTGAGTGAGTACATACCATGTTTGTCATTTTGTGACTGGGTTACCTCACTCAGGATGGTTTCTTCTAGTTCCATCCATTTGCCTGCAAATGTAAAGATTCCATTTTTTTTTCTTCTGAGTAGTACTCCACTGTGTAAATGTACATTTTCTCCATCCATTCTTCAGTTGAGGGGCATTTAGGTTGCTTCCACATTCTGGCTATCTCAAATAATGCTGCTATGAACAAAGTTGAACAGATGTCCATGTTGTATAAATGTGCATCTTTTGGGTATATGCCTAAGAGTGAAATTACTGGATCTTGATGTAGACTGATTCCCATTTTCCTGAGGAACTGCTATACTGATTTCCAAGTGGCTGTATGAGTTTGCACTCCCACCAACAGTGGAGGAGTGTACCCCCTTTTCCACATCCTCTTCAGCATGAACTGTCTTTAATCTTTTTTATTTTAACCATTATGGCAGGAGTAAGATGGTGTCTCAGAGTTGTTTTGATTTGTATTTCCCTGATGGCTAAGGATGTTGAGCACTTTTTAAAGTCTTTCAGCCATTTCAGATTCCTCAATCAAGAATTCTCTATTTAGTTCTGTACCCCACTTTTTAATAAGGTTATTTTGTGTTTTGGTGAGTAGTTTCTTGAGTTCTTTGTATATTTTGGAGATCAGCCCTCTGTCAGATGTGGGGTTGGTGAAGATTTTTTTCTCATTCTGTGGGTTGCTGTTTTGTCTTGTTGACTGTGTCCTTTGCCTTACATAAGCTTTTCAATTTAGGAGGTCCCATTTATTAATTTCAATGTCTGTGCTACTGGCATTATGTTCAGGGATCGCTCTCCTGCACCAATTCATTCAAGGGTATCTCCTACTTTCTCTTCTAAGAGGTTCAGTATGGCTGGATTGATGCTGAGGTCTCTGATCCATTTGGACTTAAGTTTTGTGCATGGCAATAGATATGGATCTATCTGCAGTCTTCTACACACCATCATCCAGTTGTGCCAGTGCCATTTGTTGAAGATGCCTCCCAACTCTAAGTCTTGGGGCTGAGTGTAAGCATGTGTCAGCACCCCTGTTCATTAATCTTTCTTTAGGGCTAAATTACTTCACTAGAAGTTGTAAGGTAATGGGGTTTTTAAAAAATTCTATGTGGAATTCTTCTATTGAACACTACTTTCTCTCCTCACAGACAGGCTGTCTTATTACCTCGAAATACATTGAACAGGAAAAGTACAATGAACTACCTTTAACCGACAATTTTCAGAGAAATACTTTTGAGATGAATAATTATTAAGTATTTTATTCATCTTGCTTTTGTTATTGACTCACTGGTTTTCTTCCTTCCTTTTTGGTCTATCATAATGGATTCATATTTTTAAAAATATTATTACTTTGATACTCTAATTACTCTTTGGCCATTGAGATCCCCTCCAACTTAGAGCTTTAATGTTTGACAGAGCAGCATTGATGATTGTTTTTTTCTTTTACTATAACTCCATGTTTTTTTTATAGTCCAGATACAGAGTCAGCCTCTCTTTCAAAAAGAGGTATTAGGTAGAAATAGTTTCTAAGAGTCACAAAAATGGCCCTAGGGAAGTTCATAGCACAGGGTTGCCTTTTCTTTTTGGTCATTCAATTGACCAAGCTAAGAAATAAGTACTGGTGGAAGAAACATATCATGAATTTTAAATATTGCCTATTTAAATTTGAGAGTAAAATGTTCTCTAAAACTTGCCTTCAAATACTGAAAATTTGTTCCTTAGAAACAGTAACATAGTTACCTAGCTTATATGATTATTTTAGTATAATGGTATTACAGCTAACATTTAGTACTAATAAATACAATTTACAAAAAAATTCTTTGTAGTTCTATTTTCATTAGAATATGTTCCATTAAGAACATCCATTTATCTAGTAACTGATGAAAACAGAAGCAGACACCAACAGCTAAACACTGAGTCAAACTGGAATTCAGGTGCAGAGAGAGAGGACAAGACCAGGCTATAGAAACCCACAGAGACAGCTCACCTGAACAAAGAGGAGCTAATGGGCCCCCAGACTGATAGCTGGGAATCCAGCATTGGACTGACTCAGACCCCCTGAACATGGGTCTCAGTTAGAAGGCCTGGGCAGTCTATGGGACTTCTGACAGTGGAACCAGGATGTATCCCTGGTGCACAAAAGGACTTTGGGACCACATTCCCCATGGAGGGATACTCCCTTAACCTAGAAGCAGGAGGGAAGGCCTAGTCCCTACTCCAAATGACTTGACAGATTTTGTTGACCCCTCCTGAAATACATTACCCTCCCTGTGGAGTGGAGTGGGGGATGAGAGGGTGGTTGGAGAACGTGGGAGGGTGGGAGAGAGGGAAGGATAGAGAGAGGGAGAGGGAACTGGGATCAATATGTAAAATAAGAAAAATAAATAAATAAGTAAAAAGGAAAAAAGAAGAAGAAGAAGAAGAAGAAGAAGAAGAAGAAGAAGAAGAACAACAACAACAACAACAACAACAACAACAACAACAACAACAACAACAACATTCATTTATGTTGTCATGGCCCAGGCTGGAGAAAGATAGCCACAGGCCCACCCAGTGCCACAAGGCAGATGCCATTGTGATGAGCAGATATTTGGTGGAGAAATGGGAGAGAACGAGAAGCAGAGCAGTCCATGTGTTTTGGAGAGAGGCGGAAGTGAAGTAGCAAATGCAGTGAGGAATGGACTCATGTGGGTAGCCTACTTGCCACCCCAAGCTATGGTGGAGTCCAGGCCAGGGCTGCTGCTCAGGGCCTTATCTAGGTCTGTGGTTCTATCCCAGACAAGAATCTGTATTGACCCCAGTGGCCAGTGATTCCCACTAAAGGCCACACAGATGCTCTGGGGTCTAGGCCACCATATGTGGCCATGTTGGTATCCAAAGTTCTGAGTCTGGGCTTCCATTACCACTAAAGACCAAGCCAATGGCCAGGGTGTAGACTGCAACCCGAGGCCATGTTGATATCTGAGGGCCATGCTTATCTGAGTGGCCTATTTCTACCTTGAGCCATGGTGATATCCAGGGCCAGGCTACTGCCGAGGACTGTATCTGTGTGTGTTGTTCTACCGCCGATGGGGTCTGTGTTGACGACCATGTTACCAGGTCACAGGGATGCCTGGGGTCTGGGTCTGGGCAACTACCTGAGGCCATGTAGGTGTCTGAGGGCTGTGCCATGCTGATCTGAGTAGCTTGCTTGCCACCCAGGGTCATAATGACATCAGGACCTGAGCTGCAGCCAGGGGCAGTATCTGGGTACGCTGCAGGGGTCTGTGTTAATATCCATGGCTCCCAATACCATCAAAAGCTGTGCAGATGCCCAGGGTCTGGACTGCCTCCTCAGTCCATGTTGGTGTTCAAAGGTGATACTGCTGCTGAAGCCATGCCAATCTGAATGACCTGTACTGATGCCCAGGCCCAAGCTGCTGCCAAGGGCTATGTCTGGGTCCTTCATCCTGCTGCATTTTGGGTGTGTGCTGATCTCTATGGCCCAAGATACCACAAGGGACCATAGGAACTATGAGTGTTAAAATCAAGGGCCTTGATAAATTGCTACCTCCCTTTACTGGCCATGAGAGAGCTGGCCCTGCCCCTAGCTGGTCACTGAAGCAGAAAAGCTAGCCCCACCCTTCATTATTCAGCTGACTCCACACTCAGGAGAGATGGCCCCATCCCTCACAGCTCTTGCCTGGGGGTTGGGGGAAGGCCCCAGTAGCCCAGCCTGACTAAATCAGCTAACATCCAGACCCACATCCAGGATTTTGAGTTGGTCTACCCCAGCATCTAACCCATCCATGACCTGCTGGGTTGCATGGAGGTCCTGAGGAACCATAGCCACAGGATCTTCATGACTCACTGCAACAGTGACATATTTGGGAGGAGTATTGGTGAGGGTCTAGTGTTGATGGTGTATCAGAAGCCAGAGGCCTTGAACCAGATCAAGAACTCATTACAATGAACATTACAAGTAAAGTGTAGTAGACAAAAAAAGTATACTGCATGATATACAGTAGTTCCCAGTGTCACTAAGACAAATGCTGGAGAGATGGGAAGGATGGAGAAGGGAAGTGGGTTTTTTGTTTTGTTTTGTTTTAATTAATAGTTTTACATTTTTCTTTTGGGGGGGAAGCTATGGGGATGAGGGGCAGATATGGAGGGACTTGGAAATGAGCAAGATTGGGGGTATATGATATGAAATTCCCAAAGAATCAATAAAAATTGTCTGGAAAAAGAACATTCATTTAAAACGATATCCCTAAGTCTTTAGGAGAGTTCATCTCTCTATATGATTACATCTATGTGAAATTTATGCCAGGTCCTGTTCATACCTCTATCACTCAAGATTTTAGTTTCCTGTTTTTTTCTCCACCTAGACATAAGTTGTTTAAGATCATTGGTTAAAAAAAAAAAAAGAAAGAAAGAAAAGCAGGATTAAATGAAGGCAATTAGTCAACCCTTCCACTCACTGCTCTACCCCATGGGCCAGTTTGCTGATCAGAGATGTAGATTTCCTGTGGCTGTGGGAGCATCCGAGCAGAGTGGAGAAAAGAAAGTGAGTTAGTGATGAAGGCTCAGACTTCTGACGAGGACCAAGGCAATCACCAGTGGGAGTATAACTCGATCAATCTGACTAGAAAATATCATCCAAATCTGATGCAACCTCTCACCCCATAGCCTTGGCTGGAATGAGTATGGGGGAGATGGTTTCCTTACCCAGGA
This sequence comes from Cricetiscus sungorus, assembly GCA_030556225.1. NCBI lineage: Eukaryota > Metazoa > Chordata > Mammalia > Rodentia > Cricetidae > Cricetiscus > Cricetiscus sungorus. The sequence continues at coordinate 53,690,883 of JANBXA010000007.1, read as the reverse complement.
ACAGAAGGTTCTGGGGTGGCATCTAACAGCAGCATATCTTCTTCTTCTCTTAGACCAGTGGCTCTCAGTTCATGGGTCAAGACCCCTTTGAGGGTCAAATGACCCTTTCACAAGGATTACATATCAGATATCCTGCATAGCAGACATTTGCATTATGGTTCATAACAATAACAAAATTACAATTATGAAATAGCAACAAAAATAAATTTATCATTGTGGGTCACTACAACACAAGGAACTGTATTTAAAGATCACAGAGTTAGGAAGGTTGGGAGCCACTGTCTTAGACAATTACTAGACATTCTGCTTCTAGGATGTTATTACTCAATCCACTTCTGGGAAAAACTTACCCTGATTTCTCCTACATTAGGTATGTGTTTCCTAGTCATCCCATTCTCGAGCATTTTCCTTATCTGCTGGGAGCAAATTCAATGAGAATAAGGCCTATTTGCATTCTATCCTAGCACTTAGTATAGTGTCTGGCCTAGAATAGATTACAAAAAACCATCTATTAAATGAATGAAATGTATTGAATATATTAAATAAGATTGAAAGACTATAAAAGGTTTGGTTTGCCCTGCCTCTACTATCATTCCTCTGCTAGTACAAAAGCAAAAACCAGTATCCAAAGTCTAATAGAAGATCATATGAGAAAGCACACTACCTAAAATCTAAGGTTATAACAGAAGACATACTTACAAACCCATATAAAGCCACCTGAATTTTGTCAAAGATGCCAAAAAATATACATTATAAAAAAGATAACCTCTTCAGAAAGAATGGTGCTGAGAAAACTAGATGTCTACACATAAAAGAATGAAACTAAATCCTTATTCCTCACTGTGTATAATCAACAGGATGGATCAAAAGTCTTAAAGCAAAACTTGAAACTCTGAAACCATTAGAGGGAAAAGAAGGGTAAATGTTCCAAGATCTAGGCAAGGCCTTTCTGAATAGGGCCCCAATTGTTTAGGAAATGATGCTAACAATTGGTAAATGGGATCACATGAAATTAAAAAGTGTCTGTTCAATGAAGAAAACAATCATGTAAAGAGACACCCCTACAGAAACGGAGGGAAATCTATTAGCTATACATCTGACATATGGTTAGCATCTAGGCTATATGCAGAACTCATAAAATCTAAATAACATGAAATTAAACAATTCAGTCAATCAATGGGCTAATGAAACAGTTGATTCTCAAAAGGTGAAATAAATATGGCCAATACACATATAAGACTATGTTCAGTCTTAAGAGCCATCAGAGAAATGCAAAGTAAAACTACGCTGAAATAGTACTTCCTTCTCATCAGAAAGGCAGGCATTAAAATAACAACAAATGCTGGTAATGTTGTGAACAACAGGGTTCCCATATGCACTGCCAGTGGGGCTGTACTCTAGTCCATCCACCATGTATATCCACAAGGTGTTCCTCACAAAACTTCAAGTAGATCTACCTTATGAACCACCCATTCCTGTGTATTTACCAAAGGACTCAAAGTAGGTCTATTATAGAAATATTTTTACATCTATGCTTATTGAAACACAATTCACAACTAAGTTATAGATCCAGTTAGGGTGCCTGTAAGTATAAAAATGGATAAAAGTAAGTTTTTCTTTTCTTTTTCGTGTGTGTGTGCATGTGCGTATGTGTGTGTGTGTGTGTGTGTGTGTCTGTCTGTCTGTCTGTCTGTATATGCATGTGTGCATGCCTGCATGTGTTTGTGTGTGTGTGTGTGTATGTGTATGTGTATGTGTGTTGTGAGACAGGATTTCTCTATGTAACCTCCCTGGCTATCCTGGAACTTGCTCAGGAACTAGATCAGAGAGGCCTCGAACTCACAGAGATCTGCCTGCCTCTGCCCTTCGAATTCTGGGATTAAAGGTGTGCACCACCACTGCCCAGCAGAATGGAATTTTTTTAAGCCTAAAAGAACAACAAAATTATGTCATACAGGGAAATGAAAATTATATTAAGCAAAGTTAGTTTCAGGAAGATAAATATTACATGTTTTCTCTCATTTGTCATTTCTAGATTTTATACAGACACATAAAATCAAAAACAAACATACATACATGTGATGTAAAAGTAGAAATGAAACTGTCTAGGAGAACAACCAACAGAAGAGGTAGGTAGGTGGGAAATATGCTCAAAGAACACTATATCCCTGAACAAAAATGATAACACATTATTGTGTTCAATGGATATACACCAATGAAAATAAATATATGAAATCTAAGGTTTAAGAAAATGTGAAAATCCATGATAAAAGGTAATATGTCAATATTTAAATTTAAGAGAGAAACGACAGGTATTAGGAGGCACTCTTTGGTGTACAAAAAAGATTTCTATATGCTACTGAACATTTGTGAGAGTTGCAGCTTCCAGCTGAATGACCTGACCTAGATCTGTCAGGCCATGCTTGGCTTGCTCCAAAATAGATCTTGCTTGCCTAGTTAGAGAATTCCACAGGCCTTAAATAATTTACACAGAAATGAAGCCTCCTGCAAATTAAGTAGACATGTAGGAGATTCTTTAATTATTTTGAATGTTACTATCTTTTGGATAGGTAAGGTTCTGTGTGGTTCAAAAACCAAATGACGTTAAAAAAAAATTGTCCATATTGAGAAGTTTCATTCAAAATCTTATTTCTGACAACTTCATTCCCCATGCCCCATAACACCACTAACAACCACTATTATTTTTCAATGTTCACTTGTATGTAGAAATAAATTTTATTCATAGTCTCCTATCCTCTTCTTACTAGAACACAAGGAATAATATGTATTATATTGTTTCCCCGTTTTGCATACTGTTTCTTATCTCTCCACAGTTGTGCTGAATTACAAAGGGTAAAGTTAATCAAGAGCTCTTTAATGCTGTGAACTATTTCTGATCTTCTGCTATTAGAATGATCTAATGAATATATAGTCTTGTGTTAGCTTTCCATCACAATAACAAATACATCCAACTGATAAGGGGAAGATGTTTATTTTGGCTTATAGTTTTGCAATTTTAGTACATGATTAATTAGTCCCCTTACTTTGGGGCATGACAGGGTATTATGTCTGGAGCAGACAGCAGAACAAGACCACCTACTGCATGGTCAGAGAGCAAAGAAAGAAGAAAGGATCCAGGTCTCACAGTCCTGTGCAGGTTCCTGTGCAGGTGCCCCAAAGACCTTCCATTAACGCCCAATTCTTAATGTCTTACGACTTCCCAATGATGCTCCTCTGGGGACCAAGCCTTTATTTAGCACATGGGCATGTATGTGTACATTTGGGTTACAAACTGTATCAAACCTCCAATATGAAAGAAAAAATATTTTAGATGAGTACACAGACGAGTGGATTGGAACATGGATGAGAACAACTTGGTAACAAGCAAAGGCCAGTATCCTCCAGTGGACCAGTGGAGTTGGGGCTTGTGGGATATTATAGTCAATTAGATGTGTAGATTTTTGGCAGATTTTTCCAAGGGGAAGTTTTTCTTAATTGTTTTCCAAGTGGAAACCACTTTGTTCTTGATTTTTTTTTTCCCCAAGTGAGATGCTCACCAGACACTGGAGCTCACCTCTACAGCCAGGACAGGATATTAGGCTTAACACATTTTTAGCATTAGAAGATAACATCAGTTTGTTCTTAGGAGGATGGAAAGTAATTGCAAAAGCCTATTCTTAGCCAGTGTTCCACATTCTGAGAAATGTTTTCAAGGCTCATGATTGAACTTCTTTAAAAAGTGCTCCCAAGGGGCTGGAGAGATGGCTCAGCAGTTAAAGAACACGAGTTGTTCTTCCAGAGGAACCAGGTTCAATTCCCAGCACCCACATGGCAGCTCATGACTGTACTTCCAAGATCTGACACTCACACAGACATACATGCAGACAACACACCAATGCACATAAAACTTTTTTTAAAAAAAAAAAGAGAGAAAAGTGCTCTCTGACTTGGACTTGGGAACTAAGTGGATATATTACCACAGACTATTCATACCCCTTCCTTCTAGCTCTTCCCGTCCTACAGCATAGATTAGCCTCTTTCCCATCACAGTGGAGGAGCCTGATTCATTTGAACCATCCATGGCAACATGCCCTCCGAAAACCCTTGGCTGAAGTATTTCCAGATGGCTTGGTTTGGGACAGCAGGCGCTGGAAGACACACCATCTGGTTGGGTAGCTTAGGTTTTAGGGAGAGAAGTCACAGTTACAGTCCTCTTTCCTTGTGGCCTAATAGGCAATGTCTCAAAGTTCTGCTCAGTCTCATAGTATGGAAGTAAATAAATTCATAATTCAGAAATTCATTTGGTCAGTGTCCTGACCCAGCCACAAGTACTCCATAGGTATCTTGGTAAAATGGGGCTTGATAGAACAACAGAAATGGTTCTGGGCCTCCCTTCAAGTCTTTAAATATCTTTTTTTAATTAAAAAAAAAAAAAAACAGAACGGAGCTGTGGAGATCTAGATTTTTTCCATCCATCCCTTACTAGGAACTAACCTGAATTCATTTTCACTCACCGAAGCAGGGACAGTGCTCTGAAAACAGTTCACCTGTCCATCAATGCTTCTGTTTGCAAACTCTCATACATCTTTAGAGCTGGACTCATTCCTTAAGGGCATACCAAGGTCTTACAATTCTGTGCTCTTCCCGAGGTCATGCTTAGTTCAGCAATGCAGCAGACACACCATTTAATTTTAGGGATTGCATTCTGCTGCTGTTTATTTTAGAGTTACTGCTCATGGGTGTGAAGATCGGGTCTGCTTTAGAAGAGTTTTATTGCTGTTTTAATTTAAAAAATTTTCCCTCTAAAGACTGATTTAGAACAAGCCAACTGACGCGTTGCCAGTTTGTTCCAATGATACATTGGAATTGGAAAAATGTTCTGTTGATAAATATTACTTTATAGAGGAGGGCACTCTATCCTGATTGCTCATTCTTGAATGGTCAGAGATTAAATACAAAGTGATGGGCACGCAGATAATAACGTCTCCCTTGTGTGTGTGTGTGTGTGTGTGTGTGTGTGTGTGTGTGGTTTCAAAGGTTCTTATATACTGGGAAGAAGCATGGATTTTAGAGCCTGAAAACAGACTTACTTACTTAACTGGCAATGCCCTGCTCAAGAATAGAAGTTTGTTCAAACATTAAATGCATGACAGTGACAATGAGGATTAAAGCAAGTCATGGATTTCCATGGCACCCTGCCAAAGAACCTTCAGTTTAGATCTCACTTCTGGCTCTCTAGAGCATCATGGCTTTAGATAAGCTGCCCTTTTAGAGTCTCACTACTTCATCTATACAAAATAGTGACAACACATCCTCTCTTGAGTTGTCCTAGGGTGAAATGAAAAGTGGTTGACACAGTGAGGGATGGAGAGAGGTTAAGAGCACTGGTTGTTCTTGCTAAGGACTCTGGTTCATTCTCAGCACCCATATGGTGGCTCACGACAATCCGTGATTCTAGTTCCAGAGAACCTGACGCTGCCTTCTGGCCCCCTTGGATACATGGCACATACACACATGCAGACAAAACACTCAAACACAAAAAGTATAAAAAGTTATTTAAAGAAAATCTTTGATACACAGAAATCACACATTCCCATTTGTCTGTCCTCATTTACATGGTGACATGGGCTACATGGTGAATTCAAGGGCAACCTGGGCTAAGTTTCTCTGTCTCAAAAACAAAAAACAAAACAAAAAAACTAACAAGTTTAAAGAAAGCCATAAATAATAGTTTTTTAGTAAATAAAACTTGCTACGTAGTTATTGATGTTCTTGGCACCAAATGAATTAGAAAATTTACTATGTTATGATCTCTTATAGGTATTCATAATTTCATATATAAAATGGTTAAATGTAGGGGGACATAAGGAAATAAACTATATTTCAGTAATTAACTTGAAGACTTCTTTGAGAACTTCGCAGAAGTCTACATTTAACTGTCATGTTAAATAACTATTTCTACAAAAATAAATTATTCCTACAAAATCTATAAGTGTATATGTATGTATATATATATACATTCAGCTTAGACTTTTAAAATGCAAATTTAATTATAAGAGAACATATTGACAGAAGCAGAAAACAATATATAAATTACTGTAAACTATGACTGCTTACCCTAAATTGAGGTACTTTTGCCTACTAGCATATTGCACAATAGAAAATGAAACCATTGGGAAGCTCAGTACAGCACATCTAAATCCAATCTTTCACTAAGGAGAAAACCAAGAAAGTGGAAGTGAGCTAAACATGCTGGAAATACTAAAATTGATTAACTTAATCAACTTGAATCTTAATGCTCAATAGAATGAGTGTAACAGAGCCGGCTTTTATACTTTGGTAAACAAGTGAGTGATCAAACTGTTGGTTTGCCAAGCAAAATCAAAAGCAGATCAAATCACACTCTCTGCTGGGAACCAGGCTGACATCTGTTTATGAGCTCAGCTACAGTGACACCCATGGTAAGCTTAACTCTCTACAATGGCTAATGGGCCTACGTTTTTCTTTTTTCACGACAGCACATTCATTTTAGGATCCTTGAGAGCATTAAGTCTGAAGTTATAGGAAGATATCTGAAGTTAGAGATGAGTATAAGTTATGAGTTAGAAGAAACAGATAATCTGAAAATTTCAAAGGCACAGCGGGGGCTCTGGTTAATCTTAAAAGTATTCTAGGTGGTAGGACTGAACATTAATATTAATTTTACAACAGTAACAACAACAACATCATAGGAAAGTGGTTTTGTACTTAAAAGTATAGTAAATGAATTATCTTTGCTTTTGCCATAATTGCTAAGGCACAAATATCTGAAGTATTAACGGGAGGCAACAGAAAGCAGAATTTTCCTTATGGAAAGAGATGGCGGAGTTTGGCATTAAGTTCTCTCTCCTTGCTTAAAAGATCCAGGCTGTGCTTTTTGAAGGCTTCCGATTGAAGACGCAGCTCATCATAAGCCTTTTGGATCCCATCTACCCTACGCTGAAGCTCGCGTACTCTCAAGTTGCTATCAACGGCTACTGCCTCTTGCTCGAAGCGTTCTAGGGCATGCTTCTTGGCCATGGCTGCTGTCTCCAACTTCTCCTCAAGCTGGCGGATCTCCGCCTGTTTGTTCTGGAGCACCTTGCCCCTCTCCATGGACAGTTGCAGCAGCTCCTCTTTCTCACGTGTGACAGTCTCCAGCCTGGCCTGTAGATCCTCGCTCAGGCTGCTATGTGCCTCCTGGTCCTTCACCATCTGGTCGGTGGCCTGTCGGTGTAGCTGCTTGAGGCTCTGCAGTTGGCTGAGCAGCTGCTCTGTCTCCTTGGCATGGGCACAGGCCTGCTGGGTCTGGAGACTCAGCAGCTCCTTCTCTCGGGCTTGAGCCTGGCTGGCATCGTGTGCACACCTCTGTTTCAAGACCTCCAGTTCCTCCGCCAGGGCCTTATTGTGTGCAGTGAGCTGCAGTATCTTGGCCTCCTGGTCTTTCAGAGCCTGACTGAAGAGGTTGCTATTCTCCTGCTTCAGCTTTTCATTCTCCTCCTTCAGCTTGAGGTTTTCATTCTTGTGCTCGTCCTTGAAGCGGATCATCAGCTCGTGGTTGGCTGCCAGGGTCATAAAGCGACCCTCCAGCTTTTGAACGTGATCACTCTGGGCCTTCATCTTCTCCATCTCCTGCATCCTCTTCTCCTCCAGCTCGGTGTTAAGCAGTTCCAGGATCTGGCAGCGTTCCAGCGCCTCATCTGATCTGCGTTTCAGGATGCAGATTAGCTGGGATTGCTCTTGGATTCGGGAGCGGAGCATTGCCTTCTCGCCCTTCTCTTCCTCAGACAGTCCCCTAAGATTGGCCAAAGCTTCTCTCAGACCATCCATTTCCTTAAACCCCAGTTCCTCATCCTGGATTTGCAGGGTTTCATTTTGTTTTCCTAGGGGCTCGTCTGGGGGTGGGGTATCCATCCTAAGCGTCTGCTCGTCCTGAGGCATAGACGCTCTGCCTGAGAGCAGACTTCAGCCTTTCCCTCTGATTTCAAAAGGACGTTGCTATGGACTCTTGGCACGCTCCAGCAGTTGGTTTTTCCAGTAAGGAGTCCTGTAATTGGTGGGCAGACCTTCAGAATACAGTGAGGTAATAGGGGGCGTCCTGAGCCAATCTTGTCAGGCTACGCCTGCCTTTTTTTGTTTTTAACCAATCACAGCTCTCAGTTCACTGTCACTATCCAGCCTGTGCAGCCCACAGAAGTCAACCACTAAGTCAGCTTTCTGTTCACAACAGGGGACCTGACTCTGCAGGATTTCTAATAAGAGTAAACAGAGTAAGCTTACAAAGACCTACTCCTCCCCTTTGTTCTGAAAAGAAACTGTTGTGAATAGAAATATAGTTGCTGTGTGTGCATTCAATGAAACCAAGTGCTTAGCTCAGTCCTTGTAAATGAAATTTTTCTTACTTTAATGGCGTCCTTATGTCTGGAATGGATACCATTAGACTCTCGGCACTCCTGTTTTTATCTACTGGGAAGATAAATTTACAGAAGGAGACAACAATGAACAATAAAGATGTGATCAAATCAGCAAAGAAAAAAAATCATAGTAATTACACTTGTGCCTAGCACACTGGAGAAACAGAGATAAATATATTGAACAAAGACCAGTGGCAAAAATAAAAATAAATAAATTAGCTTGTCAGATAAGACTGACATTTTTATATAAAGCTTATAGGGATTAATAGAGCGTCATGTTAAAAAGAAATGGACAATTGCATTAACAATCAGCTGAGAACAGAACCTCACAAGTAATCCAGCAAATGCAAGTGAAAATTAGATACTATTTCATCCACCAAAATCAGTTAAAAAAAAAAATTCTCCTTATCATTTATGACTACCCAGGACTTATAAGGGAATGATGAAGGAAACCCTCTTTGCATTATTGGTGAAAGGCAGTTAAGAGTATCTATGCTAACTAAAAGTACCTCAGCAAGCATTTGCAAAGATTTCTAGATTAAGAAAGTATTCTTTGAATCTTCAGGAAGGTCTCTGCCTAGAAGTCACATAGGCACAAACAAAATCCATCATCCTGTATTTCCTTGTGGAGGGTGGGAGATTCTATTGCTCACATTAATATCTTACAGGTAAGGGATGGGAGGTAGGCAGAAGCAAGTAGTCCTGGCTGAGGTCAGAGGAGCACAACCAATTTCTGTATTGCTTCAGAGATGAATGGATGCTGGGAGGCATCCAGCCAGAGCAGAGCTTGCAATGACACTGCATCCCAGCACAACCCAAATACAGACCAATTAACTCTATTAACTCATCATTCCCTTTATCAACATCAAAGAGTACTGCTAATCACATCTATGACCGACCTGAGGAGACAAGGGAGGATTTAATTACATTAGGTGCTCACTAGTGGATTCAAGGTACAGTCAGTACTTATTTGGGGACAGAGGTAGATAATCTAGTAGGCTTCTATTTGTGTGTGTGTGTGTGTGTGTGTGTGTGTGTGTGTGTGTGTGTGTGAGAGAGAGAGAGAGAGAGAGAGAGAGAGAGAGAGAGAGAGAGAGAGAGAGATGTTTAGCATTGGTTTGTTTGCTTTTTTTTAACTAGTCTCACCCTGTAGCCCAGGCTGACCTCAAACTTAAAGCAATTCTCCCAACTCAGTCTACTAAATGGGGAACTATAGGCATAAGCCACATGCTTTCTTTAGTGATTTTGATGATATCTTTGAGGCATCTTTATAAGATCCCATATTCACTCATTGACCAGACCTCCTTAAATCCATGTTAAATCAAGACTTGTTTTGAGAAATGAGTACTAGTTGGGGTCTTAAGGTGGAATAATGCTTCATGCGTCAAAATGGCCCAGAGAAATCACTGGGGGGAAATTAGCAAGAAACATTAACTTTAATCATAAATGCTGACTTATTTTCAAGCTTTCAACAAGTATTTTTAAAATAAAAATTCTGCTTTTTATAATAACCAGAGCTGCTCATTTAGGTGAAACAATGCCTAGAGTTGCATTGTTTATATTTTAAGATTTCCAGTACAAAGTATTTTTAATATAAGAAGTCAGGCTAACCAGGCTTTGGTGGTGCATGCTTTTAATCACAGCACTAAGGAGGCAAAGGCAGGAGGATCTCTGTGAGTAGGAGGCCAGCCTGGTCTACTGATTGAGTTACAGGACAACCTCCAAAGCAATATAAAGAAACCCCGTCTCAAAAAACAAACAAACAAACAAAAAAAGGAAGTCAGGCTAAACTACCAATACAATTTAAATCACGATAATTTATTCTAAGGGTTTTTACAAAATACTGAAAATTATACACAGGAAGTACAATAAAATTGACAATTTTTATTCTAATTGAAACTTTGTAGCAAAGCATATATGTGACTACTTTTATTCTGTTTCCATATAGTAAAATAAAAACAAATTATATGCAATATTTTAGCATACTGTTATAAAATACAGACTCTTAAACCAAAATAAACCAAAGCCAAGAGCTGAATTCCATATACAACCAGTAGGTGGCACCAAAGTCCATTTGAGATTGAGGAGGGGTGGGAGGGGGGCGGGGTCTCTCAAGGCAGATTTATTGCCCGTTAAGTCAGTTTTACTGCCCTAAGATGGAATTCAATGTCTTATTTGAGGTTGCCAAGTAAGTAGTTGACTTATTATGAAGCTGTCTGTCATCACTGTTGTTCTTCCTGTCTTTACCCTAACCCAGGAACATTTTTCTGTCGCTTTGCCCATACCCTTCCTATTTATACGCCCAGCAAACATTTTAATAACCAAATTGCAGGCCTAAACTGCCATGCGAGATTGTGGTATGAAACCTGTAAGGGTTTTGTTTTCTTTGGTGTGGAAGCAACAGTTAAGTTTTCCTAGCTTGTTCAACTATCTTCTTGAATGTTGGCATCACACATCTTGTCAGGCATACCTCTCTTGTCACTGTTTAGCTCTCTTAAGCTGTGCAGTCAAAGAAATGCATGCAAATTGACTTGGGGAATGCTTGCATAGTAATCATTAGTGACAAGGAGTGTGGATGTTTGTCCACAAAGTTAGAATTCTCAAGCTCAGGTCCAGCTGGGAAGTGTTTTTTGATGGCAGAATCGGCTGAGTAAGGTCATTTGGAAATCTTGGCAATCAGAAGCATCCTGAGGGGCAGTATTGCTTCAATCCAAGTGTTGGGAGAATTTACCATCTTCTCCCAGAGAGCAACTTCCTCAGAAGTGGAATCCATCCAATCTACTTCAGTCCCATAGCTTTTTCCTGAAAGAAAGGTTTATATTTGCAATTACGTTTCCCACTGTGGGCAGGGGAGAATGGGAGTTAGTCATTCCTCAATTGTAACCACCATGGGAGAAGACAAGAAAGAGTCTGCTCCCACCTGGGGAGCACAGCTGCTGCAGGAGGAAGAACTATGTTACTACCCACATGCCTTCACTGTTTCAGTCCCTCATGGTTCCCAGGTGGTCTTCATATGCTTTTCAAGGCGTGGAGGAGTTGGGAGGTTTATGTAGTGTTAGAGATGACACTAGCTCAGTGGTCCTCAACCTCCCTAATACTGGAACCCTTTAATATAGTTCCTCATGGTGTGGTGATCTCCCCAACACCATAAAATTATTTAATTGCTGCTTTGTAATGGTAATTTTGCTATGGTTATGAAGTATTATGCAAATATCTGATATGCAGGATATATGATATGTGATCCCAGTGATAGGGTCCTTCAACCCACAGATGGGTTGAGAACCACTGTGCTAGATGATTGCCTGGGAATACTGGCTAAAGTTTTTTGCCTGAAAGACTTGATTTCATAATTTGCTTCTGTCATTAGCTGTTATTTATTTATATATTTGTTGCTATTATTATTATTATTGTCAGTGCTGTTATTATTTGGGGATATCATTTCTTTTGGGACTATTACTAACTGCCTCTTGGAACTGTGATAAAGAGTAGTCATTATAATTGTTCAAAGCTGACCTTTAGCCATATTATTTGTGGGAAGGCACAAATTTTTCTAGCTTTTTCAACTGTCTTTTTGAACATCGAAATCTTGTTGGGCATACCTCTTGTCATTGTTTGACTCTCTTGAGCCATGCAATCAAAGAATTGTATGTAAATTGACTTGGACATGCTGCATAGTACTCATTAGTGGTAACAGGTGAGGATGTTTGTTCATGAAGTCAGAACTTTCAAGCTCAGATTTCAGAACCTGATGGCAGTAACTTATACTCAGCAAGGGTAGGCTCTGGACAATGCTGGTCCTCTTAACCTAGAACCCTCAGAACACCAATGGTCTTCCACTCATTGGTTTCACTACATCTAGGACTTTAGCATCTCCTAGAGAGTTTGGCTCAAAGAGAATTAAACTTGTAACAAATGTTACCTGTTCCAAAGCCGATCCGGAGACCTCCCAGAAACTGGTTGGTTAGTTTATAATGGTCCCAGACTGTGAGTTCTACACAGGCTTCCATCAGATCTTCAGGCCTAAACCCATCATACACCATGGTATGGTTGAAGACGGGGTTGGTGGTTTTTCCTACAGCTCTTGTCTTCTGGCGACTTTTCCTACTGGTATCTGGAAGGATGGTACTATAAAAAGAGAAAGCAATGTGAGGGCATTTTAGTTCAGAAAGTGAACATTTATGCTGGCAAAACACCTCAGCACAGCTGTCGGATAGGCAATGAAGATAAACAGTATAGAAGCTGGCTGTGGTGGCTCACATTATAATCCCAGCACTCGTCAAGCTTAAGTAGGAAGTCTGAACTGAATCTTTAAAAAAAAAAAAAAAAAAGGACTGCTGGGAAAATAGCCACTGTCAGGGAGGTGCTTGTCTGGCAAGCATGGTGACCTGAATTCTCACACCAGTATCCACACCAAAAAGCTGAGCAGGGTGGGATGCATGTTTAATCCCAGTATTAGGAATTAAATAGAAACAGAAGAGTCCCTGTAGCCACACAGAATAGCCTAATTGGTGAGTGCCAAGCTGACAAGAAGCCCTGTCTCAAAGGAAGTGGACTGCATTCTCTTCTGGCTTTCACATGCACACACACACACACACACACACACACACACACACACACACACACACACACAGTGAGAGAGAGAGGGGGGGAGGGAAGAGAGAGACAGAGAGAGAGAGAGAGAGAGAGAGAGAGAGAGAGAGAGAGAGAGAGAGAGAGAGAGAGGGAGAGAGCATGTGGAGAGACTGTGCTGATAGTTTAGTAAAAGTCAGGAGAACATGCATCATGCTAGAAAGATTGGGAACAGAAACAGCCAAGCTGGGTTTGAATCTTTGCTCTGCGACTTACTGGCTATGAATTTCAGGAAAGTCACTCAACTTCTCATTTGCTTCCTCAGTACAAAGTGGGAATGGTGATGCTGGCTTTGTAAGATTGACATTAGAAATAACTAACATGCAACACACATAGCTCAGTTAATAATGAGTACTTAATTTGGTAGAAATTGCTAGAGGATTCTTTTAGAATCTAGCACAGGTGAACTGGAGATAGTCATGCCAAGTGAACTATCAGACTCAGAAAGACACAAAATCCTATGTGCATGCATGTGTGCATGTGTGTGTGCGTGAGTGAAAGAGAGAGAGAGAGAGAGAGAGAGAGAGAGAGAGAGAGAGAGAGAGAGAGAGAGACATGAAAATAAAAGCAGAATTGTCTAGGGAACAAAGTTGATAAACGGAGGGAGAGGAGGGCAGAAATACTCAAAATACATTATGTACTTATATAATGTTCTTATATAATCTAACACCATGTACAATGAATATACATCAATGGGGAATAACTAAAATTAATAAATCAATTGGTTGATTAAAAAATAATACTCCAAAGCTCACAAAGTCCTATCTTATTGTCCTTTTGATCTTTTTGCTTTGATTAAAATGTAAAAAAATAATCGTAGTGTACCTTATAAATATAGATGACAATTTGTGTAGATTAAAAAATAAATATAGACAAGAAAAAATGAAATACAGAAAATATGCCACATGATCACAATGGTAATCATATACCACAATGGTAATCAATAGTAAACTTCATATACCCAAAGTTATAATTATTATATGTTAGAAATTTTGTTATAATTTGAACCCTATTTGTTACTATTTCCTGGAACCACTAATTTAGAAATTTATAACTTCCAAAGTCCATTTGTATACCAGGGATAAATTCTGATCTACTACCAGAGGCCCCATAGACTGCCCAGTCCTCCCAACTAACACCACATTCAGGGAATCTGGGTCTGTTCTATGCTGGTTTCCCAGCTATCAGAGTGGAGTTCATGAGTTCCCCCTTATTCAGGTCAGCAGTTTCTATGGGTTTCTCCAGCCTGGTCTTGACCCCTGTGCTCATCACTCCTCCCTGTTTGCTACTGAATTCCAACAGTTCAGCTCAGTGTAGCCATGGGTGTCTGATTCTGAAATTTTGTTTTGTTTTGTTTTTTCTGAGACAGGGTTTCTCTGTGGCTTTGGAGACTATCCTGGAACTAGCTCTTGTAGACCAGGCTGATCTTGAACTCACAGAGATCTGCCTGCTTCTGCCTCCAGAGTGCTGGGACTAAATGGACTTTGGGAGCCCCTTCCACACAGAGAGATAGTCTCCCAGTCTAGACACATGGGGGAGGGCCTGGGCTCTGTTCCAAATGATATGACAGACTTTGAAGATCCCCCCATGGAAGGCCTCACCCTCCCTGGGGAGCAGAAAGGGATGGGAGTTGATGGGATGGGGGGAGGATGGGAGGGTGCAGGAACTAGGGTTGATATGTAAAACAAGCTTGTTTCTAATTTAAATAAAAAAATGTAAAAAAAATTTTAGAACTTCCATGTATTTCTGATTGTTAACCCAATATAAAACTGAAAAAGAGAAATCTCTTCAATTTGCTAGACTTGACTTTGAGAATAAGTAATTTGAAAGTTTATAATTACATGCATCTCATTTATGAGATAATTAAATGAACACTAACTTCCCACACCTCTCACAAAGACAAGACATCTGAGAGTGGCCTTGAAATAACAGACTAACCTGAGCTGAAACATCTTTCCGGCTAACATCTGGGCACAGTATATATGTATTTAACAAGCAATACTATATCATATACTCTTAAATCTACATTGCATATATCTAAATTGGAACAACTTGTCTTCTAGTAGCGTCTCCATAGATAAAACTAGAGCTAGAAGATCACACTAGTATCTATTTAGCTACTGTTTACTAGACACTAGTTATTTTGTGTGCATAACAGAGAAGTTATGAAAATTACTGCCTGAAAATTCAAAGAGTCTTACATGCTAATTCCTGGTTGGAACTTGTTTGACAAATCATTCTAAAAATATTTTCAATCTAATGCAAATGGGAAAAAAGAAGAAGGAGGAGGAGGAGAGAAAGAAGAAGGAAAGAAAGAAAGGAAGGAAGGAAGGAAGGAAGGAAGGAAGGAAGAAGGAAGGAAGGAAGGAAGAAAGAAAGAAAAGAAAAAGGAATGAAAAAAGAAAAGATAACCAAAACAAACTCTTGGCACACAGATCAAAAACTTAGGAAACAAGAGAAATCCTCCATTGGTCACTAACAAGTCAAATACTGTGACATCCAGCATTAAAATTTTGGTAAGCTATTTTGTACTAAGAATTCTCCTCAGCTACAGATGCACCCCAGAAGACACTGCACAATGTGAGTTTGAACTGTCTAGCTTCATTTGCAGACATCATCTCTTAGGTTTGATTTTAAAACCAAATAAAGCCTTGGGAGTCAATGCCATAAACTTAGTGTTTGATATCTCTAATAATCTATAGCTGGTGAGTGTCAGCATCACTGACACACAGAATTGATTTGAGCAAGACTACAGGAGAACTAAAGAAAGTCAAGTCATGAATGGTCTTACCATTTAACAAAAGAATTTAGGTGGCTCCCCCTTAGCAGTGGCAAATCAAAGCATTCCTTCACCCAGATGTGGACTTCTCCAGTTGTAGAAAGCTTTTTGCCTGCGATTAGACAAAGAGAACAAAATGTGTTGCCATTTCTTTTTGGAAAAGACATCACCTTGCATATAGGACAACACAAGGAAGCAAGCTAATGCTTGAAGGTATTTATAAGTTTATAGATATTCAACTATATACTTCTTAGCCTGACTATCCTGAAGTTGGATAGCTCTGTAAAAATTGGAGCTACTGGCAACAGATAGGTGCTCAGAGAGGGCGAGTCACTCTTGTTTAAGGATGTGGCTCTGGTTGGTTGACCATACTCTAGAGGTTAAAAGGCCACACAGTCAAGAAGAATGTATGGACAGGGAAGGTAGATCTTGGATGAGTGGGAGAGCTGTGAATGTGATCCAAACAAACTGCATAAAATTCTCTGAGAACTAATAATAAATGAGCAAAACAATTCTGGAGAGTGAAAACATTCATGTTGATTTCAAGTATAGAACATTTGTCATTCTTTTTAGGGTTTCAGTTGTTTCAACACATCAGCCCTGGAGGTGAGAGGACTGTCCAGTTATACTCAAAACATCTCAAGACAGTACACAGCCCTTCAAATACCATTGCCAGAGCAGACTTGAGTGGAAAATGACCACACGAGATACTGACTAAAGTATAACATCTCCCCCTCCTGTTAAAAGTCCTTACATATGCACAATTGTTAGTACCATAGATAACCACTAAGAAGTTGGCTTAGTCTGAAGTTGCTGCTATACTGCTTGCACATAAATAGAGGAACACTATTGGATTTTTCTGGGTGGCTTAGTTCAGTCAACTAAACTACATTCACTGATCTATATCCCATTCATAAAGTGCTCATACTTAGGAGTGTGTGTGTGTGTGTGTGTGTGTGTGTGTGTGTGTGTGTGTGTGCAGATATACACAACAAGGAATACAATATATAATTTATGTCCCTTGGAAATATACATGACTATACAGGAGAAATGAGTTGGGGGAATATCTGCTCATGCTGATTGCTCCAAGATCACTAAAGGAGCCAACCTCAGTTTGGAGGGTGAAGTCCACATTCAGCTGAGTGGACCATTGAGTTTTCTGGTGGACTAAGAGGAGAAAGAAAGGCACATAGGGAAGGAAGAGGCAGGGCCAAGGGATTGCACACTTTTACATTGAGGAAGTAGAGAGGGGGGATTGTGTTTCAGTCACTCTGTAGATTTCTCAGGTTTATTCCTTAGTATTTATCCCAGAGTTTTATTTTTAAATAAATTATTTTAAAAAACCAATTGAAATGAATTTAAATAAAAATGAAACATGGTATAAAATGTCAAGCTATTACAATGATCTAGAAAACTATGTGCTTAATGAGTGCTTAGTCAGGAAAAGCTTTGTGGAGCTGACTCCATCTAAGACTTAGATTGAGGAAGGGAAAGGAAATGTTGAGAAAAGCTCCAATAGGAGCAAAATCTCAGACAAGAGAAAGCGCATTACAAAACATAATTCCTTCAGCCCTCACTGCCAAGTCACAGTGAGGAAAATTAGCAATGGTATTTCCATGCTTGTTGACCTCAAGTGACAGGATACAAAGTTATATGCAAAAATATCTGCCCTTTAGAAAGGTCTAGAAGTAATAGAATAATGGTTGGGCAGCAATTTGGCCTAAAGATATACTTGTCTGCCCTTCATCTTTATTATTATTATTTTTTAAGTACAGATGGCTTTTTTCTTGTTCAGCCTGTGCCTGCACCAGCCATTATTCCTCTCCTCAGCAGCTTCACAGCTTGGCTATGGAGTCTGCAGCTCCTAACTTCAATAACAATCTTTCTACAGCTTCTTGAGGACAATCTGCCTGGGAAATGAGTTGTTGGTGAGGTCTAACATTCATATCCTGCCAGCTTTTCTGGCTTGTTGAACTGGCTGGAGACCTAAGGCCCCAGTGCCCAGGCTGCGATCAGTAATTAAGACAGAAAGATTTATCTCCTAATGAAACTAAGAAGGGAAGATCAAGGAGCTCTGATTTCTGAAGGACTTTTATGAATCCTTTTAGTTCCCACCTGGGAAAGGAACGAGTTTCTTCCTTATCATGACTGTCAATAGGCCTAAATTCTCACTACAGCAAAGCCCATTCACGTGGTACAATTGCAAAGGTTTTCGGAGAACAAGGGGAAGTCAAAACAAGGACTATATGCAAGGCTGGAAAAGACAAAAGAAAGAATTTTCTCATACAAATGGAAAGTAAATTGGTATTTCCTAAGCTCTGGGGTGAAGAAAGGAGGTGCTGCTATTTAAAGGGTACAATATTATTTAAAGATGAAAAGTTCTGGGACTCTACTGTATAGCAATATAAGTATAGCTCATATTACTGAGCTGTAGACAAATGGTTAAGACAGTAAGAATCATGTATTTCTTACTTATAAGAGAAATGAGATTTTTTTTTCTAGTTTGAAACTATGATTGACTCCTTTGGTCTATACAGTTATTAACTTAATGTGTTTGCTCAGTTATTCATCTTTGAAAATGTAACAGAACCCAAGTAATCCCTCAAGGGTAAAGGAATAAGTAGAGGGTTTGTGTCTGAAGACGAAGTCATTTCATACCTGGGCTTGGCTCTGGAACATATTGAAGTGCTAGCTTCATTTCACCTCTGTTTTCTGTCTCTAGGGCAACTGGTGCTGTCTGAAAGATAAAAGAACATTAGCAGGTATAAGAATAGCAGGTGTAAGAAAGAGGATTTTTTTCTATCCTGTTAGTGAATACTCTGGTACAGAACCGTATCTGTCCTATCCTGAGAATGTGGATCACTTGTATGCTCTGAATTCATTTTTTTTCCTCTGCATCCTCTATACAATTATTTTTATAACTAAGAAAATCTGTTATTGGTCTTTGAAGACCTTGCAGCATACTCAGAAAACATTCTGGCCAAAAGCAGCTTGGGGAGGACAGGGGTGTTGTTTCATTTTACAGGTTTCCCCATCACTGAGAGAAGTCAAGTGAGGAACTGTAGCAGGGCAAGAATGTCCACAGAGTGGGAACGTGAAATAGAAACCATGGATGTATGCTGCTCAGCCTTTATTGTCAACTGGACACAGACTTAAAGTAACCCAGAAAGAGGGACTTTCAATTTGGGGTGGTGCACACCTTTAATCCCAGCACTTCAGAGGCAGAAGTAGATGGATGTCTGTGAGTTTGTGGCCAGTCTGGTCTATAGAGTGAGTTCCAGGACAGCCTCCAAAGCTACAGAAAGAAACCCTGTCTCATAAAAACAAAGAATGGCCTTGGATGTATTGTTCTATGTCTGTGAGGGGGTTTCTTGGTTGATGATTGAATTGATGTAGGAGGGCTCAACCATCAATGATGGCACCATCTGTAGGTAGATGACCTAGATTTGCTAATTATAGTCCTGGAGGAGCAAGTCAATAAGTAAGCAGCATTCCTCCATGGTTCTGTTTCAAGTTCTTGCTCTGTTCAAGTGAACCCCAAAAAGAGATAAGCGAATACTGCACTAAAGTTTATTATAATAAAATTGCCAAAAGTCAGAAGACGAAAAAGGCCTAAAATCTGAAAGAAAAAGCAAAGACATAACTTTCTAAAGAGTTGGAAGAGAAAAAAGATTAATAGCAAATTTTGCAATATAAATTACAGATGTCAGAATACAATGGAATGACATTAAAAGTGCTCACAAAGACCATTTTCAACCTCACAATTGAACAAAACTATCCTTCCAAGAGAAATATGAAGAGGACACCATGAAGCAAAGAAAGCCAGTTATTGACTTGCTAGTCAATAACCAAGAAAAGTAAAAGTAAAGGGAAGTCCATGGCACAAAATGTAACTCTACAGAAAGATAAAGAAAGAGGTCTATGGCTATCCTACTCTGTGTGTGTCTAATATCATCTGATTTCAGAAGCTAATTAGAGTTGGGCCTTGTGAGGACTTGGGTGGAAGACACAGTGAAAGAGTAAGGAGAAATAGGAAGTAAACATGGTTAAACCTAAATGAATGTTTCTATACTAAAGAGTTGTCATGTGGAAATTTAAATAAGACTATTAAAACGTGACTAAAGAGAGCAGAAATGATGGTGGCATGAGTAAATAAGAGTAAAGTACTTTTAATTGTTCTCATTGGTCTAGACATGGCAGAAGTCCTAATCTGTATTAGACATGTTTTCCTTCCTGTGCTGGGGATCAAACTTAGGGCCTTGTGTATGATTGCTCTGTACCAATGAGCTGTATCTTTGACCCTAGAGTTGGCATTTTAAATTCAATGATAAATATTATTAATGAAAAAAGAAACTATGGCTTCTGTATTAATTGAGGGAAAATAATGATATGATAATTGATTAATCCTCATAGAAGCAATTATAGAAATAAAATAACACAAGTATTAAGACATTAGATTTCTATCCTAACATATCAATAATTATATTAAGTACAAATAAAAATTGAGTTAGAAGGAATATTGGAAGTTGAGTATGATGGAGCATGCCCATAAGGCTGGCAACTGGAGTCTGAGCTGGGAGGATCATGAGTTTGAGGTACCTTAGGCTAAAGAGCAAGTTCCAGGTGAGTGTGAGCTATATAATAAGACCCTGTCTCTAAACAAAACAAGACACCTTCTTCTCAATGGACAATCTGATCACATGCTAGGCTAAAAGTTTGTCTCAGATTTCAAAGGACTGGAGTATTTAAATGACCTTGAAGACTGAAGTCAAGCATTTGCACTGAATGGTTTAAGTTCTACATATAATTAAAAAAAAATTCTCTCTTTACCAAATGTACAAAGAAAACTCAATCCTGGATTCAAATGATCCAAGCACTATGAGGTAAATGCAGTCGAGCTCTTCCCTGTAGGCCAGATCCCACCCCGACCCACCCCACAAAGGAGGAAATGTGAACCCACCTTCCTCTTGAGAGGGTACCACTTCAGCTGTTTGCTCTGTTTGTTGTCCCAGTCCCATGCTTCCAAGTCAAGTTCCACCTCCCCCAAGAAGCTATTGCGTTTAAATGTATCCCGATGCCAAACAGACAGGTTCAACTTCTGTGTCTTTAAAAATTGCCGTTCGATTTTATACTGCAGTGGAAAAAAGAAAATTAAAATGATGACTAGCATTACCTTATTCCAAAGTTATGACACAGAGATGAAAAGCCATCTATGAGGATCCAAATTTCTCATCTGTTTGGTTTCAGGTCTCAAAAGCTTGCAAAGGCATCTTACTCTACGTGTCTGATTTCAAAGAGCTAAAACTCCATCTTTCACAAGAGCGGATGCTTTCCCCTCTGCTGGAAAAGGCAAACCGTGGCTCAAATATCAGAGCTTGAAATAGCTTTCTAAAAACAATAGTCAATTATTCAACCTTTGTTGGATGCTTTTACACTAGAAACATCATCAATTGGGTTCATTCCAAAAACACAACTCAAATCAAATCTACTTCTGCTTTTCTACCTAAGGACAAGAACTTAATGTTTTTCCTTTTGTTATTTTGAGATGGTCCCATTTAGCCAAGGTTGGCCAGAGCTTTCTATGTAGCTGAGCATAACTTTGCATTCTTTTACCTCCTCTCCAAGTACTTAGATTCAAAGAGTGCACCACCAGCTAGATTTCATTATTTAAAACAGTTTCAGGTTCACAGAAATATTGAGCACAAAGTAAAGCCCCCATATACCATCTACCCTACAAACACATGTCTCCCATTAGCATACAAAAATTTTTTTTCTTAAAAAAGTAAATTTGGTTTTTCCAACCTTACATGGTTAAGTAGAAAGGATTTAGTAACCTAACAGTTTTTCATTTCAAATTAAGTCAACCCTTGATTATATATAATCATGGAAGGAATAATAGTACTTCCAATCTATTTTTAGATTGGAAGTACTTTGCTTTGTGATGTATCACTTGAAGGTTATATCAGAGCTACCATTTCCTGACTTCACCATTTAAGTTAGCTGGCTTTTCCTGAGTATAGGGTTGAAGCAGCGGACCCAGAAATAGCTAGGAGTCCTAGGATATGTCACAGTCAAATCTAATTACAAACTTGTTGCCTAAATCCAGAGGTGGCTAATTCAGCCATGGATGACTAGCAGTGTCGCATAACTGCTTCTTTCTCTCTTCCTGGAAGATTATCAAATGTCATAGTTTTAAAAAACAGAGAATAAACACATCTCTTATTTTCAACATTAAATGATTTGGTAGATACAATAGATAGGTAAGATATCACATGGCATTGCATGTAGGGACAGAAATAATGTAGGTATATGACCTAGGCAAATTTCCACTCATCAGTTTATTCATCCATCTTTCCAATAAGCATTTGTGTGTGTGTGTGTGTGTGTGTGTGTGTGTGTGTGTGTGTGTGTGATGTTCCCTACTCCAAAGCCTGTGCTGCAAATCAGTGTCTAATGTGGGGCATTAACTCCTTTAATGTCTAGTCTGTGATTCCCAAAGGGGGTAGATGAATATCATCATTTCCCTTTCACAAATACAAAATCTCCATTTGCCTCATTTCTCAGATCTGAGGTTCAGTGGTGTATTTGCACACCAGTCTAGACACATCACAGGGTTAGTCCTTGCCCCCCTGGAACGTAACACTGAGTATCATGGCACTGAGTGTTGGCATAGCCTATCATAGTCAAGGCTATGGAGTGAGTGAACATCAGAGGAATTCCAGTTGCTAAGGAAGAAATATTTAAGAGTAGATTAAGACATAGTTAAGGAAGGGCTGGGAGGAAGCCTATTCCAGCCTGAAGGAACAAAAAACGTGGGAATGTGAAAAGATGAACGCCCACTGAGTTACAGAAAGGAACACACTGTGACTGAAACAAAGATTATGAAAGTTGAGGCTGGAGTGTTCATATTTTCAGTAGAGACATCATCCAAGCAGACATGACTAGTTCAATGCCCAGGTCACCACCCAAGCTCTATCTGTGGTCTACAAATACCCGCAATATCTCGTTGTACACTGGGTTCAAGGTCTTCTTCACCACAAGTGTTTTCTTCTTGCCCATTTTGCCTTTGTCTGGTAACAGATAGGTCTTTACATATCTAAAAAAAAAAAAAAAGAAAAGAAAAGTAATAAACATGAAAGTCAAAGAAGATATTTCCAGGCCTCCCTTTTAAAGCACATCAAAAAATTGGCAGCATGAATTATCTCCCGATGCTGATAAAAGCAGTAAGAAAGCATGTTGTTGTCCACACCTTTATATTTTTAAAAGTTTAATGTTTGGCATATGGATTTTATAAAGTCAGTGCAGTAGCATCCTCCCAACCCAACTTTCCAAACAGCCCTTTAAACACAATCCCACACAGGCCTACCCTTCGATTGCTTTGACTTTATGATTCCCATCAGATTAACTGAGAACTAAGAGAAAATGGGTGAGTCCTCCCAGGTCTGTACTTACGGGTCTGAGCGCTGTTTTTTAATATCTGCTGCTGCTAAGTCCTTACACTGGGCCACAAAAACATGCAGCTCTTTCAAGGACTCCACGTAGTCAATTGCAAACTGAACACTTCCTTTCACTTCTAGGTTGCCAAAGTCTCCGCTGTAAACACTCATCACACTGCCACTCACCTGGATGCATCAGAAACAGGAAGTGTTTGTCTGCTTCTCATTCCTGACTGCCCAGTGCAAGAATCTCAGACAGAGGCCCTGCTTGGCCTTACTTTTCTAGCTTGCACATAAAAGCAGTTAATTTAATATGGCACAAGGTAATGCCAACACAGGCAATTTGACATGATACATGTGACTACGAATTGTTCCTAAATGGCAGACAGTAGTGCAATGCAAAGTTATTTAGATACTAGTTTATTTCAAAACAGGGTGCTCTTATGCTAGGTGGCATTCATTGTTAGCCATGCAGAGTGTTTAAAGTGCTAAAGGAAAAGGATGTGAGAGATTCCAGGCACACAAATCACAATGACATTCCCTTTAAAATTCCATGGCACTAAAAAGGAATTTTACCATGTTTCTCATCCTCTGAATCTAGGAAACTGCTTGCTGAGGCATGAACTTTTAGACTTCAGGAAGGGTAGACTATGGATGATTGATAAAGGGAATTTAAAGCCTTCCCAAGGGCATACATAGATTATCAGGAAAAAAATCAATTTAAATAGATTTTAAGGGGCTTCAGAAATACAAGGCTAGTAAGAATCTCAGCAGTGTCATTTGTTTAGTATACCTGCTAAGCTATATGACTATGCATGCATAGTAGAAAAAATATCTAAATAAATATATGGCAATGTTATTTCATATGTATATTTACATTCATATGCTACCTGTACACAGAGCTATCTCAAGTTACAGGAAAAGTTTCATATAATCACATTCACTTTCATCAAATATGAGCAACTGTGTTTCAGGAGATTTCCATTTAAAACTGTGTTCAGGATCCTGCCAGATAGCAAAGAATTACCATCCCATTCCTCATGTGACTCAATCTAAGTTTCGGTAGGCTTATCTAAAGGACAGGCATAACTCTATGCCTGTAAGTGGTGTATAAAGCCACACTTGACACAGGCAAAATCTTTGAAGTTGCCTCATTTGTTGCACAGAAAAATTGAATGGTTTGTCTTGTTGCCAATCTAGAATCTTCAGGCATATCAAAAAGTTTAATTTGTAATGCACACGAAACCCCGTTATTCTGTGAGAAAAGGAAAATCTAGCTAGCCAGAAGCTAATTACAAATTATTAAACAAACAAACAAAAAACAGCTTTGAGTTTTAGAGCTAAAACAGGAGGCAACAGTGAGTAGGGGCACAAGGGCAAGGTTTAGAGCAGCAGAGAGAAACATAGAGCCTTCATTTACATACAGAGGACAAGGACGTCATGCCAGAGGAGCTGCTAAGATTGGTTAATGAGCTCGGGCTCTTCTTGTATCTCCTGAGCTGGTAACTGCTCTCTGATGCTGTATCTGTTTCTCTGTCATCACTCTACAAAACATCACATCACATACACAAGTTTAAATTTGGTACAAGTCAAGGTTAGCATATTTAAAGTTTGGGAGGAGTCAAACATTAGAATTTTTGTTCAGGCAAGGATGACATCTTGTTACACAATCTGTCAATGACATTTCCCAAAGACAATGGATGCCAGGGCTAATTCCTGGGGATTCGGGATGGAGTGGTAGTCTGAGGGGCAGTGTTTAGCTAAGAAAATGATGTAGTGATCTTTTTTGACACAGTGTGACCCTTAGGAGCTTTGGAACATAACACTACCATGAACTTTCTCTTAATATATCTATGTTTCCTAGAGAATGTATATATATATATATATATATCATAAAATATGAGTATATACATATATATACCATAAAATAAATCATCTATGTAATCTTATCAAAGCACAAAGTACCATGTTTAATTCTTTCCATTGTTACTATTTTAGCTTTCTTAAAAATCATTTTTTTTTAACTTAAGATACTATTAAACTAGGAACAATAAAAACTAGTCTGACCCATTTCAGACTAGTTTTTATTTTTTTATGTAAAATACCCCTTATGTGACCCTATAGTGTTACTGTACTTAACCTTTTGTTGCTTTAGGAAAGTATGTTAAGTTGTCCAGTTACTAGATTTCAACATATTTCTTTAAAAGTTAAAAAAAGTAATAGGTTATTTATTTTAAATATGTCCCAAGGAACATCTACCTGGGACAAGGAAGAAAAACAGCAATGACAAATTCATCTGTATTTATACTTAAAAGTTTCTTGGATGTTTTCACACAACATTTATTATTCATAACAATTTTAGTTGGAATTGCAGAACATATGGAGCAGTACAGTGGCTCCTGGGTTATGGAAGAGTAGTTAGTTCATGCCAGCATATTCCAGGACCATGCAATTACACATCAGTATTATAATGCGGATTAATGAAGGAGTTAAGAAAAAATTCATGACACATGGAAAAGAAAACAATCTTGTCTCAGGATTTCAAAAATTCCATACCTTTTAAATATTTCTGATGTTACATTCCCTTCCCACACACTAAACAACCCATTTCCCCCTCTTAGAACACATTATATATTCTACCT
The DNA here is from genome assembly GCA_030556225.1 of Cricetiscus sungorus. NCBI lineage: Eukaryota > Metazoa > Chordata > Mammalia > Rodentia > Cricetidae > Cricetiscus > Cricetiscus sungorus. The sequence goes on along the minus strand of JANBXA010000007.1, from coordinate 53,664,965 downwards.
AGCATATTGGATCATTATTAAATTATTGGGAGGATGGGTTGGAAACAGCATTTTTCACATAGCTAGCACTCAACGAATGTGACTAAGCTTCAAAGGGACAGCTGACAAGGGAGCAAGGACTGATTTAATCTCTGAATCCTTTAATAGCCAGTTCAATCCTACATGCTTTGAAAGGTAAAGTGATACAGTTTAATTCCAGCATCTCTGATACACAAAACCAACTGTCCTGTTAAGAGCTGATTCAGCAGGTTAAAAAAAAAAAACTGGTATAGTTTCCTTCTTAAATTATGTGTTTCATTCCTATGATCACCCAAAACCAGAGCAGATCTGCAAAGGTCTAAAATCACAGAAATCATGTGGAGTTTATGCTGGCTGGCTTCCAGGTAATGATTTATGTCCCCACCCCAAAATGAGTGAGTTTTTTTCCCAAACTGTAGTGTGGGGCTCTTCAACAGCTGCTAGGACCAAATATTTGCAGGTGCAGTTCACCCCAAAGTCCCTAATAGATAGAAGGACACATGGGATGGAAGTAGGGTGTTATTTACATCTCACTCAGAATTTTGCTCACATCTTGTCTTCTAAGAGAATTGGCTTGAATATAAAGCCTTTCATTTCCCCTTCAGAAACCAGGGCAAAACCTAGAATCACAGATGCTAACCTTTACCACATGCTCACTGTGTTCCAGGCAGGCGTCATGTATTTTTCTCTCCATTTGCTCGCTCAGTCTGAAAAGCCTCACAGAGTAGATACTCAAAAACCAGACTCACTGAAACCAAAGAATTTATTTGCTCCTGGTAATAATACAACAATTTAGCTTTATAGCCAGAACTGGGGATATCTTAACAGCCACCAGGCTCCTTATCATATAACACCAAGAAACTGAGATCTTAAGTCAAAAGACTTCAGGCAAAGTCTTAGATCTACTTTGTAGTAGGAACTGGGTGTTGGGAAATGAACTGGAACAGTAAGTGCCTGGTACATACTCTGAACTTGACCTGTAGGTCATAGCCACACTCCTGTAAGATGTGGCAGAATGGTTACTGTATAGGAGTCAGATCTGGGAACCAGTCAACAATCTAGCTGTATGATAAACTTTAACTCCATAGGCTTTATTTTTTTGCCTATAATATTTGGTGATAATGATGATGCCTGCATCCCATGGTCTTTGGATAATTTGATAAAATAATATATGTGAAATCTGTGGAATCTGGTATATCCCCTTGAAAGTTTGTATCATTATTACCTTATTATTTTAACAAGTGCTTTGGAAGCAGTGATACATCTTACACCAAGCTCTTACCAACTAAGTTTTAGCTACAGAAGCATAATAAATTTATGCAACATATTTCTCCCCAGATTTCTTATTTTGCACCTACTTTGAAACAAAAGTTTCACATTTCCAAATCTAGGTAATCTGACTCCCCCAGCCAAAATAACTACTGTTTGAGTGAAATGAGACATGTCTTGCCCAGTTCCTGGATCAAAACCACTGCTTGCATTGACTTGGGAGGCAAGGGCCAGCCCCACTGACTTCACTGGTCTAGGTCATAGGTGAGTACAGACAGCCCAATGGCAGAGCAAAACCACCTAATGAGCTCCATTTTCTCAAAGGTTGAAAACATGAACTTGCCTCATCTTGAAGAAATGCTGGAACAGACTTGCTCATCCTTTTGAGTTTGTCAGGGTGGGAAAACTGATTATCAGGCAGTGAAGGCGCTGTGGAAACTAAAGAGCAGCATCTTGATTCAAAATTATTCACAACTGCCAAACATTAAGCACAAGTTGAAAACACACTTTTCTTTAATTTGTAAGTGCTGTTTTGTAGAAAGGTTAAAGGTGTAATAGTTAGCATGCATGGCCTCATGAGGTAAGTGACATGCGCTTTGTGTAAGTCATACACAGAGAGCACGAAAAGGGAGTTGAACCAAATACCAAATGAAAACTAATTGGAAAAAAACCCCACTAGTTCTTATTCAACGCTTGCTGGCCTTGAATTATATTATTTACCAGTTATGGTGGCTCAGGCCTGTAACCCCAGAAACAGGAGAGGCTGAAACAAGAGGACTGCTGGAAGTTTGAAGCCATCCTGGGCTACATAGTGGGTTTCAGACCAGTCTAGGATACAAAATAAGAAAGACCATGGTCTCAAAAAGACCCCTGCCTGTCAATGTGAATTGGTTTTGCTTATTTTCTTCTAAGTCAGAGCCTTGAACCTTAAGTGCTGTAATTTATTGGTTCATCTCCCCTCCCCCACCAACCAGATTCATTACATTCACAACATGCTACAGGCTGAAAGGCTGAAAAACGATTTCATTTGGACAGTAAGGATTTTAGGATTTTTGTTCACAAAATAACGGTAAGGATCCTTGGCTATAAAATGTCTAAGATCAGGTTTCTTTATTTAGTGATTATGAAAATTCCTGATCTGGTGTGTGTGTGTGTGTGTGTGAGACACATATGTGATACTATGCATCTGATGGTGGTCCTCACTCAGAATTATAAGAAACTATAATAAAAAAATATTTTGGCCAAGTGTGGTGGCACATGCCTTTAATCCCACTTCTATGGATTTGGATACAAATGGATTTTTGTGAATTTAAGGCCAGCCTGATCTACATAGCAAGTCCCAGGCCAGCCAGGGCTACATAAAGAGAAAGCCTGTATCAAAAAAAGAAATCATTTAAAAATATAATTGGCTCAAAGAATTTTTAACATACCAAGGCCTGGTTTAAACAGTTCAAGTTAATATACTCTAAATGGCTGAGAAAGATAGCACATGATTTCTTTCTGATACAGTAAGTATATGCAAAGAAGGCTTGATTCCTAATTTGCATATCTCTAATCAGAAAACTATTTTCTTCTTTTGTACATGAATCACAATGTGTAAGCTTTTATTATGGTGAGTAATTGCTCTTCCAATGAGAGAGTTTATATTTCAAGGTATTTTACACTGCCTGGTATACACTAGGGGCAGTGTAAGTATTTTTTAAAACACCAATATTTCTAATACATCATCTTCAAATTATGTCTTGAACACAATACAAATATATTAATTTGGCTTTATTCTTAAAATTGCCATTAGAAAATTATATAACTCAAAATGCATTTTCCCTATAACTCAAAAGGCACAAATTCAGCCTTAAACACATTAGCTAATCTCATCTTTATTTGAAACAAATCTAATGAAGGAAAAACAAAATTGAGCTGCATATAATACATTTATGCTAAGTCTTTATCAGTTCTCACCTAGTCTGAGGCTCACAAAGGTAAAACACAAAATCCATTCAGTGTCTCATTAGAATACCCCCTTTATCATTTCCATGGAATTCAATAAGTATGTATGTGAATGTGCATATGTGTGTGTTCATGTGTCTATATCTACATTTGTGTATCGTGTGTGTGTGTGTGTGTGTGTGTGTGTGTGTGTGTGTTGTGGGGTAAGTTACAGTGGAAACAACTCAAGATTAGGTCATGTCCTATGTATGTTTTAATAAGATTATAAAAAGTCATCATTGCAACAAAGTATATTGTTGGATGATGTAAATAGGTCAAATTCAATTACACCCATTACTCAAATGTAATCAGTTTCATATTTATGAGCTTCAGTTATTTATTTAAATCATCCATTTCATTTTGTCTTATGCTAAGAATGTTATTTACTAATGAAAAAACACTAAGAACCAATTTTTTTAAATTGCTAAAGAAATTAATTTACCTACAGTTAACAGCACATAATTAGTCCATTAGGCTATGAGTGGAATCAGAGATATAGATGCGTATGTCTGTTTTTGTTTTTATGCCTCAAACAAAAGGTTAAACAAACATAGCAACATAAAATCAGATGCCCAAACTTCAGCATATCCCAGTTCAAAGGCAACAGAAAAGTCTATCTATGACAATCTTTAGGGCAGCAGCAGCTTGTTTTGTCTGCAGACAGAGCAGCATACTCACAGAGCCAGGCCTGAACTGCCTTCGTTCCTAGGCAGCTCTTAAGAATTTGTCAAGTCATGTGCCAAAGCTCAGGACCTTCATCCCAGGCAGGAAGACCTCAGGAGCAGTCTCAGGTTTCAAACTAGATGTTAGTGACTCCCAGAATCAGCACATTGTATCTCCATCTCCTGGCTCCTTCATTTAGCTGCTCTCCTCAGGAGGTCCATTAGCTTATGCAAAGGCTGTTGGGCACTTTATTATACTAACACTACAGACAGAAAGCAGTCCTGCCTGGGTAGCATTTGCTTTATACCTCAGTGTCTACATTTATGAAAGAGGGGAGCTAACAATCATGCTTTATCAGTCCACAGAGAACCACTTTAAATATATATATATATATTGTCCTTAAGACGGTGGTCATGCCTACATAGACACTGACAATGGGAACAAACATTATCTTTGTCTTCTAGTGGATATAAATTAGTTGATACATTTATTTTGTTTAGATTCAAATGTTCACCATTTTTAGATAGGATATTTATTGTACAAAGCAGTTTTGAATCTCATAATTTAAATGCTAGACACTAAAAATTTTACTTTTATAGATATGTGAACTGTGCTTAATAAGCCCTTATCAGAATGAAATAGTTTGGGTTTTTGTTTTGTCTTGGGTTTTTTGTTTTTGTTTTTGGCAAGCTTCAGAAATAAGGTAATAATAAGTGTGGTGTTAATGGATTAATTCATTAGTGCACTAAAGGTTATGTAAAAATGAAACACTTAGTCATTTATGAGAAATGTCCTGCTACTCACTTCCTGGTACACATTCATTTGTATCTGGCTCCTGGTCTGCTTTTTCATCTAGCCAGAAGAATAACATTGAGAATAAATACCATTTTAATTAAGGATTAAACAGACATGAAAGCAAAACTCAAATGCTAGTTTTATAGGTGAAATTGCAGAATTCATCTGACAGGTTTTCAGTTTGTCATGTCCCAGTCTCATCTTTCATAAGCTCTTTAAGGTCTCCTGTTCAATTAAAACTCTAAGATGCAGCTTGGGGACCTGAGTTCTCCTTCCTGTAAGTCACTCAACCACAGCATGACCATAGAAGGGACAACTGGGACAGGAGCATCTGTGTTGACACACCCTATTCTCTTAATAACTGACATACTATATGACTGTGGAAAAGTCACCTTACTTCCCTGTGCTTTTTTCTTAAATCTTCAAAATAAAGACTAAAATCATTTTCTCATTTGTTTTGACGAAGTGCTTGTAAATATAAAACAAGGAAACTATACATAAAAGTAGAACATTTTGCATAGTTTAAGCACACATTTTTATGATCACAGCAAAAGCAGCTTTCAGAAATTAAGGACTGTCAGCAAATATAAATCATTCATTTGCTCAAGTACAGAACTGCAAGAATCAGACTTGTCTCTGCCCTTCCCCCACCAAGGTTCTGTTAGTTAATTTCATAACAAAAGTAATACATGACCCATTGATACGCTTCAAGAGCTCCTGCCTCCTTAATATTTGAAATCGATTCATTTCAACCTCATTCCATATTCATTTATATAACCATAGACAGGTTTTCCAACCCTAGTCCTGGGGCCCTTTCCTTTGAAATTAAGACTATCAGTTGAGCCCATAAATATCTAACTGCTGAGATGTGAGAATCAAATGCAAGAATAATTTAACTCGGGATCCTGCTCTCCTCTTTCTGCCTTAAGAGACTTCTAAAAGAGTAACACCAATTAGCCCATACCAGAGAAATATAATTTCCTATTTATAGAAATTCATGCTTCCCTGCTGTCTCTGATGAGATTCTCGTGTTATCACCAGCAGAAGCCTTAAGAATATATAACACTTTTACAACTTAGGCACTATCCGATATATACTGGCAAATGACGTTCTTCTGTTTATCCCACAGCTGCATCCCAGTGACTGCCCAAATTACCCAGAACTTAATACACAAACAGACATGCAAATGCATAAAGATATTTACCATCTTCAGCACTACGTACTAATTCTTCCGGCAGATTATCTACTTTTGCTTGATCTGTTCAGGAAAAATTAACAAATGGTTAATGTGGCTGACCCTTGTCTGGAGGAGAACAATGAGATTGTCCCTGGAAGCTCCCCGGAGTTGGGAGTTGGAAGCAATTAGTCAAGATTGCCGCGAGGGGTGCAACCAAGATGTCTTCCCCCAAATACTTTCTCTTTAGATTAGCTACTTGAGGCAGTGTCTTAGCAGGCGATTCCATTTCAGCCCGATGCGGCTCACATCAGCAAACGGCTATGCAGTGACTCCCATGGGTTAGAGGGTTAGCTCAGAGCAAGCAATCCGCTGACAGCAGGGAAAAAAGCTCAGGGCTGAAGCAGCCTCTCTATCCTTCTGCGGAGTGTAAGACTCTGGCCATGACTAACACCTTACCAAACCTATGGTCATTAACAAATATTTGTGTACGTGCATCATCGTTTGCATATGCCTCTGGGAGGCTTGCTTGGGAAGCCAACTGAAGAGATGGAACCAGGGACCAGCTGCTAAGTGGAATCTTGGCAAGCTAGTGTGAGAGTGGGTATCGGTATTTGGAAGAGAGTGCAGGGATACTGTCAGCTGGCTTTTTTTTTTTTTTAACCCCACACATTCCTGAGGACTTTAAAGCTGTACCATGGAAATAACCCTATACTTCTCAGACAAGAGGGTTTTTGTTTTGTTTTGTTTTTTATTAAACAGGACAATTGTTGCCTTTTTCTTCTTTTTCCTTGGGTGTCCATCATCAGCACAAGGAACGACAGTAAGAGCTGTTCAACAAGAGACTAGACTTGCCTTTTCTGGAGGCATTCAGGCAGATATGGGGGTTGGCCACCTGTTGAGGAGGCTTTAGAGGGAATTCTGCTACTGAGAGGGTTTGAAATGAGTGACCTTTCAGGGTCCCTTCCAACCCTGAAATTCCAAGATCCTTGGAAGGGTTACAGCTGCAATCTGAATTGGGAATATTGTCTTCCATGACCTGGGAATATGGGAATTTCATGTATTGTTTTGGGAAAGGAGCTCTCTTCCCTTTCTTTCTGTTTAAACCCTGGTTTTTGTTTAAAATCTTAAATTGTGAATACCTAAAATGTATTCTAAGCTCGACAATGTCAGCAATCATTTGAGCTTGGCAGTGGTTAACTTCTATTTAATACATTTTCTCATAGCCATCTGCAACCCCAGGACAGGTCATAGCTTCAAAATAGTAGAACAAAACTCCAGAGGCCGTGACTTATAAATCCACTGGTCTGGCACATAAGTCCCAATATACATTCTACTACCTCTGAAGACCTGCCCTCTTCATCACCAGCCTGTGTGAAACAGTACCTGATGTTAGTCTTTGGCCAGTGCCAAAAGAAGTGAGTGGATAGAAAAGGAGTGACAAGATAGAAAGACAAATTCTTGAAGTCAAGGATTAATTCAAATTCACACCATGGGAAAAATCTACTAGGCACCTAACACTGCTGTTATATATAATATGGTAATGTTGTAAATACTGTTTACAGTAGTCTATTTTGAGTTTCAAATCTACTTTGTAATACTAAGCAAGGTATTTAACCTCTTAAATTCCATTTTTCTCAGTTATAATATGGAGATAACAATTCGCCTCTCATATGCTAACTACTAGCACAAATTTACTAGCGTTACCAGCTGCCACAATTCTTTGAAACTGACTTGACTTGTATTTTTATTGAAACTTGTTTGTGTGGATGCATACACACATATGAATATGTGCACATGTTTGTAGAGGCCAGAGGTTGAGATGGGTATTTTCCTCGATCAATCTCCACTTTATGTATTGAGGCACAGTCTTTCACTGAACCTGGAGCTTGCTGATTTGTCTAATCTAGCTAGTGAGCTTGCCCTGGGGATTATTTGCCTCTCCCTATCCATGGCTGGGATTACAGACATGTTGCCATTCCTGCCCTGCTTTTCTGTAGGTCCTGGAAATATGAACTATAGCACTCACGCTTGTGCCTCAAGTACTTTATCAACTAAGCCATCTCCCCAGCCCTGTGTATTTTTAAGTACTCAAACTGAGATGTAACAATCCAAAGAAATCTAGTTTTCTCATAATTAAATATCATGGGTTATTTTAAAAAAGCAAAGTTTCAGACACTTAAGGGCAAGCCATTTGAGCACATTTGGAAAAGCAAGTCTAGCCTCATCTGGTGACACCTGCACTGGGTAGTGACACCTGCACTGGGGGCTGTGGTGCGTGCCAGCATGCAGTGAGGCCACAGAAGAGCACACAAGCATGTTTAAGCTTAGGTGAGACATGGATAATGGGGCAAACTTTATTCTCACTTGATGAATCTGATGAAATGTCTTCTAGACTTTTGGAAGGCATTTTCCTAGCAGCACTCCTTTCCAAAGTTTTCAAAACAGGGCTGTGTTCTTCTTCTGAACCTGTTACAAGACAAAACCGATGAATGCTGCACACAACAAAAGCCAAAAACTCCTCTGTCACCACAGGACACTGAAACCATAAGTTGAAGAAAGAAATTATACATCGAGGCTCTCCTACTTCACAAAAGAAATTAAAATATCTCTACTACCAATGTGCTCCTCAAAAATACTTTTCCTGATTATTTGAGAGCATAAACCAACAGAACTGAGGTTACTACATTAATACAAAAGTGTTAAGTTATTCACACCTCTATTTTAAGCACATAATTTATTGAGCCATAGTTTGAATCTTCACACTTAACATTCTAGTTTTTGAAGACAGACATGAAATGATTTGGGGCCATTAAAAAATGTTAGCAGAAAACCACAGAAGGCAGGAGTCAGATGTTTAACATCTGTGTGTGGTTGAGAACACAGATGGTGAGTTCTTCAGACCAATAGGAGCAGGCTTTTGAGATTTCAAGATTGCGGAAATTACCAACAAAGTGCTAAAAAAGGAACATAATTAACTTTCTAATTAACTAAAGCATTTTAAGGGGTAGGGAGGATTTCATCATTTTACCAATGCCTTTAGATCTATAAACATTACATTTTCATTATATATAAAGACTTTTTATAATTAGTATATGTAATACATTGTGTTATATTTATGTATTATTATATATACATTTACAACTAAGAGAAAAAACAAAAGGGCATCATGTAAGAACAAAAGTTCTTAAATACATATAAGTTTATACATTTTCTAAACTGTCCGTAATGTTTTCACTTAAACACTGAAGACTCCATCATGGATAAAGTTCTGAGTATTTTCATGACTAGAAAAATCACAATCATACAGACTTCAAAAATATGAGCTGAATCAGCAAACAATCCAATCAGTCAATCAATCAATCAATCAGTCAGTTAATCAATCAGTGAGCTACTTCTCTAGGCACTAATTTTCTGAAATGCATGCCAGATCTGCCCAACGTACCTAATATTCATCCTTCAGCAAATGGGTTCTAAGACAAATTAAATTCAGGATGCTTTTTGTTCAGAGGACACAATTACCCAGTATTTCCAAAAGTATGTGACCATGGAACAGCCCCTGTCATACCCAGGAGCACATTAAAGTAGTCGTTAGCTAAGATCTTAGTCACAAGTCCAGCATGTTGAGCTGCTCATCAAATCTACAATATCCTTAAGTAAGTTTCTTCCCCAATGTATTCCATTACTGCCTGCCTGTTAGTTTTAAAGGCTATAAAAACCATGAGTGACTCATAATTTTAATAATATCCTCTTGTATTCTGCCTGTGATCAAAACTGTTTCTTACTCAGTTAGGTGATGGTTGTTCAGTCAGTAAGATGCTAGTGTACTGCAAGAATGGTTACATACATTACACAAAAGTTTCTATGCTATGTGCAAATTCACAAATCCCCTACAGGCCAGTTTACCCTCCAAACTCAAAGGGCAGTTTAGTAAGAGAATACCTCAACGGAGTTAGTGGGATGGTTTCATTTTTGTGTATGTTTTGTTTTAGAAAATATTTCATTTTTGTTTACTCTTTTGATTAGCAACATGTGTTAAAAGAGCTTAAGCTTGATTGATTGGAATCCCAAATGGATCCTTAGGTCAAGAAAAGAAGCCATCGCTACTTGCCAAAGAACTCATGCCTCACCAGCCAATCACTTGGTTAAGCTCATCTACTTCCACTGACACTGTCAAACCAGAAAAAAGATGATCAACTGCAATTAAACAGCTTTGGTTAAAATGCTCCAGCCGGAGAGCATCCTCCAAAGCCTCCTTGCTCTAATCAGGTAACTTCACATTCCAATTTGCTCTGGGGTTTTTCTGCCAAAATGCCCAAGAGTTGATCAATACCAAACCAAGACAAGCCAGGTATTTTATGGCCTGGTTAAAAGCAGAACCCTCGGCATGCTCGAATGAATGTAGCCATTGAATAAGTAGCCTTCACAATTTAGCCAAGACAGCAGGGCCAGGTGATACCCTTACGTGGGATCAGGTGAGCTCATGGGACAGAAAACATATTTGAGAGAGGGAAGATGATTCTGCAGATAAATGGAAAGAGAGAGGGAAGAAATATGGGGTGGGAGACCCGTAGCACAAAGCTATCTGAGAGAAAGGAAGTTGCCACCTTGTATTTGGTCCTCAATGTTAGATGCGCCTGTGCTAAATCATTGGCCCTAAATGCTGACTTTGTGTCCATCTGTGTGGTGCTTTCCCAATGTGACTCTTACTAAGACTTCAGTGAGGAGTGTCAGCTAAGAAATTCTAATTATTTCCAAGAAAACAATTGGTGTTAAATCTCTAAAAAGTTATTTTAAAATATTGTTGTATTCTAAAGGTTTTATAGATTCTTGTAAGAAAGCTCTTTTTATACAAATTATCCAAATAAAGACTATAGATGAAGTGGCCTTTTCTAATTAAAAAGAGTTTAAGAGAATTAAAAAAAAATCTAACAAACAAAAAAGAATATCATTATGGGGATACTAAATTGACCCCAATCTTTAAAAAGTCATCCTTTACATATGTATGGAGTAAAAATACCAGCACTCACTGGAAGTATTTCTCCAGCTCTCCCCATTGGAACTGCTGTTCCCATCTGAGAACTCAGATTCAGAGCTTGCTTCTAGTCTTTGCTCTTTCTCTTGCCTCTTATATGGTGTTCCTAGTACTGATTCAACTCTACTCATTTTTGTAGGTTTTCCTATTGTTTCTGTGAGAGCCGTGGATTGCTTATTTCTGGACACACTATCTTCTTTAGGAACTTCTTCAAAGCTGGATTCCTGGGGAGCCCATGTTCCTCCTACAATAGCCCCTTTTCCACCTCTGTCCTCTATAAATTGTACACTTTCAATGATCCCGGTTTCATAGTCTTCATAAAGTTCTGAGCTTTCAGGGGCCCCAAACCCACTTGTGTAACCCTGAATATCTATTGATGAATCAGTCACAGCTTCATCTCCTCCTACTAGTTTATCACACTGGTTAACTTGAGATTCCAAACCATTACACTTAGCCTTCATTTTAGAGGTTCCTGCGGCATCCAGATAAAGATGGGGCATTTTCCCCAAGAACTTGGCTTGCTCTGCCTGTGAAGGCTGCTGCTTCCTAGTATCTTCTTTAGCTGACAGCTGGGGTGGACAAGGCCCTTCAGATACCTCTTTAAGAAGTTTCTCAAAACCAATATCAAAGGTACTCTCAGTTACTGATGCAGCCTCAGCTTTCTCTACAGTTTCTTGTATTTCTTTATGATGGAGTTCAGAAGCAAGTTGCTGGGACACCTCACAACCACCTGTCACAGCTGATGAAGAAATAGTTTCTGTATCCTTCTCATCTTTTGAAGGGGAAGTTTCTAGTGTCTCCTTCCACAGTTTTTCCAATCCAGCCCTAAATTCAAGGCTCTCTAACTTGGGTAGAACAACCGTTTCCCTCACCGTCTCTGCCACTTCCTGAAGTAGCTCTTGGCCACTCTGAGTTGTAGTTGAAGCAGGTGACCTAATGAGATGTTCTAATGGTGACATTCCAGCAGATAAATAGGATCCACCTTCATGAGCTGTACCAGGTACTGTGTGAAAGGAATGGAAATCTTTCTTATTTGGAACAACAGCATCTATAGCAGGGCTCACTCTCTGAGGACTTGAGGGTCTACCTCTTTGCTCTCTCTCAGAAAGCTTGGTTTTTACTTCTCCAACTTCTCCAAGTAGCCTCCGTAAAACAGAATTTATGTCAGTCATTGCTGGTTTGGAGGGAAGAACAACTTTCTCTATAGCCTCTGAAATCTCCCTCTGAGAAGGCAATGTGCCATCCCAGGATCCGAGATGAGTATCCTGAGACAAAGTCATATCTTCTGGAGAACTAGAGATTCCCTCAAAAGAATGGGAAGGCTGAGCTAAAGGAGGAGACCTTTCTACAACTGTCTGAGGCACACCTTCTGTGCTAAAATGTTCAACCTTCTGTGTGAGAGCTGTACCTTCTGAAGTCTCAACACCCTGTGGAAAGGGAGCTGTTATCTCTCTCTGATCTGCTGAAGGACTGTGCTTCTGTTTGATCCACTTCTCAAACGATGTGCCATCTTTAGATGGGGAGCTGGGTCTAGCAGTTACAGGTTCCAATGGCGATTGGAAGGGAGTGAGTGAAGTTCTAGTTGCTTCCTTCAGGAGTTCATCCACATTAGAGTTCTGTTGAGCCTTTGGGAATGCTGCTACTTCATGTGGATGCTCATTGGGGATCTTCATGAGCCCCGTGACATCTTCCTCATACTCAGGCCATGTCCTATTCTCAGAAACACCTAATTGGAGTGCTTGCTGTTCATGAACCTTCTTGCCAGAAGTCTGGATTGCTGGCAACATGCTTTCTGCCAGCAACTTCTGTAACCTATCATTGAACGTGTCTTTAGAGACTTTAGGCAAAATGTTTGTTTTCTCTATGGATTCTTGAATTTCTTGATCTGAGTGATACTTTTTCTCTTTAATTAACGGAGCAACAAAACATCCCATATTTTTTCCCACATTTTCCTTTGATGGCTCATTTTCTACCAAATGATATGCGGACCTTCTGGGTGGTTTTTGTGGAAATATGGTCTCATCTGGTGGTGCTTGGAGTGTACACTCTGAGTTCAATTTCTCCATCTCTTTGGCTGCCGTAATATTTCCCTGTCTTAAATACCTCCCTTCCTCTGCTTCATGGATATTTTCTCTTGGTTTCATGCTGTCAAACTCCTTGGATTTTTGGCTATTAAATGGCACAGACTTCTGTTTGTTTGTTGCAGTATTATTATCACCTTTGTCTTTATTGTTTAGATTAGCTCCCAGGCCCCAAAACTTTCTCAAATTCTCAAACTGAGAATGGCTATAGACTTGTTCTGTACTGGGTTCATCCATTCTTTCTCTTAGGGACAGAACTTTAAAATTGGCATTTGATTTGTCAATTACAAATCTGTCTTTCTCCAAAGAAGGCTGTCTTTCGTTGCCAGTAGTTTGAAGCAGAGGCACTTTATTTGATTGGTCAGCTGAAGAATGGTTTTTGAATGGACCTGGCATTGGGGGTCTGGTTGTTTTAGATCCATCTGAGGAATAAAAACTGGAGAGATGGGGTGTTTGGTCATCCTCATCAAGGAGCACTCCTTTAGCAGTAACTTGACCATAGTCACTCTGGCCTGGAGATAAACTTCCCATGAACATGACCTGTGACTTCACAGGCTTGGATGCTTTAGCAGAAGATGGCCCCTGGCTGCAAGAAGAGGTGAGTTCTTTTGCCTTTATCTTAGCACCAGCCTTTTCTCCTTCCCAAAAGGATATTCTGTCACTCACTCGCTTGTATTTCTCTCTCAGCACTTGGCTTTTGGGACCCTCACCAGCTTCCTCTTGGCCCTCAGACTTCTCCCAAGAATATCCACTGTCAGCAGTACCCAGTGGCAGCTTGCTATTCTCTGGTCCAAGAGACGCTTTTAGGATGGAAGTATTTCTGGTTTTGATCTTCCCCTCTATATTACCTTTCAAATTATGTTCTAGACTCACTACTGAAGAGTCAACATTCACGCATGTGCTCCCTTTACTTTTCTGGAGCACATGAAACTTGGGTTCTTCTTTACCTAAGCTGCCAGTATGCTTAGAGTTCCATGGAACTTGGGGCTCTGCTTCAGATCTTTTCAGAGAACTGAGGAGATAGCTACTGTTTGGAGTGACTGTCCCACATCCTTCTCCTATGTTCTCTGAACCTCGGCTATAATCCATACTTCCAAGCCTTTGACTTGGGATTCTGTAGCTTTCAAATGATGGTGTATCTGGACCCTCCTTTGAGGCATCTTGTTGGGACAAATTTGCAGTGTTATATTTGAGAAGGACATCACTGTCTTGGCAAGTTTCAGAAAGCCACACATCTCCCTCTTCTTGGAATGTCGAATCAGACCTCACAGGTTTCAATTTAATTTTAGAAGATGGTAGGACCTTTGAGTCATCTTCTTTTAGACAGGTGTTATCTGCCATCATGGCAGAAATAATCTGTGGCTTTGAGTCTGTTTGCTGTCTGAGATCTATCCCCTGGAGATTCTGGAGGGATGACATGCTATCCTCTGTATGAGAACTTCGGTTAAACCAGTCTAGAACTTTAGATATGGAATCATCAGTTGTCTTCCTTATCTCAGTAGCACATGGACCTGAGTGCCAGGATGTCTGAGCATTGAAAGCCATGAGATGGGGCTTACCTTGCTGATGGTCTCTAAAACTGTGATCTGATGTCTGAGATGGCTCGGGTTTGACACAAGGGGCCAGTTCATCTGCAACATAGAAATGCTTTTCTAAGTAAGATAATGCTTATTAAGACCATTATTCAGTCATTTATATTCTCATTGAAAATGGGCACTTTGCATTTCAGGGAGTTTGGTATAAGATCATTTAATTGATTATTCTGTTGAAAGAGGTGTGAAATAAGAAAGGAAGGCAGATGTAGACCCCTCAAAGTATTGTGGAGAAGTACTTAGAAAATATCCTTGGAGTTCATGGGTTATGTTTTAAAATCATGTGAGTTTTACATTCTGTTCCATATTACATTTTAAGGATTAATCTTTTCCAACTTCCAAATATTTGCATAGAACTGAAAATCTAGGAAGGTACGTCATATTGGCTCTATGACTATTCTTCCCATAGGAAATTGTCATTACCTACGGAGGTGGCTTTGAAGAACTCAAACTGACATTATTGCAGGAGTTAGAAAAAAAACTTTCAAGTAAGGCTAAACAACAAATTCTTTCCAGAACACCTGGGTAAGACAAGAAGAAGATTCACATTCCTGGGCCTGACTTCTGATATATTAAATCAGAATCTTGGAAGCCAAGGCCCAAGAATCATGACAAACTGTCCTGGTGATGGGTCTGCCTGCTGGAGTTTCAAAACTCTAATCAGAACAGCCTTCTCCATTATTTCCCATTTTCATTTGCTATTTGTAAGTCAGAAGTTACTTCTGTAAGCCAAGTCAATTGAACTGGTTCCTTTTGTTAGCTAACCAACAGCTAGGGCTCTAAAGAAGGGTATTTGCATTCTTTATGAGCCTGAGTCACATGGTACACAGTATATCTATCTAAAGGAACACAGGCATTTATAAGAACCCATTAACATTTACTTAAGATAGTAGTGAAGACTCAGATGCTCTGATACTTGTTTTAAAAATGCTAAGCTACCCAGTGCATGGAGAGGGGTGTTGTAATACAAGAACCTCTGATTTTTTATGAAGTCAGCCACATTTTCAGACCCAATAAAATCATATCAGTTTATAAAACTCTTAATTTTAAACAGCTCTGACTAAAAGTAAAAACATAAGAGATTTGCATAATACTGATACACAGTAGGTATCAGCTTCCTTACTGAAGTACATACTGTGTCATTGTATATTTGTCAATAAATTGTGAAAGTCTTAAAAATTATGTGTCTGTTAACAGACCAACAATGGGGGAAATGTTGGTGATAAACTCTTGCTATAAAACAAACAAACAAACAAAAAATGTCTTGGGTGTAAGGGTTAGAGATGGCTCAGTGGTTAAGAGCACTGGTTGTTCTTCCAGAAAACCTAGGTTCAATTCACAGTACCCACATAGTGGCCCCAAGCCATCTGTAACTCCAGGTCAGGGACTCACCACCTTCTTATGGCCTACACAGCCTGGTACACAGACATAGAAACAGGCAAAACAATCATATACATAAAAAAATTGAAAGTAAATCTTAAAAATAGAAGTCAGGGTACTATAAATAAAATTGTGTATATAGGGTAAGAACTAAATAAATTCTAGTGTGTTTGTATAGAGCAAATGTATCTTTATTCACCTGATGTAAGGTTGAGAACCACTGGTTTAAGTAAATGCCTCATGATTATATGCTAAGGTTTGATCCACCATTAGTAATTTCTTTCCACATGGATTTTCTCATTGCTTGAAGAAACACTTGTTATTTTTTTTAAAAGAAGTTCCATTATATTCAAATAATCTACATTCAAAGAGAAAGAAGCCTTGTCCCCTAAAAAGTACCAAACTGTAGGGCTAAGTTAACATACTTCAGAATTAACCTAACAGAAAGAAAGAGGTAAAAGAGTTAGAAACGTGATTGTTGCTGTTTTAAAATCTTATGACTTTAAAAAATTATTTTAGGATGGGATGAAGACTTATTTAAGATGGAAGAAAGTACACAACAGTGTATTTCCAATTTATGTTTTTCAAGTTCCAGGAATGATGTAGTCACATAGAATGGACATGAGAAGATAGTTTTAGGGACACCCCTCCTTACAAGTGTTCAAAGTCTCTTTTATCAGTCTTACATTAGGTGAATAATGATATATTTACTCTATAGAAACACACTAGAATTTATTTAGTTCTTACCTTCTGTACACACTTTTACTTGACTCAAAACATTTTCATTTATACAAATGATTAATTTGTTTTGGTCTTTTTGAGGCAGGGTGTCTATTATGTAGCTCTAGATGTCTTGGAACTCTTTATGTAGATCAGGCTGGCCCCAGACTCATAGAGATCCTCCTGCCTCAGCCTTCTGAGTACTATGACTAAAGTCCTGAGCCACCATGCCTGGCTGATTTTTATCATCATCATCATCATCATCATCATCATCATCATCATCATCATCATCATCATCATCATTATTCCTTAAGATCAAATGCTAGAGAACTGAAATAAGCTAGACACTGAACTAGTCTGGCTCTTTTGGCAATGGTTATGATTTAGTCACCAAATCAATGCTCCACAACAGCTATTTGAATTGTAGCTGAGATGCTTCAAGGAAATCATGGTCTTCTTCAGGGATAGCTGGCTTGGCCATCTCAAGCAATGGGGTGAGTCAGCTTTTGTAACCTGTGATGACAACTCTTACCTGCAGGGATTTTGGACAATTCTGATTCACCTCTTGTTAGATATGGTGATTTATCTTGGTATTCATTGATGACGAGTGAATTCTCAACAGGCTGTGGTCTTGTGGGTAGAATGTCTGAGTGACAAGGGAGCCCATCACCTAGAGCAGTCCCAGAAGACATTGGCTGGTGTGTTTCCATTTCTGAAACACTTGAGCTTGACACTGACTGGTAAAGAGGCAAAGGTTTTTTGTGAGAGGGCTTTTGGTTATCCTGAAACTCATCTATGCCCCCTGCATCTTCTGTTCCATTTTGCAACCTATCAGACTCTAAAACAGTAAATTCTCCTACTTCCTGGCCAAGGGCAGGCCGGGGACTCTGAGGAAGTTTGTCCTTCACTGCAAAGAATCTCACATGCTTTAATGGCTCCAGCGAGTTTGTGGATGAGTCATCTTCTAAAGAATGTTCCTTCTCAGAAATTCTCTCGTGAATGGTTAGGCCAGGTGATATGGTTTTGCTTTTTGAATCAAAGCTGTAATTTAAACGCAGAGTTTCTGAGTCCGTGCTGCTGGAACTGGAGTTGCGCTTTAGGATCCCTCTTGGTGCCCCTCTGGCATTCAGGGGATCCCTCCTTTGGCTAGGAAAAGACTGGTTATTGTCTGTCTTTAAGTCATTCGATTTGTAGATCAATTTCCTGGCCTTGGGGATAGGAGCTTTGATTTGAGACCCATTTTCAGGTGCCAGAGACACAGGTTGCTTTGGTTTCTCAAACTTTTGACTTGAAATATCTGGGATATGTGTCTTTTCTTTTGATTCTGATGATTCACCTGAAAATTAAAACATGTTAAGTAATACATTAAGTGGAGAACAACTCTACACTTTAATGCTTTAATTTGTATTCAGTAAGCACTATGGAAGCATTAAACATAATAAGAGAAGCCCCATAAATGCAGACCTAATGGGAAAAACATACAGCCTCATGCATTGGTACACAGACAATTTCTACACTAATAACATTATTCTATGACACTACAATGCTGAACACATAACATTATACATTTGTCCAAAGCTGTGGAATGTTTAACAATAGGAGTGAACCCTTGATGTAAACTATTGACTATGAATAATAAAGATGTCCCATAGTAGTTCATCTGTGTTGTAGTTTGAATGTATGGCTCCCACTCAGTGAAACTATTTGGAAAGGATTAGGAGGTGTGGCCTTGTTGGAGGAGATATGCCACTGGAAGTAAGTTTTGAGGTTTCAAAAGACCACCCATTCCCAGTTAGCTTTCACTCTCCCTGCTCTCTACTTTCCAATAAGGTATACTCTCTCAGCTAACTGTTCTAGCACCATGCCTGATGCCATATTCCCACCATGATGATCATGGACTCACCCTTTGAAACTATAAGCAAGCCCCCAAATTAAATATAAATAATAAATTTCTTTGATAAGTTGCCTTATTCATGGTGTTTTTTTCACATCAATAGAAAAGTAACCATAATTTATAGTTAGAAAAAAAACATAACACTCTGATGGCAGATGCTAATCATGACAGAGGCTACATGTTGTTTGTGTATTATAAAGTGTACCCAAGGGGAAACTTATTAAGACAGGCTAATTGAAGGCCCTGGATCACTGTCCAACTACTTCTCATCCTAGACTGACTTTTAGTGAGAGACATCTTACAATTGCATTTGAAGGGATAGAATTATCTAGCACTTCCTCATATTGGCATGTAAAATTCCATAAGTGACAAATGTAAATAAATCAAACCACACACTTGAGCAAATACTTCTGAACAGCAAACCTTATCGTTTCTTCCTAGAGTAACTTTAAATTTTTTCCAACCTCTTTTCATTTTAAACAGACAATTGTGCTAGCACAGGGTAGGCTTGCAAGAAATACTATTATGTGAAAGACTACATGCCTTTGGTCCAAAAGTTTCCCATGTCACTGATGAAGGAACTCAAAGCATGAAGGTCACCCAACAATTGGCAGCCCCAGGGCTGGAATGCACAGACATACAGTTCCTAATAACCATGGACACAGCAGCAGAAGAAAACCATTAGGACTTCTCACTTTCTCTGGAGAGTTATTTTAGTGAAAGGAACTCTGAGCATTTCCCCCAGTGCACGGATAACAAGGATAAAAATAGCTAGTCCAGAAAAATAATATTTACCCTCTTTTGAAATCTGAAATAAACCAGCTTTTCCAGTTTTTGACTGCTCAATTTTGGTTTCTTGTGGTGAGTGATCTTCTGGCAGCTTGGAGTTGTTAAATGGATTCTTCCTTTGCTGGGGAAAAATGATGTTTATTAAACTTGGTTTAAATGTCATAACAGCAATCCAGCATTAACGAATGTTTATGCTGTCAGATGTGTAATAGCTTTAAACAGTCTAACCTATTATCTGGCATGTTTAATTTGGTTAGCATAATATTACTATACATCATGGGAAAACATAGGTACAATTATATAAAGTATACACATTGCCAAAGTTCTTTGAAATTATATCAGAAACACCCTTTATTGGTAAGAATGATTCTGAATGATAGAAAAGACCTGGCCAAAGGCAAGACAATCGTAGGTTTTTTTGAACAGGTCAAATTCCCATCAGGGCTTTTCCTACCATGCTAGTTGCTATACCAGATTGCAGCTGTGGGGAATAACCACAGTCACCTTGAAGTGTTTTGCAGGTGTTATGGCCAGTTCCAATGACAACAAAGGTATAAGTACATGCAGACTGGGTTTTATTGTTGTTTTCAGGTGGGGGCTTCCTCTACAGTCTGTAGAGTGGCTTAGGGTTCACAACATTCCCGTCTCTGGCTTTGCATATTAATTCAAGACTGACTACAAATGAATATTGTTTGTAGCTTTATAGATTAGCAATTCCCTCCTGGAAAGAGACCTAAAACAGATGCAAGAAGCTATGCCTAAAACTAAGGGCTCTGGTGGAGCTAACAAGCCTAAGAATGACAGCACCATATAGGCTTTTAACTTTTGACTTTCTGAGACGGTCTCATTACCTAGCCCTGCCTAGCCTAGAACTAATTCTCTAGACTTCAGCAGGCATGAAACTCTCAGAGACCCTACTTCCTTTGCTCTCTGCATCCCAAGGCCTGGGATTAAATGATGGGCCACCACTTCTCTCTTTTAAAACAATTTTAAGATGTATGTATGAATTATAAATGTATGTATTTGGGCATGCATGAACATTTGGGTGGCCATAGAGGCCAAAGGCATTGCATCTCTGTGGAGCTGGAGTTACTGGCAGTTAAGAAACTCATATCCTGCAAGAGCAGTAAATTTTTTTAACTACTGAGGCCCTCTCTCCAGTTCCTAGACATTTTAACTCTCAAGGGCAGAAAGAAAGAAATCTGGGTCTTGAGCAACACAAACATAATTATCAACTTTATCCACCCCAGGAGTAACTTCTTAAACTAAATATCCAAATTATTTATATATGGTACACGAAATAAATTTGTTTTGCTTTGATATGATGAGGAAAATGGCATTCCTGCCAATAATGATATTTTAAATGTCTAGGCTCGATCTACCTTGGGCAGAAACACAGCTGGATTCCTTGTATTTTCCTGGGACATATCAATCACAGTGGAAGCTGGATCCACCACATTGGAACTGCAAAAGAAACAATCATTCAGAGCATATAACCTCACCCTGTAGGAAGTGTAAATCATGACTCCACAGTCAAGAGATTTTTAAGGCAAGAGAGGGAAGGAAGTTTATAAGATCAAACTGCCAGAAAAGGAGAAGAAACTGCGGTCCAGCCATGATAAGGCACAAAAACAAAGGGAACAGTGGACAAAGAATGTAAGGCAGCATAAAAAAGGGCAAAAGCATCTATTAGGACCCTTGATGATGTCTAGATACAGGCATACAAGAAGTTCACAATTTAAACTTGCAGAAATGAATTCATTTCAAACTTAAATCTATCATCAGATACAAATGAGAAAGTGAGCAATGGATTGTATGTATGAAGTAAAGTCACAAAATCTTGAGTCCACGGCAGAGTTTCCCCTAAAGCATATGGGACATAATAGAAGCAAAGGCTCAGTAAAGTAAGTGATCTGGCAAAGAGACAGCATGGCTGAGTCAGATAGCAGTACACAAAGGCTGATGTGTCGGGGCAATTCCTTATGACCTTCCAATCCAACATGTTAATAGACAAGTACCACAAGGGCATTGAGAAGGTGGTGGGTGTATAGATAACTGCAGTTAGTTTAAAGAAGAGTGGAGGGTTCTCTGAACCACAGTGCACTATCTAGAGGCAGGGCAGCCCCCGGGTGAAAGTACAGCAGGAGTTCACAGAGAATGGTGAGTTGAGGTCATTCCCTTGACTATGACTAAGTAGAAAAGTAGGTCACAGAATCCCAGGAGAAGAGGAAAATCATCTTGCCAAGAAGGCCCATTCCAGTAGCCTTGCCTTAGACATAAAAGATGAAGTCACTATTGGCTGGAACCACTGTTCCCTGTTAATCTCCACCAGCTCTTAGAGACATCAAAGTCAAGAGCATGGAAAAATCCTCTGAAGGTAATGATGGTTTCTTCCCATACAGCAGAGGAACAGAAAGCCCAGGCAAGGAAACAATTCACCCTGCAGCCATGGAACCTTGCCTAAGGTTACTGCCACTAAACCCCAGGGGTAGATATTTCATGGTTTCCTTTTCTTATTTCTGTACTTGAACTACTAATTTTTTTTCACAGTTAGTCTCCAGAAACCATTAAGCTCTTAAGAAAGCCATTCTTCCTTTCATCACTTTCCTTATTGATCCAAGAGTAAAGTATAGCAGATGAGGTGTCATTTACAGCTTGATCACATGAAGGCAGAAAAGGGGAAGGGAAGGTGTATGAAATAGAAAGCACAGGAAGAAATTATAATGGAACCACAATCTGGACAGAACGGGACCTTACAGGAAATCTATTCCTGCACTAGATGAACACAATGTCAAATTGTATAATAGCAAAGTATCAAAAAGAAGCAGGGCTACCTCGGTGTTCATGCAATGAAAGGCCAATAGCTCAGAACTGGGAAGCAATTTCTCTCCAGTGTCATTTTAAGAGGCAGTAGGGGAGATATAGCTAACTACTCAGTGCTAGTGAAGTCATGGATCTTGCAGGAGAACCTACAACTGCCACTATATCAAACTAGAATAATCCCTAACTATGTTATAAATATTTGTCCTTATACCCAGATGTAAGTGCATTCTTCATCCATCATCAAGCAAAGTTCTTTGCAACAGGCACTGACCATTACAGGAAACCATATTAGGTCAAAATGCAGAAGTGTGGAACCCAGTACCAACTGTTATATTTGCAACACAACTCACACACCTAAGACTCAGGGATCACTGTAGAAGAAGGAAGAGAAAGACTGTAAGAGACAGAGAAAGGAGTTTGCTATGAGATTCTGTTTCCTAGAAATGTCAGATACTACACCCAAGAAATCTCTGCACCAATGTTGCTGCTGAAACACGAGCTGAACAAGATGAGCACCAACAGACATGACAACATGGACAAGGGAAAGCCTAGCCATACAAAGCCCACCCTACACAAAGAACTATAGGCAATTAAGGATGCTAGGAGCAATAGAGAGAGATAATCTTCCCCAGGGAAGATTATGGAAGAGTACACCACTTAGTTACCCAGTGCTGAATGGTTAGCCATGAAAACATATACACACAAATAACATTAAATGGTCTGAACATGTGATACTTATGTATTTAGAGACATACACATTTGTAACAACAATTGAAAAAGAGGTCATGAATTTGAAAGACAGCAAAGGGGGTTACATTGGAGGGTTTTGAGGGAAGGTAGGGAGAAGCAAATGTAATTATATTATGATCTCAAAAATGTTTTAAAATTACTTATAAAAATATCTGGTAAGTCATATGATGACCAATATACAGCAGATACCGGGCTTGGTGTAAATGATCTCCCTTAGTAAGTAAAGCAGCTGGATATTCAGAGAATCTGAGCCAAACACAGAGCTTGGGGGTCCCCAAGGGACAGTCATGTTTTCCTGCCATCTTGCTCCTTCCCACTCCCTAAGCCCAAAGAAAAAGCAGGGCCTTAATACTGTGTTCTCTCTGCATCTGGAAATGCAGCTCCTGTGCCCCCAGGCTCCAGAGGCCCAAATTGCACATCCTGATGACACTTCATGGGAGGTGAAACCAGTCTCTCCCAGAGTTCTCTAGTAAAAAAAAAAAAAAAAAAAAAAAAGCTGTTGGCCTAATCACGGGACTCTTGGTTGTTTCCACTCAACTCCCTGGTTTACAATCTGCTGTAATCAGTCCTGTCCTTTTCAAATCCAATCCCAATCTCACCTCCTGTAGCCTCATTTGTCTTATTATGACACTTTTCATTGCCACTTGGGATTTAGAGTTTTCTCCCTGCTTGGTATTGCTTGCTATCATGACATCCGATCTTTACAGAGAAGCATTATCTTTCCTAAGAAAATGGTCCCTTTATGGCCAGATAACTGCATATTTTGTACCTTAGAATCCCACTCCTCCCAAAGAAAGGCAGACTGTACCATGAAAAGATACTCAATATATTCCACATGAAAATATTTTGTTTTAGACAGGGTCTCTCTATGTATCCCTGGCTGTCCTGAAACTGTCCATGTAGACCAGGCTGGCCTTGCACTCAGAAAGACACTTGCCTCCACCTTCTGAGTGCTAAATTTAAAGGTGTATGCCATCATGCCCAGCTACATGATAAAATTTTTAAACTGGAAAGGAGGTCAAGCTCCACATTCTATGTTCTGTAACTTCTTTCTGTAAGTCATACTTAACACAAAATTGGTGTGTATTAAGATGATTAAAACTTTCTTTCTCCCTGGGTACAAACTACTTCCTTGTTCATTAATTTATTTAATGATTTGTCTTTTATACATCTGTTCCTTCATCATTTATTCTTTATTTAATAATACATGATCTTATCAACTATATTTTTATTAACTCATTCACCCACTTTCCCACCTTTATACATCCTAACTCTTTTACCCATGGCTCAGATTTGTCAAAGTGCTTCCCTGGCTATAAGGAAGGTAATCACAGACTTTTGTTGATAACATTTAATTTTTAGGCCCCTTTCTTACATGGTATCAAGGCACTCAGGTAACCAGTAGCCCTAACGGCCCTCCTATGAATTTGACGTGTTTGGTTCAAGACTCTGAGCTTTACGAGGATGCTTATCACAAAATAACATAGAACTTTAAGAAGCCATCAGTCCTAGTGAGTTTTCTAATCAAGCTTTCACAACACAAGGGTGGGGACCCTTCAGATAGCTTATCCCTGCTTGGCTAGACCGTCTTTGTGTTACCACAGCAGAGGACCACATGGCTTACTTGCTAGGATGGTGCAAATACATTTGGGTTCACATTTCAGGAAGGTGACTATTAAAAAAAGGGAAGGGAGATTGAAACTTCCAAGTATATAGGCTTAATACTGGTGGCACAGCTAAGTATTCTTTATTATCTAATTTGTGTTACATACTTTCAAAAGAAAATATGACACTGTCAGACATCTGAAGGGTGTGTGACAAAGAAGACAAAAGGGAAAAGAACTGGAAGTTTACAATGCACCTGAGTGAGTATTTAATATTTTAGATGTCTCTGCTAGCCTCTTTGCAACTCTAGAGAAAAAATAATATGCGCTATCAGAGGGTAAGTCTCCAACAGTGGTATCAAAGGAACAGACACACAGAGACAGATTTAAAAGTCCATCCTTTTCAAGTTTATTCAATCCAAAGAAGTGCCATAGCAGAGACATCAAAGGCTGTGGTTAGTAGATGCCTATTAAACTCTCAATGGTACCCAGGGCCCCAAACTTGTTTCATGGAACACATTATCATCTGAGACAACAAAGATGGTTTTCCATGCCACACAGGATGTGTTCCACCTCATTTGTGGGTAGTACTATGACACAGGGAAGACCTTCCCTGTTCTTCATTCCGTATGTCCCACTTTTACTAGACCCTTTCCTGTGGCTTTTGTGTACATACTCAATGATGATTTTAGGAGGGAATACCAAATGCTATCAATGTGGGGTTCAGGGACCAGTGGAAATCCATACATGGTTCATCACTGATTCACAGTGATGTATGTAGACTATCCATAAATGGTTCATCACTGATTCACGGTGATGTATGTAGACTATGTGTGAAGAACCATTTACAGCAGTGTTCCAGGTGCTGTTTTCCCCTTCTGTACTTTATTTCTGTGTTTTACAGAAAGCGTCAGCCAGAGACTTTTAGAAATCAAAGATTAAAAACAAAACGAAGCAGGTCCTCCACCATAGTCTATGGAGTTCAGCAGACACCATCCAGCTAAGTCAGTGACCAGGACTACAGCTGCTGGTGACCCAATTTCCACCTGCTGCTCTCAAGGAACAGTGTCTTCTGTTTACAAACCTTTCAGAGCTTCCTAGTGTACAGCTATAAACAAAGAAGGTAGGTGGCTGTCCACATCTGATTGCTTGCTGATCACCCATAGCATTTTACTTATAGGTGACCCCCCCACCCCCACCCAGGCTCATGGCTACAACACAGTAAAAAATCTTGCCAGCATTCGCACTTAAGAAGCTGCACTATCCAGCCTCACATCCTTTCATCTTTTCACTCCTGGCTAAGAAAATATTGACAGGCATTGAGTCATTCTATTGAGAATCACTTAGTCTAGAAGTACAGGCCCCAAAACACACTTAACACACCCAGTTCACAAAGGTTAAGAAAGCATAAGTGAGAAGCAATGCAGGAGATTGATACCAAGAAAAATGGTGGCCTCTGACACGGAAGGAGGAAGCTAAAAGTAACTCCTTGTACAGCTGACTGATAACCACCCATGCCACGTCTCCCAGAACTGGCCTTTACTGAGCAAAGCATGCTTGACACGCCTAGCAGCTGTGTGCTTGCCTTCTCAATCATCTTTAATCCATGTAATATAATAGTGGAATTGTAAAGCTACCTGGAAGTTGCCAATTTCTATTCTTCCGGAGAAATGCTAATCAGTCCCCATACTTAATTTCAGTTAATCTCACAATATCCTAGTAAGGCAACCCTGTTCCAGTTTATAGATAAGATCCAAAAGACCTATCTGAGGCCACACAGAAGACAATGTGTATTCAAATCATAGGCATTATGGAAGTAAGGAAGACTAAGGAATGTTCCAGCCTGAGGGTGCCTGAGGAAACTGAGTTGGGTACTCTTGCTTCTCAAGTTCTTTGAGATGGAATGAGAGCCTGGAGGATAGGAAGTCTGGGTTTGATCAAACTGTGGAATGAGCTGTTTGCCTCAGAAGCCCCAAGGTGTCTTCTTGCCTCTTCTATAATGGTGTTTATTTTCTTCTGCTGGCTACTTCTCCAAGCTCCTCAGCCCCTATCATGCCCAGATTTTCAGATCTGCTCCCAGCTTCTTGGTCATGTTGCTAAATGGTTATGACTTTTCTGCCAGGATTTCTAATATTTTAGGACTCATCTTTTTTTCTTTTTTCTTTTCTATGAAAGTAAAGACTTTATCCATCAGGGGTAGACCTGAGTTTCTTGAAATGCTATGTTTACAAACCCACATATCCACTTACTCATGCCTAGTACATGTTTTGAGCTATGTTAAGAATTTTAATTTACTAGCTATTTGACTTCCTAGTAACTCTTTTAGTAGATTATCTACCTCATTTTATAGCTGTGAAAGTAAAGGCTGAAGAAATTAAGTGGGTGACTCTAAGGACACCATATCAACCAGCAGCTACTAACAAGGTGCCTCAACCTCCACTCAATATGGCAGACAAATGTAGATGAGACAGAACATTACAAATGGTCCTGGAGGAAAAGTGATACCCACCACTCATGGAAAGTAGGCAATTGGCAGACACTGTATTAGTGTCAGTATTCCATTACCCATGTGGCATAACTTTACTTATAATTGACTTTGAAATGCCTATTGGTAGTTGTATTACACACACACCCTTCCTTGTCTGTAAACTCGTGGAAGTATCTGTTCCCAGAGTGCTTTGGTCTTGGATCTAGACTCAGTGTGTCTCACTATGAATGACACTGACTTCATGTTCTGAAGAGAACTGTCTCCAGAGGCTCTAGAGGTAAAATGCAAGTGCTCTTCCCTCCAAAATGCAGTGACGGTACCCTCAAGAGATAGGTGTTTAAGAACACTTTTAAGTACATAAAACAACTGATTAAGCCTCAAAAGTTTTAGAACAACATAGCCTCACAGTTAGTTACTTTGTGGAAAGGATAAACAAATGTCAGATAAAAGCATCAAAAAGTCAAAACTTAAAAGTATAGAGGATACCCTGCATTTTAATGAGGTATTTGCTACCTACTATGTACCCACTGTCGTGTACATATTAGAACCAGTTCTGACCAGTCATTATCAATCCTGTCTGTTCTGCCTGGCTCCTGTCCTTGAGCTTCTTCCATCACACAAGACATGACAATGTGACTGCCATTCATCTGTTTCCTGAAATGAGCTTTAGTACTCACAGACCTCTTTTTAGCCTACTCTAAGAAAATAGTAAATACAAATGAAAATACATCACCCTTGACACTGGAGGAAACAATCACTTAACATTTTGATTCAGAGGTTGAGATCTGTTGGAAATTCTGAAAGCCAAGGAAGAGTCTTGTCCAGGCTCCATTCCCACTGGAGCCCAGAATTCCCCAAACATTACCCATTCCCACACCTATGACTCCAGTCCTGCATTCATATCCCAAGACCACACTTCCATATATAGCATAGCAAGCCACGAAGTCTACAAGTTCTGTCTTACCTTGGACCTGCTGGAGCTGTGTCATCTTCTGGTTCTTCCACAACAGCTAGTTCTGGGGAAAGGAAAGCATCTTTGTTGACATTATTCACCCAGCTTTCTTTTGCCCTCATTGCTGTGTCCTTACTCTGCTCAGCTGAAACAGGAAATGATAAAGACAGAAAGATTATCTCTCACTTCTACAATCTATACCCTTCTCATTGGTTCCTATTAGTAAGGGCTCAGATCTGAACCTTGGGCCTGTTAAGCACAAAGATGACTGCTGGTCATTATAGCTGTGAAAGAAGTCAGTAGATTTGCATGACTTCAAGTCCCTGCCTCCTGAAAGTATGGGTGTGCCTTTAAAGATACAGGTAACCCTAGAGACCACCGAAATAAAGTTCTAACTGCCTCTAGGTTAATCTGACCTGATTTAGAGTCAGGACTGGATATATTTAACCAAGAGATGCTCAGAGTGGGAGTATCCTTGAGATCCTCACCAAGCATTTACTAAATGCCTACAAAGGGCCAAACAAAATACTTGACTCTGGGGTACAAAGGAACAGGAATGGTGCTAATCTAGGAAGTCCCTCTCCAGTGCCTCTCCTATCCCGTGGATCTCTCTCTACAATTCCAAATTCTAAATTCATTACAACACATTGCTCAGGTGTTATTGCCCTCATAAAATCTCTGTGCTGTCTGCAGGAATGTCTTTTGCCTCTCAATACTCAATATTCTCCTTACACGAATCTCCTTACATGAGTGGTAACTAATGAGCAAGAACTATGCTGAGTTCTTTGTGGGTATTATTCTATGTGGTGAGAGGCATTTTCTAGGTTTATAACTTGGAAATTAAAAATCAAAAGTTCAAGAAAATTGCCTAAGGTCACATTATAAATGCTAAGAATACTTTCATCGGTGTTAAGATAGGGCAATATTGGGCTCCCAATTTCTAAATAGATTCCCAGGTGGAATCTATCCCCTACTGGTCATGGCATACATTGGTCTAGCATCTTCAATTGCAAATGGAGTTCATAGTACCTACTAATACCACCCAATATTTCTTAAGGCCTGAGTCTTGAAAACTTAGCGAGCTTCAGGCAATACACTGTACATGCTTAGAAGTCAATCTTTATCTGCAATAAGTGTGACAGAGTCAAAAGAGTTGAAATCCCAGCTTTGCCACTTAGCAATAATATGAAGTTGGGCAAATTAACTTAAGTTGCCCAATAAAATTTACAGGCAAAGTATACTTAAAAATTTGCTGCTACAGCTAAAAGTAATTAAAATTTGCTATATATTAAATGCTTTAAAGATAGTATTTTTCTTTTGTCCATAAGCTATACCTAAAGGTTTACAATGACTAATCTTGAGTTAAATGGAAATGAGTTAGATAGAAATTTCTAAGCATGCAGGTAACATAAAATGGTGAGATAAAAAGAATTCTAAATAAACTCATAGTCCATTAAATAATGTGCTAGGCTGATTAAATAAATACCACATGTCAAGATGGTTGAACATGGAACCTGATTTTTGTCGAAATCTTTTGTGATATTCAGAAGGCTTTGAATTTCCACAGTTAAAAGCCAAAGAAGGAGCTGGGGAGGTGATTTAGTTGATAAAATGTTTGCTGTGCAAACATCAAGACCTGAGTTTGATAGCCAGCACCTATGCTAAAAAAGCTACCTGAGGATGACTTCTGACCTCCACACACATGCATATATACACACACCGAAAGAGCCAAAGAAAAATATGCACATTCCTCATAATCCCCAAGCACTAACACTACTGCAGTTAAACATAGTGCCCAAGAGTTGTCTTCATCTATAGCCAGTCATTTAGCCCTGTCCTCATCCATCCAAATTTAAGGCAAGAGGACTTTGTGTGAAAAGGACATACACTAGACAAAGCATACCCCCAAATGATTTCCTTCAAAAGATTTCAGTCTCACACCCTTTCCCACCCTCCTTCCTAAACAAATGTTGGCTGTGACCTCACCTGCCACTGGAAGCCTCTTCTTTCTCATGGATGCTCTGATGATATCAGCACCATGGATTTTGTCCCTGTGCCTTTTTGCCTTAGCTTCATAAAACCATTGGCCACTCATATTCTTTAGTTGTTGGTCATCCTTAATTTTTTCAGGCAAATGTCTACAAAAGGAAAAGAACTTTACTTTGCTGAGAACCCACAATAAATAAACAAATTCACTTTGACACTCTGTTTAGAAATCTGTAAATACAAAGTAAAATGAAGCTCTTAATCTGTGTGCCACAAACCTCCCAGACAGCTAACAAATGTTCTAATTTGACTGAAAAGCTAATCAGTGATGCCAAGCATGATTTTTTAAAGGGTTTTTATTTATTTTTATTTTATGTGTATGAATGTTTTGCATGTAAGTAAGTGTATAATGGGCATACATTACCCATAGAAGCCAGAAGATGCCCCATGAACTGGATTTACAGACAGTTGTGAATTGTGAGTGCTGGGATTTGAATCCAGGCCCTCTACAAGATCAGCAAGTACTTTTAACCACTCTGTCTGAAACTCAAGAGCAGATTCACTTCTTAGTTGTAGTCTTCTTTGTCTGCTGTTCAAATGAACACACCAGGGAGGGATGATAGAGAAAGCTTCTCTGGCCATTTTTTTGGACAACTAGTGTGTGATAAAGTGGTTCCCTGGTTCTTCAGTGAAATGAGTATCAGAGACCTTCCTGGAAGTCTGTGATGGAAGGGACTTGATGCTCTGTGTGCTGAGGCAGGCTAAAATGAGGATGTGCAGGCAAGATTCATCAGTGCCAAGATTGCTTTTAAAGGTTCCATAATCATTCATGCTTGCTGAATAACTAAAACTAAAACCTAAAGAGCAAACCAATTGATGCCCTCCTAAAACATCCCTAATTTATACTGGTTGGGAAAAATGATGTTCTAATCAATGAGTCTTTTAACCTCTGCATCCTTCTAGTCAATAAAATGAGAATCCTAAATCTATCTCTTCTTACTCATAGAGATGCATGCAGAAGAAAATCCAAATAAAAGCTTTTGTGAAACTTTGAACTCTTGAAAAATAGTATGTTGCACAAGTCTAAGTGGTTTACAATTTTTATTCAATCTTAGATGCTCCTTGTCCATGTGGCAAGTCTGTATTATCCAAAGAACGTGAATGGACCAGTGCAGTACCAGCCAGGGAATGAAGACTGCACACATCTGGAAATGGTGAAGGTGCTGGAGGGGCAGGCACCCAGGCCCAATAACAACAGGCTCCTCTTTCCTAAGTATGCTTGAAGAAAGTATGCTCTTTGTCACATATATACTCTCTGTTAGAATCTCCCCTCCTCTCCCAATCATCTGGGAAGAAGTGATTGTGCTCCAAGTGTGCTCATCACAGTCCTTAGTCATACAGCTTATGTTCAAATCCTGACAGGGACAACATCATTAGTTCACAACCCTGAGCCACCTAAGGACTATGGTTCTTACTAAATGCTTTTAATCACTGCTCATTGCCTAAGGCTTTTGACCAAGCAGAGAGTCTTGGCTGAGCAACTGGCTGTAGTTCTTATTTTTTTCTTCTTCCAACAGGAGCAAGATTCTGTCCAATTCCAGAAATGGGAAAAACAAACAAACAAAAAACCACCTCTCCTTGGTCAGATGGGACTTCTATAAGAATGGTCTTCCTTTCATATGTATTTACATAGTGCCTTAGAAAGCAACGAGCTTGAAGAATGAAGGAATGCTAGATGAGGCACTGACCCCCTGGCTGACTTTTTAGGTTCCTTTCCAGCAGATACTCCTAAACCCCACTTGCCAGCACACTCAACTTCTTATTGTCCTCAAAACTACTCTGTGACCTGTAGGTATTAAAGGTAGAAAAGTATGACTAAAAGACTATGGGCTCTGGAGGCTCTCCCACATAGGACCAAAGCCTGGTTTGAATTCTACATAAACATGCCAAGGGACAGGTTGGTGAACTGTTCTATACTTCAATCTCCTTGCTTGTAAAGATGGAAGAAACAAACCTACCCTTGAAGACTTCTGAGATAATTCACTGAAGTGTTTTGCCTGGAAGTACTTAGCAGTACCCAGCTTTGATAAAGAGGCCAATGACCCCTGGATGTCCTCCCCTGGCTTCTCTGTCCAGCATATTTCTCCAGTGCTGCTACAGGCCTAGCCTGGGCATCACAAAGGCATGCTTCTGTTTTCCTTTTTCCTACAACATCTCGCTTCAGTATTCACTCAGGATCCCAAGACTATTTGCACATCTGTTTCACCCAGTCAACTGTGGACTCTGCAAACTCCTTGAATACAAGGATCACATCCTTATCACCATTTATAATCTCACCATGAAACACAGAGACTGGAACAGTGTTGATACCCAGGAACTGTTTGTTGAGTGAGTAAGTTATGTGCTCAACAGCCACGCCAATTTGAGAAAGAAAGGAGATAATGAAGGTCCCAACATTGCCAAGTTCCAGGGGAACAGACCCCACCATAGTGACAAAGTTTTCTGATGATGCAGGACTGCTCATCTCTCATCAGAACAGGAAAAAGCAGATCATGAACCATGGTTACCCTTCAGCATGCCACAAACCCTTATAGCAGAGCAACTCCCAGTTTCTCATTGGGAGATTGTTTTTGCTAGCTTCTTTACAATAGATTCTTTGGAGGTCTTTGAAACTCTTGGTCTTAATAACTGCCTGCAAGGCCCTTGTGAGTGCACAAATAGCACAGGCTATGTGAGTCATGCCTAGGGAGACACAGGGCCCCAGAAGAGATTTGTAAGCATTGTGGGAAGGACGGGGTTTCTGGCTCTTTTGTTTAAAAGTGACAAGAGAATGATAATTCTTTCCAAGTTGGTGAGGGCCATTTTGGTATTTCCTAATATGATTATTTCTTCTGGGTTTAATAAGCTCTGACTTCCTACCTTGTTTGACTGCATTAACTGAAAATGACTCCCTGTGTGTGATATCAAAGTCCAAATTTATAAAGATGACAATCATTTGAATAATGCCACTGTGGTGGTGCTAAAATCTTCTCTTCCAATAGCTCTGTTATCTTTCCTTTCTTCTGATTTAAAATTGAACAAGCCATAATAGCACTGAACTTTCCAATTGTACTGTCTACCTGAAGCATGAGGAAGACACGACTAAACACTGAAGAGCAGAAAGACATCTTACTCCCAAAATGCCATTGTCCTGTCAGCCTCCCAGACCAAGAATCTAGGGGTTCTTCTGCGCAGTCCCCCATTCTGTCCATGAACATCTGCACAATCTTTGCTTGAATGAGCACACACTTAACCTCTGCATGGAATTATCTTTCTGAGTTCACTACAGATAATTTAGTCAACAGCAAAAAAAAAAAAAAAAAAAAAAAAAAAAAAAAATAGCCATTATGTCTGCTCTGTATGATAAATGCCAATATTTAAACCTTTTCTGATCATTTGTTCACTTGGTCACCCTAACATGTACCAGGCATATTCTGGGAATTTGGGTATAAAACAGTCTACAGCCCTGATTGCCAGGGGCCATTCTTTTCAGTGTATGGGGAGAGTGCAGACTTACACTTTTTTGGCATTTTTCAGACTGGACTCAAAGTTGTTTCCAGCCCACCTCCTTCTCACTATAGCACACATGCACTCCAACTCCCAGCTCTTTGACATGATCAACCAAGGCCTGTCATCATAGACAAGACCTGATCAATGCTACCTATTCAGATGCGAGTGGGAAAGCTGAGCAGACTGGTCAAAGAGATGCTTATATCCATTCTCCAGAGTCAGTCCCATCCTCCCACAACCCCCCAATATATTCTTGGAAAGAAGATAAGATTGTATGACTTTAAAAATGGCCTCAATGTCTAAATGAGATGATTGGAGCCCAGGGAACTTAAGAGACTTGCCCAGGGTAACAGAGAGTTATCTTGACTCTCATCAAGCTGATTAAGACCTGATCAATACTAACTACTGGAAAGAAGATAAGATTGTATGATTTAAAAATGGACTCACAGTCTAAATGAAATGATTCAGGCCCAGAGAACTGAAGAGACTTGCCCAAGGTAACCCAGAAGTTAGCAATCCTGCACTGCTTGGTGAAGCCTAACAAGATTTTGGTTTCTACAGTAGTTCTGCCATTCTTTCTTTCAAGCATTGATGGAGAATCTAGAAAGCAACAGACCTGCAAAGAAAATGAACTGAAATGCCTCTTAAAACAAGGAAGAAGTGCATTTCTGAGATGCAGGCACATCACAGATCCCCACAATCTGCTGAGATTCAGCACAGAGTGGGAAAGCTCTAGGCTTTGGAGTGGATCAGCAAGACTCTCATCTTGCAGGATGCTTCCCCTCTTACACTCTATTTTCCCCTCCATGTGTGTGCAGGGGGAGGGGAGGTTGAACCCACTGTTCTGAGAACAAAAGGGAATTGCATGTGAAGCTCCCTGAGCGCTGCAGCCCTGGGATAAACACTGGTTTCTTTCTGCTTTGCTTTCAATGGAAGACACCCCTAGAGGTTCTGGAAGCCAGTTCTTCAGCAAAAACTGCCTTCATTTAAAAAGAAACAAGGTCCTAAAGAGGTAGCTGAGAATCATAAGATGTGGTGGCGGTTGAGATGATATCTACTGCAAAAACGCCCATCACTGTAGATGTGGTTTTATGCATATGGGGGTCGGGACATGGTGCTGGTGTGGTGTACAAACAGATATATGCATCCATTTCCTGCTGGCAGGGTGACGCAAAGCACAGGAAACGCCACCTCGGCAGTGTGTCATTTTCAAACCATAAAAGTCTAAAATTACACATGTGTGTGTAGTAATGTTCCTCTCAAGGGTAGAAGACTCAGACAGAGGGCCAGGGTGGAAGAGAGGAAAACATCTATCTTGATGTCTGCTTCTCTGTTGAACTATCAAACATCTCTACTCAGGAGTTAGAGACACAAGATGATAATAAATTGAGTTCAGTTGTGACTGAAGTACAAATAGCCCAGAAGACAGATGTAGCATCAGGGTAACCTGGGGCTGTCACCTTCCTATGCATACCCAAGAGACCTTGCGAGGATATTCCCCTGGGTCAAAACTCCATATGCTACCACTGACAGCTTGGGTGGTTTAGAAAGTGGGCATGTCTCCTACATGATGCTCATTTTTTTCACCCATGAAATCAGGGTGGAAGGCAACATACAACCAACATCTGCAAAGTGTCTTGCATGGATTTGAACATGAAGCACTGAAAACCTTAGATGTATAAAAAGCAGCAAACCAGCTTCAATGAGAATATAACCTTATCTACAGCCCCACTAATGGAGATTCTGAATCAGTACCTGACTTCTTAGAAAACAGTGGAAGAGTCCTTACCGACATCCTCATGGCTATGGGATGGCTGGATTCCCAATGCCAATAAGGATTGGCATATGGAAGCCATTCACAGCTGAAATCCTGGCACATGGCATGAGAAGCTGAGGCGGAAGGAGCACCACAATTTGAAGCTAGCCTGGGCTACACAGTGCAGAAGGAGGGGGGGCTAGAGAGATGGCTCGGTGAGTAAGGTGCTTTCTACACAAGCGTCAGGACCTGAGTTCAACCCTCAGAGCTGACATAAAGCTAGTACGACATCACACATCTACAAGCCCTGTATTCCTACAGTGAGATGGGAGGCAGAGAGAGCAGAGTCACTCAGAGGCCACATAGCCTAATGCCTGTAGTGGTGAACAATAAAAGAGACTCTGTCTCAAAAACTATGCAAATGAAGGGCCAATACCCAAGTTTTTCTCTGACCTATTCATATATACCAAGACACACACACATGACTGCATTCACACACACACACACACACACACACACACACACACACAAAGAGTGAGAAGAAAGAGAGAGAGAGAGAGAGAGAGAGAGAGAGAGAGAGAGAGAGAGAGAATAGATATTAGAGGCAAATCCACTCTTCTAATGTTGCTAACTGTAATTAATACATCCCTAGTTTGGCTTAGACAACTAAAGATGTAAAATCATGTTTCCAATTGATAAAGCTTTAAATGGGTAAAGGCCATGGGACAGCAAATTCCTTAAGGGCTGGGACCATGTCTTGAATCATCTTCAAATACCAGTCACATCACCCTCTGGGGCAGTTTCTTCATTTAGGGGATACACAACTAAATGTTGCCATATTAAAAGTAGTTGAGACTTTGGAGAGTAATTCCCTGATAAAGGACCAAACTATTAGGCAGCATTCTCTGTGCCTATTGAGAGGCATAAGTTGAATGGTGGGAAGGAAGATCCAGATGTACCCATCACCTTTTGCATGATGGAAAAATTAAGAAGCATTTCCACAATCTGACTTGGTCAGGACCTGGTTATTCCAAGTGTCTGAGCTGAAGCTAAGAAAGGAGGTTAAGTGATCACCCTAATGAGCAACAGCTGATTAACTACTGACAATGAGAGTTGACACCAAGGTCCCTGTGTTATGATTCAACTCTCACTATTCTATTTTTGAAAGAAATTTTCCAGAGAGCAACATGAGACAGACATAAGGTGCTGGACCAAGATCACAGCTTTATGGTTCTGGGTCATTCACTTCCCCTCTCCCTGCTTTGCCATCCAGCCTGACTATAAAATGATAGAGACAGATTAGCAACAACATGTCTTGCAAGAATTATGAAGCCATAACTGACCAAAGAGGGATGATAAACTGTGAAGGATTACAGAGGAGCTGCTGAGCCCAAGGCCTAGGAGGATGGATAGTTTTCAGAAGCTGGA
Source organism: Cricetiscus sungorus (assembly GCA_030556225.1). Taxonomy (NCBI): domain Eukaryota; kingdom Metazoa; phylum Chordata; class Mammalia; order Rodentia; family Cricetidae; genus Cricetiscus; species Cricetiscus sungorus. The sequence continues at coordinate 53,628,233 of JANBXA010000007.1, read as the reverse complement.
GACCCTGTCTTGGCTGCCACACAGAAAAGACTGAGAATCACCCCTACAAGTCCCTTTGGTTGCAGAACAAGAACCTTCTTGTGTGGAACACATCAAATGTAGCTTTCAGTAGGACCCACAGTCCTGGACTGTTTGCTCTTTCCAATGTACACTGCCACTAGTCCTCAGGTCCTAGCCCTGCCTGTGGTCAAGTCCACAAGAAATTCTTGGCGCTTAGTTAGAAAGATGTTCAAGAAGTGTTACTAGCTAGAGATCTTGGGCTGATACAAGATTTTTTTTCACCTCTAGGCTTCTTCCTACCATGTATTTACAACAGCAACAGAAACCCGCCAGGCCCATCTGGAACAACAGACCCAAAGAGACTCTGCCAAAGGACACATGGTACTACCACAGAGGCTGTGGCCTAGGTGTACTTTGCCCCTAAGTGGAGATGGCACAGTCCCTGCCTTGCCAAAGCTCAACGCTGTTACAAGAACCGCACAGGAGAAAGTTCAGCCAAAGGTTTGTAGACTGTGAACTGGAGGAGCATCAACGCTACTGAAAAGTTATGCTGGCTGAATTGGTATCAGTCATCTACATTTCCAGGGAACCCCACAAAGTGTTGAGTGACATGGGAAAAATATGATCTCATTCTCAGCAACACAGCTCCGTATCAGCCTCATATCATGACTAGAAAAGTCAGAGATCAGGATTTGATTGTGACCCCCTATTAGTTGGGGAAGTCACCCACCTGTCACACAGTAAATGTCCCCATGCTGGGGGGGTCATCATATCCCATTCCATTGCTCAATTGCACAAAAGAGTGCAAGATCAAGAGAAATGATGAACATAGACATAATAAGCATATTAAGCCCTCTGTAACTTGCCAAGCACATTTATTTGATATAAGCATTAGATATGCTGTAGTGCTTGGATTAAGTTGTTTTATAAAGTAGTCATGTTCAGTCAAATCAAATAAATCCATCATTTATAAACCTCGTATTTCAGGAAATAAGAACATGGTTTATTTTTCCATCCAGAAAAACTAGGTTGGGACCATTAAGCTAACATACATTCAGAAACTCTCTCACTGTTTTCAAAACCCATGTTAATAGAGATGGTAGATGGCAGGACCCAGACTGCAGGAGGGACAGTGAATAATTAAGTCAGGTCATCCAGCAGCATGCTCTAGTGTTCTTTCTACTGTGACAGTGGTGGGAATGTTGACAGGGAACATGTGGATTACATTCAAACGGGATAGTAGGTCAAGCTGGCTCTTTTCTTTGAAGGACCCAAGTCAAATGGAAACTTGACCTGTTTGGAGAGCACTTTTAATTTTGTTCTTAAAACCAATTATAGCAATTCAGAAGGTATTTAGAAATATGAACTACTCCTCTTCTGGATGGGAGGAAGGGAGGGGAGACTGTGGTTGGTATATAAAGTAATTAAAATTTTTAAATTAAAAATACTTTAAAAATTAAAATTTAACTTAAGTCATGATGTCATGATTCTTTAAAAAAAAAGTCAATGAATATAGAAATACACATAAACCTAGCTGGGCATAGTAACACATGCTCATAAACCCCAGATTCATGAGTCTGAGACTTGGAGGTCCTGTGTTTGAGGCCAGACTGGACTACATAGCAACACTGTCTCAATTTCAAATCTCTCTCTCTCCTCTTTCTCTCCCTCCCTCTCCCACTCCCTCTTTCTCTCTCTCCCTCTCCCACTCCCTCTTTCTCTCTCTCCCTCTATCCCTCCCTCTCTCTCCCTCCCTCGCCCCCTCTCTCTGTCACTCTCTCTCTCTCTCTCTCTCTCTCTCTCTCTCTCTCTCTCTCTCTCTCTCTCTCACACACACACACACACACACACACACACACACACACACACACACACACACACCACAAAACACACAACTAGCAGCTAACCAGCTACATTTCTTCTTCTTTTCTTTTAAATTTTCTATATTTTTCATGTACAGTACTGGGTGTGTGTGTGTGTGTGTGTGTGTGTGTGTGTGTGTGTGTGTGTGTGTGTTTGTGTGTGTATGTACAAGCACACATGTGCAGGAACATGTGGAAACCAGACATTGACAATAGGTATCTACCCTCAACTGCTCTCCATCTTACCTTTTTTTTCACACAGAGTCTCTCACTAAACCTGGAACCCACTCATTCAGCTACACTGGCTTGTTGTGAGATAGTCACTTTGTCAGCATCTGTGACACTGACCACTCCCATTGGGGGTGGAGACAGGGGTGGAAGTGACCCTGGGGAACTAGTGCTGGGAGCACTTTCTTGCTGGCAGGACAAGGACAGGAGAGCATCTGGAGGCATACTTGGGACCAGTAACCTACTGGTGTTCATCTGTCTATGTTGTAAGTTATAGCTCCCTGAATAAACATCTATTCAGCCTGTTTGTTTCTCCTGATCCTTATTAAACCACAATATCTGGTGTCAGAAGTGGCATCAGGGTTTTCACGGGACCTGGGTTTCACCCAGGTGGCAGACGCCGTTCCTGACTAGCCTCAGAAATCCTCAATTTCTGCTTCCCAGCAATGGGATTATAGACACATGTGGCCATGGCTGGCAGGTCATTATTATTAGGTAGCAAACACTTGAATGACTGAATTATCCCTCTATACCTCTTTCTGTTGGTTTGTTTGGCTTTTGCTTTTTGCTTTGCTTTGTTTTTTAAGAGCTAGAGTTTGATAATAATAACCCAAGCTAGTATTAAACTCCAGGCAATGATCCTGCCTCAGCCTCCCAAATTCTGGGACTACAGAAAAGACATAAACTATCATGCCTGGTTATATGCCTCATTTTAAGCTGAGTCAAAGACATATATGGGTGTGTTTCTGTTTGGGGAAGGAGGCAGGATCTCATGGTATTGTCCACACTGATCTCAAAATGGGCTGATGTGGTCCTATCTCATTCTCCTGAGTAGCTTGAACCCCAAGTCCATGACACATGCCTGGCTAAAGTTTTTAATCAAGCTCCTATTTCTAGCAGGAGTACAGTATGTAAATTAAGAAATATCAGGAGCTGGGTGGTGGTGGTACATGCCTTTAATCCCAGACTCAGGAGACAGAGGCAGGCAGATCTCTATGAGATTGAGGCCAGCCTGGTCTATAGAGTGAGTTCCAGGACAGCCAGAGCTACAGAGAGAAACTCTGTCTCAAAAATCCAAAACCAAAACAAAGGAAGGAAGGAAGAAAAAGGAAGGGAAGGAGGGGGAGGGAGGGAGGAAGGGAGGGAGAGAGGGAGGGAAGGAGAGAGAGACAGAGAGAGAGACAGAGAGAGAGAGAGAGAGAGAGAGAGAGAGAGAGAGAGAGAGAGAGAGAGAGAGAGAGAGAGAGAGAGAGATATCAGGAGGAAAATGTTCTGCCCAGGAAGTTAACCTAAAATTGGAATGCATAAGTTTAGGCTGTAAACAAATTACCAGTTATGACTGAAAAGAAAACAGCCCTATTTTCTGTGGACCACCCCTTCTTTCCCTCATGTATTCTTCTGGCCTCTTACCTCACTCTCTCCTCTTCAGCCCTCTTCAGGGCTGCATCCCGCTGCAGAACCTTTAAAATAGCATCTTGTTCCTCCTCTGTCAGGAAACTTAAGTCAATCATTTTGAAGTGTACACAAAAAGAACAATAGTAACAAATGTGGTTTAGGATTCTCAGGGAAAAATAGTCAAAACTATAACCAGGATGGTTACAGGATACAAAAATGAAATATTATCTTATTTCGTGGTAAAAGTCTTGTCTGGGCTCCACAAAAGTTTCAGGCAGATGACATCAAAATCCTAAAAGCAAGGCCCCTCGAGGGAGTAGCAGTCTGTGGGTTGATAGGCAGGTCTCAGGAAGATGCTGTGTTCCTTTCTTGTGCCTTCAGCTACATTTCTTGTGTGCACCCCCTCTGGACTAGTCTTGGACACAGACACCCCACGATCATCACCATCTTGACAGACAGCCACCTTGGTGCATCCCTGACCTGGAAGAACATGAGAGAACAAACACCAATCAATGAGAAGAAATTCCAGTCTGTAAACATTGCTCAGTGGTACATTTTTAAATGACCAGAGGTAGTGGTTTTTGAGCAGGGGAAACTAGTTCTGCCAGCTTCCTGAACTCAAGGTCAATGTGTCAGATACATGCTTCTATCCAATTCTAGACCACAGAGATGGAACACACAAAGATGCCTGTTAATGTTTAACAACCCTCCTGAGCAGTAGAGGTTCTCTCTCTAGAAATTCCTGCCTTAAAAAATGATGCTGGAGTTCAACAGGGTCAGGGAGGTGTCAAGGAATTATGGGAAAGAGACAGAAAATAGAGAGTCTAAGTCCTTGACTTCACAGGCAGGAGCATTTCACTGGCATGGATCTGCATTCTGCAATGCAGAAAAACTCACCCTGGGCATATCTAGAACATGCCACAGTTACTGTTGGCTCAGTTGCACCTCTAACCTTCACTGGGCCTGGAGGAACCTGCCAAGCTTGTCTTTCTTCATTTCTGAACACTTAATGACATGTACATATAAACTGGGGGAAAGGAAGAAAGAAATAGAGTTCAAAAACACCCCACCATCCTGTGTCAGCACTTTTTAGTCACAAGATAGGTAAGAATCCTGTTTTCCCAGAGATATTCTAAAGATGGAGGAAATAAGGTGAAATTTGAAGAATGCCATGAAGTAAGACCTTAGAGATGAAATATTTGGGTACTTTTTAACAAGTCTAGAGCTGCATATGTGGAACAGATGCTCTAAGCCATGTACCCAAATAATTCTTAAAGCAGCCCCAATGAAGAAGAAAAGAAAATGTGCACACAAGTATATGAAGTCTATGCACAGGTACCTTGCAAAACAGAGCTGCTGGATAGCTACCATGAGCCATTATTAGCCAGTGATCAAGTTGTTCTACCCCGGATTTACCTACTTCTTTATATTCAACATTAGGATGCCCTTTGCAGGCTGCAATGATTAAGTAAAGCAGTGACTTTAAAGAGAATACATCTTGCACCCTCTACGACAACTAGCCACTAAAAATGCAATCTTGCCTCCCTTTTGAGCCCATAGTTTTGTTGCTAAATAAGATTGTGCTTGTCAAAACTGGCTTCAACTTTTTAGTGCACTTTTTCTTTGTTTTTTGTATTTTTTTTATTGATTTTCTTTTTTTATTTTGTTTTTTCTTTTTTGCTCTTTTTTTTTGATAAAGAGAAAGAGAACATGAATTTGGGTGGTAAGGGAGGATAGGAGAATCTGTGAGACAGAGATAGTGGAAAGAATATGATAAAATATATTGTATGAAAATAATTTTAATAAAAATTTTAAAAAGAGAAAATAAATGTTCACACACAGAGAGATTGTGCTTGGTTATCTGTTTCCCATTTGTCTTTGTGTTATGAAATTTGAGCTTCATAAACAGAAACTGATGACTTTGTTTTATTTTCCTGTAGCTCTTTTATCTTGCCACAATAGCTACATATATATATATGTGTGTGTGTGTGTGTGTGTGTGTGTGTGTGTATTATATGTATATTGAATACATTATTTCAAAAGTTTTTTTAATATTCATATACTTGCATAGGCTATACCTTGCCTGTCTGCCTTGGAATCTGCTCATTCTTCAAGGCAGATCCAAGTTACCACCTCCATGAAGCCTTTACTAACTTCCACAGCTAGAAGCAAAAATCTGTAATACTTTAAGCTCCTAACTTTTCATGCAGTCCCTGTAACAGTCTTGAACCTGTCCCACCTGATTCAGGATCACTCTGGCTGACCCACAGCTACAAAAAAAAAAAAAAAAAACAAACAAATGCTTGGTTTTAGAAGATACTAAAATTTCTCATTTGTGCCAGAAACCTAGCTAACACAAAAGCTTCTTCCTTTGTCATGTATACATGTACATGTGCATATATGCATATATGAATATGTGTATATGTGTATGAATATATTTCATCAATGCATATGCATATTTATTTTTATCTACATTTAATTACAATAGTGAATGTTTTATATTATTTAGAGAGATCCACTAGTACAATTGCTCTCAGATGCCCCTATTTTACTGAGTCTCTGAATGTGAATAAATACAACAAAGGAATCAATCAGTTTTAATACACAGCATTACTGAGACACAGTGACCTCAATTCTTCTCTTCTTTTACACACAGCAACTTCCTCAGATCCCCAATATTGGCAAGAAAAGGCATTTAGACCACGTCCTTAGAACTATATCCACAGTGAGGCCTTCTCTACACTGCCATTTGGTCCAATAAGAGATTGCTTCTACAGTCAAGGAGTTGGGACAGGCCAAGAAAAACAATTTCAGCGGTCTCCCAGTAGTAATGGGAAGTGTTGTTGAAGGCAGAAATGTTAGTTTCTACACCTCCAAGGAAAAGTGATGCAGCTAACCAGTACTTGTGTTTACTGATGCCTGAGGGCTGAAACAAAAACAAAAATAAAAGCATCTCTAATGCAGGCTGCTAGCAAGGCAGAGGGTTCATTTTCTCATCTCCCAGTGCAGTGCAGGGCTGGAACCCTCTCCTTCTAGGAGAGGTCAGGAGTCTCTATCCAGCTAGACTGTACAAGGCTGCCCCAGGGCAGTGGAGACTCCTCAGTACCACATCCTTACCTGCTTCCACCATTTCAGATGGTGTGTAGGTAGGAACTGAGCATCTCATTCATCCCTTCACTCAGCCCTGTATACTTCTGCACCCTAGAGGGGCAGCAATGAGCAAGGGAGGAGGTGCTCCCTGCTGTGTAGACCTTATATGTGACTGGCAAGAGACTGATTCCATAAAATAATACAAATAATTCTTTTTAACTTTCACAGTCAAACCATGTATCATGTTGAGGTGAGAAGCTACATGAAAGAAAAAAAGCTGAAAAGGAAGTTGAGTAATCATGTGACAGAAAGGAGATTTTGTTAGGGTAGGCCTCACTGACATGACATTTGAACAAAAACTTGAGAAAGATGACAAGATGTACCATGCTGGTATCAGAGCACCCTGAGGTGGGAGTGAAAACCACAAATTGTCTAGGGCTGGGCACCACAAAGTGAGGCTGGATAACAGGAAGAGCAGGTCAGAGAGGAAGTGGTCCAGACTGCACTGGGTATTGGAGGGACTACAGGTTCTGGCTCTCAGTCTGAGATGGAACAGCACTGAGGAGAGGCAGGTACAGGGAGAAGGAAGGAATGTTTCCAGGGTGCCTCCCACATTCCTGGTGCTCATGCTCATTCTGTATCTCCACAGAATGATGCTGGGGTAGGTCCTGTGTTTTTACAAAGAGACCACACCCAAAGAAGACTTTTACTGTCAAGTGAGACTGGCATTTGCCAATTGTTTTGACATGATAGACCCTGTCGTTGGCAACTCATTCAGTGTTCACACAGAACCTTTTAATTGAGGTGGCAAAAATAAAGGTGTTATATCCTCTAAAGTGCTTAGTGGTCATCCATGTGAGGAGGGGGATAATGATATCTGTAAGGAGAGGATGCCATCCTGGGGATCGTCGGTTCGCAGGATTCACAGACATATCCCTTCGGTGAGCAGAAAGTTCTTGTGTTCAGCCTCCCACCCATCTTCAGCACACTGCCAAGTGATCATTCTATGACTCAGATCCAATGAAAACATATGTTAAGCTGAAAACCCTTTGCTGTCTTTTCATGGTCCAATAATTGAAGCTAAAAGTCCTTAACATGGCCTGGGAATTCACACCTCTTTCTTCCTCAAGCTCTTTCCCTTCAGAAGGGGCCATGCTGAACACTTATAGTTCCTTTGGTCACTGGGTCTTTACATAGGCTAGTCTTTCCTTCTGGGTCCTAATTTACATGCTACTTACTGTACTAGACACCTCTAACTGCTCTAGGCCAGGTTGGAGTCCTTGGTGTGTTCTATTAGCACCTGACTCAGGCTAATGTCACAATAGACATTAGTCCATCTCAAATGCAGGTCTACTTATTTGCCACCCACCTATTTAGAGGTACAGAGAGTTTTGAGTCCACAGCAACTGCCACTCAAATGGGAATGAAAATATTGGTAGAAATTACAGAAATGCAGGTGGAGGAGATAGAGCATCTACTTCCCAAGAACCTAGCTTTAGGACCCAGGAGTAAGAACTCAAATTCATGTTACCCACTGGTTCTAGCTCTAGTACAAGAGTACTGGGTTTGAATATCACCTGGTGTCTCTACAACTCTTGTCTTGACAAAGAATCTAAGAACCTTTGTGGAGGATGAGTGAGTACATTGTTTTCTTTATGAGATGATTACAAAGTTCTGGTGACAATGTAGGACACCACAGATGACACAGAGTATGATGATCAGTTCATCAGGTTGACACAAACTGGAGTCACCTGGGAGGCAGAAACCTCAATTGAGAACTTGCCTCCATTACATTGAACTGCAGGCATGTCTACAGGGCCATTAATTATTTATGTGAGAAGGCCCAGGCCACTATGAACCATGTTACATAACGTGCGTGCAGGCGGACACACACACACAGAGAGGGGGGCAGGGAGAAACAGAGAGAGAGGCTGAGTTATATATGAAAGCAGCTGAGCAACCCATGGGAAGCAAGCCAACAAGTAGCTCTCCTCCATGATCTCTGCATCAGCTTATCTCCAGGTTCCTGCCCTGACTTCCCTCAATGATGAATTGTGATCAGGATGTGCAAATCAAACAAATCTTTTCTTTCTTGAGTAGCTTTTGTTCATAGTAGCAGAAACCAAACTAGGGTACATTTGAAGTCCTAGGAACAGCAGTACAGAAGGGAAACTGGGGAGCTTTGAATGTGGATTGTTTGACATTTAGTGTCTATTATCCCTGCTGAAGATCATCTATAAAAGGGAGTGCTCTTCCCATCAGTTGTTCAAAAACTAAACTGGAAAGAGAAACCAAGACCATAGCAGCACTCACTTTTGCTGATAGCAAAGAGGAAATCAGGGTTTGCAGCATGGACTTCAGTCATCTTGCTGACTAAACTTGAGTTAATTAAAGAATCTCTTTCCCAGCATGTTCTGCCATAAGAAGGGAGCCAGATCCCATCCTTTACATTCCTACAAAGCTGTCGGAATATCAAACAAGACCTCAAGCCCCAATAAAGAGGGTGAAAACCCCATGTCAGCAGTGACTCTCACATGATGTGTTATTCAGAAGAAAAGCAAACTGTTCTGACAGCCCCGTGACAACGGAGATGAAAGCTAAAGAAGGGGAAAGCCCACTGAATAATAAAGAAAGAACAACAATTTGGAGAGAATGATGCTTCACCAAAAATTTATAAAAATAAAAATAAGAGAAGCTCTGACCAGTGACCTCTCATTTCTGGTGGTAATACTTACAAGCCCCATTGTGCATAGAGCCAAATGCCTTATAACCATTCTAGATCGCAGTGGCATCAAAGGATGTGGGGAATAACCAACACACAGGGGCTGCAGGAGAAGCTGGGGATGGAGTGAGCACAATCAGAGTCCTTGCCTGTCTCCCACCCAGCAGATTGGCCTCCCCAACCCTACACTCTACACCACAGGCATGCACAACCAGGCATGAAATCTCACACCTACACTGAGGCGGAGCAACTCCTCAGTTCTACATGCCGGCTCCATTTCATCTTGCCCTCTGGAAGCACATTTACCTCCCTGTCCCTTTCACATCCGCGTTGCTGCCTTTCTCATCTCTTTCTGGCTTTCTTCTTCAGAACCTAGAGTGATTTTCTTAACGTTTTCGTCTACTTATTTGTAACCTCGGGGCCACTATCATATGTAAACTTCTAGAGTCTGCACCTGGCATTTTGCCCACTTTTGTATCTTTAAATTCTGTTGTGAAGGAGCGATGCTCTTTCAGAGGATCCACATGGCTTGTCTTTTCATGCTTCTTCTGTTTCTAGGTTGAGACTCTCATAGCCACTCGTTTGAGTACTTCTTTGGGATTGATCTAGAGATATTTCCATTGAGCAGTTTGTACTTTCGAGCTCAATCCTCAGCATCAATTTTGATTTTTGCTTCTGCTGCCCCTCCCAGCAATTCCAGTTCAGTCGAACAGTTGACAAGAGTTTATATTTAAACTCTCCTTCCCTCCTGCACTCTCTAGCTCCTCCCCCCTGTGTGTGTGTGTGTGGTGAGTGTGTGTGTGTGTGAACATGCCAAGGCACACATGTAGAGGAGGTCAAAAGACAACCTTGGGGAGTCAGTTCTCTCTCCAGCACCTGGGTCCTGGGGACTAAGCTCAGATCATCAGACTGAGAGCAGGTGTTCATGTCCAGAAATGTGCATCTTCTAAGATGTCCTCACCTTATGTGCCTGTCTGACCAGGTGTGGGATCACTAGAAGAGATCCCCAGTAGATCAGAAATAGCTGATGACTGGCTAGAAAGCTCATCGATTACTAAAAGTGGAACACATCCCTTTACATGTCAACTGTTTTTCAGCTGTGGCAAGAATGAATGCCCACATCCACCCCCATAGTCACAGCTGCATCATTGAATCTTCACTAGTTCTTTGTGCAGACAAGAAAGCTGAGACAAAGAGGAGGAGTTAGACACATGCTTCAGGTCGCACAGCTGCCTAATGTTAGAGCCAGGATGCTCAAAGAAAACTTTTCTCCCTCAAGGCATATCCCGTTTCAGTGGAAATATAGATTAGTGGATGAGCTGGCCAGCATTTCCCAGCATTCCTGAAACCTGCACACTGATAGCAAGCAGGAATTACAAATTCTAGATTTAACTATTTTCAAGGTTTTGTAGCTAAAGGAAGGGAGTGGAGGAGGCAGTTGATTCATTAACTAGACTGGAATTAACCCAGAAACATCAAGTTAACTCAAGTGGAGCTGTCATTAGCTTAGATTTTAAATGCTTCATTTGGGTAGAGTTATGCACATTCCCAGACAGGCTTGGAGTGAGGTCCTCTCTCCATATGTATTAACTTGGGGCTCCCAAAGCTTTCCACTGCATCACCTGGAAAGCCTTTTAGGGGAAGGCAAGGAACTACCAAGAAAGCTCAGGAGAAATGAAAGTGAGCAATGGAGAGACAGATATAAATCACAACAAGGTAAGGTAAGGCACACATACAAAGTTGCAACTGTGAGACCTTCAGTCTGTCTACTAATTTTGTTTTAAGAAAGAAATCTGTTCAGGTTTCTTTGCATTCTCTTTCCCTGCTCTTACCCACCCCAAGCAATTTTCATGTAACAGGTCAGAGGTAAGACCCCTATCTGGGAGACTTTTGTTACAGGTTCCAGGTTACTATAATGTAGAGTGCAAGATGGAACCACTGAACGAATTGGTCTAACCTCTGCTTGAATCTAATGTGCAGGAATGAAGCAAGCAAGGTACCCAGGGCACAAACCATGAAGCAATGCCACTGAGTCCAACATCATGCACCAGTCCCATGAGAATGAATGTCTTCTTAAGAGTGATGCAACCAGGACACAAATTTTAAGGAGATGCTAAAGCTGTTGCCAGTACAACAGCAACACTTGTCATCCTTTTTTCAAAAGCTGTGATGCCCTAGGGCACCTCAGGATTCATTGTCCCATACCCACTCCTATCTCTGCTCATTCCATGAATTGGCCATCAAAGAAACAGCGGGTGCTAGAATGTTCATGTCTGCCACGAGCATTCTCTATGCCCAACATAAAGGGCTTCTGGTGCTTAGTTGAACATCCTGGCTTTTGAGCCTTCTTGAAAGATGTCTGATCTCTTGTGAGTCTTTTGAGACACTCTTAAGGGCTCTGGGTTAGTTTCCTGGTCTGTATTTCAAGGGTGGAAAACATATTGGATAGGGTTACCATGATGCTGACATTTGGCTGTGAGTAAAACAGAATGGGCATAGTGAGTGCCCATAAATAGCCCTTCACAAGAAGGCACCAGCATTTTTCTAGCCGGCTGCCTTGAGGCCGGAGCATGACTACCACTGCTTTTCCTCTTATCTCTGGAGACCCTTCCCCATCCTCCCACCCCATTTTAGGGTACAAATTCCTGGTTTCTATGAGCATACTCAGCCAGACCCCAACACTGAGGTCTTTGAAGAGACTTTAAAAGTCTTCTAAATTTAAGGTATGGGTAAGACAGAAGTTGGTGGGATGATTCTATTCTTCCCCCCCCCAAAATCACACTTTATTTCCAGATTCTCCCAGATTATTACAACCTCTACCACCACACAAACAAATGATCCCAAAGTCTCTTATCTCTAAGGTTCTACTTTCTACTCTTTTTTTGATGGTATTATTATTATTATTTCTATTATTATTATTGATGATGATTCTATTCTTAAAGTGTCAAAATTTCTCAATCCTCCCATTTAGGCTTTGATACCTGATTTAGCACACCATAAGTCAAAAGTGTTCTATCTTGGTCTCTGATTCTACCATTTTGGAGTCAGATAGACTCATATAAACTGTGTGTGTTCCTGTGCACAAACTGCCTGGCTTCCCTGAGCTTCAGATGCATCTGTAAAGGGGACATCATAACGTTCTTACTCAGTTGCTGAAAAGAGTAAAGCAAATAGACAGTGTCCAAAAAGACTAGTTATACACTAATGAATACATCTGCATTAGTGTAACTTCTAAGTGCAATTCCAACTTACACACTCTTTAAGGGAAAACTTCTCTCCAGTTCATTTTTTTAAGCCACTTTTCTTCTTGTCCGTGGCAATGAAAAAAAATCTTTTAAGTACCAAATAAGGTACTAAAAGGTTTCTCTAGGTTTCCTGTCCACCTCAAAGGGGATGACCTCACCTCCAGATGTTTCAGAGCAGAGGAGAAGCACACTGGATCCTTTTTCAGCATCCGTGTTAGAATTCTTTTGCGTGCATGTAGCTGTGCACAGACATGCATGCATGGGCATATGCACATTTGTAGTGGTGTGTGTAAAAGCCAGACATCAATGCCAAGTGTTTGTCTCAATTGCTCCCCTCCTTGCTTTTTTCAGACAGACTCACTGCCCGTGACTCACAGCTAGCCTGGCTGGCCAGTGAGCTCCAGGTATCAACTTATCTCCCCCTCTCCACACTGGTGTGATCACTGTATCTGAATGTTTTTTTCTTTTTTTTATTGTGGTGCTGAGGATTCAAACTCAGATCCTCATACTTGGATGATAAACACATTACCCACAGAGCCAAGTCCCTATCCCCAATAGAAATTTGAGGATGGAAACTTTGCAGAATCCATCTTTGGTTAATGCTACTAACCCATGATTTATCCCAGCAGAGTAATACGTGAGCTACTAACCCATCAGCTACTAACTATGCTGATTTATCATCAGCATAGTTGCGCATTGTTATTGTGACATCACTGAACACTGCCTCAAACAACAACTATTGTTCCAGAGCTGGTAAGACAAAGTTGTTTTGACTTGTCCTGTTTAAAAAGTCATGATACAGATTCTCTTTCAATGCTTAGGCATATGTGCAGCAGGATTTCCTTCCTCTAAAGGCACGCCTTAAACCACTTCTATGGGGAGAGAGAAAAGTGACCCCCTTTTCTCAGCCTAAAACCATGAGATTTAAACCCACGGCATATTGCCTGACATGTGGTCACCCACCTACTAGCTTGCCGATGAGGAACAAACAGAGCACTTGCTTAAGCCTCCACTTGGTCAGTTGAGATGAACCATTGCCAACCTCCCTTGCTAAAACACTGCAGGAAGCCAATAGGTCCACAGATCCAAACACATTTTGTAAACAAAATGCTGCACAATTATACATATCTATTCATTTTCTAACACAGCATGAGCTTCAAGTAGATACCCTTGAGTTTGGCTAACAGAAGGTTTCATATTGCCCTGTAGAGGAAATGAGGAATCCCTTCTTCATCTGCCTTCAATTAGTCCCTAAGACACAAAAGGAGTCGTGTTATAGCTATAGATATCAACTACCACTTGAAACCCTCCTTGAAGTCCTAAGGAATATCTGGTCTGAGTAACAGTCTTGAGTAAGAAGTGCTGTTGTGCTATGGTAACTGTTGGGTGATGCTAACTATTGGGTAATTTGGTCAGGATTTCTGCTCGGGCATGATGCTGAACTTGTCCCTGACCCTTCAAATTCCAGCCATCCTTCATTTGCCAGAGAGACACCCCCTGCAAATGAGAAGGTAGGAGAATCATGCACCTTTATGCAGAACCGCATTCAAGGTTAAGAGTCGATGTCAGAAGCAGCTACCACAGCAACAGCAGCTACCTCGACACCAGTCAGTTTCCCTCAACCTCCCTCCCTTTACTTATTTCCCTGACTCCCCTGACTCAGACCCAATACAGTGCTTCACAGAAGGATAAAAGTCCTAATGACAAATCTCATGAAATATTCAGCTGGTCTTTTGGAGAAAAACAGCTGGAGATGACCTTAGGAATTCCACCAATTCCCCCTACCACACAGTTTAAAAATAACCAAAGAGCATTTCTACGGAGAGATGGCCTTTCCTTTAAAGGCAATAATATGCAAAAAGGCATGCTGGGGTCATTAGCCCAAACAGAACAGTCCTTGTGATAAATCTTTGGCCAAACGTTCCTATGAGAATCTGCCTTCAAAAGGTCACTGCTGCCTCTCATTGTGATGGCCACCCTCCCCCACCCAGCCCTGACACTCCACTATATAAAGACATGTGGATACCATCAACCCCTCATGACCTGTGTGGCCATGAGAAACCTCTCCTCTATCGGCAGTTTCCATATTTATCTAATAAAGTAGTGGGCTCAGATCTAAGGTGCTCTCAGTGTAAGGCTCCCTCCTAGGAGGTAAATGCCTCCTCAATGCCTCATTAACAGCAGCCAAGCCTCCAGCAGTACACTGACCCCACCCCCCCACACTCCCCCCCACCCCCGGAATCTACCTTAAGTGATTCCTTGAAGTGCCTTACCCAACCTATCACACCTCTGTTCCTTTTTAGATAGTCAGCTCACTCTACTGCATGGCCCATCCAGGCCTCCCAGGCCTCCTTAAACTCCTACACATCTTTCCACATTCCTGCCTTCTTTGGAAAGATGAGGCTAGCCCATCTCACAAATCACATTAGCATCTCTCTGATGATGGTCTCTGGGGCTTTGAGTTATAGATGGTTGTCTGTTAACTTACTGTCTCCACTTACCCAAGCTCCCCCAGAAGCAGAGATATCATGTCTGACTCCCAAGAATTCCCCAGTGCCAGATCTGTATCTACCACTCCATGTTTTATGACCTCGTACCAAATTCCACCAAAGTACCACACATTTCATGTTACTCCAAAAGAATTTTCTTTCTTTCTTCCTTTCTTCTTTCTTCTTCTTCTTCTTCTTCTTTTTTTTTCAAGAAACGTTTTCTCTACTCAAAGAGTGAGAAATTAACTTTTCTCCAAGCTTTTGCCATATTAGGAAAAAAAACATATATAGCTGTTCAGAACTATGACATAATCTTTTCCAATGTTGAAAATATACATTACATTTATCCCCAAGAAACTTCCATTGGTTTGAAACCAACTGAACCACAGTACTTAAAAAGGCAACACAAAGCTAAAATTGATGTCCAACATGGTGGGTTTCTTTTTCTTTTGCTGAGTCAAAAGAAATAATTATATCCTTCCTTTTCTAAAGATTTCTCAACCAAATGCTGGAAACTTAAATGCCAAATAGCAAAGAAGAATGCAATCTTCTACAGGAAAATCAAAGTGCCTTATTAACCACTAATAACACTAAAGTATGTATGTGCTGTAGAAGACAAAAGAAACCGTTAACTAATGCAGTCTATTAGTTGGGTGTGCATTTGATGGAAGAATTTGAAAAGAAATGAACATTTTATCTTTTTTTAATCCCACCTCCCAATTCAATCATATAGTATATAGATCATGCACACATGATCTATATCCTATAAGAAAAACCAGAAGTCACCATTGTTCCCATTCCAGGAAAGTCACTGAAGTTTATAGAGATTAAGGGACTTAACTTGCATCCACACACTTCTACGCAATAGAGTCAGGACTTGCACCCAGATTGCTGGAACTCCAAAGTTCTATATGACCCATCAGGGAGAGAAGAAATGAAGATAGAGAAAAGGCCAGGTAAATGGTGCTCTGCACAGGAATGCCCATGAAACCCTGTAGGAGGCAAATAGGGCTGGTCTTTAAGACCAAGTCCCTCTGAATGCCTAAAACATTCACTTGTTAAATTTTCCATGCAGTTTATTCTGCATATTCTTCAATTTAGCAATGTCTGTAAAGCAACTCTGTGTCTGGGGTCCAGGTAGGAGCTATAATGTTGCTACTTTGACACTTTTCCTAAATCTTCATTCAAAAACAAAAACAAAAACAAAACAAAACAAACAAACAAACAAACAAAAAACCAAAAATATCCCTTTGCACTGATCTAGAAAAGAACTTAATGGTATTAGTCAAACCTAATAATAGTAGGAAGGAGTAAGTGATCATTGACACTGTATCTACAGGTCAGCCATTCCCTGCCTAGAGGAACAACGATCTGGGTTCTCATCCTTGCTCAACTACTAATGACCCTGCTTTTACACACTTGGTTGGCTGACCACTCTTGTGAAATGAGGTATATCTACCAATATCATTCTTTCCCACATGCATAAAATCAAATGAGAAAGTAAATGTCAACATCCCCACCGAGCTAGATGAGCGAGAAAGAAATACAGAGGCAGACTATTTAAACTTCTCAGGGGGGAAAAAAAAACATCATGTTGCTGTGTCATGCAAGAGTCTAAGCACCTTTTGTAAGATATAGTGATAGTGAAGTAGAGGAGAATATTTAGGAAAATGAGACACAAAAATGAACAAAAATTTTCAGTGTATTTGTGTGAGTATTGTGAGTGTATCACATAGGTTTGTGTGTGTGTGTAAAAGAGAGTGGGGGAGTAGGTGTATGTGAGGAAGAAAAAATGTGTGTGAAAGAAAGAGTGTATATGTGTATGGGGGGGGGGTTACTAGAGCTTGAAACCAGAACCTCAAGCATCCTGCACAAATGGGTTTTTTTTTCCACTGAATTACAGCCCCAGACCCCTTTTCTTTTCCCTATGCCCCCTTGCCTCCTCCCTTTCTTACTGAGAATGCCCTCTCTTTGGAATTAGACAAAAAACTACTGATATAAGCACTAAATACGAAGACCCGGCTTCAGTCATCAAGAAGACTGACTCAAAGCAGTGCTAAGCGCTCGCACTGGCACAGTGTGGAGAGTTTGCCCCGAGAACAAGTGTGCTGCATGGAGAGTGAGGGTCATAATGTGAAATCTGAAGCTATTGGATGTCAAATGGCTCACCCAAGGCTATACAGGTGTTAGGTGCCAGACTCGAGAACACAATGCATTTGGGAAGGAGGGGAATAAATAACTAAAACTAAAAAGTGTCAGTTGTGCAGTTACAGGAGTAAGAGTGCTGAGGACAAAAACTAGAAAGAGGTGAGATTGACTTGAGCTTTGAGTAGAGATAGGCTTGAGACAAGCCATGAGTCAACTCTTGAAATTCAATGCAGAGGACAAGACCCTGGAACTACTTTGGAGAGGATGGACTATATAAAAAGAGGTGTCTATGTCTATGCATAAAGAGAAGCACATTGTCTTTCACTTAAGAAGTGGGCCTTCCTTTGCCACCCCAAGTAATCAGCTTGAGTATCTTTCCCAGGAGTAGAAATGGGCACACTTTAGCCTTGATTTTTCCCTTGGCACTCACAGTGGGTACTGTAGAGGACTCTTTTGGAGCTAAGGGAAAGGGATCTACACCACTGAGTGAGGATGAGCTCATCTGACCTTGGCATTACTGACTGTTGTGTAACTATCGGAGGCAGCTGGCCCTGCCCATCAAGGTGCTCCCATCTGTGGATATGACCAGTCACATGCCTGCACAGCAAGCCTATCTTCCTAGACCACATTTGCTGCTACCAAGCCTCAAGAATGCAATTAATGAGCAACCTGGACCTGTTCCTGATGCTGGAAGGGAGAGGAAGCCAAAGGCTGCAAAGATTTCAAGGTGATGATAGAGTCTCAAAAATCACAGAGAGATGTAATCAAGCAAGCCTGGCTCTATAAAACAGCCCGCGTTCTGCATATCAGCCAGTCTGCCAGCAGGAGGCTGTAGAACAGCTGGAGATGCTCAAGGAAAAGGCCTCATGCACAAAAGAGAGCAAGACCTATGCTAACTGTAGACCTGTGTTTGTAAGAGAACATAGATGACAATCTTAGCATTTACTCTTAGTGGAATTACAGGTCTCACTTCCAGTGAGTGTTGAGTCAACCCTATAGAATTCTGATAATTTTTATATCATATGGAAACTCCAAAATAATATCTATTTCATCAGGAGTCATTAGGTGAAATTCACAGATACAATATAGGGCACAATGAAATTCAAAAAGACAAAACAATAACAACAACAAAAAAAAAACCTTCATTTCCATCCCTAAGCAACTAACAAGCAATGTGGCTAGTGAGGGGATAGGTGCTATGTAATTGTGTTACCCAAAAACTAATCTTGGAAAGCAACTGTAACAAAGGAATTTCTCCTCCACCACATCAGCTGTGAAGCTACCAGTGAAGCAAATGCAGTGAGCATAAGGAGCTCCTTAGTTAGAGAACAGAGTCACTCCTAATGCTCATTTGATGGTATCAGGCTTTGTGTAGACATTCATCAATGGAGATATGAAGAACTGTCTTGATGAAAGCTTAATTTTACTTAGTAAGAAGAAGAAAGATGTATACATGGTACTATACTATATTAACCATAATCTTTTGTGTGTAATGTGTGTAGTGTGTTTGTGCAATGTGTTTATAGTGTATGTGTATGTTTGTATGGTGTGTGTGTATTATCTGTAATGTGTATAAAGTGTGTTGTTGTACAGTGTGTGTAGTATGGATATGCATAGTATGTGCATAAAGTATATATGTAGTATATGTGTGTGTTGTATGGAGTATGTGTGGTATGTGTGTATTGTATGTGTAGTATACATGTATAGTGTATATGTGTAGTGTGTGTTGTGTGTACAGTGTGTGTGTGTGTGTGTGTGTGTGTGTGTGTGTGTGTGTGTGTGTGTGTGTGTGTTCTTTCAATAGTACATAGGTTTCTCTAAAGAGTGTGATATTTTTCAACCTATCATTCTCTAGGCTTTTTGGGAGTGAGATAATTCTTTCCTTTTCTTCCTATTCCTCTTCCTTCTTCTCTTCTCTCCCTTCCCTTACCCCCTCCTTAGTTCTCAGTCATTTTCATACATTTTTTTTTAAATCATCCTGTAATACATAGAAAACTGTCAAGGTGGTTGCTAAGTGACTACAAACCCATCAAACTGGCACCCAAGGAGTAAAAATCAAGTACCCCTCTCCTACAAAAGAATGTTCTAACATTATTTGAGTTAAGATGTATATGAATATTAGGAGGATGGTAGCAAGATTTGGTGAAGATCTACTATATTTACACAGATAGTTTATCTAGGCTATGGTCAACACCATGAGGAGAGTGTTATTACCATGTTCATTTTCCTGAAGAGGATAACCCCTGCTTATGGCCTTTCCAGTGTGTGTGTGTGTGTGTGTGTGTGTGTGTGTGTGTGTGTGTGTGACATACTATCTATCAAGTTCCATGATACAATTTCAAGTCTTCATTTGAAAAATCCCAAACATGTGAGTGACTACCTACAAAACCTGTTTTTACCCCAATAGAGGCAAATTTTAAATGAAAGCCCAAGCAATAACAGCAAACTAAAAAGATTTCACAAAGATAATGTTACTTATAACTTTGTATAACTTTGATTTCAGAGCAGGTAAACAAGCACTCATTTTTTATTTTATTTATTTATTTACTTATCTATTTTAGTTTTTCAAAAGTCAACAGGCAATAATTAATGAGTCTATCTTAAGGACATGCTTTGGGAGTCTCACTGGGTACATTTCCCTGCAGAGACTGGTATGATCACAGAAGACTGGAACATAATACAACAACAACATCAATTTTAACCTTCTGAAGCATCTATCTCCTCATTCAAAAATGAAGCCATTGAAAAAGATGATCTCTCTCATAGCGACCTTCCAGCAAAGGCACTCTAGCTTGGAATGGGGAAAGAACACAATTCAACTACATCAGAATTAGACTACAACAAACCATGCCACAGCAACTTACAAGCTTAACACTCATTTCATTTAAAACACCAGAGAAAAGCCACCCCAAAGTTTGTAGGAATTTACATAGGCATTCTTTTGATAGTGCTTTGTCTTCCAAAGAGTTGACACTATTTTTGACTAAATTAAATGGCCCTGTGTGATTGCTGTTTCCTTAACATAGGGGCCTGTTGGAATTCTGTGAAGTCCTCTAACACCAGCCAAGATCAAATAGGAAGCAGTAGGAACCCCAATTTCATAGTCAATCAGAAGTGATAATCTATTATTTACAAATGTCATCTGCAGCAAAAGTAGTCTTGTGACACTGAGCCCCTCAAGCTGTGGGATCTGATGCTGTCTCCATGCATCCTCCATGAACTCGAGGATATCCAAATAACATCTCAGAGAACTGACTGCTTGGCTTCTATGTGCCAGACACATAATCTGGGATCCCAAAACTGTTCTGTATTGTGGTAAGAAGAGACTATGACAACGCATTGCTTTTTCCCATATCCTCACACATATTATCACTTGATAATAAGTAGGCCATTAATATTAATAACAATATTAATTAATAGCAAAGGCTTGCATAGCACTTAGAATATGCCAGATATGGTTTCAAGTGCTTCATGTCCATTATCACATTGACCACTCACAATATGATGCAGTAAGCATTTTAAGAAGAACAGGCAGTCCGGCCTCAGCGGGCACACTCTTGACCTCCAAACCACTCTGCTTTCCTCGATGAAAGTGTCACGGGTTGTCCCTTTGTTAGTCTTGGCTCTCCCTCACCTCTTACTGATGACCTTTATGGACTCCATACCTTGATTTGCTTTCTAATGTCTAGTTCAGACTCTTTTTCTAAATTCCACTGAAATTCTCAAAACTCCCAAGGAATGGAGTCCCTAGGAGCCTTTCCCCAACTATAAGATAGACACTGCTTAGCCAGAAGGTTGATGTGCTAATTGTGAGACAGGGTGTCACTATGTAGCCAAAATCCCCCTGCCTCTAACTCACAGTGCTGGGATTACAGGGGTGCAGCACCACTCCAAGTTGGAAATTCCCTTCATAAACCCCAGGAAAATTCTCACCTTTGTCTGGAGGCCAACTCTGGAGGGGAAACATTTCTCCAGTAAAAGTCTTTGATGGACTCATAAATAAAGACAGTACTTTGCAGAAGTTTAGTAGTTGAGATGGTGTAATACAATGGTATGAAAATAGAGCTTGAGTGTTCAGGGCTGCTGAACCACGGAATGCCTCAGATTCCTCCAGCCTGATTCTCCTGTTAGGGAGCCAAAGCCACCAAGAGGAAAGAAAACCCAGAACCATCTTGCACAAATGAACAAGTAAATTGAGAGAAATTTGAAGAGAAATCTTGTCTGAAAACATGAATTGTATGCTCCACCAATTTTCTTTTGTCTTATATCTAAGGAAAAAAAGGAGATGACCAAGAGAAACCAAGAATAACTATTGAGACTATAATGCTTTTTCATCTCAAATTTAGGGACCACAGCTATAATCATCTCTAAATATTGGCTGGCAAATTCCACTAATAGGAAGGGAAATATATCATCATAGGATAAGTTTTATGGCATGTTTATTTAATGTATGTACATTAGAAGCATAGAAATATGTAACTCAATAAAAATAATTCAACACATAAATAGCCTAAGAAAAGAAGTCACATATAGTCATCTCAATAATACAGGACAGACCCTTGACAAAGATCAACATACCTTTAGTATAAAACATGTAAAACCTCAGAATAAAAGGTACATATCTTAACATGACACAATATGTTTCCTTTAAAATCAGAAATAGGACAAGTATCTTATTCTACAGTTAGTATGGTGCTCTAAGCCTTAAAGTAATAAAGCAAGAAAAAAATTAAAGGTATACAAATAGTGGAAAAAATCAGTCAAGTCATCCACAATTTCAGACAATAATACTGCACTTCAAAACCATTGAAGAACTCCACTAGGAGATTTGAAATGTCAGAGACAAACTCGGTGATGTAACAGGATGTAAACTCCACATGTAAAAAGCAGCAGCTTCTCCATACAATAACTCACTTGTTCAGAAAGAAATTGTGAAAGCAGTCCTGTGCTCTATAGCTTTGAAACAAAGAACATACCTGGTTCTCAAACCTAACAGAGGAGGCAAAAGACCTCTATGACAAAAACTTTAAGATGCTGAGAAGAGAAATTGAGACATATATTAGAAAATGGAAAGAATTCTAACACTCGTGGATTGCCAAATTAATACTAAAAATGGTTGTGTTATAAAAGCAGTCTTCCAATTCAATACAATCACCATCTAAATTCCAATAATATTTACAGAACTAGAAAAAATTCTAAGTTTCATGTGGGAAACACACACACAATAAACGACAACTAGCCAAATCAACACTGAGCAAAAAGATCTAAGCTAGAGAGTTACAATGTCTGGTATCAATTATTTTCCCCATCTATAGTGACTGTACTGGCTAGTTGTATATAAACTTGACACAAGCTAGAGGTATCTGAAAGGAGGAAACCTCAATTGAGAAAATGTCTTCATAAGATCAAGCTGTAAGGCATTTTCTTAACTGATGACTGATGGGGGGAGGGCCCAGCCCACTGAGGGTGGGGCCGTCCCTGAGCTCCTTACTCCTTTATAAGAAAGCCGGCTGAGCAAGCCATGATGAGCAAGTCAGTAAGCTGCACCCCCTCCGTGGCCTCTGTATCAGCTCCTGCCTCCAGGTTCCTACCCAGCTCGAGTTTCCATCCTGAACTCCTTTGACAGTGAACTGTGATATAATAAATCTTTTCCTCCTCAAGTTGCTTTTTTCATGGTATTTCATTATAGGAATAGTAACCCTAACCAGTACGGTGATGAAGAAGGCATGGTAATAGCACACAAGCATATAGACCAAGACCCAGAAATAAACTCTATAGGTACTACCATCTAATTTTCAACAAAGTTTTCAAACATATACATTTGGAAGAGAAGGCGGCTTTTTCAACAAATGTTTCAGGCAAAGCTTGATTTTCACAGGTAGAAGAATGAAACTAAAGCTGTATCTCTCATCCTGTACAAAAATTAACTAAAACTAAACCAAATACCTCAATGTATTTGGACTGCAAGAGAAAAATAGGTAAAATATTTCAAGATATTGACATAGTCAGAATCTTTCTAAAAGATCTCTGGTAGAAATAACCTCAAATACCGAT